>JAHKNS010000001.1:10135136-10732156 GCA_019054645.1 Fusarium sporotrichioides | reverse complement strand
AGATCTGTTCCAAACCGTGGTGACGCTGGGGGACCACAAAGTGTGTCTGCACTGTTCTCTTTCCAGCGCGGGGGAACATGTTTGGGAGAACAAGCCCCCCCCCCCACCCCCCCCCCCCCCCCAAAAAAAAAAAAACCAGTAGCAACTCCCTGTGGGTATGTAAATAAGAAGACCAAATCCCTCTGCGCCATTCTACTACGCCTTGACCCGTTTGGTATTTCCAACTCTCTGTCCTCCGTCGTCGAGACGTCGTTTCGTATTTGCAGATGGCGGTGTTGTTGGTGGCGTGGCCGGAGGTGTGTCTTTCGACAGCAATTCGAAACCCGAACAAAGGTCAAGCTGGGTCTCCCCATCCTTCAAAGGTCGCATCAAATCCGCAGGAATCATTGTGGCAAGCTTACACTTGACTTCGCATTCCTGGTATGTTTCGGTAGTCCAATCATCATCCGCATAATTCTTGGCTTCGGCAATGCTGTACCCTGTGCTAAATCCTTCATGATATGCGTCCGGCAGAATTACTATAGTCTCACCAGGGCGTTGGTCGACGATGCGGAAAGGTATGCCTAACTTTTCAAGCTTTTGGGGGAAGAAGAACTCAGCTCGATGTCGCATGAACTGGGAACATTTGCCTTTCCGACCAAGAGCCTCCTCAGCAATGTCAACAGCAGTAGAAGGGACCACGATCCAAATCTTTCGACCTTTGTACAGATGGTTGAGTGAAACGAGCCTGAAGTCCTCAGCGTGTATCTGAAAGCTTGCACCGAAATGAGGCCCTGATTCATACACATAAGGTGTGTGGATTCCAGGGATAATGGCTTTGGTCTTGTCGAGCTTGTCGCCTTTCAGAGGATATATTGGGCTCTGCTCAGGGACACCAGCTTCGCGTCGCTGTTCGGGAGTCCACGCTGGAACATCCGCCCTATAGCGCACATTGCGAATTTGTTTGCGATCATTCTTCCGGTACAACTTTCTCAGCTGGTCGATGGCCTGTATGGCAGAAACCTTGCATTGTGGACCGGTGACTGATGAATTGAAGCTGCCCACAGAGGAGACAGTCTCAACTCTCCAGAAGCTGTTCTTCTTAATTTGAGTGGGTCGGTATGCGTTTGCAGGAACCTTTTGGGAGTCTTTTTCTGGTAGATCCTCCAGAAGTTCTTCTGGTAGAACGATTTTGAAGCAGCCATGGTTTTCAGCTTCGAGGCTTCGGGCGAAAGCAAGATTAGCTGAAAAATCGTTCCACTGTTGGACAGTTGGTTTAAGTCGCAGAACTTCATGGCCCTCGGGGCCGTCCCAGTCAAAGTCGATTGGGCCAAATTCGGTTGGAAGTTCAGCAGGCGGATTGCCAAGTTCCGACGGCAGGTCGCTTAGAATTGAACTGGTATCATCTTGGTCAAGTTCGGGAGGTGGCGAAGGCTCATTTGCTGGGGCTAGAGATGGTTGAATCCTATTGATGTCTGGCAGCGAAGAAAGCTGTTCAATGATTGGTAGCGACTGAGGAGGATATGGCGCTGGTTCCATGACGTTTGATGAGCTGGCGGGGATTGGACCCTGCTCGAAGGCAGTCTGAGGAGCGGAAATAGGCCCAGGCGCAGGTGGCTGAAGGTGCGGAGAAGAGTGCTGGAATTGAAGATGAGGAGTCGCAAACTTATGCGACGGATGTTGAATCTCCATTGAAACGAGGAAAGGGCCCGTCTCGCGATTGCGACGGACAGACGAACAGTTGATGTGGTTGAGAGTGGAGGGTGAGGGTGAGGGTAAGAGCAAAAGTTGGCGACGAGTGAGAGGTGAGCGTAATCGCCACCCTGGTTCAGTCAGTCAGTCAGTTAGTCGGTACCTGATTCACAATCTAGTGAAAGGCCAGAATTTGTGCAGTGAGTGCGCCTCAATTGTAAATATTCGTATAGTCCTAGAAAAGAGAGAGACGGGTTCCAAATATTGACCGCCTTTCGATAGAGGCTGCGATGGCTGTATTGTTTGCGCGAGATGAGATTGGAGGTGGGAGAGCAAGTGAAGAGAATCCAGAGGAATTTATTTGGTGCTGTAGAAGAAGAGGTCCTGACTGTGAGAAGCGGGAAGACAAGAGTTTAAAAAGTGCTAGTCCAAGCCTGCTACAGTAAGGTAAGAAGTAGTGACGGACACCACTGGAGTTTCGTGAAGGGGGTACTTTGAGCAAAGCTACTGCCCGCCACTAAAGAGCGTGTCTTCTTCCCTTTGTCTCCCAAGTTTTCACTGAAAGAAAAACGAGCTGCAGCGGGAGAGCACCTGCCCGCACTGCACTTTGCTGTGGGATGCAGAGAAGACAGGAGGGTGTCAGGAAAATTGGCCGCTAATAGCATAAGAGACGAAATAAGTAGGTCAGTTTATGCTACTTAGGTCAGGCCTTTTAGGCTGTTTATTTTTGTATCCTAAATCTCAGAGGCCAACTTTTCTAGAACCCAGTAGGAGGGATAGAAAGCAACCCACCTAAAAGACTAAAAGTGGGTCGAGCGGGGAGTCCAACGATTGGTTCAAGCAGAGAAGCAAAGCTTGGATTCTAGCGGCAAACCACCTGCAAGGTCCCTTATTAGCGCGGGGAAAACCGAGTTCCAGGGACAAGAAGAAGGCATACAGACAAGAGATAGAAATGGTTACCTGCGTAACGGTTTCCGAGAGAACAAAGACGAGAGTATAAATAAAGATAAAGAACAGCATACCTTTCAATGTATGAAAGGTAAAAACAGTCATGCGGTGTTGTTCGAGAAACAAAATTCTTTCCGTCTTCTTCCTAAGTAAATGCGATTGACAAAATGACAGAAAGGTCTGTCTGTATGGAAGCGAGCAAAATCATCCGAACAGCCACTTCAGCCTTGTAAACAAGAAACTAAGTAGCTCAGTAAGTGTCTCTCAATCTGAACAGATTTAGACCAGTCTTGACATACCTATCCGTAGTTATTCGCATTTCGCAACCTAATTTTAGGACAAGGAAGGGGACTTGGAGCGAAACTGATACCGTAAAAGGACAAGTGCATGATCGGCACGCTAGTGCCCGTCCATCTCTTCTTTACTTGCGCTTGCAACGTTGAAGGACAAAGACGACAGGGATTCTTATCAATCAGTTCCATAAGCTTGGTTCGAATTTATATTAAGCACAAGAGTTTGGAGAAACCTTTGACCCGTACCTGAAAGGAAGTTGACTGCATTGTTGTAGCACTTCTAAGTTTGGACAGGCAATATGCAGTACATAAACAAAGAGAGGATTACTTTGTTACTGTCGCTACCCATCCTGATACACAGACTGTCTTGAAGCTAACAGTGATTTCTTTGAGCAGCTATTATTTGAGGATAATGTCTTTGCTGGTGGTTTGTCGAGTGATGTTTGGGAACGTCTGCTCTGGACGCTGGACCTTTCCCGCTCACTCTTAGTCTTCCATCGGCCCTGTTGATTGTCGACAATGAATCATTGCTTGCTATGGTGTAATCAGTATATGCCATCTTGACAAGCTTTCAGGCCACTGTTTATGTCTTGCGTCATAAGTCTGAGGTTAGCGCTTCTGATGCGCCTGCCTCTCTCTTTCTTTCCTTCTGCCCCATTCTCTCTGAAGAGATCTACCAATTCATCAAAGAAGTCAACAAGCAGGACACTACACCAATAAATGTTCTATTTTCCAAGTTTTGGCACAATTGAAATGCTCCGGTCCCAACAACAAAAGTAACCCTTTCCCGACCAACACATGCAGGATTCGCGACTATTACATAGCTATACGCACAGCAACTTCTTTCCCAGTCTCGTACAACACGATGCGCTTATTCGACGATAGCGTCGGGTCATATCAGCGCCACCATGGAGCTTTCGAGCCCAGTTTGTTGGGTGTTCGTCTGCTTGTTCGCGGAAGCGAGTAAGGCATATGGAAAGCCAGCTTAGGTCCTTTAACTTGAGGAATTGCATGGGATAGTAGATAGCATTGCATCTTTCCTGTTCCTTATTTCGGCGCAGAAGCTGGCTAGCTGCATAGCCCCATTTGACCGTCCGGCCGAATCTAGAGTCGTCTATGTTCAACCCAAGCCTCACTCCCAGGCAAATGACGATGGCGTCCCCAAAATGATTCCTGGCCCGCTCAGAGTTTCCTGACCAAAACCCACATTTTGAAGAATCTCGAACCCAGGTTGGCCTACTGGAAGCAGGCCATCGATGAGATCAAGTCTCACAAAGGTCAAATCACACCCAGTGATCTCCGAGTCATAATTTCTTTCGCAGAAAAGACGATCAAGGAGGACCACGATGTTGTAAACAGTCTGTGCCAAAATATCGAAAGCATTTCGAAATCTCTCCTGTTACGGGAACCTCGATGAATGTTTTGTTAGTCGGTTACTAGATTCTACACCAATGGTCCTCGCAGCGAATAACATCTAATACCTGAGCATCAATTTTATCAACCGATATTCTTGGACTATTTGTTGCAGGAGATCCTGTTTACTGATACATGGCTATATCTGAGACATGCGTAAGCGATTGCAGTAGCTCACCATAAACAGTCTGGAGGAATCGCTTTCTTACTATCTACCTACAGTAGATGCTTAGTTCAGACCGGTTCTCATTCGAATATTACATCTGGCATCTATGTATCGGCTAAAGGAAACCGTTGTTCATCAAGCGGGTCTACAGATTCTGCAGCCTTCGGTGAGATGGCCGAGTTGGTTATGGCGCCAGGTTAAGGTTAACCTTAACACCAATTTCCTGGTGGAGCAATCCTCCTGGGTTCGAGTCCCAGTCTCATCAAAGCATTTCTTTTTGGTTGTTTATCAGACTGTCTATCACGATATATTGTGTATACGCTTCCATTTTTGTAACTCCATGCCACTCAGGACAACCCCAAATACTTACGAGTCCGAAGTAAATTAGCCGTCTTTCAAATCCATGATCCCAATCCCCTTCAAGTAACCGGGTAAACGTCCCTCCATCAAGGTGATAGTCATAGTGATAAGCTTCATGGTTGCAACATAAACTTACTGTGCGTAAGTTTGGGCAAGCTTTAATGATGCGGTCGGTGAGATTGCTGTATTACTGGTCGATGTCAACATCGTCGATTTGACAGTCCCATGTTTTGAGATAACCTTCTTCTAACTAGTCGAAACGATTAGCAAGGTGTATCAGTATAACGGAATGTTGGTCGCTTGCAAAGTTCAAGTAACAATTGCAGGGATCCGGGACTCAATGCTTTCCACAGCATCAAGGGGATCCAACATCTTGTCGATGGATATCGCTCCTGCAAGACGGGCCGGGTGAACCATCATAACTGGGCGCCTCATCAGTTCCATGAATGTACAGACACTTGAGACCAGGAAAACACTTTGCAACTTGGCCTCAGTACAGTCCTGTGGTTATGCTCATTAATCGAGCAATCGAATAGACTAAAAGTCTAATCACTAACTTCGGGGCGCGGGAAGGTCAGGCTTGTGTCGGGGATGCATCGTGAACGATCTGGTCTCTCTCCTCAGGCTCCTAGTCCGAGGTCTCACTCTCCACAACATAATGGGGGGGCGAGTTCATAGAGTAACCATCGTCGTTGTCTTTGCGTCTTAGGTAGCTTTGATCGAAGGCAGTGATGTTTCGTGAAATTCTGGAGGGCCTCTGCTGTTTAATAGTTGTGCTGATACCGTCTGGGTACTGCCGATAGAAGAGAATATGATTTAGGATGTTACGCCGATCGGAAGCCTCTAGATAGTTCTGATCATAAGGTAGTGTCCGAAGAGGTGATAAAAGGAGGGACTGCCGTCAATTATCTTGCTGACGATAATTCTGACATGCTCCTGGGTTTCGATGTAGGAGTGATGAGCAGAAACGAACTCGCTCTCATGAAGACTCGTCGTCTGCCTAGAGAGGGGGCAGGATGGGAGAAATGAAGTAGCAAATTGGCGAGTGTGAGATGAAAAAGGTGGGTATTGTTATGTATTCTAGATGGGGAATGGGCGAAAATGGTTGATATTTTATTTCTAGACACCCAGACAGGACGAAAGAATCTGCTTAATATTGAGGCCAGTAAACAGAACAACAAGACAACTTAGTCAAGAGCCGGTCTACCACTAAAGCAATGCTAGAAGAGTATTAATATTAACTATCTACTTCCTTTATAGACAAGAGTATAATTTTAAGCTTCCTAATCTTCTCTGATCCTAAAAAGTGTATGGTAGTTCCCCTACTAAGAGACAATCATCGAGAGTGGAAGAGACGAAACAAGCATGCTTATCACTCTTATGATAAACTTCTATAGCTAAAAAAGGTATAATTAGATACTTACATGAGTCCCAGGTATTATATACACATTATTCATTCACTGCAAAGTCCACAATGGAAGATTTGCTCAGGTCTTTCATTTGAGGCAGTCTGTTGAACTTTTTGTTAGCGTTGATAATGTATCGTTGGTGTTTCAGCTCGCAATTTAATGGCACAAGTGGAGCTTATCGATAACGCGGTATGGATCCATGCAAGCTAGCAAGCCAAGCTCTTAGCGTTCCAACCTCAATCAACTTTCTTCATTGCACGCGTTTTCTTTGGCGACATCAACAACAAACACCAGCTTCTCGATTGTCACAATATAACTGAGTCGCAATGTCGGCGATCTATAACCTCGAGCCGCAACCCACTGCGTCCGTCATTATCCACACCACTCGAGGCGAACTCTCTGTCGAGCTGTTCGCCAAACAAGCGCCGTTGACATGTCGCAACTTCTTACAACTAGCCCTCGATGGCTACTACGATAACACGATATTTCACCGATTGGTTCCTGGCTTCATTCTACAAGGAGGTGATCCCACTGGCACTGGCAACGGCGGAGAGTCGATATATGATGGAGGCGCATTCGGCGGCGATCTGGACCCTTGGCCCATGGACCAGCGCGTGGGCAAGAACGCAGGGCCAACAGGAATCAATTTCAAGGATGAGTTCCATTCGCGTCTCAAATTCAATCGCCGAGGTCTGCTGGGCTCCGCGAACGAATCACGTCCGGATACAAACGGCAGTCAGTTCTTCTTCACTCTCGACACAGCCGAGGAATTGAACGGAAAGAACACCATGTTCGGACGAATTGCTGGCGATACGGTCTACAATTTGGCGAAAATGGGCGAAGGAGAAGTGGATGAAGCTACGGAACGTCCAACCTACCCGGTCAAGATCGAGCGCATAGAAATCCTGGTAAACCCTTTCGAAGATATGAAGAAGCGATCTCGAGTAGCTGCCGTTGCGCCGCCCAAGACAGCCACAACCAAAGATAAGAAGAAAAAGCGAAAAGGAGGGAAACAATTGCTGAGCTTTGGCGACGACGAAGGCGAAGACGACATGCCTGTGCTAAAGAAGAAGAAATTTGATCCCAGGATTGTCATGGAAGCTCCGGAGGAAGCTCCGGAGCAAGACGAAGTTCGCAGCAAACCAGCAAAGGCCAAGAAGGAACGAGCATCGGAAAAGAGTGTGTCGATCGCTGAAGACGACAAAGATAAGGACTCAGATCAGGCCACCCGCCGTGAGCCACCCAAAGAGGTTCGGCAAAAGCCTGCCCCACCTGTCAAAATGGAGATCAAGGACGAATCACCAGAGGCGGAGGCACCCCGAAAGACAGCATTGGAGCGAGCCAATGAAGAGATGGCGGCGCTCAAGGCATCAATGCGACGGACGATTCACTCAGAAGAACCTGTGAAGGAAAAGAAGAAGTCTGCGCTGGAATCTATGATCCCCGAAACATCAATCAGGGGGCGAAAACGAAGACCAGGGGCTGCCAACACTTCAGCAGCGGAAGACGCCAAAGCGCTTCGCATGCTCAAAGCCTTTCAGTCAAGGTTGGAGAAAGCACCTCCGGAGAAAGAGAATGAACCAGCGGCCCGTGAAACCACCAAGGAAGGGGGAGACGCGCAAGCTGGGGACGAAGAAGCTGAGTTGTGTGATCTGCACTTTATCGCAAATTGCCAAAGTTGCACGTCATGGGACAAGCAAGAGAAGGATGAGAGCGACGACGAGGGTTGGATGTCGCATGCTCTGAGCTTTGCGGCGGATAAACTAGGTAAGGACCTAAGCAACCGCAGAAAGGCGGAGGAGGAGCTCGTTGTGATTGATCCACGCGAGAAGGCTCGGACTCTCAAGGATGAGAAGAAGGCAGCCAGGGATGCACGACAAGGAAACTCGGGTCGAGCGTGGGATCAAGCACGAGATGCAGCAAGGAATGCCAAGATGGCACAAGCCGCCTCGCTTGCAGGACGCGGAGCAAAATGAACGAGGAGAATCATGTAGATATCTTCGAGTTGTATTGAACTCGCTGTTGGCGATTCAGCTTGTAGCCTTATTGGGAATAGTCAGTCTACGATACCCAGCATAGAAGCATTGAGACCATGTTCCATGCCCATGCTTGCAATTCCTCTCTGATGTTACCCGGTTGTTGGTCTGACTTGACATGGGGGTAACGTTCGTGGCTGTTGGGGTGTTAGGCTGTCTACCAACTACTAAACTTTCCCTCTACCTGGTGCACAAGAGACAAAATAGTTTAGTTGATTTGTACCGTATTAGACCCGCTCTCAGCCTGTTTGTTTTCTGTATCCTAAGCAAGTTTCCACCACGCCTAAATGGGACGACATCCATGTCCGTCTGGTGAAGAAAAGTGACATTATGAATTGTAACTGCCGTCCCCACATTGGCGAGATCATGCCGATCGATCGTGATGATGCTGTTGAGTGCCCTCATTGAGGTCATAATTATCGTAAAACGTGAAAAAAATAACTAATCATTTCATCTCTTGATTTTCAGGACATTATGATTTATACGGCTAAGGGACAATAATAATCGATACAACGTCATCAATGATGAGACCTGCAGCTTTTCTTCAACGTTGAGTTGGGAAAGATCGAGAGATCTTGTCTTATCATCACGTGAAAACGGAGATGCCAATACGAAACGCTACTATCTGATTGGACTAAAAATATTTGACATTTGATCCGCTCGCTGCAAATGCTCCGGAGACCCATAATCGCAGCGACCGTCAACTTCAGCATCACCACCGTCACGGAACTGCACCACTGCCTCTAGCACTATTATTGCCTACCCAAGTCGCAACATCGGTACTTGTCGCCTGTACATCGCCTATAGCTCTACGTTTCAGAATGGGCACGCCGCCCACCAGCTCTTATCACCCTTGATCTATATAGACTCAGGCCCACCTCGAAGCCAGCAAACTGCCTTTCCCATTCAGCCTTTTCTTCAGTCTCCATAACTTCGGGCAGAACGCGCTTCGCAACTCATATTGCTTTAAGGCATCACCACCGCGAGCTCCGTACACGAGGTAGAGCAGACGTGTGGTTGTCTTTGAGTTTCAACCGTTATTATCTCCTTCCGCGACCGGATTCACAAGGCTGCGCTGCGCCTCTTGGCCGCAAAATCTCCTTGACTTGGTCCTGTCCTTTGCGATAGCATATTCCACTTTATCTCTTCCACGCGCACACGCGATTCTTCGCTACCTACTTCTTTAACCTCAGTCACGCACGCCTATCGTGCTTCTTCCCACAATCCCGGGACGGCCGAGCAAAACATCAATCGTTGACCGCTTACCACGAATGACGTTTGCGCAATCTTGTGCAGAATTGTTAATAAATCACAAATTTACTCTCTAGAGTTACCGGCCCTTCGAGGCAATCATTACGTGAAATCGACTACTATCAAGGCGGCAAACTCCTCCGAGAACACCACCACCTCCCCGAACTCAAACCCAACAGGATTAGGCACCGACAGTAGCCAATCCACTCGAAACCAATCTCACCGCTTCTGAGGAAGCGCCCATCTTCCAGAACCTTTTTCATGTCTGCACCCAACTCTAGGAAACGAGCAGCACCGGGAGCATCGCCTATGGTGCCCATACCGCAGCAAATGCAACCACAATACAACACAGGAAACGGGGCGGGCAATCAGGGACTGCGATGGAATGGGATGGCCGACCCTTCGAACTACATGAATGGAGTAGACGGGATCATGGACGAAACTGGAAACTCGTTTGGTCTCGTTCCGGCACAGCAGCAATATCCTCAGCCCGTGCCGACCCCATCAAACACAATTGCGCGACGACAAATGAATCATGCGCTTGTTCCGACAAACCAACGAAATTTCGATGGGGCAGTTGAGTCATGGGGAAATTTCGTCGGTGATGAAAACGCACTACTCCAAGGGAATTTCGAAAACCTGAACGAGCAGGACAATGTTGAGGTGCTGGAGGAGAGGGCCCAAAAGGCAAAAAGGGAAGCGCAAGCTAAACGCAAGCAGATCCCGCCGTTTGTGCAGAAGTTGAGCAGGTAAGTTTGCGTTGCCGAGAAATTGAAAAAGAGACGCTAACCGCCTCAAGTTTCTTAGAGGAGCGCAAAAACGAAGACTTGATCCGATGGTCAGAAAAGGGAGATTCGTTCATCGTGCTTGATGAGGACGAATTTGCCAAGACTTTGATCCCAGAACTGTTCAAGCACAACAACTATGCCTCTTTTGTTCGACAGCTCAATATGTATGGCTTCCACAAACGCGTTGGGCTGTCAGACAACTCGATGCGAGCCAGCGAGCGCAAGAACAAGAGCCCAAGCGAATACTCCAACCCTTAT
Source organism: Fusarium sporotrichioides (assembly GCA_019054645.1). Classification (NCBI taxonomy): domain Eukaryota; kingdom Fungi; phylum Ascomycota; class Sordariomycetes; order Hypocreales; family Nectriaceae; genus Fusarium; species Fusarium sporotrichioides. The sequence goes on along the minus strand of JAHKNS010000001.1, from coordinate 10,721,563 downwards.
TTCCGGCGAGGGCACCCAAATCTTCTATGGCTGATCAACAAGCCCAAAAGCGGGAGCAAAGCTAAGAAGGGCTCAAAAGGCGCCGAGGGGGACAATGACAGTGAAGACGAGGTTGTCAACGAGGAGGTACTTACATCTGGGCTCGGACCTACTACTGCTCAACCTCCTCGATCTTTACCGGCTGGTGAATCCCAACCAGTACCCAAAAAAGAGATGAGCCTTATTCGTGAAGAGTTGAGTAAGGTTAGAGACCAGCAGAAGCTCATCCTCGGCGCGATAACTCGTCTGCAACGGAACAACACTGAGCTGTACAACCAGGCCCTCATGTTCCAGAGCCAGCACGACCGTCACCAGAATTCTATCAACGCGATTCTCAACTTCCTTGCCAATGTGTTCAGGAAAACACTGGAAGACCAGGGCAATTCGCAGAATGTCAGTGACATCATCTCGATGATTACGAACCAGAACCAGCAGTCTACTCAGCATGGTAGTGTTTTTGAGCTGGGCGATTACATCCAACAGATGAACCCCAACTCATATGGGACGCCCAAGAAGGCCAGGGGGCTTTTACCGGCACCCCAACAGAACAATCGTGCCCAGGCAGTCAGATCATCTACTACTCCCAGTAGGTCTACGCCTGGCAGCACGGCATATCAGCCCGTCAGTCACCATAATCACAACCCTGAGATGGGTCATGTCACAGAACTCGTCGACAATTCCCCCAGCGATACAACTTCTCCCAACCTTCGTCAAGAGCTTGAGGCAAATCCCGAGGAACGAATGATGAGCCTCATCAATGAACACAATAAACACAACAACGGCCGTGGCATGGATATCCCAGACGCAGAAGATTTGGTTGCCAGTGCGCCCAACGCCTTGAGCAATGCTCAGCGAAACAAGCTGGTAAATTTTATGGCCGGGCAGTCCTCTGCTGCTCCTTCGAGCAGGTCAACTCCTGCACCAACTCCTGTCTCTGCTACACCAACCCCTACTCCTTCACAGATTCCCACGTCCAATTCCCACATGGCCATGCCCACTATGTCTACCTCTGCCTCTGTCTCACCCCCACCAGCCGAATCCGTCCCACCCCCTTCGCTCTCCCCCATCATGGGCCCGCCAATGGCGCCGCCTTCTATCAACGAGATCAACTCCAACTCAATGGACCTGGACCAGCTTCAGCGCCTCCAGAGCGAACAGGACGCTAAGATAAGCGAACTCGGTAGCATGCTGGGGCCGTTGAGTCCTTCTGGACATGTCCCCGGCCTGGGTGATGACGCGGGAGCGTACTTCGATCCTCAGTCGACCGATTTCGACCAGTTCTTTGATATTAATGCGCTGTCGGGTGAACATCAATTTGGCGACGGCAACGATTTCAACTTCACTCTCGACACGGACCCAAACCATCAAAATCAAGCATCACTGCACCCAGGACATGTGATGCATCACGCGAGCCACACCAATACTCCCAGTCCCGCCGGCACAGAAGAAATCCTTCGTGATGATTTACGGTTGGAAAACACTCCCGATCGAGGAACTAAACGGCAACGCGTGGCCTAGACGCTCGAGCCTTATGTCTTCCTCGGACGATATCGAAGCTTATGGCTAGGGCCACGCTGAAGATGGAGCATACAACCAGGTCTTTCGTCTTATTTATTGAACTACGTACTATGTATATTCTTTTTGAAAAGATCCGTACGGGGGTGGATTGGGTTCGTTACAGATAGCGCATTACAAAACGACGTACAACAAGGGGAGGCAGGGATATTCTTTGAAGTCAGCGTGTTGGTACTGTTACTAGGTTATTGCTTTTCAAGAGCGAGAGGGGAAATTTAAAAAAGAGTTATAGAAACCTATGGGCGAAGAACCCAGGAAGCTATTGAAGGTGCAGCGACTGGATATAGGGTCCAGAAACCAGAACCAGAACCAGAAGAACCAGGAAGGATTGCATCCGCGCGCCTTATGATATGATGTATGCGATTTAGTACAATCAATAATCACACTTTTTAATCTGTACTTGAAGTTGAACAACGTGTGTTGGTGATGTATCTGAGTGTTTGGGGATGAGCATTTTGTCTTTCAGGTGGATAGATGCAGTAGCTTGCCCTCTCTAGAGGTCAGCAAAGGTGGAAGAAAGAGTTGAAAAGTTACTATACAGTCGAGTTATTCAGTAAATAGAAGCGTACAAACAATCAAGAAAATAGCTAAATATTGCTTTCCACTAAAGTTACAACACATCCTGATCGATCTTTATAAGGCAGAGAACTCACCATGCACCATATAAGAGGAACAAACAACTATCAGAGGCAGACACAGAATTCATGAGGTATCATGTATTTTTATTGTAACCAGGTATCCTTCTCACTTCGAGAAACTGGAACATCCTATTTACACCTGCTTCTTTTCCTCAGCTATAGATAGTCCAACGGAGCCAGGCCCCAGGGTATCCGAAAGATTGGCCGCTAGGAGCATAAGAGACGGAATTATCAGTTCAGTTTATGTCACTTAGATCAGGCATCTTAGACTATTTATTTTTGAGTCCTAAAGCTTCGAGGCCAACTTTTCTGGTACCCACTGGCCGGGTGGCAGCAGTTGCATGTTGGCTTGTAAGAGTGGTTACTCAAACTAAAACTGACTTTGAACGCCTCTTCAAGTAGCTTTGCAAAAAATCCAAGTCGTCAGTGGGCTTGGGTGACTTCCCAGCTTGGCGACTTCATACCTTGGGAGTAACGTTTCGCTACAGAGCCAAGTCAGGGACTGATCAGGTTTGCGGGCCGGATGACGATATACTCTTGCATTTTTGCAAGAACCTCTCGTATCGAGCTGTACACGAGCTAGTCTGGTCTCATGGATGCGGCGTTGGTGGACTTGATATAGTTCAATTGCAGTTGTCCTTCTTTTGGAGGACATTGCAAATAAAGGCGTGTCGTCAAGGTATCTCCGTAAAGGCAGTAAAAGTATACGCAAATCTCAACCGGCAAGCGGATTGGCGTGAATCGTCACGTTTTCGATACGAACTGGCTCCTTTGGTCTGTTCTTTCGATCAACTTCGACAGCCTCCATCTTGGCCAGCGTCGCCAGACCCTCATCTCCAATCACACGTCCAAATACTGTGTTGAGCCCGTCCAGATGCGGCGCCTTGTCGAAGGTGATGAAGAACTGCGATCCGTTGGTCCCGGGTCCCTTGTTGGCCATTGAAAGCACGCCTCGCGCGCCGTGTCGCAGCGCAGGTCGAATCTCGTCCTCGAATGCGCCTCCCCAAATACTGCGTCCGCCTTTGGGATTCTCGGGAGGGTTCGGTGTTGCGGGGGCGCCGGTCTGAGCCATGAACTTGGGGATGACGCGGTGGAACGGGGATTTGTCGTAGTAGCCGGAACCGCAGAGGGCGAGGAAGTTCTAACAGGTATTAGTCCAAGGTGCATGCAATTTCAGGGTTGGCATTTTTACGAACCTCTGCGGTTTTGGGGACGCTTTCGCAGTATATCTCGACTTTTATGTCGCCGTGCGACGTATGTAATGTGATTGACATGGTTTTTTTATGTGGATGTGGTTGTTCTGCTGAATGAAGTCGTATCGAGAAAGTTGAAGGGAATGGTATGCTGTGAGGCGTAGTGCTGCTTCTCTGCTTGTGTGTATGATTGGACAAAAATTGTAGACGTTGATGACTAACGCCTTCAACGACATATGCAACCAAGGGAGGAAGTCATCAATTGGTGCAAGCAAACGTCCATAACGTTTTGATTGCAAGTATAGCCAATATGTTTAGATAAATTTCCAATTACTTAGCTACTTGTTTGGTATCTCCTTCAATGTTATCAGACGTGCTGAGGTTGCCGACCTATTGCCATAAGACCACGGCCAAATATTCCACCCAAGATTCAACAACACACCATTTAATTGACAGTGTATGGCCAATGCTCCAGCTCATCGCAGAGATCCTCCGACTAAGTACATGTTGTTAGCTGCGACTTCTGTTGGGAAACCTCAAATACTGCTCACTTTCACTCACAAAAGGCTTGGTCCATGAACCTTGCATAAAACAGCCAGCGAATTAGAGTCTGAAACGACATAGCATAACTCAACCTATGCTCGCCAGCCACACAGCATACATCGGGTGTGGCTAACTGTGGCGTCTCTTCACGACACGCCCCCTTCCCTGTTGTATTCAATAGTCGGTGTTATTGACATATAAACTGCACAATATGTGAAAAGACGGTGTGAGATTGTTTGTTGTTGCAGTCTCGCGTCGTGGGATGTTTAATTTCCGTCCCAGCCATGCAGTTTCTCCCGGGTGGAGAAGGTCGTAATTTCTTAGGCTTTATTTGCTTTCGGCCGAGTCAAATATTGCTACCCTACATGAGCAAGAGCTGGATCAATGCGCACCTCGTCAATGCGGTGAGCACTCCCTCACAGTTGACTTATGCGGTGTATCTGTGCTCTTTTGGCTTTTCATCTGATCTCTGTTTATACTTCCCGTGTTAGTTATGTGGTATGGACTAGTATTGTTCTAAAATAGGAGTCTATAAGCTATGTCTTTATTATCATTTTCGTAGACTTACACCGTTGCACGGGTTCCTGCAGAGGCATGGAACAGTCTTTGCTAACTCGACGGGTAATATACCACTGGAACGAGACAGAAAATCACAAAAGATTTAGCTAACAAACGATGATCCTCGGCTATGGGGATCGTCAAAGTCAGCAATTCGGAATCCGTGTCTTGTCTCGGAGGGAGATACAGGACAATAACTACTTGGCATTCTCACCACCAACACTCACAGTGAGGAACATGGGACGAACCAACAAAGACAAATACAAACACAAGCTGAGCCGTTACTTCTGACTCATGAGACATGCATACATCGCGATATCCGTTGATTATTTCCATACCCATATTCCAGGACGCTGGTTCGTAGGAATGTAAAATAGTCCAAGCCTCCTGCTAATGTGATCTGAAGAGACACCGCACCTTATCACGGCCCAGGAATGTAAGCTCTAGCGCCTCATACATTATGACACGACATGTCTGTGCTTTGACGACCTGCAACCAAGATTAGCAGTTCCAGGTACACCGCCAATAGTATCAGATTTGATCGTTAAATGCCAACAGGCATTATCCAGGGGGTCCAAACCTTATGAACCTACCTCCCTTACTCCAAGATTATAACCTACAAAGTTAAGTTATCCAATATGCTATTAATATGTATCATGCCCTACATCAGTAGTTCTATGCATGTGTGACTCCTAGTCAGGGGTTTTGAACGGAGCGTTGTTAGGGAAAAGAAAAAGGGACGAGAAAGCGACAGCCATTTGGCGTCTCTCCCGAAATTACAACCTCCCCACAGTAGGAAATTTACCTGACGTCAATATGCTTGCCCAGCCTCCACTTCGTGCATCGACGATCTAGATCTTTTCTGCCTAGAGAAAGTGAGCACAAAATTCAGAGTCAGAGAGTCGGAGACTTAGAGTCAAGAGTAAGACAAAAGAAAGATACAGATGAGGAAAAAAAGTGCCGATGATCACGGATGGGCTTCTTTAAACCAGATCACATTGAACGATGAATTGCGATAGCGGCCAGCTACGAATACTCTTTACTGCCAATGGAATGAAGAAATGAATACGATTTGGAACAGTTCAAATTTAAAGAATTTTTACTTCTTTTTTTGTGCCTGTCTTTGTTACGTACAACTACCAATACACAGGACAGGGGGCCGCTTTTGAAGAGAGGAACTATAGTCCAAGCTTCGTAAATCCAACCAAAGGCACCAGTAAATGCCAAAATCCCTCCCCCGAGACCAACTACCAGTAGGCTTTCCCAACTGAACACCATGTGGTCCCGTACACCTTTAGAAGAATTATGCAGACGTATCGTGTGCTGCAGTCGTGAAGAGTAGACTCGCCTCATCGTACCAGACCGAGGTCAAGACACCATCGTCCCTGTCTTAATAAAGCAGGTCGGTCCTCCATAGACCGCCTTTTTCCCATATCCGGGAGGGTATCCTTTTTTATCCACTGTGAGGGACCTTCTGGTGCATTCTCGGTCTCCTTTTCGTTCTCTGATATCCGTGTCGTCGAGAAGGCTCCTCAACTGTAAATCTATGTCGCCAACCAGTTTACCCCGGATGGTGACCTGTTGTAGGACCTCTTCGGGGCGTGCGGATTCTTTCCACACCGGGGGAGCAAGTCGTATGGAGCCTGATAAAATAAAATGCAGAAAGTTTGCTGAAAAAATGAAGAAAGGGGTATGATCCGCGTGTTCCTTTTTTTGGTGCCGCTAGACTTGATGTTGATAAGAAAATAAAAAGTTTTTGAATCACGAAAAAATTGCAAACAAGTCGCTAAATGCCAAGAAAAATAACATATGTGAAAGATCATTCTGTTGTGCGACCATGCATTGACTTCGAACAGATAATAGAATGTCGCAAAAGATTGTGTATGAAAGCCAAGGTGATGTACATGGGTGAACGTCGAGGTCGAATTGTCGATTCAATATCTTGTCATGAAGAGCATTATTGGTTCATGCCATGCTGGTTAACGTATCCGACGTATTGGTTTTGTTGGTTTTGTTGTTGTTGTTGTTGTTGTTGTTGTTGACCATATACTGCCGCATGGTGAGGAGGCGTAGGAGTGACTGGGCATCGAGGAGGCAAGACATATGATTCCTTGGCCAAGTTGTGGTTACCCATCAAAGTGTTACCGTCCGGAGTGATCGGGGGGGTTAGGTATCCATCGAACCCCATCGCGCTGTGCCCTTTTGAAGGGGTGCTGTAGATGTTGCTCGTGTGCTTGTTGATGGGCTCGGCGAGGGGGGTTGCAGGGTTAGCGCTAGCAGCTCGACGGGCAATGGCAGCTTGCTCGGCCATAAACTCAGCAAGCTTCTGGGATACGCGAGAAAAACCTGTCGTCGAGTACTTGCGGGCGAGTGTGGGCGAGGGCTGGTGGAGGTGATGCGATAGAGTAATCAAGGTAACGTTCTCTGTTTGATCCCAACCACCATCGTTAACTTCGGTGCGACCGAGAATGGCCCGAGCAAGGGCAAGCGAAGATCGAGCAAGGACTGAAGGCTTGGTGGAGACAAAGTCGCGGTGGTACAGAGCGATCTCGCAAAGGTAGGCAGCCATGTGCGCAACCTCCTGATCATCACCCTCCTCCGCCACCATGAGCTGAGAGAAGAAGTCGACGGTAGGGTGGCCGATGATCCAGTCAAGTGTGTTGAGAACGTGCATCTCCATTTGGGTGAACATGCCGGCATCGTACAAGCCGCAGCACATGTTGTTGAGCTCGTGAATCTGGGGAACGCGATCCTTCTTGTCTCCGTACTTGGCAGCGATGAGTAGGGCGGCGCATCCAACCAATTGGTAGTGTTGCTTATACACAACTCGCTTTGAGCAGTATCGGTCCAGGAGGTTGACAGTTAGGAAGAGAGTTTCAGGTAGCAGGCCGAAGGCGGCGTGAGCCTCGATGAGGAAGTCAATCAAGTAAGGTCGCATAAACCATTGGATCTCGCGTTGCATATCGATGAGGGAAGCATCAGGTAGAGTCTCGTCCTGTGAGTGGTTAGCATACTAGATGCGTAAGAGTGATATCTTTACTTACCTCCATTTGTCGCATATGTTGCATGATATCCTCGAGGTATTCATCACCTGCTAACCGTGAGAGTTCGACGCCAATAATATCCTGTCGTTGACGGGCCATCATTCTCGCTGCCTCTTGGGCTGTGATTCGGTGATGATGAGGTTCATCGGACTCGACGAAGAAGGTGTCGTCGTGCTGAGAGTAAGCCATGTTGGGTGGTAGTGAATTGTCGGATGGCGTTGATGAGTGGGAATAGTCTGGTGTGGCTTGGTGTCGAATGAGGGACTGTTGGTTCGCCAGGAATCTTGTGGTCGGATAATTCGAAGTTGAAAGAGTGCGAATGATTGTTGATTACGGTTGCAATAAGGAGTGATGCAAACCGATGAATTAGGATATTAAGTTATTAAAGAACGTGCAAGAAAATGAAAAGAGTGTTGGTGGCTGGTAGTAAAGAACCAGGAGCATGCAGCTTTACAGATAGTGGAGGCAATGAAAGAAAAGGGATTTGAAAAGGGGTCGATTAAGGACGAGATCGACTCAAGGGCTCTAATGCGGCATGTGCGTCAGTATGCGATTTATACTAGTGCTTGATCTGGATTCTGCCAGGGTCACGCTCTTCAAAAGCAGCTTCTTCGGTATCCCTTGGGCGATAGATTCTGACAGACAGTGGAGGCTGGGCTGGCACGAATTCGGTATCGAGGGGGAAGGAGTAAGTCTTACCAGCACACGTCGAGATGGGCAGAACTTGTTGAGAAGATGAGATAATCCCTGCAATTGAGTGGAAACAACGAGCTAACGTCTCCCACGGGCAATCTTCAAGGAAGGATGGAAAAGAAGCGTTGTTGTGGGGAAGAGAGCGGTATGCGGAAGTAGGATACTAGGCATGCAGCTGCTCGCAAGTTAGATACCCATGTTACTGACAAGGCCAGACTCTAAAGCCGAGTTGGCGACATACCTCTAAACACTCTGGCTTCAAGACAGTTCGATCGAAATTGACAGTGACGAAATCGAACAGGTCGGTGATTGGTCGGTTGATTGCGATCGTGCGTGATAGACAGAAAGTTGGATAACTATCTTGTCGTATAGTTCTCCTTTCCCAGTGGTCCGAAGGGTCACAGGGGAATTTGATTGGCAAACTAGTTCTTCGTTGCTTCAATGAAGTGAATCAAGGGAGCGGGCACTTCGATGGGAGGCTTTTCGTCGGCGGCGGGAGCGAAAGCGGGAACGAATTCAGTTGAGGTTGGAATTCCTGGTGGGTTTGAGATGCAACCGAGGAATTTAACAGTCAAGCAAGCTGGAGGGAAGGAATTGGCAGTTGAGAAAAAGAATAGACTAAAAGCGAAATACCAGTAAAGGTGTTTTTGATTCACTTTTTTTTCCTATTCCTTTTCTTGATTCGGTTCGTCTCACAGCCTCGAAGGGTTTCTTGTTTCCTGGCCTAGATTTAATAGGGTGGAAACCGCGGGAGGGAGAGATGTTGAGCGAAAGAAGCCCTTAGGGGTGGTTGGGTGAGTGGATGGGAGAGTCGATGATAATTCTCCTCGTCTCAAATTGTCTTCAGGCCTGCTCGGGAGAGTTGAAGACTAAATGAGAGAATGAGGGAATCAACAAAACGAGAGGAGGAGGGGAGGAGGGAGGTTGAAGAGAGGTAGGAGGAGGATAGAGAAGAGGGAAAAGGACTGGGTGAGAGGTACGCGACCAGAGTAGTTTTAACCAACTGTACATTAACTTAGCTAGGTAGAGTAATGCAGAGCAGCAGCGTAGAGCGAGATTCATGGATCCCATGGATGGATTGGATGGGACCCATCCTTGCTGGGGGGTGAAGGTGGAGAGAGGTCAAGGTGTGTGCCAGGATGTTGGGTGTGCAGCATAAATGAGAATAGAGGCCAAAGGTAAAATGTACAGTATGCACCTCAGGCAGGCTAGAGCTAGTAGGCAAGTTGTGGTAAGCTGCTTCCTGCCTCCTCCTGCCCCGGGTTGCCTGACCTTGACCTTCCTTGGTTTCCTGGCACGGGTACCGCTAGCGGGTACGCGTTACGCTACTATTAGGTACTGCAGGCAGGTACCGTCCGTAGGTCGGTTTCTGCGCGCTGGGCAACGCAACGCAACGCCTGGAGTCGCGGGTGGAGGTACCTAAAGCGGCCCCTGTTAGGAGACCGCCCGAGGAGAGATGGAGGCCACCAGGAGTTGCACTCCTACCGGACCCAACCCATTATCCACTCAGAACAGAGCGGAGGAAATCCAGTCAAACCAAATCCTGGTAGAAGACCGAAACATGAGAAGAAAAAGGAAGCTTCGATTTGCTTTTACAGATCCATGGATTCAATTCAATACCAATCAATAATTCATCTAATAATTAACTTCTCCTGTTTTAGCCTTTTTACTTTTTCCATCTCTGCAAAGGGAGTCTTGATCTCCTCTTTTCTCCTCCTTACCGACTCATCGGGCATCGCCTCAATATCCCAAAAGCTTCTCTACACTTATTATTACTGCTTTCGCTTTTGCGGGCTGACTGACTTGCGCTACTTTGACCTCACCATCCAAGGAACGAACGCTCTTCGGAGGTAGGCAAGTGGTAGTATAGCAGGCGGGGCTTGTCTTGGCTTGGCTTGACTTGACTTGACCTGGGTGTGAACTGCACAGCACAAACTTATCTGCATAGCACAAGAAACGGGGTGTGCAAGGCACGGCAATGTACATACATACATAAGTTACATACATTACCAGCTTTGGGCGGACGCTAACAAGCTAAGATCCAAGGCTTGACGTGAAGCGCGTGTATCAAGCGTGTGAGCCTCCGCTGGTCCTGGACGATTTTGTGCCAATTGTGTCGTGTCGTAGCGTGTTCTTGTCTCTCGGCTTAGGACGATACGGCCTAGCTTTGAAATTCAAAGGCAGGGATCCGCGCGGATGGATTTGAGGATGGAGACTGGGCGTGTGAGACGGTTCAAGATGCAATATGGATGAATATGAATAATAAATTAAAAAAGAAACGTTGTTTGACGATGGGGCGTTGGAACCAAGAAAAACGATGCCGATTCAAAAAGAAAGCACTTTAAGATCCGATTCCGGTTCATTCTGGCTGTCATTGATCGGATTGATTCATCACGATTGTAATTACAGTTTCCTATTCATCGGGTTCAGCGATAGAGACATTTGTCTGATACAAGATGCGAAACAATGGCTTATAGACAGGTTCTTGATCATGAATGCAGTAAGGCAATCTTGAATTATATACCGCATCGACGCTATCGCGGAATGGTTGAGGCTTTCATCAGTGAGATTGAATAACCTCAATTTCTCATGCACTTGACCGAATGATAGGTAAATTATAAGACATTATACTGCATCCGATGAGCTTCAAAATTGAACTCTCCCTCTCCTTCAAGGAACCACGACATATTCCCTTCTTATTTATTTGTTTGTTTGTTTGGAACTTCTGCTTCACGGTCGCTTGACGGGCACCAGGCGGCCACTGAAAGCGGCCCATTGTCCTTGTTTATAAGCATTGTACGTCCATTCAATGACAAGACAAAGACAAAGACCAAGCGGCCCATTGAGGAAGCACTGCGCAGGCTCACCACAGCGAGTCGGCAGACACCAGCTGTATAGGACCGTCACATTTGCAGTACAGCAAAGCAAAGCAGCATGCAGGCCTTTATCATGCCAACCAAGACAATAGAAAGACATGCTGAAAGAGCATTTATTAATCACGGTTAGATGTGTCCGGCCTCGTATAAAGCGTCATATTGATTCAGTGTCAACGCACTGACTGGCTAGCTGTAACAAGATAAAATAATAAAATAATAAAAGATGGCCACGGCCGGGCTTAGTCTGATGTAAACGAAACAAGAATCATGAGATGCTTTACTTTGACTATCAGTACTGTACTGTAACCATCTCAAGATAAGGTGATGCATACCTAGGGGGTTGGTTTGAGACGATGCACCAATTGTAGCAAAAGAAAAAAAAGTATAACCATCATCTGATAGAATCCCGCATCAAATCCGTGCCTAGCTTACGAAAAAAAGTCGCTGTTGCTCCGGTTGCAAAATGCCTTCAAAACATGGAAGTCTCGTCTTGTATAATGATAGTGTCATGACATGACAAAGAAAAAGAAAAGGCTTGCTGCAAGATGGCACACGCTTCTGCATTTGAATGGAGTTTCTGGCTCCGTAACTTGGACAACATGAACAATGTACATGGTCACCAACGAATGGCTGGTCAGGTAAAAGGTCAAGCTGCCGTCCGGAACGAGTCTTGCGTTGTGTTGTGTTGCTTTGCGTTGCGTTGCCCGGCACAAGCAACCCGCGTACGAGTTAACGTGGAGTAAGTTAGCCTAGCCTATGAACCAAACCAACTGCTACTGCGGCTTATCACCCACAAAGCTTGCAGTAGTGACGGGAACGTGAAGCCATCATCGCGTCCCGTCTCGTCACGTTTCGACTCGACAACCGTGTCGTTCGTTCCTCAACGTTGAAATTCATACGTGCCTACCCGTCGCGGTAGTGCGCGACGAGACTTGTATTAATTAGTATAGTACAGTTTTTGGTAGTGTAGTGACTCTTAAGTTTAAGCAAACACCTATGGATCCGGCCTAAACTTGACTTTTATCTCAGACACTCCGATTCCCCAGCCCATCGCTGGTGACGGATGTGGGTTTTTTGAGGCGTTGTCACATAAAAGCCTGGACCTATGGCGATGGCTGTTTTATTGAACTGAAAATGGAAGCCTTCGTACATGTTGCCATACAGTGGCCGGTGTTGAGTTGAGTGCCGCATCCCTACTTGAACCAATCACTTGGCTATGTCGCGCTTCAGTGTCTCGAGACCAATTAACCATGCATGCATGTAATTATTGATGAGAGAAGGAGGAGAATAAGGCAGCTCGCTTTGCTCTACCTCGCATCCTGCGTAATCACATAATTCTCCACAGAGTGTCAGCAGTCCTAAAGTCAATAGAGGCACTTGCTTAGTACCTTGACCAGGTGCTGTACTGTACCGGAGCTGTAGGTAGCCACTGAAATTACCAGATTAGATTTAGCAGATTGGTATGCCTCTTCTTTCATTGGCTCTTTATTTCTTGTCCACCATCTTATGCTGCTTGCCTTCTAACCTTGGTGAGATACGTTGTGCTATGCAGCGCAGCTGTCACTTGCACATAACTAGATGCATATATGCATACGGCCCCCATCCATTGATTATCGGCTTTCTAGCTGGAAACGTCAAGTTTTTTATTTTATCGCGGTTCCCGTGGTGTTAGTTCATCGACGCGGTCCTTGTCCTTGTCTTTCTCCTTCGCGTTGCCTGGTTCGAGCTCACGTACGGATACGTTGTTCAAGGTCATGCTCATCAGGGGTGACGGCCCGGGCGTGATACAGACCACAGCACCAAGAGTTGTGAGACGTTTGGGTTGTCAGCTCTATACGTACTGTACAAGGTCATCAGGAGTGTCGTATCGTATCTGTTGGATCTGAAATCTGAGTTTGAGTCTGGGCTGATGAGCTGAGTCTGATTGTCAAGCCCGCTTTGCCCTTGCGTATCATTATCATTCACCGTATCCCAGTAGTAGTCAAGTTTGCTCTTTCCGAGTCCCCACTTTGAAGACGCCATTCACAAATATGACACTATTCGCATATCCCCTACATAAGCATAATCAACCATTCGAGGAGTTTTTCCTGCAATTGTCTCTCCCCATGTGAGCTGTCAATCTCTATCATCTCAAGTCTCATCTGTTTGTTCCAAACATGATCCCTTTAAGCAATATTGATCTCAGCATCAGGGCTCAAACAAGTGCCAAAAGACGCCACTCCAAGCAAAAGAGAAAAAAAATAAAAACTAGCTATTCATCCTTTTCAACCGATGGGAATCCGGTTGGACCTCATACGCCCATTAGACCCATTCACATAATACTCCGTATTTACTCCTACTCCATAGACGATCTCGGATTTCACCAGACCCCCATACATATCATCCATGCACGACGGGTATGGTACGGTGGTTTCCTAGTAAAAGGAGGTGCTTGGCGATACATTTTGACATGCAGTAATAAAACGTGGTGATAATTGTAACGAGGCAAGTTAGTCCTTGTTGGTGCGTAGTGGCAGGTCCATAATCAACCGTCATTATACATAGCGCCATGGAAATGGAGACCTACCGCCCGAGCGACCTGAGGCCAGTACTAATGTACCTTGTTACGATGGGTTTCGGTTGATTAGTAGGGGTGGGCTATTTGTAGATTGAAATACCGTGCTGTACCTAGGCACATTATGTCACATCACATTGCGTTTCAAGGATATCTATCACCAACAATTTTCTCTGCTCGTCCCTTTTTTGCCCCCCAAGGATATGACTCCTTTTGAACATGTTTGTCTGATTCATCAAAGTCTAGCTTCACCGAAACTCTCGCTCGCTCATCTTGCCTGTCTTGAACGTGCCATGCCTGCCTATTTGCCGCTTCAATTTGCTTCTCTGCAAGGGAAGAAGAAAAAATGGCACACTCTCCACCACCTACACTACCTGTCTAACTACATACGCCGTTTACACATGACAAAAGGCAAAAAAAGAGGTTCCCCATGCCCATGCCGAGGGAACCGTAGCTTATGCTTGTAGTGTAATAGAAATGGCACGCATAAGTGGTTAACTGGGTCACAGGCATAATTACCTACATACGTGCCTGTATGCTAGGGATTTTTGTGAAGATTATGACGCAGTGATGCTGTGCAAGCAAGAGTCAGTTATCACAGTGGAGGTGAGAATGAAAAACTCTACTCTCTAGTGAGTGCAAACCTCCACAAGTTGCCCAGTCGACGAGGGAAAACGGGTTCGAGATGGAGGACCAGAAAGAACCAGTAACGAGTCAGAATTCTTTAGAGGTGGTGTTGCGGGAAAAGGCCTCCATTGACAATGTCATCATAGGAATGTTGCAGTCAGTCATTCATTCAGGGTCCAACATTGACCGTCTAGACCACATATATGTTTGCATGTATGCAATTCCATTGTTGCGTAGTTATGTTCCGAATGCCAATGTCATATCCTGACATGATAACGTCTAGACATGATTTCGGCCGCTTTGTACTCGGTGCCACTGTCACCCCCCGTATCATAAAGCAATGGCGTATCCATTGGCATCACTCTGTGCAAGGAGGAATTGAACTTGTTTGCTTCAAAGTTTCACCAAAGTCAGGAACATTTGCTCGCGTGCCATCTGCAGCCAGGCGTGCGTGGATCGTCAAAAACCTCGACATTATTTTACTCGCGACAACGATGCACTAACTGGATCCAACAGTTATAGCCCAGACATAGGCACAGGCACAAACAGGTACAGACACAAGTACATGTAGACACGCCGAGCTACAATCAGCCGCAATGAACGGACGTGAGCGTGAGAGCGAATGGGCCCGAAAGCCGGAAAGCAGTAGTAGCAACAGTAAAACTAATAACTACACGTCCAACTTAAACAGTAGCACCCCTTTATTAAAAGACCCCGTCGAGTTCGCGCACCCACGTTGTTATAACGCGCCCGCGTCAAATGGCGACAAAGGAGACGCAACGCAAGTTTGCTGGGTACTTGATCAAACCAATGAGACGCCTCAGACGCGCACCTCAACCTCAAGACTGCTTCACTCTCAGCGCATTCTGGGGGGGTCAGGACCCATGTTGGTTGACTTGTCACTGAAAAAGGCAAAACGGAAGATTGAACCCAAGGGCGAGCTAAGTTTAGTTTGCTGGCCCACGAACCCTGTAGACTTGCATGTAGGAGGAAGTTGGGAGTTTGGGAGACAAAAATCCTTGAGGCAAGGAAGAGTTGATCGACAGTAACAGTATTGAATGTGTGAAGCTCTGTTGAAAGTAGCAGAGAGGCGAGATTGAAGTGAAGCAAGGGCGATGGTTTAATCTTGAAAGTGAGGCAATTGACATCCTACTGTTTATGAGTGAGTCTCTGGGCATCAATAGCCCAATAATCGATTTCTCATCAAATTCAAGATGCTTGTTTCCTCTCCTTTTCCTCTCTTTTTTCTTTTTTCTTTTTTCTTTTCTGTCATCAAACTTGTTCTTGCTCACTTCTCACATGCAGTAGTTTCGACGCCAATGAGGGGTAGCCCCAGGAACCACGCCTAGGATCCCCTGGACGTTCCCGACGCGGAGGGTCAAGTCAAGATCTGGACTACGCTACCAAGAACAGGATGGATGGATGGATTGGATGGCGTGTGGTGTGCCAGCTTGTAGATCCTCTAATCATGCAATGCCTCATTCGTTGCAGAATCCATCGGGTACTGTTTGATGATGATGATTCTTTGTTCTGGTTTTGGATCCATTGTAACTAGGAGGAGGCTGGAGACATTTGTTTGCTCTGTACTATGATGATTTATGGACCATGGTTTAAACTCTGAACAGCTCGTTTAGCCGACCAGACAAAGAAGACGTCTTGGCTTAACTTAAGAAACCCCTCACGTCAGAGGAGAATGAACTCCGGACACGAATCAAGCAGCAATTATGACAGTGAGAATACATTGTTTGAGACAATAGTCAATGTTTCCTCCGCAATCAAGCATCTCGTCAGTTGCTGTATACACTCTTTAAATTTCAGGGCCTACTATTTCAGACACCTAGACAAGAGACAAAACAATAGGTGGCCTGGGCGGATGAGCACAAGCCACAGACAGTCTCGCGGAAGCCCGGTTGAGCCACTTTTATTTTTCCAACGTCGATCCTCCTGGAGAACGGGCCATTGCTGTATCAAATGTTCTGCTTGTCCCTGAATCTCAACACCAAACAGCCTCAATTAGCTGGGATATTGAGTATAATGTAGCGTGACAGATTCACGACCTGGACGTGAGTCAAGCTGTGCCTAAGCTTAGTCTTTACGCTACTGTCCTGTACCGGACTGGACTGGCTGGACTGTGATGAGAATGCGATGTGATATACGGTACAGCCTACCTGGGTAAGTTTGATCCATGTCCCTAGCAAGTGGCTTTTTTGCCTATTGTTCAACATGCGTCAATGGTCTGACTGGATTCAATATTCCTACGTCAATCTGCACAGCTCAGTACCATATATCTGGGATGTCGATCTATGGCCGCGTCAATCAAGACAAACTCGGGTTCTACAAGGCTTCTGGGCTTGATCAGTTCCCTACTTCCAAGATGCAGGTTTCAATTCTCCCTCACAGTTTTGCTGACTTAACTTGACTGACGTCTTCACATGGTGGATCTGAGCCTTGCAGTGCTTTTCCATTTAAAGCCTAGAACCCTGCAACTATAGGCAACTAGCGAGTGGCTTCTGCCCCGCATTCACTTTCAGATCCACGGTCCGACCTTCCAATCAGGGATCACCATCGGGCTCAGCGAACAGACGACTCGGCTCCATGGAGAAGAAAGTCGTGAATATATTAATACGTACTCAGTTACCTCTTGAGATCCTACAGTCTCCCCAGAGACGACCGAATGGATGAAACAATGAACAGAGCGTGTTTCGGACCCTTTTATTCATCTGAGTCCCGGATCTTGCGCCCTTGACTTCCAAGACCGGCTGTTCTCGATACATATTCCCGTGAAACCGTGGAGATGAAGGCCAGTCATTGATTGAATGGAATTGAGCAGAGCCGCAAGACGTCGGATGGAGTTGTCTTGTCTTGTCTTGTAAATCGGACGGTAGCGTAAACTCGGCCATGTACTACTTACTGTGTTGCTATGCGTCGCACCGCACACCTGCACAGGGCTTGCAGAAGTTCTGGTCGCAGAATGCCAATCGCAAAGCTTCATAGACGTGGTATACGTCAGGATGTGCAAGCACCTTGGAAACGAGGCTTTGTTAGAGAGCTCGTACGTTGGATCATCAGCTTCACTTTCCCCCTTGCAAAAGAGCGCATTAGATTTTTTGGTTGCCTTGGCTGTCTTGGTGCTGCAGAGTTAAGGGTCAAGCTAGTGGGTGGCAGAAAACATGACCCCTAAGCTTTAAGACACAAAAATAAATGAACTAAGTTTATAGTCTAAATGACATAAACTGACCTACTATTATTGTCTTTTGCACCTCGAGCGGCCAATTTTTCTGATACCCTGAGGTCAAGTTACAATGGCTAACGTTAGGTAAGGGTGCGAGACAGGACAGAGACAGAGAGACACGTTGATCCGTCCGTCTCGGATCGACTTGCTCAATTCTGGCGACAGCCTGATTTTTGACATGACAGGAACTTTTTTGTTTCTTTTTTATGATGCACCATCCCTCGCTTCGCCCTGCTGCCGTGCATAGTGTTGCGTCGCTGCCTCCGCCTCGACTCATCCACCAACGAATAACGCCCAAGCCGAGACGCTGATGCTGACACTTGACACTGAAAATGACACGGTCACTTGCAATCCAATGCCTGTAGCTGAACCAAAGACCCTTAAGATCTACCCCGTCCCCCTCCATTCCCAACCCCCGTAACCTTTTTTTATATAACCGTGTCTGGTGAGATAAACGCCAAAAGGTGCTTTGGAAACGCGCGAGCCTTTTAGATGATTTGCAGTTCAGCACACGTCCCACGTAACATGGGTTGCTGCAACACGCGTGAGATAGAGGAGCCACTACAGTAGTCTAGTCCAATACACCAGGGGAGTTGGACAAGTACATACATAAAATTATCACCGTCATCGTCATCAATAAATATTCCACGCCCATACTTAGTTGAAGCTTGTCACCAAGGGGCAGGAAGTCTGCATACATTGCATCCCATCGGGGGTCACTCCATTCCTTTGCTAGGGGTCACCACCGAGCGCAGACTTTTCTTTTGCACGAAGCTGTCACAACCAAACAATTGATTGATGCTGACTACACATTTTCCACCTTTTGGCGGATGTTGCGGTTCGGTCTGCCGGCGTGCAAGGACCATGACAAGCACTTTAATAATAAAATTTGAGTCCATGATAGACGGACGGACATTGGACAAATGATGATCTCCTGAGACAGACGGTCCCCCTCGAATTAGTTGATAACTGTATAATATGTCTGGTTAAAGAAGTTGCACGCATTAACCTGAACACCCACTCTTTTTTTGTCCATCCTCATCGTGTCGGAACCGCGAGAGAACTTAGCGACTCGTGGAGAAAGAGATCTTTGCCTCTCCGAGGACTGAAACCCGAACGCTGTGACTGCGCGGATGTCACCAAGTGGTTCGGAGTGGATTTTTCCCTTTTCCCTTTTCTCTCTACTTCGTCTTCTTCCGGCCCGCGGCGATGGATACAGCCCCTCTCTCTATCCTCGACAATTGCCGTGAGCCGTTCAATACATACGTAAGATTTTGCTTGGTTTGCCCGACAGAGTGGTACTTTATGGAGCAGGAGACGGTAATTCCTTGCCTCGTCTCAAAAACTTTTTTTCTTCATTTCGTCCCCGACCATACTGCAATTTGAGGTTATCCACGATCACCCGTCAAGGGGACGAATGAAAACGCCAGGATGGATCCAGAAATTGCACAAGCACACGCACAAAACGCACGTGTCAGGATCCTTGAAGCTGCACCTAACTTGGGTTAAGTTATCGTTAAGGGCTAACTATTGGATCAAAAATGTTCCAGAAGCCTTCCATAAAGCGGAGGTACCCGCCTAAAATGACGGCACCTCTTTTTTCTCGCTCTCTTTCTCACAGGCTCGCATTGAAATGAGGCTGAATCACCCGAGCACCATTCTTTTTTTGGGTTAGCACTTACCCCCACATGCCGGGTTCAAAAGCACTAAAATTACGGCACCGTACCTTCCTCCATTCAGGGTCCCATATTTACGCGCTTCAAATCAGGCAAGACGTATCTCTACCTGGCCAACTGGCTTCTCTTCTCCTTTCATCAAACTCAAGTTACGGTTATCTCCTGTCTCGCTATTGTGCACACCTCTTTCTCCTCCACGGCAGCGCCGTTCTGGGTCTCGTGACCAAACGTTATGCAAGCCTTGGCTTGCCTGCAGAGATGATCCCCTAACTACTAAGCGAGCCAGGCTCCATCCCTCGCTTCTTCACCATAGCGACGCAAGGCAAGGTTGAGAAGCGAACCAGCCAGGCCAGCCGAACTGGATCCATGACGCCTCTACGGATACGGAAACGCCATTTTCTTTCAAAGAACACATTCATGATGCAAGGGGAGCATTCTATGCTGTCCAACGAGAGAGAAAGAAGCAAAAAATCCATTCGGGTCTAACCCACTAAGTGCCAAGCAATACACTGCAGAACGACATCACAATTGCATACATACAAAGCCTGTTGACGTCCGAAGAGGGGGAAAAGAGCTAACCAAGCCAACCTCGCCTTTTTTCAACAATTGCTTCAGCGATAGGCATGAAAATCACAAGCTTTCCCCCATCCGACAGATACACCTTTTACTTAATAACTCTTTCCAGCTCCTCTTTCGTGCATCGTTCCTCTGGTGAATAAGGCATTCGCCACTGAGCCATGCCTTAGTACTCGGTGCTACTATGCCCCTCCGTTGGGTTTATTCAACAATCCCGACAGAAAGAGGTGAAAACCTCGGCAGTCACAGTACAACGTCGATTAACAAAAGGGCCCCGCAAGAATACCGATGGATTTGAAATCATAGCTGCTACGTATGCCGTTGGCCAATGTCGGTATGCAAAACTTTTTTGAGACCCGGCAGGCGGAGAACACCGAGCGAGGTGACTGAAGAGATTTTTCGTGATAGCTTCATTCTGTTGCTATCTCAACTGTGTTCTGGCCCTTGGGTTCTGGCCCTAGGGCTTGGTGGGCCCTCACGGCAAGCATGTCGCATGTGTGTAGATTGACTTGACAACCATCCTCCATCCAAACATCTCTGGGTGTCTGGTTGAAGTCAACCATTGAGCCTCCATGGAAAGTCAAGTCTACACCTGACTGTCTGGCGTGCTTTTACGTCGAGCTGTTTCACACAGTGAATGCTCCTCTGTTGACCTGGAAGGGTCCTTCAACCCTATCTGCTTATTCAGTCCCTTCTGCACCCTTGAAAGATGACAACGGGGTCACATTCCGCTACTATGTCTCAATGGACCCTTCTGGTCCCTTGACAGACAAAAACATGGCATCAAAGTTTGATAGCCTCAAGACTTGTTTAAGACTTCTCCAGGGTAGGGTCCATTTGCGGGTCTGGTTTCGCGGGGATGCATATATGCATTGTCATTGGTCAGTTACCAACCGGATAATCTGTTCACCATTTGAGTAACTTTAGCCCAACTTGGTTCACCCACAACACCAACAAACATTCTCGTTGGCGTCTGGTTTCACTTGAAACTTCCCCGCATCTTGGTTGTTGATGCCCTCATACCTCGATGCTTTATTCCCCGCAAAGCAATCACTCAGCATGCCGCCAAGTGGGCGTGGTATTAAATTTACAAGGGTCATCAAGGATGAAACCTGGGAATCATGTTCAAATCACCAATCTATCTTCTTCAGATATACACTCTTGTGGCCCAACAGCATCACATGTTATGCAGAAGCAATAATTGATTGCCATTACGTTGCTGTGGACGATGGGATTTATATCGCACGCGGTATGGGGCTTCAAAACAACAGTAAACAATAATAAACACAGGCACGGAGATAAGACGCAGTAACACCCGAGTGGGTTGTGTTCTGCAGAATGCGAGTGAGCGACAAGGATCCTTTGGCTCAAACTCACGATCTTGAATCTCAAACCGAAAAGGCCAAGAAGCTGACTATCCAGTCAAAAACTGAAGACGTCCCAAAAAGGATTGGTTTCCAGCTTTGCATGCATCTTGATGACGACGAGTTGCAGTCAATGGTTCGTCTTTAAAGGCCAACCCCTGGTCTTTTTAGGTTGATAGCCGCCACTTTTTACTCCCAAGGTCCGCCCTACCAAAGACTATCCGCCCACCAACCTGATTGCGGACCAAGTTCCAATTGCCTAGTTGGGCTAAATGATTAACTTCAGGAACTGGCTGGCTGGAAACCATCAGCTAGAGGCGGGAGGCTGTGAAGATGGTCATAACCGAGCAGCCTATCAAGGTTCAGAATCGACATGTTGGCCCCTTCTGTAGATCCGCTTATCTATCCACCCATGCATGTGAACATGCTGGTGTTTTCGGATTTTAATGATGGCGATTTTCATGGGATTTGCGGAACAGGATCACAATGATGCTGCTAGTGTAGTATGTAGCACAGCGCTGTGCTGTACGCGACTGTCGATTGATCAATTGACACGACGGATGATCTTTGAACTCCGGATGCATCGGAATGTGGTCAAGTAAGCGGCACGCTGTTCAGAAACCCTGATCAGACTCAACAGTTTTACAGTAAACAACTCTATCACGCAATTCGCTGTCAGAGAATGGCGCTGGCAGATTTGACAGGGCATAGCCTTGTTGGGGATCGATGGTGATGTCGAGATACGGCTTCTGATTGGCCGAGGGCCTTTACATGTTTGCTTTTTCGAGACACCAAAGTCGGAAGCTGAAAGATGGAATCTCCAACGACAGCCACTGAGGGGAGGGGTCTAATCTAGGCGAGGCCAAGGACTCGCTTGATCCAAAACTTGTCTGTCTTGCTGCGGAATCCATGGCAGGCGGCCCGCACAACCTGTCGAGTCGGATAAACAATGGAATAGACTGCATGCCTGACAAATATTATAAGGGTAGCGAAGCAAGTTGCCATGGCGGACAAACATCCCAATTGCGACATGATATTGAAGCTTCTTCGCCGTTGAGTTGGCCTGAGCGCCTTCTCTCTCTACCCCTGCTCCGAACCTTGGCTCGTGCGGCGGTCATACGGTCGAACGGTTCGTTGTCTTTTTTTCTTGGTTCATCCCCGCACTGAAACTGGAAATGGGACTGGGACTGACCTGTGGGGTTCATAATCGCGATTTGAGAGTCAACTCGATCCATTTGATTCGAGGCTATCGAGAAAGAAAATATCAAGAATTTTTCTTGAAGTCTCGAATTTAATACGGTATGCGTAGTCTCAAGTTCGGGTATGGCAGGAAGCTGACAGGCAAACTCAATGGCTTGGCGATGTCCGACTCAATGCCCAACCGCCAGCGTGCTGCAAGTTCAGTCCCGACGATTGAACTAACAAGGCTCAGGGTTGAAGACTAGCTCTTGAGAATCAGCCGATTTTACAGATACAGAGTACTATGTACGAACAACCTAGCCGTTGAGGCGCCCGCGTAACACCAAGCCCCAAGACGTGCGTGCGTTGTCAAGCCTAGTTTCTTCCTTGATTGTGATCAGTTCTCATGATCCTCCTACCCCATGTTTGTTTCAATACCTCTAAACAGAGATGCGATGTAACTCGGGTCGTGTCAAAATAGCTTACTCACCATGTGCCGAGTGGGCCGAGGCGATGAGCATCAAGATTCGAAAAGAATGGCATATGATACCTACTCTAGCTCGTGCTTCGCTGGTTATGGTATTGGCCTTGGTAGTCAATGGTTGGGATATTTCCATTTACGGATTCGATGGCGTCTTCTAGTCTATGGCTTGGGGCGTTGTTGTGGCTTGAGCTATTGTTGACAACACAACAAGTTACAGATCTTTCACTACCTGCTGAACATTGGTTTTTACCAAGAAGACGGTTCTTGTTTACCAACTTCTGCAAGTCAAAGCAAGAGATCTGTTTCGTGTTTGTTGAAGCTGCCCTACTGCATGCATCGAATATGTACTGCGCCACGATAAAAGTGCGACTGCCCATGGTAGGTATACAAGGATCTCAACAGGTTATTCCGTTATTGTCGCTCTGGATCTTTCCATTGTGTCCTCTGATTTGGCACAATGATCAATAACAATAAACAAACTTTCAATCGGAAAGATCGCTATCCGGAGGTGTCGAATTCCCCGATAGGACAGGCTGGTCCCCTCTCACTCCCTTACCCTATTTCGATAAACATGGCGCCATTGTTAATTCACGGCTGGGCCTCGCCCCTCTGAGGTGTAATCAGTGTGGCTGACCTTTTTGTTTTTACTTGTTGGATTGTTGCAAACGTATGAGTTCTTCACCCATGATCCATGTAGACGGTTCAATTATACGAATTTGATCCAATAGAGAGCACAGACATGATCGCACTATCAAACACAAAGGTCAATGGTTCTTTGTTGATAAGCGATGCAACTGAAGAAAGGACTGAAACAACTCTCCTGGCCTTGCGCATACATACCCATACCTGGCCATCGATTCTCGTGGAAATCTGGGATATAGGATGGAATCCCTGCTCTTACTTCTGAAGCTACTGTACAGCACAGACCCGCATGCTTGCATACGAATTACATCTTAATCGGCGATTGTTCTGCTTCATCGATCTATTGCTGCCAAGGAATATGGGAAACATGGAAATCCGCCCATTTGCGGTGTTTTTCTCAAGACTCTATGCCTTGTTCAAGTGAAACTAGCACAAGCGCAGTAGCAAAAGTCAACAATGGTGCATATCAACTTCGGTCCTTTGAGCGTGTTTTGGTGTGCCACGGCCCTAGCTTACCTAGGTACCTACCCTGAGGTACTTCCACACATACAACATTATCATCACAGCTATAGGGCTGTAAATCAGGGCATTTACAAGATATCACCCGATTTGAACGGCCCAACACATCTGAGTACATGGGATACATGTTCGTTGAACTATTCACGAGCCGCTGTACGACGTCGCGCAAGTGCGCTTTTTTGCCTCCTCGTACAACAAACGGGATGCAGTCGTCCTTGAGAAACAGGAACAGGGCGCTTCTCAGGTTTTACGGCGCAGCGCAATCGAGAGGAACGGAAGAGAGGTAAAGCAATTCGCTCGACAAGGCCAGGGCAAGCGAGAAGGATGGACGGCTTGGACGCTACGGCCCGTGGGCGTGTGTGTTGGTGCTATAGGTTAGATGGGCTCGACATGTAATTTGTTGACGTTAATATGACTCTATCTCAGGTAGATTGTCGTTGTTGTCATATCTTGAGCGCGTGTCCCTCTTCGGTGAATCAGTACTGCAACCTTCCAAGTCCAAGATGCATCCTCGTCGAAACGCCAAGGGATAATTACCTCCTGTATAAACATGTCCAAGATAAGAAGGCCACAAGACCTCAACCAACAGGCTTACTCAGGTAGATAGTCAGCATCTCAGCCCGAGACTGGTCGACAAGGGCCGGCCCATCCAATACAACGCAGCCAAAGAAAAGACCCATGGTTAAAATGCTTGCAGGTACTTCCGTGACCCTGACTGCGGCCTGTAGTTCTCCTGCCAGGGCTTGTACACTGCTCCCGAGAGCTGGGTAGGCGCTTTGATTGGTGTTCTTGATGCGCTGAGGATAGTTGTCGTGGTTCCAATCGATGCTGTCGAAGTTGACACTGGGTGCTTTGACAGGTGTGATAGATGTTGTGCGCATGAGTGATTGATTGACAGGTATTCTAGGTACAACCATCTTTCTGCATGCTGAAATTTCTGATTCATGCGATTCTGTTAGACAGGAAGCTCGTTATCAAAGTAGTCGCAGAAGCATTCGCAAATCAACACGAGATCTAAGCGATCCTGCTTGATGAAGAAGGAGTTGATCAAGCAGCGGCACTCCTGTGGTACTTTGTCTATGGTCGCAACTAGAGAAGAGAACGTCGAGAATACAGCCCAGAAGAATGAACAGATAGAGGCATAGATGTCAAGGATGTCACAATGTGAGTGTAGTGCTGAAGGTTGAAAAGATTCTCTGGGAGAGCGCGGAGGATGAAGAATTCACAGGCAGACAGACATATGTAGACGAGGCCAGGCAGCGAGTTGATCTTTATAAACCAGTGCTTGTTGAGATCTCTATTATCTTATTGTATGAACCAGTTAGATATAGAACTGTCTGCTTGGCAGTGATTTCCTACAGAGTGTAGAGTGTATATATCTTTTTACCTACTTAAGTATCTAGCACTGCAGTAAAGTACCTAGTCCTAGGCAAGGATATCATACTCGTGCGGATTATCTGCATTGCGCCCTTAACATCTAATAGTTAATCCCCCTGCCTAACCTAGAACATCTCGGTATCGCTCTCATTATCGTCTTTGCGCCCTTCACTGTAATCTATCAATGTCTCCCGCAGTATCATTGAACCCTCGCGCTGCTTTCCAATCATGTCTGCAACCCTTCCCATAGTTTTATAGTGCTTCTCCCCGAGAAGAACCGATACCCTCTTTGCTGATTCCACTGCACTAGGAGAATCCAGAGCCCTTACAGTGTCGTCAAGCAGCTTGGACACATCGGGAATCCGTGCTCTGTCAGCTTCCCGTGTCTCTTCAATCGCTTTCAACTGTAGGCCCTGGATGTTGATCATGGTGTTGAGAATCTCAATACCTTCCTGTTTTGCATTGCTGCTTGTATGTGGCTTGTCTACAATCTTGACAGCAACCTGGTAAGCCTTCAAGGCGAGTGCATCATGGTCGGCAACACTGTCTATAACTTCATAGAGAGCGCAGAAGTTATATATTAAAGCTCGTGCCAGGTAAGCTTCTTCATCTATCTGGCCTAATGCACCTTTGCAGATACTCTGCGCCAATGCTAGAATGGCCGGTACTGGGCAGTCATGCCTCCATAGCGCCTAAATATATATCTATTAGTTATTTCCCAGTCTTGTTTTTACCTGTAACTGTAAAACATACCACACATTGCTCAGCTACAGCTCTAGCACCCTCCTCGTTGACAATATGCCGGCGAAACAGTTTTTCGAAAACATCAGTAGTATCCTATAGGACTGAATGATTGCGAGCGGCAAGGTTGGAGGCACTGAGTAAATTGTACACATCGTACGCAGCCTGTGTAAGATGGCTATCAGGCTCGGCTTGTCCTGTAGTAATAGGTGTAGCAACGGATTCTGTATCGTCGAGATTGATACTGCTTGCATTGTAGGATTCGAAGAACTCCTTTGCTTTGGCGGCAACACTTTCCTTCAACTTGGTATATCGTTTAGCTTTGTCTCTTTCAGTTGATGGGATGCCTTCGGTGAACTCGGAGTAGAAGTATATGTGCTCGTGAACATGTCTAGACAGAGGGCCAGCAGTCCAAATCCCACCCTCGCACTTTAACAAGCGGTATAGAATGACCCTCTTGCTACTGATCCTCCCAACTACAAGAGCAGTCCTCTCTTTCGTCGGAATGTAGTAATGGCGTTCATGATGAAAATCCAGCGGCCGTTGTGGAAGTGTAAGGTGCTCAGTGTTAGGAGGGTCGTCTTGTAGGTACTCTCCAATGACCAAGAATACCTTGTCACTGTTTTGTATGAGCTCATATATCAATAAATGGATGATTTGGACTTACACAGGGACATTTTCAAGGTCGAGCGACTGAGGAGAATGGGCTTGTTGCGTGACAAGACAGCATTCATATCGGTCATTTGCCGTGCCTGTTTTCTGATCTCCGACAATTCCTTTAGTACGGATCAGTTGGAACCTAGTCCTGCCAGGTTTTCCTGTGTCGTATGGGATGTTCAGCATGCTGAAAGCAAAATCTCGACCTAAAGGATCCATTGCAGACCATCTGTGAGAGGACAGTGCTGTAAAGTAGAGTTAGCGATGAATGGTGCCCTAAATGAGGGAGTTACAAACCATCTGCAACTGTACTGTAGGAGTGCGACGATACTGGACGAGCGCGAGATGCTTGAGGAGTGCGACGGTACTAGGGGAGTGCGATAATGCTCGAGGAGTGCGACGGTACTGGAGGAGCGCGATGATGCTCGAGGAGGAAGATGCAAGAGAAGTAGAAGAAGAATGGGGAGGAGGAGGAGGCCAGGAAATCGGCTTCTTTTATAACCAGGCTTGATGCCAGTGCCAGTGCCAGTGCCAGTGCAGTGCAGATGGCTGTGAATCACTGCACTCGGGCAAGCGAAACAAACTCACACCTCCATTATGATTTTTTCTTTCTTTCTTTCTTCCTTTCTCAACTCACCCACCTCTTTTTCTTTCAAGTCATTTTTTAAGTCATGGATGTCCGTCCTCAAGTATGACCCCAGGATTACTTGAAGCTGTGGCTGGACGAAGTAAACAATTCCCGCACAAGGCCATGTGTAAGGCAAGATGAAATCTTAGATGCTTGGTACGCTGCACAAGGAGAAAACAAATTTGAAAACCAGAGTCAAAGAGAGATACTGGCATGGAGGCTTGCTAAGCTATTAGCTATACGTAGACGGAGTCTACACTTATGCACCGAGCAGATTCAGACATATCCCTCCAGCGTGAAAACTAAGCAAGATGACCCTTAGGCGGTTACCAAGTGTATTGGAAAGAAAGCCATGAAATTTGTCTGCTGTCTTCAGAAGGGATAGTCCCGTCATAGCGTGTAGGAGCACAAGCAAAATCGACGTTGTTGCGGCTAGCTGCCCCAACGCCGGCCTTTTATGTTTACTTGAACCTACCTACCTTCGTACTAAAGGAAGCAAGTATAGATATCTGCTTATGATTTAGGTCTTGGATTAGAACTGTGAGTCGTTTAAAACCGACGAATTGAGATCACGGCATCGGTATCTTAAGTACAGACGATTAGCATAACTGCAATTTTTATTCCTACACAAATTCCACCTTGAACTCCTTACCCTTACCAGAAACCCTTACCAGAAACCCTTCCCCACAGTCCCTCCTTCATACGTAACTAGGGAGATTCTCGCCAGTCGATGTGATCAAGCTCCTCAAGATCGAAACGATAGGGAATTTCCTCACCTTGATTGGCAATGTAGATCATGTCATTCCGTCCTTTGTCTTCGATCCCACTGAACAACTTCATGATCTCCCTCTGCGAGCAAGCGCTGAGGTTTCGAATCTTACACACGATATACATACCGGATTTGTACTCTCGGGTGAGGAGATAAGCTCGCTGGCCGGGATGGTACCGAGGGAATCTGAATCTGCCAACCCCTCGCAGTCCATCGTAGATGATGGGATAGAGATGCTCCCATCCCTTGGGAGCATCTTTAGCAAGACGAGACTGTGGAGTCTCCCTGATCCTTCCGAGTACAGTGCGGCGAATTCCATCACGTTCTTCTTCAATGGCCATCACTCGGAAGCAGGCAGCGAGAGGACCTTCGTAGTCACGGCAAGGGGGAGGAGTCAGCTTACCTTCGAGAATCAGACTCGTTTTCATTCGCTCCGCGATGGTTTTGGCATCGATAATATCATCATCCTGCTCTCCGGGCATGAAAAGACTTATCTCTTCGAGTGTGTACATTGGCGAGTCGCACGAGGACGCACTGGCAGGCGAGTCTGGGATGGGAACAGGCGAGTACTCGGACGGGTCCATAGCCTCATCGAGTGGGAAAGACGAATTGGTTAATATCAACTTACCTTTGATTGCGCCGGTGCTTTGAGAGACCCTGTCCACCTGGTTAGCACGTCTCTTTGGAGTAATCTCATACTTCCATCTTTCAAGGTCCCTGATGTTGATCTGGCAGACGTATCGCTCTGCGTCCATGTCGCTACTCATAGGCATGCAGATCCTGAACCCAGGGGGTGAGATCTGTATGGTTTGAAAGGAAGACATTTTGAGAGAAGGGGGAGTTGATGTTTTGTGTGATTCGAGTTGCTGAATAGTCGTTTGAAACTTTGGGTGATGTTGCCGTCTAGACCAGCTTGACGATCTTGTCAGCAAATACAAATCTGTGAATGATGAGTTTAATGACGAATATTGACAGATGGATGCCTCTTTAAATATGTAGTTTCTATCGCAGTTGTAGCATTTAGTTCGCAAGACAATGCCTTTTGTTCTTCAAGCATAAGAGGACAAATGACATGTTCATCCATCAAAGGCTGAACATACCACATTGTTACTTGAACAGCAGTTGACGACTGAAATAAAATATCCAGTTCACCGTCAAACCTGTCGTAAGCCATAAGACAAAGGCGCCGTCAATTGCAAGTAATTCATTATTGGATGAAACCCAACCCGCCTTTAACTCTTGCTTCCAATTCTACCTGAATGGGTCGTATCTCAGTATACCTCAGAGCATCAAAAATTAGCCGCTCGAGGTGTAAGTGACAAAATTAATAGGTTAGTCTATGCCATTCAGGCCATAGTTTTAGTTCATTCATTATTATAACTTCAAGCTTCGAGGTTAACTTTTCTATTGCCTGATAGGATTGTAAGCTATTGTGTGGATGTCTGTTTCCTAGAATTATCGTTGGCACCCCTTGTTGATATCACAACCATGTAAGGTATAAGCAGTGACCATCGACACTGGGGAAAGCCAGATCCTTGCTTAGCTTGTTAAAATGCATAACATACATGACAAACATTGCCGTTGATGGTTTGCATATTCTGTTTAGTGCATGATCAAGTCCAAGGGCCGAGATTAAGTCGAATGTCGTAGAAGAAGACGTGTGAGTGCCGCGTGGCAGATGTGAGGATTAAGCATGATATGTTTTCTTGGTGGAGATGGCTTCGAGTCATTTTCCCAAATCATGACAACAACATTGGCTGTTGTTTTTGTTTTTGTTATTGCTAGTTTCTCGTGATTAGTCCTAATATCCTTGTAGGCTTTAACTATCCTCGGTCACATCTCGCAGAGCAAGGTTATGTTGATTCAATTGACCGTTGTTTTGACTTTCGAAACTCGCTGCCTAATGCTTCTATTGGTTCTTGACGAGTTCACAAGAGATCTATAAGTTGGAGGAGGCTGGTAGGCTGGGCGGTCTAAAACATGAAGTCCGGGTTACCCCACTAGCAATGGCCATATCCAACGCTGCCACATGTTCAGCATATTTTTAGTGAGTTTCTCCCCTGTAAATATGGGGTAATCTAGTGGATCTAGAGCTGTTCGATCACCCGAGGCGGGACTGCCCGGCTAACTGGCAACAATGACGATGTAAATAAATGCTGTAGCAAAACGTAAGATTAGAGATTAACGAATCGCTTCTCAATAACCAGGCCATGTCTCATATAGTAAGACTTGGTGATGTATGCTCTGAGAGAAATCTAATTGCTCACTCAATAATGTACTACCAAGCATGGATGCATCTCACTGTCCTCTCTAGGTTGTTCATGGCCCTGCAATTTGATGCATCGCACTGCAAGTGCTATAAGCTACTGTATCTGCTAGTGGAGTTTGGGCAGCCCCAAAATTCTCCCAACAATGGATCAACCCACCTTTTGATCGTGCCAGAGGCCTTTGGATGATCCATCCGCTTTCATATCATCGTGATTGGCGAGCTTTCCACTTTGCCGCCAGGCCGAGGCGGTGACAGCTCTTCGTGTGTGTGTTTTTGTTTATTCCGTCTTGTGTTTGTGCCTCTTTCCCTTCCATATACTACCTTTCTGGTTCCCCAATGGAGAGTTATTCGTCTTGCAACACCATCAATCAATCATCATGACCGACAGACGTAGTCGTCGTGACCGTGATCGCGATAGCCTTCGAGTACCCCGCGCTCGACCCCACCGCAGCTCGAGGAACTCATCCGTCCGCTCTTCAGCACGCTCCTCGGCCAACTACGAAGAACCTCGTCATCGCCATCCCTCGACCGGTCCAACTTCTTATCCCGCAGCTGCTCCAGCTTATCCTACCAATAGTCCTTATTCGTATCCATCGGCCGCGAATTCCGCTCGATCTTTAAGAGCTGCTTCGTCTCGTTTTTCTCTCAATGAGCAGTTCGCTGCTACTCGACAAGACTTCAATCTCTGGGACGATGATGCGAGTTCCATCTATGATCAAGGAATCAATGAAGACGACGAGGAGGACGACGATGATGAAGATGAGGAGGACGAAGAAAAGGACGAGGCCAAGGATGAGGATGAGGATGAGGACGAGGAAGACTCTGATGATGACGACTCCGACGACGAAGACTCAGAAGACGATGAAAAGGCTGCCCTAAGCTCGACAGAAGGAAACGATGATACATTACATGAAATCAGCACTGCGCTACCCAGTCTGCAAGTTTCAGATTCCAACTATTACGACCTCTTTTGTCTTCCACAAGACACACAAGAGCTTTCGCAACAGCAGATCCGAAACGCATACTACCGTCTCTTTGTTCTCTTTTACCCCGACAGTTACCCTGCGCATCTGCGTCCAGTTGCTCGTCAGCAGTTTCTGCGGGTCCAAGATGCCTTTGAGACGCTCATTGACCCAGTGCGCCGAGCGCAATACGACGTGGACCAGTTCTTGCAAGCTGGGGAAATGGGAGCCGTAAAGTCTGAATACGAAATCGCGTTCCAAGAAGCTGTTCGGGACCGCATACAGAGCAGTATCAGCACCAACTCCGATTTGGGTGTTCGACTGGATGCATCTGAGTCGATCGGTGGCAGACCAAAACTTCAGATCCTGGACTTTGCTCTGAGCCATTCCGTCACGATCGAGCTTCCAGAAGTTCAGAAGCTGGTGCAGCCTCAAATCGCACGGATAGAGAGTCTCGCTTCAAAGAGTGAGAAGGAGGCAATCCAGAGTTCGTCGCAGCCTGGTATTCAAGTGGCTACACCCACAGTGACTATTACCGGATCTACTTATGGTATCTCGAAGGATCTTTCATCAGTGCCAACCTCACTCTTATACGATCGTTACCAGCCTCTTTTGCCCCTGACAATTTCGAGGCATAGACTTATGCAACTTGTCGAGAACAAATTTGCGCCGTTGGCCACCCTTCAATATAGACAAGAATTCCTCAACCGCAAGCTCTCGCCATCGCCAGAAAGGTTTAGGTGGATGAAGACGGCTGTTGAGCTCGAGGCGGATGTTTTGCCTGAACTGACAGCTAGAAGCCGTCTCTACCACCACTTCCTACTGCCCAAGTTCACTGAGCCTACTATTGCTGAAGCTAGCATACAATCTTCTCGGGATTCTACTGCGTTTCAACCCCGTGTTGCTCTCGGGCTCTATCAGAATCTGCGCCACGGTACTGGTTTCCTGCGCGCAGATAGTGGTGACTGGGCATTTGGCACTGAACAGTACTCTCGATTCTTCTCTGAGCACTCCACGATAAACCCGGACTTCTTCAACGCCGAAGCGCCTGGGGCTACTCCCATCATAGAGCTAGGTTTCCGAACGGGACAGTCAGACCGATTGTCAGCTCCAGGTTCCTCGGATACCCCTGGTGACGAGGGTGGAATTCGAGGTCTCGATTACGAGATCAACACATGCCAGCATGGAACATGGGCTATTTCTGCTTCTGCCTCGCCTGTCTCCGCAGCTGGTGCTATAAGATATAGCAAGGATCTTGTTCTGCCTTTCCAAGCTCCGCCAACGTCATTGGACCCAGGCATGCCTGCAGCAGCACGTCTAGAGGCAGAGCTCTGCTCAAACAGATTCCAGGATCAATACTTGGCAGTCCGCAATCTCTGGTCTGTTGGTCGTTTTGCGCGCATCGGTATTGAAGTTGGTATGAGCATACATAATCTTCATCTCTCAGTCTACTGGTCCCGTCTTGGACAACGCATAAGTGTCCCTCTGCTCATCGCTCCGCGATCACTGCTCGGACCCGACGTACTCTTCTGGGCTGGCGCATTGCCATTCGCCGGTCTAGCTGCATTGCAACTTGGTCTTGGCTATCACCGTCAACAGACTATGCGCTCGCATCGACGTAGTCGTTTAGACATCTCCTCAACCGAGAAACCAGTCGCCATTGCCCGACACCGATTTGAAGCAGACAACATCACTACTCTTCTTGCACAGCCAGTTGAAGTTCGGCAGAAGGGCCAGATGACTCTCAAAGGGCTTGTGATCCTCAGTGCGAGGTTCGGCGTCCCTAGTGAAGATGGCTCACTCGGTTCAGGCGACGAAGTTGCGGATGTGACAGTTGCCGTTGCGGCTTTGATCAGTGAACCTTCTTACGCCAACGGACCTGCCCTGGTGATTCCTCAAGGAGTACGCAAGAGCCGTCTGCCGGGATTCTGGGACCCTGCACCAGGCCAGGACAAGATTCTCCGTGTCGAATACCAATTCAAGGGCGAGGCGGGCTCTATCGAGGTTGGCAGTCGTGATGAGCTCGTTCTTCCACCCCAAGCTTGAACCGTCGAGCTTGGTTTCTTGCCTCTGAGCGTGAACGAAACCATGTGTTATGAAAATTGACGAAAGTTTGAAGACGGAACGAGGGTTACGATAAAACAACGGTGTTGAAAAATGGACGATATATGATTGCATATATAGGGTGTTGTATCATGGCGATAGTACTATAGCTAGACTAATAGGTAGCAGAAAAAATAACGTCTAAGCTTTAAGGCATAAAAATAAATAAATTAAGAGTGTAGTCTAAGCTGCATAAACTGACCTATTAATTTCGTCTCTTGTACCTCTAGCGGCCAGTTTTTCTGATGCCCTGGGGCTATCATGAGGATGTTCTAGAACCGACATATTCATAGCTAAACAGTATGAATATTATCCATACTTTCTTCATATGTGCCGAGTTATGGCATGTGAAAAGGGTTCTGTATTGCCAAGCTATCTGTATAGACGTGCTGTGATACACTGCTGGTATACTTTGTACACAGGCTTGTAAGCCGTACTGCGTACTGTTCTACAAGAACGGACTGTTTCTTCCTGTGCCTAGCATATAACATCGAACACTGTCTCATATACTCCTCGATG
This sequence comes from Fusarium sporotrichioides, assembly GCA_019054645.1. Lineage (NCBI taxonomy): Eukaryota > Fungi > Ascomycota > Sordariomycetes > Hypocreales > Nectriaceae > Fusarium > Fusarium sporotrichioides. The sequence goes on along the minus strand of JAHKNS010000001.1, from coordinate 10,687,526 downwards.
GTATAACGTTACACGACACCGATCGTACTCTTGAAACAAACCACAGCATCATAGCATCACAAAAGCGAGTACAATACTACAAAGAGAATCAATGCTTATCAACCACTATCTATCATACATCAAAAAAAGTACCACGCTTCTCTAACCTGCACACAACGTCTCGTGCAAAGCGCTGCCCAACAAAGATAATTCCATGCCTAGCTGAGAGAAACCGACACGACAGAACGCCGAACCCTTTTTTGTGTTTGGTGACATAAGAGAGAGAAAATTATTTGGTATAGGTACGGAGTGTAATAGCGAGAGAATTAGAGCCAGTACATCCACAATGCTAGGCTTTAGATATCAGAGAGCAAAAGTCTGACATAGAAGAATCCAGAGGTACAACCGGAGCGATTTAGTGCTGGTAGTTGTGGCTATGGTCGTGACTGTGGTCGTGACTGTGTTCGTGTGCATGTGGACTGGTAGGGCTGTGCGACGATTCACTAGCTCGTCTCGTAGATGAAGCCTTGGATGAAGAGTCGGCTGGACAACAGCCCTGCGCCTGGCAGTCGTCGATACATTCAAGGAGGCAGCTATCCCCCTTGTTTGAATCAGCTGCACCATCAAGGGTAAGAGCAGCAGCGTCGGAATCATGAGCGTGCTTAGCGTCGAAGCAAAACTCGGGTTGTATAGTAGCACTGTGAATGCCGAAACCGTGGAGGCACTTGCGAGCGCGACGAGCCAACTCCATGTACTTCTCGCCGCTATGGGAGTCAATGGGGAAAGAAACCTGGAGGTGCATGCTTGCGACGAGCTTGGTGTCTGAGAGCTGCCAAACGTGGATATGGTGGCAGGTGATGACACCAGGGAGAGCCTCAATGTCTTGTCGAATCTCGGGGACGCTAATATGCTCAGGGGTGGCCTGCAGAAGAACACGCGCAGTGCCTCTGGTGAGAGGAATACATGTCTTGAGGATAATGGCAGTAATGAACAGGGAGACGGCAGGATCGGCGTAGACCTTGCCAGGCCAGTCGGTAAGCCAGATGATAAGAGCAGTAACCATGACACCAATGTTACCAAGCATATCGCCAATGACGTGGAGGATCATGGCGTTCATACCCATATCAGCGTGGTTGTGACCGTGGCTATCCTTCTTCTTAGCGTCCTTGGGGAGAGTGTGGTGGTGGCCGTGATGAACGCTTGAGTCTCGTCGGGGTCGTCGGGAATGGGAGTGTGAGTGGGAATGCGATCCGTTCTTGCTGTGGCCTAGAGACGAGCCGTTCTTGGCAACGCCCTTGAGGAGAGGAGACTCTTCATTCGCTTCGTTTTCTTCCATGATCAGAGAGTTCTCGGCGTCAGTTTCGCTCTCGCTCGTGGCCTCGCCTCCTCGGGTAGCTTCGATGATGCTCTGTCGGAAACTTGCGGGGTGGATGCTCAAGTCATCGAGACTAGCGAAACGGGAATGTCCACTCCTACTGGATCGATGATAGTCGCGGCCTCGGGAGTGTCGGTTGGTTTCGTTGGATTTGCCGTTGGACTTTCGGGAAGCGTTTGCGCGTTGCATAACAGCCTCGGGTAGAACCTCAGCGGCGCGGCCGCTTTCATCAGCAAGAGCGCCGTGGTAGCCGGCGTTGCCCTCCTCCGCATCGTGGGCGTGGTCGTGAGAATGTCCATGATCATGATCGTGATCGTGATCACCAGGTCCGTGAGAGTGACCGTGGCCACCGAGGACAAAGAAGCCGACAAAGTTAGATAGTAGACCGGTAGTACCAACGATGAGCATGAGCTTGGGGTTGTCGATCTCCGGAGGTTCGATGAATCGGGTCAGGGCTTCGAGGACGATGGAGACGCAAAGAGCGATAAGGAAGACGGCGTTGAAGAAGGCACCTAGAATCTCGGCGCGAACCCACTGGAAGACAGTTAGTCATGCAATTCGACGTTGGGGCTGCTGCGATTGGGTTTAAACATACACCAAAGGTGAACTCATCAGTAGAAGTCTTTTGCGCGGCAGACACAGCCCAGAGACCGATGACCAAGGAGATAATGTCATTGAGCTATGCAGGGTTAGTTTTCGTTTGTTGATTGGTTTGCGCATAATGCGACGAGGAAGTTAATCGACGTACCATGTGAAAGGCATCAGCCATGAGAGCAAGAGAGTGGGCAAGGAAACCAGAGACGATCTCGACGAGGAAAAAGACAGTGTCGATAGCGATCATGACCTTGATCCTCGTACTCTTGGACCAAGCCATCTTCTGAAGAATACCCATGATGAAATAGACGGCCTAGAAACAGAACAAAAAAATGAAGAGAAAAGTGGTTGTGTTGATGAAGATGGGAAAGAGAAAAAAGTTAGAGGGGAATTGCGATTATAGGTTGATCTGGGCTTGGCTGGGTTATCCTTATCCTAGGTATCTGCGGGCCCCCCTCGAGGAGCGGGAGAGAGAGAGACAAACAGAGAATGAGAAGATTTCCCGCGGGTCACCCCAGTCGAGGTACCTACTAAGTTAGCACATGTACCGTACCTCAGTACTAGGTAGGTAGTTTTTAGGTACTACTATAGGTAGGTCACTACTATGACGGAATGCGACTGTGGAGAGGCTGATCCCTGGAGTAAGGGAGAGGTTAAGGCAAGGGTCAGTTACACAGAGGTTAGAGGGTATAACTCCGAGTAACACAGGCGATAAGAGAATAAGACAAGGGGGAAGAGAAGAATGGCGGGAGTTTGATAACGATAGAAGAAGAGAGGGAGGAGATTCGATTGAATTGAAGTGAATTGAATTGAAAATCCATGCCAAAGCGCTGATTAATTTATTGAAATAGTTCGTCAAGTGGTGGCAAAGTTTAATCAGCGTTGATCGAGGATTCATGCCTACAATCCAATGCAGGCAATTACTAGCACCTTACTTAGCACCTACAGAAAGAAGTACCTACAGACGGGACGCATTTCTTAGTTGCAGCTCAGTAAGACATCATCATCAGTCTAGTTTGAATTGGGACAGCCGTGGTAGCCGTAGCTGGGAGCTATTGAACCTAACGGTACTCTTAGCTCGGTACAGATACAGTCAACTATTTTATAAAAAGAATTTCTCAATCATTGCTACGGGAAACTCCATCTTTGAAACTCTACAAAGTTCCAGTAATACATACTTGAGTACCTGGGGAGGTAGTTGGGCAGTGGTTCGATAACAATGTCACTGTAGCGGTAGGTTACTTGACATGTTACATGTGCTATGAAACAAGGGACAAGCATTGATCATCGTCTCGGTTCGGGGATATTTTAAGCAGAGTTCGCGAGGTAGACTAGAGAATCCGTTCTGCCGGCTCGGCATTTGATCCTGTCTTGGACATCGGTTCAACCACAACTTGATGGTTGAGGAGTTGATCTAGACTCCGATTTCGGGAATAATTGTATCCTAGACTAATATAAAGCTCTGTTCATTCATTCACATGAAAAGATAGAACACAGAGACATTATTTATGGTAGGTAGTTGGTGATATCAGACTAATTCTCTTGCAGCATACGGAGTAGCTTCGTAACGAATGCTTCAACGATCAATTGAGGTATCAACTCAACCCTCAAAGTGCCCCCCAACTCTCATCCTTTTCGTAAAAACAACCCGAAAATTTCACCATTCCCCATCCAAGCGTCTCTCTCTTCTCGGTGAGATCCATCACTTCGTGGGGCCTCTCTTCGGGCCACTCTCAATGTAATTTAATAAACTGGATCTTGGTCGTTATTACTGCAGTGAGAAAATAAGACGGGGAAAAAATCCCATGGCTGGGCTAGACACCTATTCTGCCTCGATCATATCTGATAGTTTTACTTTTGCCGTTTTCTTCCAAGCCAGCCAGCCTCATTCTTTCAGCTCTGTAGCGAGTCTGACCACATGCCAATTATTGGAAAAGGGGTGCGTTCCTAGTGGTTGTTTGTAAAGCCACAATATTGACACTATCATTGTTATCTGCATGCAAGGATTATTTGCACGCTGATCAGGGAAATCAGGTTGTTTCAACTTCAGGGTAAAGGAAATGTTTAAATTGAGGAACCCAAAAACGCAACAATCATCCTGATGCTGGAAGAAGTGATAAACTTTTACAAAGGCTTTTATCAGTCGGACCTGAAGAAAGATACATCTATCAGTTGTACATACATAGACACCACGTAACACGCAGCCTCTCCTTTCATCATTGCCACACCGTTATGCGCCAAGGGACAGGAAGTGAACATTGTTGCATACCTACTACCACAAGGCTTTCTTTCAAATTGTGATCTGATTTTATATCAGCCGGGAGCTTGCATAAAAGGGAAGGTTTGATTTCGATTGTAGTTTCTATAAGCAATCAGATAAAAGTCCCATGCTGGCTACTACAAATGCTTTCTTGAAGTAATCCTCAAATTGCTACTCAACATAGAGATGTCAACCACATTGATTGCTCTAGGACATCTCAACTATTTATATGAAGATCATGATTGCCTTATTACGGTGAGATTATTGAGTGCGGTTCCAGGGTAGGAAATGCCAAGTATGGATGTTTTAATAGCCAACCGTTACTTGTTGGTGGAGTCAGTCAGTTAATCTTTAGCGCCCTGACAGCGGCCCGTACCCGTACCCGCTCCCTTACCGTCAGTGCCTGCATCTACAAGCGCGCCTCATTGAGGACAATGACATTTAGAAGACATCATTTCCCGAGAGGTTTCAATCAAAGAATACGCCTTGTTTAGTTGAATGCATTGGAAGCTTTCTCTGAAGATTGTAATTTCTTTGAGCTATGTAACATATCGTCCAACGCATTGAAACACAGCATCTGCTGCGGCTTGCCGCCTCCGGTTACCTTGCCGCCCACCCTATGCGATCACCACCCTTTAGGCGCCATGTCCATCCCTGGTAGACATGACTAGCCTTGGCCATGCTGGTTGGTCCAAGTCTTTTTGTCTGTAACAGTCACTGCATGTCCCACTGAACACGAAACTTGTTGGTTGTCGACTTCATCATGAGGCAGTTCAACAGAGGTTTGCGGAGACGACATCCAGCTCCATTATCTATCTTCCCATCTAAACCTGAATCCAATTTCTTTCTTCTCATCTCTTTCTCAAAGTATTAGACAGCGTATTCGTCCCCTTAATCCAGCCGTCGAATACTACACAGCGCACGATATGGAAACAGCCGCCAGTCTCATTGCCTTCGGACAGGTTGCTGGGAAGATTGTACAACTCATCATTAAAGTCAATCAACTATGGGGTGAGGCCAAAGATCTCCCTAATGATCTTAGAGACATACTCGACGAGTTGGATGACTATGCTCTCGTTTTCGAAGAGTTAAAGGAGCAAATCGAATACGACCAGACACACAATACACGTTCCAATGGCACCTACATGAACCGCAGTTTCATGGCTGCGACAAAAGCGATGGGGATATTGAAAGATATTGTTGAAGAGATAAATATGGTCATTCATTCGAAGAAAGAAGGCCTACAGCGTCGGCTAAGCTCTTTCAAACATCTTATGAAGAAGGAGAAGATCGAGAAGTATCAGAAAAGGCTCCAAAGATCTATCACATTGCTTCAAACCACCATAAGCACTTACCAAATGTGAGCTCCCGCAATTTATACTGTGTTACAGTCGAACTAACAGTCCAAGTGCCATGATGAGACGGAACACGGAGATAATCGTGAGCAGAGTCACAAATAGCTTTAGCGAAAAGCTCGGATATCTGCAACTAGATCAAACCTCGATGGTTGCCACAACCACAACCTACCAGACCGAACAAAAGAAGCTATGTGGAAGCTCAAACAGCAAGAAACAAGAATTGTGCACTTCACGACGCGGAAAACTCGCTTCCTCCCGACCATATATCCCTTCATGGACAGGACGCTTTTCCATGAGCCGTACCAGTGCAGAGGGTGCTTGGCAGGCGTACTTTCAACTTCCTAGCTGGCTTTCTCAATCAACACACATCTTCCAATCGTATCCGACTAGGTCTGGTTGGACTTTCAACTACCGTGTATACAATGTCGTTGCTCCAGATTCCGAAATCATTGCGCGCATACACGACGGAGATGAAAATGGTGTTCTAGAACTCTTCAGTGCACGAAAAGCATCGCCATTTGATAAGGACCCTGATGGAGCCTCGTTGCTATACGTTAGTCTAAAGTAGGCACAATCTTGACCGGTTACTGACATTTTATAGCACGCTGCACAGTCAAAACATTACGATATCTGCAAGCTTTTGTTAAACATGGGTCTGGAAGACACATTATTTGAGGTCGTGGGCCGTGATAGAGAGTACGTCTGTCTGTTTGTCTTGTCAACAACCGGCTAACATCATTCACAGAAGTCCCCTGAAACCGCTCGTATACAACCCAGAGAGGGATGCGATCGGATATGATTGGGAAAGAATAGTAACACTTTTCCAAACATATCTTCAAGACCCGGAAGACATGCCCGTTGCACGCCTGTTCGACTTCCTTCACGAATGGGCGCACTCTGACAACTTTGTTTTCATATTCCGGACTAGATTCATGCCCAAGTATTATACATGGCCCAGTCGAATCCGGTTTGAAGCAGTAAGACTGGGTTCGTTTCATTTGAGATCATTCGCTAGTCTCCCGAAACTTCTCTCAGAAGATTCAAAGGTCTCCAAGTTGGACGTGTCTCTGTCGAGTCACGAGAATTTCTCATTGTTACATTCAGCAGCTATATGCTTAGGAATTCGCTTTGCAGACGAGGCGATACCGAAAAGACGTGGAGAGTTCCAATGGCATACTTACAACGATGGCTGGGACGACTTTGTGATCGATGTTGCGTCAGTTTCTGGATCCGAAGACCTTCATCACGTCGAGGCAGTAAGTCCCTGGGATGTTTACAAAGTACCGCAATGGAAAGGAACTCCCTTGTTCTCTCTTCTTGGAGGTACGCTCTGCTACTTGACTACTGGAACATCCTTCTTCCATTGGAATGATGTATTTCAAAAAACTCTACACCAGTGGCTCGAAGACCTCAAGATGGCAGGAGTCGATTTGGTACAATACGGCTTACGAGAGAGGGACTTTTTCCGCGACCACGTATTGCGCGGTGCGTTTGATTCCAATGCGATTGTGTCGTCTCGTGTGTTAATAAGGGAGGCCATGGCAAAGGGGTCTTACGATACCAACGTAACCCAATCAGTGCGGGAAAATGGCTCTGAAAATCACTGGATCCCAATTAGATTGATTGACCTAAAGGTTGGGCAAGATATAGCCGATTGGGAGATAGTGTGGGCTCCAGAGTTTGAGTATATGGCTTGTGAGTTCTGGAGGCTGTTTGAAGAAGAAGAAAACGCCATGATTCCAGGCGCGTGGGTTGAAGACTAGTCAGAAGGGCTTGGAGATGACCAGATATAGAAATAGATAGTTTATGGCCAAGGCAAGTCAACCTGTTGAACATGATTGTATACGATAGACAGCGAGTGTTGCTTTAATCGGATTTAGTAATTTCGAAAAACTTAGATTAGAACAATACGGGAAACCCGGACATGAAAAGCTGCTCAGCGGCTACACAATGCTACTCTCTGGCGATAAGACACACTTTAGCCGCGTGAAACGTCATATCACTTAGATGATGCTATCAACAAAACGTTGCATGTGGTAACTCAGTACCCCGCATGGCGGGGACCTTCAGGGTGGCTCATAAGCGCCATGTCATGTCATGCAGAGAAGGTACACGACTCAGTCCGTCCTGCTCGAAGTTATTTAAACCTCTGAACTCAAGCTTTATTCTGAAACCTCTTCCATCCTGAATAACATTCACTCATTCATTAACTCATCTTAAACACAATGGCAGCAACTCGACCCGCAAAGAAGGCTGGTACCTGGTACGAGAAAGATGCACAGGTGTTGAAGAGTGAGCTTGAAGAATACCTAGCGGCTGTTCCGGAGAGCATCGATGGAGTTCCTGTGCCCATTCCTGGAGCTCGTGTTGTGATTGCACCGTGAGTTTACTCACCAAACACACCGCATGAGTTGTTGGCTAACAACACTTTCTATCAGGCATGCAGGATACAGCTATTCGGGCCCGTGTGCTGCCTGGGCATACAAGACTCTTGATCTCAGCCAAGCCAAGAGAGTGTTTGTGTTGGGTCCATCCCACACATATTACCTGGAAGGATGCGCAGCTACTACTTTCGGCAAATACGCTACGCCTTTCGGGGATCTCACAATCGACCAAGAACTGGCCAAGGAGATCCGGGATGCTGCTGAACTGGAGGACATGCCACAGAGAAACGAGGTCAGCGAACACTCTTTGGAGATGCACATGCCGTATCTATACCTCCGCTGCGAACAGACTTTTGGTTCGACAGACAAGTTTCCCAAGATTGTGCCCATGTTGATTGGCAGCAACAACGGGTCTGAGGAGAAGATGTACGGGCGAGTTCTACTGCCTTACCTCAAAGACCCGAGCAATGCTTTCATCATCAGCTCCGACTTTTGCCATTGGGGCGATAACTTCAGCTACCAGGTATACTCGCCGGACAACAACCCAGCAAATCTCGTCAACTTGCGTGCTTCCGATCGGGCCCCTACAGAACCTCCTATCCATGAGACGATTCGTGTGATTGATGAAGCTGCCATGGAAGCTGTCAAGAGCGGCAGCCATGATGCTTTCCTAGCTACACTCAAACAAACAAAGAATACAGTCTGCGGCAGACATCCCATCGGAGTCACAATGGCCGCTTTGGAAATGCTGGGTAAGGAGCCTGGATATACGGATAAAGGACGCTTTAGCGTCATCAAATATGACCGAAGCAACTTGGTCAAGAATCCGTCTGATATGAGCGTGAGTTACGTGTCCGCGTATGCTGTACTCTGAGGGGTGTTCAGCAGCACTGAAGGAGTCTAATTGCTAGGTTTGGGAGGGCGGAGAGCTTGTTGGAATTGAACGATTATCTGGAGTTTGGTTGGGATAGAAGCAGCATCGAGTTGTGAGACAGCATTTGAGGTCGAAGAAGAGTCATCACGATTACATTACTTGTCCATCTTAGTCTGAGTCGATAGACAATACGAGAACCCCATATTATTACCCGTCAAGCTAGTATTTTCGGAATCAACCTAAATTGAGTCCGTTGGAAACAGAATTGGTGGAGTGTCAGCTTGTGATGCGCTGTAATAAGTTTCTGCGGCTGAGATGTAAGACGGCTAGTGGGTGGCAGAAAAAATGACCTCTAAGCATTAGGGTATAAAAAATAAATAAACTAAGTCTATAGTCTAAATGGCATAAAGTGGCCTATTAATTTTGTCATCCACACCTCGAGCGGCCATTTCTTCTGATACCCTGAGGGACGGCTGAACGGCTTCAAGGTGTGAAGTATATGTATATGTATGCATGTACGGATCTCCGCACGTAAGACGAATGGTGGAGTACCTAAACCAAAGATCCTTGACAAGAGAAGATTACGAGAGGCATTGGCCGTTCGTATTAATGGATTATTAGTGGCAACTGGTAACTATGCTACGCATTTGGCTGACAATGGCTCGAGTAACTCATTACCTTTGGCTTCAATAGCGGTATAGATTCACATGAATGATCGTCTGTACTCAAAATTGAAGAAACCGGATTCTCATTTCATCTCTTTCGGAAAATATGTACCACAAATAGCTCGCGATCAAATGATTGGCTTCCCTTGGCAATGTCGCTACGAGCCACTCTTGACCCACGCGGCGAAGCTTAACTTGGGGTTATTCTCGACCCCTCCCTTGTCTTTGAAAATGGGTGGACGCCATTTTTGCTGAGCTGAGGCTCACTCGCTCGCACTAGGTAGGTGTAGATGGTCTACAGTAGATATATACTTTGGTTCAAAGATTCATCAATTGGTGAATCAGAGTTGAAAGATCTTGGCGACGACCTCGGATAGGGCCGAATCTGCGGATCATTGGACATAAAACACCAGACTTGTTACAGAATTTGCAGTTCAGACTCTTGACGATCCAAGGATGAATGGAAAACAGCCGCTCAAAGGTGAAACAGTGGGGAAGGCATCACCAATGAAGAGAAACATGGGAGTAGGACTGTGGTTATTTAGGGATCAACCCCTTGTCTGAAGGAGGTGAATAGAATAAGCCAGACATAGCGGATGCTACTATACTGGTGATGTTGTCTCGATTAATTTTGTCTTTTCATCACACCCTAAACCACATTCATGTTAAGCTCATTTATAGCCCTGGTTACTACTGCAGGTCTCTCCTGCTCAATCCAATTGAATGTGTCGTGTCGCATGATTGTCCAGACTCTTAAAGTGTTTCTGGCTGTTGCATCTCTGGTTTTGAGCACATCGAATACCACATCGCCTACGTTTTGACCAAGACACTACTCAACTATGTATGACGATGAATATAAACCAAGAACATGGTCAAGTCTCTTACGTAGGTAAAGCTTCGACTGGAATTTGAATGTTTGGACACCAACGATTGGACCCTGCATCATCAATCAACCAAGGGGCAATCTTGTACCTACGGAGTAAGCAAGGTGCGACTTGCTCAACAGGGCTAAGCTAAGGCTAAGCTAAGGTCAAGTGTAATCTTCTAGGGCCGCTAATGGCAGTGAGCGGCGTCCCTCAAGCGCCCTTGATACCCCCCAGACCCGCTAATTACTCAGTGGCTAAGTGCTATGCTATGCTCCATGTCACTGTCACTGCCACTGCCACTTTCACTACAACCTTGGATCCAACAATCTCGCACTCGCCCTCGCTCGCTCTCCCCCCATTCCTTACCTAGGTATTCCTTGCTGGGCCCTTCCTTGTAAACTCCCGTCACGTCTCATTTCCAGATCCTTGAATCTTGTGTTTTTTTTCTTTAACCTTACACCCTCCTCTCTCTCTCCTACTTTTTATCTTCTTCATTTACCATTTGTTTTTCCTTTTTTAAACCTTTTCGTATCTGTGTCGACCGACTCCACTAAAAAAAGGACCTGTTTCTCCTTGATTACTTACCTATTCTCACTCTCACTCTCACATCTACTCCTTTCTCCTTGCTGCGCGACGAGAACCACCCAACTTTAATATCGTAACACGGACACGATACGGAACAACCACAAGAGAAAAGACATCGTCGCAATCAATTGTTCGAATACGAAAGCCCTCGACAAGAAGAGGTGAAATTTACACAAAGAATCACATTCTACAACCTTTTCGAGCTCCAGCTCAGTCGCTACAATGAGTGTTAGTTGCGCCTCCTATCCAGCCCGCCCTCGTCTTACTCCTGTTTTGATGCCGCTTCAACCTTTGGATGTTCCACAATCGGCGCAAAAGAAGCTTGTTTCTGCATCATGATTTCATCAGCTTTCTTGTGCAATTTACTAATATTTCAATAGTACGGGTATGTTCTAGATCGACTTCAGTCGCGCGCTTCCTCCTGACCAGCATATTAACTTGCGCCCTAGATACGGTAGACAAAATCCTTATGATGCCCCTGACCAGGGCTACGGCGGTAACAATGGTTATGGCAATGGCGGTGGTTACAACAGCCCGCAAGCTCAGGGCTATGGTGGTGAGACTTACCAACTTTGTTTACTGATTGTCTTCCATCACTTACTGACATGATTTGAGGGATAGGTAGCGTCGAAATGGAGCCCCTTGCTCACAACGGTAGCTCTTTCGCGCAAAGCGACCCCAACGCTATTCTCAACGAGTGCCGTGATATCGACCGCGGAATCGACACTGTCGAGCAGAACCTCGAGCAGCTTCGTATGATCCAGCAGCGAACCCTCGACGATGCCGACAGCTCAGGCTCCAGTGCCGCTAACCGTCAGCTCGACTCCCTTTCTGCTGACACCATGTCGCTCTATCGTGAGCTCACCGAGCGAGTCCGCACCATCAAGTCAAACCCTGAGGCCAACTCTGCCAAGAACAACCCTCACGTCACCCGTATTGATCGCCGCCTCAAGGCCGCCATTACCCAGTACCAGCAGGTCGAGTCGCAGTTCCGAAAGCGAACCCAGGACCAGATGGCCCGTCAGTACCGCATCGTTCGCCCCGACGCCTCTGAGCAGGAGATTCAGGCTGCTGTCGAAGACACAACCGGTGGCCAGGTTTTCAGCCAAGCCATGATGCAGAGTGACCGCCAGGGTCGCGCCCGTGCTGCCCTGAGCGCCGTTCAAGATCGTCACCAGGCCCTTCAGAAGATTGAGCAGCAGATGGTCGAGCTGGCACAGCTGTTCCAGGACATGGACACTCTCGTTGTTCAGCAGGAGGCTGCCGTCACCCAGATTGAGCAGAAGGGTGAGGAGGTTGTCGAGAACCTCGACAAGGGTAACGAGGAGATTGGTGTAGCTGTCAACACTGCCCGCAAGACACGCAAGAAGAAGTGGATCTGCCTGGGTATCTGTGGTATGTATTTCCGGCCAGAACCTGTCACTCAGCGATTTACTAACTTTTTAATCCAGTGGCTATCATTGTCGTTATTGTCATTATCGTCCTCATCTACATCTTCGTTATTAAGGGACAGAACAACAACAACAACAACGGTAACAACAACAAGAGGCGAGCTATCGAGGCTGCTTCTGACGCTATCATGCACACAGCTGTCATGCCCTCCAGTCTAGCTCGTCGCGTTGCTGGCGGTAACGAGGCCGCTTCTCTCATCAGCAGTGTCGCAGGAAGAATCCACATGCCTCAGCTACCGAACAACTAATTGTTCAAGTCGGATGGAGAACGATAGCTCATTGTATTCGAACCATGTATAAGGCGACTTCCTCTCTTACTATAAACTCGGGATATCTATACGCCAGACGACAAGCTTCGAATCGGAGGGAATTAAAAAGCAGTGTCAGGCTGTATTTGTTTTGTCTTTTTTTTGCGTATTCCCATTGGATCATAACTGCTGCTATAGCCCGATAGCCTGTCTGTTTTCTTTTTGTCGATACAACCGGGTTTAAATCTATCTCGGTCTGGGCTTGGTTTTTCTTTTATCAATCGCATTTGCTAGGGGCGTTTATAGTATGAGCTTTTAATCACATTTCCCTTTTTCAACTGCTCTACAAAAAACTAATGTGTGGTTTGTGATTCAACACTGTCAGAGGGTGTCAGGAAAATTGGCCGCCAGGAGCATAAGACGATAAGTAAGTCAGTTTATGCTACTTAGGTCAGACCTTTTAGGCTATTTATTTCTGTATCCTAAATCTCAGAGGCCAACTTTTCTGGAACCCAGTAGCATGGATAAGTCTTGATAGCAGCAGAATCTCAAGTTGAGAACTCGGTTCGATAATTTATGTAGTAATATACAAGAGCGTCAGGATCCGTACGTCTAGTACGATTCAGCGAGCTCGTCAAACAATTTCCATACGCCAAGAGCCATACCCAAAGGTGTCTGGTCCACCTGAAACTGATAATCCACAATATGCATACTGGGCGTGATATCGTTTTATGTTGCCCAAGCTTCAAGTTTTATCAAGTCGCCATCTTATGATATATTAGTATCAGCGTGTAATGAATAAGAACCGGTCAATAACTTACCAGGTCATGCTGATAGCATGTCTCTGTCCAAATATCGAGACAAGTCTCAAAGGCGGTTCAAAGTCTTCAACAATCATCAATCATCCTCAGCCCTTACTTTTCCCTTCCCCTTGTCGTCTTCATAATCTAGAACTGCTTCGTCCGGCGCAACTCCATCGTTTTCTACTTGCTGACTCTGCTCGTTGTGCCCCATGACCATACGTCTCTTCTCACTCTCATCGACAACCTTCTTTAACACCCCCATGCGTCTTCGGAAGTCCTCGGCCAGAACATCAGCGTCCTCACCTCCTATAGCGCCGCTGCCAGAATTAGGCAGGGAGTCGGGTCGCGCCTCAATGGGTTCGCGCTCGACGCCTTCGACGCGGAGTATCGCGCCGCCGCTCTCGTCGCCTTCGCCCTGCTGGACTGCGACGCTGGACTCTGTCACGGCAAAGTCGGGCGTTAGGCTGGATGCCCATGATACGGCCCAGCGATTAGCAGAGCCTTCCGGGGCGGGGGCGAGGTCCACGACGAGGGCGCGGTGGGACGGATCTTGAGAGGGTGTTGAGAGGATGGACTGGTCGTCGTCTGAGAAGAGGTAGTGAATGCGCGGATGAACGGTGGTATTCGTCGTTGAGTTTGTCAATAGTGTGAACAGCGGTTCGAAGGAAGGCATCTCAGTTTCGACCGGGTTAGCTTGGTCGACAGCAGAGGGAGATTGTTCGTGCGAAAGTCCGATATCCGGGCCACCCTTGATGGACGGTGAAAGCCCATCTGGAGGAGACGCATCTTTATCGGTAGTAGACATTCTGACGAGAGGTAGGTTGTGCTGTTGAGCTTCTGAAGTGGCAGGGATAAAGCGACCGAGCCAGAAGCATCTTTACTTCCAGTGGATCGTTCTTGCTAACACTAAGCTGTTTGAGCTGTCTGAAGTTGGTTGTAGCTACATAAATTGAGGATGAGATGATGGGATGACGGAGGAAGCTATGAGGGCTTATCTTATCAGCACGTGGGTACTTTGGTGTGTAAGTCGTGATCTGCCTGCCCAGTATTGGAAAAGACAAACGAGATGTAATACATACGAGATGAGATCGGATACGATCAGATCTTCAAGTCATCTTGATAAAGTTCTGACCGTTTTTGGAGCTTTTTTGTTTGTGGCTCAACGTTGTTAAAAGTTAACTTGAGCTGCATATGCAGTATGCATGGGAGTATCGTGACTTGACATGTGACTGAATGCCTGGAACCAGTTACCTGCAAAACATAATCTACAGTACTAGGCAGGCAGACATACTGCTAACATGAGAAGTATATATTTGAATCAGATCTTTATTAATATGAGGGGTGCACTCGTGGAGTCGGAAACTATGAAGAAAACATGGTGTATTTTGTGTACGAGCATGTGTCATGTTCACCTACTGTAGGTGCCAGAAACGTTGGCCTCTGACCTTTAGGACATACCCAAGAATAAACAGCCTAAGGAGTCTGATCTAAGTAGCATAAACTGACCTACTAATTTCGTCCCTACCTCCGGGCGACTAATTCTTCTTACCCTGATGCCACTGATCTACCAGTATGTCTAACAATTTAGACTCGGATCTGCATCTGACAACTTGGTCTGCAGATAATAATTTATAATATTTCTTAGTACTAGCATTCGGATACTATTTCCGTTTTCTATACACCGCGGTTTAAAGAGTCTGCATCTTCATGCACTCTGACGTTTCTTGTCACTCATGACTTGTTCGCTTATTGCCCGATCTGGCTTTGGTTTCCTGCAGCCCTGACTTGTTCAACACCCTTTTGAAAAATTTATACTACACTTGACTCAACAGTCATAATGTCCTCCCATTCACTCATAATAAAATCGTACTATTTTGGTTTACTGACGAGTCGTGCGTCGGAGACAGAGGGTTACTGTCACTGCATCAACCGTCAAAGCGAGCTTATGGAAAAAGGTTGATTGAATTGGGCAGAGGTCAGAGTTAGGCACCCAGAGCCTTCACTAATCCAGCTGCCCAAGTTAACGCCGGCCCCGTCTATTGAGTCTATCTATGTGTGTTCCCATGGTGGCTGTATCCTTGCCTCTATTTTTGGGCCTTTCCTGAAGACCTTCCTTTTCCCCAACCATGTATTTCGTTCCCATGATATCGTGACAAAGGAGATCTATAACAAACAATAACGCCGCCCCAGTATGCCCGCTCTGCAGGTAAATTAAACGCCACGTCGCTAACGTCCAATGTGCAAAAAAAAAAGCAGGTTGTGCTTGAACAAGAAGCGGTAAAGACTTCTTAGGACGAAGACGAGTGTAGGGCACGGAAGCCAGCCGCAACCAAACTTCTCGACTTGTCCTTGGAATCAGCGGGAGCATTCCAATAAAACAGACCCTGCAAAGTCACCGTTAGCGGTCTGTCATCAATATCAGATGGTACGATGTTGGTATTGTGCCCAATACACTATAACCTTCATCATCCACAGTTAGGCTACTCACCCCTAGTCCCTTTTGCTTGCAGAAACCCGCCTTCATCTTGACGGTGTCCGGGTTGTCATACGTCACGAAGCCACCGTCTGCGCCTATGCATTGTGCTGCCACATGGCGTTTGTCGACGACCTCCTTGCATCCTTTGCGTGGGAGCTGGTTGTACTCAAAAGTACCATCCTCAGCGCCTCCAATACCCTTGTACTTGTGTCCTGCACCAGTGCAATGAAGGAAGCTTCGTCCGAATGTTGGAATACCAAGTAGAATCTTTTTTGGCGGGAATCCCTTAGACATGAGATATGAAACCCCTGAAGAAGCCGAGGTCTCTTCCTTGTCCATGGCGTAAAGTTGTGCGTGGTGGCCGGCCTTGGGGGTCCACGAGCCGAAAAAGTCGTAAGCCATCAAGTTGATAAAATCCAGATATTCGGCAATCTCCATCAAATCTAGAAACTGCAAGACAGCCTTGGCTGCAGGAAGGGCAGCGGTGAGGATATAATGCTCCTCAGGGAGGTGAATTCGGACGGCTGCCAGCAGAGCCAGAAAGTCATAGCCTTGTTGCGCATCACAGGGGTATTCCCATGCAACTGTGTGGAAAGGTTGGTCAGTTTCCTGTGTTGAAGTAAAAAGATTGAAATAGTCTCAAATGACTCACTGTCGATTCCATCTAGGCCAGAGGCCTCGACAAGTCCCTTGGCTGATCGAGCAAAGTTGTCTCGTAGAAGAGTGCTTGATGCCACGACGGGGAAGATTTCTGACGAGTTTCCCCCACCAATTGACAAAACAACTCGAAGATGGGGATGTTTTTGCTTAAGGTGCATCAGAGATCCCAACCCTCCCTGGACACCGTCAACAGGCGCACCGGCGTCCGCCCACTCGTCGCTCAACTAAACGAGTCAGTATCATCCACTGCCGAGACTTGTAGTGAAAACTTACAAAGACACCACCATCGGCTGAAACACTGGCGTAGGCGTAATAGACGTGGTTGATGCAACTGTAGTTGAGCATGCCTGGTGTATCTCCTTGGTATATCCGATAGTTGGGGAAGTATACAGCGTTTGTGAACATGACATCGGACAAGTTCGAAGCCATCTTTGACTTCCTTGAGGAGCTCATGGTGAATGATTTGAGATAGAAGAGAAGAGAAAAGAAGAGAAGAGGAAGAAGAAAGACAAGTCTGACGCAAGTTTAAACGAATGAGAGAGAAAAATGTTCACCGAGTATTTGTTGTTGCTTCAAGTGTGTCCTGCAAGAACCTGCATAAACCTGGGATCAAGATCTTCGAGGTACAACTAAGAACTGGTGTGTCGGTCAACAACGTTAGGCACCAAAGACTTGCTGATGAGATTCATGATTGCGAACGAGAAGGATCCGAGCTATATAACGCTCAACACCACACCAGCGCAACTGGCTAATGGAAGGAGGGTCATCTAGTTGATGCGAGGAGAGCAGGGACTAGCATCCAAATTACGGAGGGTCCTGAATTAGGTCGGCAGTACTGATACATGACATAATTGCGGGGAGGCACGAGAAGAAACACAAACGCGCTTGCGTTTGTAAGAGCTGAGAAGCAGAGGCTTCTTGGGAGACCGTGAAGTGCAGTTATCCTGTCGGACCGCGTCGCTACCTGTTGTTAGCCTGCCTTTTTTGATGCTATGACCAGGCCTATTCGGGCCTTGTCGAGGTGAAATATGCGCCTCATGAAATGACGGTTGGTGTCCTTGGCGATCCAGCCCTGAAATGGAGTCGGAGATCCGGGGAGGAGAACACTATTTCCTCTTCAGATAGAGCCCGTGTAAGAAGACCCTGAACTGTTGACCTGAAAAGGACATGATTTTGGGCAGGACGAACTGACCTTCGGCTGCTGAGGCCGAACGGTGATGCTGAAGCATTGACGGAGCGGCCTTCCCGAAGCATCGAATATCCCTGTTACGATGGGCAAAGATGAAACACTTTGACAGAAGGACATGTCAATGACATGCATCTTCAATACCTAAAAACAGCATAGAACGGCAGTCACGTTCTTAAATGAGCCGTGGACCTCGGCGTAAACCGAGGCGGCATATGTCTTCGGCTCAAGTCGAGGCATTATTTGAAAATAACTAGGACTCGACTTCTAATCAGTGACCTCTCAGTAATATCGAGGCGAGTCACCTGTGTAGGAAGCAACAGCAAAGTTCAAGGGATGAGACAGTCTCGGTCAGATAGAACAAGCTCAGCGGCATTGTTCCTGATGTCACAACATCCGCATTTAGTATCAGGACGATCCAGGTACAGTACAGCACCGTCGTCCTTGCGCGAGGGTAGTCCCAGAAACGCCGAGTCAGAGCACAACTTCTCTATAAACAGTTGAACAACCGTGCGGCTCCTTGGATTCGTCCTGCCATCAAACTTCTCGAAGGTTTGGAACGCGCTACGCCGAATGATGAAGTTAGTTCCATAATTAAAATCCGCCAGGGATGATTAATTATGGACTCAATCTTCAGTGGACCGAAAGCTATGTTTGGGGTTTCGCGCCCATGAGCAAGGACCGTGTAGACAAACCATAACCATTCTAATTCTGTTTCAAAGCTCGCTCCTGCATGTGCGCGCCTTGGTGTACACAACTGTAGGTACTTGAAATTGAGAGAATCAATCACTGTGGTGAGTAGTCGCCTCCTTCCAGTAAACCAATGGTTGGGCTTTGGCCTTGCCTAGCGGATCCCTCACCTAACTGGTATGTGGAAATTAGCGTTGTTTTCAGAAGGCATCCTCACACTCAGATAAAGTGAGAGGCTGAAATCTGCAACATGTCAGAGCTGCAGTGCATAATTATGTATGATTGTTTGTCCTGATTTTGAGGCATGAATCCTGCCAAAATCTCAAAGCGCTTTGCCTCAACTCTCCCTCAGATAAAGCTGAACCTGCTGGTCAGCATCTGTATTCATAACATCATGTGTGAAGTATTGCGACGTCATGCGAATGTGCGATATCTTGAAACCATAATCCGACATCACTGTGTAAAAGGTTCAGAACTACAACACATAAATATGGCTGTCCAAGGTCGGAAATAAAGCCAAGAAGCGGCAAGAGTTTATCTATCCCCGCTCTGCTGCATTGACGTATCTCAGGGCCTCTAGCTGGTACGTCGAGTGATTACCCGAAAGGCAATACCCGATACAAGTGTAGTGATGCGGAGGCGGAAGTGAATGTTGGTTCTGCATGTGAGACTCAGTGGTCAGCAAGTTGGCGGCAGACGGCTGGGAATCCTGCAGGGCTCCTTCATATGTACACTACTGGGTACAAGAAAAGTTAGCCTCCAAGCTTTAGGGTACAGAAAATAAACAGCCTAAGACGTCTGACCTGAGTAGCATAAACTGACCTAATTATTTCATCTCTTATGCTCCTAGCGGCCAATTTTTCTGGATACCCTGATGGTACATACCTAGGCAAGGCGACCTCGAACAGCAGGAAGTGAAAAGAGATGTACTACCAAGCCGAACCCTTGTTGGTCTGGTCTGTGCTAGGTTCGACATCTGTCGAACAATGGTGTTCAAATACTAGTTAGTTGTCTGGTTGAGCTGAAATGGCAGGGCGACAACCAACAGTCCAACACCTTCCAAGCCTGGTCGGTGGAATGCGTGAGATCTTGTTGTGTCCAAGTAAATTCATGTCTGTCTCAGCTTCGACTCTATTGAGGGGGATTTTTTACCTTCTTAGGCGGGGCGAGGCGGATCAGGTCCATGGGAAGCAAACAAACATCCAATACACCGCACCCCCAACTCACGGAGTGAACCAACAGTCGAATCGCAGACTACCTTCATGCGCCATCCGCATATCCTATCACCAACAGCTCGCACAAGTATGTAGGCAGCTGAAAGAGATACCGCATATATGCCAATCTTACCAATACTATAGGTGAAAGCCTTTGTCAGAAGGAGGGGTCTTGGCATCGTGGTAGCAAACGTGCAGTATTCCCATGACCTCTTGCGTGATGTCCTCGAGTAAGAAGTGTCCATCCCTTGTGTACTTGATCGGTTTCACAGGGACGATCATTGTGGTGCAACCATGATCAAGAATGATAAAGTGCATTAGGCCCATGTTCTGCACATCTCGAGCAGTTTTGCTTTTCGACTTTTAACCCAATTGTTAACAAGCAAGATGCCAGACACTGATAGCCACTCCTTTTCTCTGATCTCTGAGCCGGGGATCGAGACGATATACACACCGACGGAACAAGACACGGACGATTATGACTTCGTTTTTGAAGATGGTCGATCTGAGTGTGTACAACAAGATGGTGGATCGAGTTGTTGCACCTCACTGGCGCCAAGCATGTTGGACTATGAACACTCTAATGGGAGACGTTATCACGCCTATTTGAGTGGGAGATATCCTTTGCCGAATGATACAGGCGAACAATGTCGCGAGTTGGCTGAGCATATTTTGATGCAACACCTTCTTGTACGTCAAGTCTTGCAACGGAACAAAGCTCGAATGTACTGAGTTCTCATATTTGCAGGATGGCGAACTCTTCTTATCCAACATTGGCGACGAACCGAAGAAGATAATCGATATCGGCACGGGCAATGGTGAGTGATTCGATAACTGACCACTACTGTACTGACCACCTGTAGGAGCTTGGGCAATAGATGGTAACGATTTAACTGCGAACCACTCAGAGGTTATTTGCTAATACTTCCCTAGTCGCCGACTTGTACCCAGGTGCGAGCGTAATTGGGACTGACTTGTCACCGACGCAACCCAAGTCGACGCCGCTGAATGCATGCATGTTTGTCGAAGATTGCGAAGATCCGTACTGGGCGAACGGACACGACTTCGATCTGGTCCATTTTAGGGGAATGGCCGGGTTTCTTCTTGATCTGGATGCCATGGTCGCTAACGCCTATGAGTAAGTAACATTCCACAAAGGAACAGTCTGAGTCGCCAGCTAACAAAGAAAGACATATAACAAGCGGTGGGTGGATCGAATTCCAAGACTTCGACTACACAGTTTGCTGTGACGACGGCACCATGAAGAAAGACGACCCTTTGCAAGTGTTTTTCGATACCTGCGCTCAGGGGATGCGAAAGTACGGCTGTACCAACTTTGGCAAGAGTCATATTCGAAAAGCTCTCGTCTCCGCTGGCTTCGCTCAAGTTCGTGTGGTGAACAAGAAAGTGCCCATCTCACGTTGGCCAAAAGACGAGGGGCTGAAGGATATCGGGACGATGATGGAAGCAAATATCTCGGATCTCATCGGGGCCATGGCTATCAAACCGTTAATCGCATTAGGAATGTCGGCAGACGAGAGAAAAGAGATGATCTCCCAGGCTTATCAGAGCCTCGAGAAAGGCAAGGCTCATCGGTACATGAATTGTCGCATCATTATTGGTAAGAAGATTGGTGGCGAAGGTGCTTGCAAATCCTGATGCAGAGTCTTGATGACCGAGTAGTTGACCTGGGATGTTTGCATGAGGTTAAACTACATCTCATGAATGGAGTGGTATTGGGATTTATTAAGGAAGGCGCAGAAGTGAAGGAGACCTTTAATAATTGCAAGTCAACCTATCGTAGGGTAGGAACTGGCTATCGCAAGGAAGGAGCGGGAGCGGCAGATTGAGTAGGACACCTTCTTAGGTATATACGTATTTGATCAGACCCGGATGAATTAATGAATGTCATGACATTTAAAAATTACACTCAAAAGTAAAGAGACCTCATGAACAATCCTGAAACCAAGCTCATGTGGAGTGACGTTGATCAGTTTAGAAGCCATCCCAGTCGCTGACAAACATTGGCTGCGCCGCTAAAATACCACCTGCAGCTGGAATTTGTTAGCTCAGCTAGCTTTGACATTGATCTTGACCTCAACATAGCAACTACACCACGCGCCAAGCAGTATTCACAGCGACCCTGCGACAGAATACTGAAAGCACGTCAATAAAACCAAAGCAGAAGCTTCTTTTTATCTTTAACAACAGGCGCTCTGCCTGCGCCTCTTGCCCATCATGCCCGCCGCCGTCGAGTCTCCCGCCTCCGCCATCCTCAATCACTCTGCGACACCCTACAACTTCCGCTTCTCACCCTTCCTCCGACAAACCTACCAGGTCGGCCTCTCCCCCGACCGACCAGTATGCAAAGCTTTCCAGTCCGGTCATTGCCCGAATGGCACGCGATGTCCTGAACGACACGTCTCCGACTCCAAGACGTCACAACCGACTGGCGGTCTCAACTCGCTCGTGTGCAAACATTGGCTGCGTGGTCTGTGCAAAAAGGGCGAGCACTGCGAATTTCTTCACGAGTACAACCTAAGAAAGATGCCCGAGTGTAATTTCTTTATGCGAAATGGATATTGCTCCAATGGCGATGAGTGTCTCTACCTTCACATTGATCCTCAAAGTCGACTGCCGCCTTGTCCTCACTACGATATGGGCTTCTGTCCCCTCGGCCCCAACTGTTCGAAGAAGCACGTGCGTAGGAAGCTCTGTGTCTTTTATCTAGCTGGTTTCTGCCCCGATGGACCGGATTGCAAGGAGGGCGCTCATCCTAAGTGGTCAAAGGATCTCGAGAAGCCAACCCTCAAGTCGGAAGAAAAGAAGGACGAGGAGGTGAGAATGGAACTTTCTCAGGACGACATGGACAGACAGCGCGACCAGCAGAGAGACAGAGATCGGGATGATGGAGGAAGACATCGTGGAGGTCACGGTGGTCATGGAGGCCATGGTGGCAGAGGAAAATGGCGAGGAAGAGGTAGATATCGTGCAAGGGGTCATTAAGACAGGTTTCTACATGCGTTTCAATTTTATTCAGACGATGATACCCACATAGCCTTTGGGAAGTTGTCCCATCCATCAGGGAATCAGAAAAATTGGCCGCTAGCAGCATAAGGGACGAAAATAGTAGGTCAGTTTATGATACTTATTAGATCACACTTTTTAGGCTGTTTATTTTTGTATCGTACCTCAGAGGATATCTTTTCTGATACCCACTAACCAGGCGCAAATCATCAAAGCAATGGTCAATAGCAGTTGTTCAAAATCAAAACAATTGGATCTGTATTTTTCCAACAGCCATAACATAAAATCATCAAGAGTTGGAGTCGTGACGGCGTCTATATGTAACAATATCGAATCTTTTTACGTATCCCATCATAATGCGTATCATGCGGACCCAATGTACATTGCATGGTCAGCATAATTTTCCATGTCATCGTTTATGATGCTTCGGGTGCCTTGTGAGACCAGACAGCCCCGGTATCTGCGTGCCAGACGTTGTCATCTGGGACAGCGATGAACTCGCTTGACGTCCCTTCTTCACCCTTCTCGCTGTCATCATCCTCGTCTTCGCTGCTTTCTGAACCTTCGAATGCGCTTGTCTTCCATGTAGAAAGCTCATCAACCCGACGGATGCCCATCATCCAGGAAACCAGGCCACGAGGAGCCCATCGGCCGACAAAGCCATAAACACTGGCACCGAGACCGACCCGGACAGTGTCGGCAGTGATGTCACCGTCAATCACGTCAAAGACAGAGTTGTGAAGACGTCGGAGCGAGCTTCCCTTGAGTCCGCGGATACGGCCTCCAGAGATGGCAGAGCTGGTCTGGGCGACAAAGTTTCTGGCATAGACATGGCGAGCACCCTCTGGCCAGACGAGAGGAGATTCGGGGTTTCCTGCAGGCATAACGAGACCTTGGTTGGGTCCGCCTCGGGTAGGGACGAAGCTAGAGAAGTCGAATGTGCCAAGCTGCATGTGGGTCACTGGGATATCGAGGGGTCTAAGTTCGGCGGTGAGGACTTCGGTAAAAGCGGACAAGGCCGAACACACGGTCGCCTCAGGTGCATGGAAGGGCGGGTTGATTGACGAGATGATGGAAGGGGTAAAGACCAGGACCTTGGGAGGAATCCATTTTTCTCCAATGGGGTTCAAGCGGGATGTGAGTAGTGGGAGGAAAGCTTGGATCGTGAGGATAGGCTGGAGTAGGTGGGTATTGAAGAGGTCGGCAAAGTTTGAAGGTGGGATAGTCGCAATGGGAGATGTCTGGTAATGGAGGCTTGGAATCAGGATGACGGACTTTAGAGTGAGCTGGTTGGGCTTCATTCCAGGTCCGGGAGCTTGAGGTGACTGGAGGTAATGAGCAAAGTGCTCAATGGCAGCGCCAGCATGAGGAGGCTAGGAATGTCAGTATAATCACGCTATGACCTCTCAGGACAAACTCACGTCAGTGGTATCAATGCTTAGAGGTCTAATATCGGCTCGCTTCATAGCCTGAACCATGGACTCGTCTTCAGCAGCGTTGCAGACGATAAAGACGATGAATCCTCGTCTCTCCATGTCTAAAGACAAGGATCTTGTCAAAGGTAGAGTTGGAGAACCAGCGATAACGACGACATCAGTGCGACCGCCGTTTCTCGCCCTTCTCGCACGTCTTGTCTTCCTCATGGAACGGCCCTCATAGTATCCCTTGTAAACAACGGTACCGCAGGTCAGGACGATAACGCCGGTCAAAATTTTATGTTCCGCAATCCAGGTCTGCAGCCTCTCAAAGCGAGACAAAGACACTACAGCCACCACTTCCTTGACGGGAGGAGTAGGCCTCACTGACTCTGGTACCCATTCCGACGTGGAGAGGGTTTCTCTGACGACTACGGCAGCGCGGTCGACATTCTTATCGATGAACTCGGCGGCAATGTCGGAGTACCGGCGGGCCTGGGTCGAGAGCTACACGATAGTAAGCGACATGGCCTGAAGCAAAGAGCCATAGTACCTACCGTATCCAACAGCTGCTGAGGATCTATCGACATTGTGGTGGTTTGATGAGAGAGAAAAGATTGCTACTGGAGGCTCTGCTCATATGACGGTGACCTTCATGCGGTGGAGAACTTTCAAAAGCTTCTGATACCCAACCTCGTTAATGTGAATCTTCTGTGCACGGACCATCCGATCTCCGCGCCGGAACCCGGGTTTTAGTAGTCCGATGGTCTACCCGAGGTCGGGTATCTAGACGAGAACATCATCTATACAGGGTTGGATATCTTATAAGTGAATAACTGTTGATGATTCATTCTAGTGAAGCTGGTAAGTTTCCTATTCGATGTCGATCAGCAGGGCTTCCTTGGTCTGTCGATTGGAACATTATGCCCGATATTGCATATTAGACCACTGTTTCAAGGTGTTCTGCATAACCCTGTCGACGAAATACAGAGCTCAGACTCGCTCAAAGCCAAGACCTGATAACTAGATCGCTGTCGTGGAAGTGGGTAGCATGAGACAATCCAACGACTTCGTTCGTCTTCGTTCGTAAGACAACAAGTGACTCCATAATCTTGTTTTGTTGTCCGGCATGAGTTGTTGATTACTCGCAATACAATCAGGCCAGAATGTTACCCTCTTAAGAAACGTGGCCCAATATGAGTGCTTCACATACTTGTGGATATACAACAACGAATCAACAGCTTACACAAACCTCTCTGGAAAAGTTGGCCAGTACCAACAACGACGCTGCATAGTTTGAACACGACTCAGCAGTGCTATATTAATAATTTACTTCGTTCGAGTGTAATTCGAGTTTCTCATATTTCTTGTGATTAGGTATCAAGCATGAGCGTTATGTCCGTATGTGAAAAAAGGTGCAGTAGGTAGCTCCACAACTCGGAGGTGTATTTCCTATCGATTTGTCTGCAAAGTGGAATAGTCTTACTAGCCCTGGAAGTATGGAGTAAGAGGAGATACCAAGCCAAATCATGAGACCGTTATAGATTTCTCCAGGCCCACATTGCTCCCAAACCTAAAATCACTTAGACAAGGGAGACTGTTGGTGATGTCTTGCTCTTTATGCTTTACTCTCTTTGTGGCTCACAACGGCCCATTAGTTCCCCAGATCAGGAAACGGCAGGAGCGGAGTATGTGGAGCATCAAGCGGCTATCAGCGGGTCCACTTCCCAGCGTCTTATATGTAGGTACTAGGTATTGAGCTGTCGAGCTGTACATGCTTTCTTCAGTTGAGCGATGGTTTGTTTATAGATGGACCCATGAACTTTAAAGGGTATCTGACGGTAAACTTGGAAAAAACTAATAAAGCCAAAGGGTAACTTTTGGTACGCGGTGGTTAAATAGGAATAGTGATGTTGCTGGGAGCGATCGCTGTCCAGCTCAACCCTCCGGTTGCTGCGCCCTAATATGATCGAAGAGATGTGGATACTCAAGGAGAGGAAAACTTCCCTTTATTTGAACCTGGCCAGACCCGAATACTACTGTACATACAATACATTATACACCCCTCCTCTTCTGCTTCAATCTTCCAGCTGCAATACTTATCTCAAACGACACGCCGATTAAAATAACGTGATATTAAGAAATGTACAAACTCTGCAACCAGCCACCATGGGTAACCCATCCCTTGCAGTACCCTACTGTTTATCTGAACGCTCGTGTGTCAACAAAATCGATTTTGCCGTACTTGTCTATCACCGGTCTCTCGCCAGCAAAGCAGGTGTACTGTTGGTTGCCTCCATGCTCGGTATCGAAGCCCTTGGATCCCCAGGCCTTCTCCATCTCTTCGCGGAACTTTGTTTTTGGTTTTCCTTCTTGGATGCGCCTCTTCTCGAAGAAAATATAGGCCGCGTAGAAAGCGACATTGGTGTTGCCACCGCGAACGTCTTTACAGCCCATAAAGTATCGTAGGTTGGCCGGGGATACACGCTGTCCTTCCGGGAGGTTTTTGTTAAGGGCTCGGATGAAAGCCGCTTGCGTCATACCATCTTTGGCCAGAAAAGCGCGGATCTTCTTGCGAATCTCATTGCAAGTGTCATAAACGGCAACTCTACCCTGGGCCTCACCAGGAAGAGGATCAACATTGCTCACGTCGAGAATTTTGTCGATGGCCTTTGAATCAACAGCAGTTTTCGGCTTCTTGGGTTTGTTGGCCTTAAGGGGCAGACCTTGGAGTTCACGCATCTTAAAGAAGTGGTGAGCTTTGACGAAGGTGTCAGTCTGTTCACCATCCCAAGTACCAGTTCGGTTCATGAAACTGTTGTAAGACCTGCTGCTGACACCAATGGTCTTCTGGAACTCGCCAACTTTCTGGGCACCTGAACCAATCCAGTTACGAATCTTGCGGCGAATGGAGTTGCAAGTGTCTGATCCTAGACTTTCGAGACGCTCATCTTCACTGTCGATTTCCGGCACATCGGATGGGAAGAGGTCCTCTTTAGTATCGTTAGGAGAAACATCAGACTTGCGCTTTCTGGAATTGGTAGTTGATGTAGGTGGCGCAGGAGCCTGAACGGGAGCATGCACAGGGGATGACACAGCAGCAGAGGTTGTTGGAGGAGGGGGAGGTCCGCCTGATGTTAGGTGTCTGGGTGTATGCGGTACGAAGGGTGGCGCTGGGTTGTAATAGACAGGTGGTGGAGCAGAAGCAGGAGGACGTTTACTGCCAGGAACAGGAGGAGGTAACGGGTTATTATACACGGGTGGCGGCTGAATAGAGTTCCCATAGCCAGTAGCATAGCTAGGAGTAGCTGGAGTTGGAGTTGGAGCTGAAAAGGGGAGAGCAGGATGGGGTAGATCGGGAACAGGCATACTGGATAGGCCCTGAGGCGAAATACCAGGCCGTGGTTGGTAGTTCCAATTGGATTGATTCATTTGTAGCATTGCCTGCTTGGGCGACCAAGTCCAGCCTGACATTTCTACGGAAACGAGGTAGTTGTACTCTGTATGGCAGAGAGTCTCGAAGGTTCGTTAACGGCAAGGTAAAGTGACGACAGCAGAATTATGACGTTGTGTTGGTCCACGCTTCTTCTTTTTTTGCGCGTCTTGTACCTGGACCGAAAAGCGGCGCGTTGATTTTAAGTGGGGGAGTACCTGCGTCTCAGGTAAACTGTCTTTTAGCGTCCTCACGATGACGGGTGCGCCACTAGTCTCGGTCGTTATTCCCGGGGCTGACAGGTACAGTTGGAGACAAGAGGGGTAGCTTTTTGGCGTCCGTCTTTTTTCCGAGCGCTTTATGCAGGCGGGAAATTTACCGGTAGACGTGGGTGATTTGATTCTGGTTCATACTCGTTCGTTATGGTAGGTCGCGAGACACCTTTTGTCAAATTGGTTTTAGTTTATCCTCGCCTTGGGTCAGGCCGCGAAACACCTGTTCGCCTATTGGAGTAGGTCGCGAAACACCTAATGTGACTTGAGCGTCGATAGAAATGCGCTTAGGGTAGCTTCAAGTATGGACTGATCCGCCAGATCACTTGGCTCGACTTCCGCCTTGGCCTTGTCTAACCCCCCCTGACAAGAGTGTTTCTGTTTGAGGCTGAAGTAAGTTCACCTTCCATGGGGCAGAGTCTCATGATCAGGTGGTAAAAACGGGAAGCAGTGCCAATGCAAAGGTTCTGGAGAGTCTGCTTCAGGTGATTGTAAAGGCTTCGAGCCTGGCGTTGTTATCCAAAAGGCACAACACTTCGACTTGGACGATCCTTCCGGATTGACCGTGTTGATGGTGTATCCTTGGGTAATGAATTGCTGGGAGGGCTTACCTATACAGTTAGAATGTTGCAGATACGGGAAGAATATCATCCCTAAGATTTAGAGCATGTGCAGAAGTAAACAGCCCAAAAGCAGGTCTAGCGCGACGTGAATTGACTTACTGACATGATGAGCTCCATTCGACCATTAGCTATGAAAAACGTTGACAGGAGTGTTTCTGTCTGAGGCTGAGCTGAAAGCCGAGAGCATGAGAAAGGGAGCTCGCTGGTGGATATCGTCGGTGGTGACCCGACCCTTGGGACTAAATAGTGCAACAGGAATGACAGTCGCTAGTTCTCACATGGTGGAGGTTTCTTCGACCAACGAGTGGGGTAAAATCCTTTGCAGACGACGCAGCCGTGCGAAACGGTCGTGCATGCAGTAGAGTAACCTTGTTGTTATGGTCTGCTGGTCTGACGGGCGTCGTGAAGGTCGGTCAGACGAGAGAGTTTCGGAGACCTGGTCGCAGATGAAGCCGTTGTGGTACACTTTCTTACTCCAACGGTTTTCAGCTTCTGTGTGACAGCTCGGAAACTGGCTCGACGAGGTATGAGTAAAACTAAACAAATATTAGAGAGCGAAAGCAACTTACCGTTATCGCAACACCAGGGTGGTCTGCTGAACGCTTTTACATACTTTGGAGCAGGTCTGAAAGTGGAAAGGGTGTGAGGAGATAGGCAGAGTTGAGTGGAGGTGGAGGATGTCAAGGGTGGGGGAGCTGAGGAGTGGGGTAGCTTTTTTGACATCTCGGGGATTTTCTGGGGTAAGGTTCTTTAGGACCCCACCCCCAGGCTTCTCCTCTGGTCGGTAGCAGAAAAGTTGACTTCCGAAGTTCGGTACTTGCCAGCTTCTTTTCCACTATTCTTTTAAGTATCTGCTTCCATAGACGTGATGAGTGAGGTGTTGCCCCTAGCATTCTTTTTCTTTTTCCTCTTCTGGAATCTCGGGATTAAAAAAAGTCTGACGTCCATGGGGCCGCATTCATACTATATGCCTGCGTCAGACGTATTTTGATACCGCCTAGACGGCCCGAGGGATGGAAATCCGGCTCTTCTGACCTGCAACTTCTATAGAGCTGGCACAAACAGTCTGTGCCCACCGTTCACTACTCACAATAGTTAGAAGACCCTGGTGCCTCAATCTTCATGTATTTGTTGTTTGCCTTTGATGCCTGATAGGCAGAAGCCTATACTGACAATCAAGGCAAACGGGTGTGACCTCCAGTTAGGTATTCACCGCCTGGAGGCCATTATAAATAGTCCCTCCTCTTCTTCATAGCTTAGACTTAGTTCTATCAACCCCTTTTCTCTTCTCAAAGCACAGGCTGTCTTCTAGCCCTATTGTTTGGCATATCAGCATGTATTCAAAATTCTACCTGGCTGACTTCTGGGTTGTTAT
Source organism: Fusarium sporotrichioides (assembly GCA_019054645.1). Classification (NCBI taxonomy): domain Eukaryota; kingdom Fungi; phylum Ascomycota; class Sordariomycetes; order Hypocreales; family Nectriaceae; genus Fusarium; species Fusarium sporotrichioides. The sequence continues at coordinate 10,657,713 of JAHKNS010000001.1, read as the reverse complement.
CTTCCCCTCTCCTTGGCACTTTGCTCTTTTTCCTTCAGTGAAAGCAAATGGTGCAACCTTGCAACTTTACTGAAGAATTTCCTCTCACCTTCTCGCCCCGTGTGACTGATGATTCATTCGAATTCAACCCCACTCCCCTCCCCTGCGGAGATTGTAAGTTCATACCGTCCTATCTACCAGATACAGTTGTACTAAAGCGTTCGTAGATCGTGGTCGTCGTAACTGGAGAATTCTCACGCGCCACCAGATGATTGATCTTACTCAAGATCGCTCCAGATCTCCTGCCCATCGCCAGGGTAATGATCCTCATTGGCGCGATCGCTCTACAGCTACTACTGGCCCTCATACTCCTACTCCTTCTCCTGCGCTTGCGCCTGCTCCTGTCAATCTTGGCACCCTCCCATCAGAGCAACAACTTACCGGCGCAATACTTGAAGCTCTACCTGTGGTCGCCCACCGTCAGCCTGGTTCTACGATCCAGGACTGTTCTGACTTTGCTGTCTCTGAAATAAAGGCACTCTCTGCCCTTGTCGAGTAGGTAGTTGAGGCTATGTTTCCCACTACTGAGACATTTGTCACTGTCGGCCATTTTCGACGCTTTATTCGACGTTTTTTCAACATATGGTCATCAGTCGAACCAGCTCTTAGAGAACCTTAAACCCCCATCCGCAAGTTCGAACGTGCCAATGTTCGCGTTGGACGACTGAATCAGGATGATCCTCTCACCATAGTCCAGAGATACGATGATGTTACTCTGCAGAAAGCACATCGTCATGCGTACCAGCCTGTTTACTGCGGCATCACCCTGAATTACGAACAACAGGCAATCGCCTTTACCTGGAAAGACAAGCAGAGTGCTGGCGTCAGTCAAAAACACGTTGATCCTGGCAGAGACCTGAAAGTGCACGCCTCACCCGAAGAGCCCCTGTTGGTATCAGCTGCAATCACGAGGTCGTCGTCCATATGCTGGAACGCGAGAACGCCCAGCTTCCCCAAGATCCATGGTTAGACATGGTGTCCCGTTTGAGAGGCAGGGAATGGTCTGACCCTGGTCGTAGCACTCATCTTTTGCCGCAGTCTATGGCGGGTACATGGACCTGCTCGGATTTGCACTACGTCTGTCCAGGACCGTTGAAGCCATGTGTCTTTTAAACGACATCAATATCCTGGAGCTACCAAGCTACTATTACCGGAGTAATTTCATAGCTCATCCGGGCCCCTTGTTATATAGCAACCTCTTATACAGTAAGGGTCTGAGAGCCTATCCAGGCGACCCAAACCGGCGAATATTACATATTGGTAGCCAGAGTACAAACCGGTCATTACATACCTGGCTGGCAATATGTACGAAATAGGCCCTATCATACCGGATCCAGTTGCATCCAATGATATCTAGATTCAATAATCTTTCCTCTTCCTCAACAGAATCGAATGTATTCGAAGTGTTTCTTACGAAGTGTTCACTTGCTAGCTTTACCAGCAAGTAAGTGAAGGACGGGTATTCGACGTTCTATAACCTCTTACTGAGACTTGCAGAGGTCAATGGTAAAAGGCCACAATGGGACAACGATAACATAAGGATGGCTTATGATGGCTATGAACCATTGTCAACAAGGGTGGAGAGATTGCCACCAGTGGCGTGGACCTGCTCCAGCTGATTCAAGCACATGATTTCCATCTCGTTTTCAAAAAACAGCGGCATTTCTGGCAAAGCTGAGAACAGTTTCGCCAAGGACATGGTCACGAATCCTGACGAGTGAGATGCACAAACAGTCAAACCCATTCCTCATGGCTTTTTCTTCTACATCCTACAGGAACTTTTCCAACATTATTCTCTTTCATTCTGTCAACTATTTTATCACTTCAATCTTTCTTTATACCCAACATGTTATTCCGGCGCGATCTTCAGAGAGTAGTGTCCCTTCGTCCACCTGTTACCACAACCACCTCCGAATTTCGGACGCTTACCAGAGCCCATATCCCGCCATCTGCCAACCCATCATTGCTGAACACATATTTAATCATCCATTTGATGAGAACTTAATATCTTTGTTAGTGTCAAGAAATCAGTTAAGATGCTATGAAAGCTTGCCCAGAGTGCGTTGAGCAATGCCAACAGGGCTACGAGCTAGGCAAGGCCGGGGTTTGTGCGACCACTTAAAGACCTTTGGTACTAGGACAAAGACTGTTCTTGTTGATATCGAAATTCTAGAATTAGTAGTTATTGCAGTTAGCCATAGAAAGTAGAATAGGGTTGAATATTTTATAATAGCAGAAACAATGGCTTCTAAGGCCTGAGACACATGCTTTCTCTTCTAGTCTTGCTGTGAAAGTCGGTCGAGGCGCTGTAGTAAGGCAGGGAATACTGGAGAGTCGTCGACAGGACTGATTTCAGGGCCAGTGTGGGCCGGAGGTTGGACAGCAGCGGGACCAACATGCATGACAGACAGAAAGGATTGACTCCAGGGGTTCTGGGTGGTGCAGTGTTGGTGACTGTCTATTGTTTGTTTCAGTCGATAGTTCCAACACTGCATCTTTTAGGTATATCTCATGTATGTCTTCGATAGTGTGTCGAGTGATGGTACAATCATCTGGAATTATGTAGTGTATGGCCGTTGCTAGAAACAGGTAGTTCTGTGTTGAAGCCCTATCCAAGACTTGAAAGGTGGGAGAAGAGCAAGCATCTCAAGCAGTTTTTATCAAATCAGTGGGCTTTTAGAGTTATCCGGCAAACTGAGGGAGGAAGCTTGTCGTTCTTGATGTCATGATAGTATGTTACAGGATGATAATTTAGAATGGTCTGCATTAGTCGTAGAGCTCTCTACCCGCAGAATGTAATAACAAGTCCCTTACCACTTGGCGATAGTGAATGTGTTGAAGTTTAGCAACGAGATCATTAACCTTTCCTGCGCGACGGCAGCCCATATTGTCTTGAACTTAAGGATCATGGGAAGATATCACTCAGTGAATCAAGAGAGACTGCGAATTTGAATGCATCAAGTTCGACATTGGCCCAATCTCTGATGCGCTGCTGGTCTGAGACTGTGCGGCCGATCTCCCAGTAGTCTAAGAGCTGGTCCAAGCTATAATAAAGTGACAGAACTCCAGAGGTAGTTTGTCTTTGATACTGCCAGAGTTAGATTCATGCTGCCCCGGTGCATCAAGACTAACAAAACATGTGCGATACTTTTGTAGATACGCATATATGGTATCAACTTCAGAACCAAGGTAAACTCGCGTTGATTTACCTGTTATAGTATATACCTATGTAGTATATCTAGAAGTTGACCGCATTCGTATTTCCTTTTGTCTTCTGTTAGCGTTGTTGGTTAGCTGTGGAGCTTTGTTGGCCCGAGGCTCCGTCGTAGTATAAGCTTGTACCTGCATCGTAAGCAGTGATTGGCTTAGACAGCTCCCCGCCAAGACGCCTACGTGAACCTCCTCCATCTCCTTTCGTAGAATACCCATGACGTTGCTTCTTGACTCCTCCCTCGATAGCTCATACAGTTCCTCACTTTTACATCGGCATCCTATCCTCAACGCTCTCTAAACTCCCGTCGCCTCCATCTCGAATATGCCGTCGTGTAGAAATGCTGCATCTGCCATCCAATAGTCGCCTCAATCCACGCGCTCGTCGCTGAGCGGCCTCCCTTTCTCGCAATGGCTCCCGAAGCCCCGAGCAACATCCGCGTCTTCATACGCTGGCATGACCAGACTGTCTTCGCCGGCGAGGAAGTCAAATGCACTATCACTTTTAAGAACGTAGCACCTATACCGGGCCAGTCGAAACCACTACCGCAACAATCGGAACGAAGTCGACTGGCCTCGCCCTTGCATACCCGTCCCAGGTCAAACCAAGGCTTGACCCCTCCGCCGTCAGCATCGTCAGGCAGAGGACACCGCCGCTCTGCTCTTTCATTGAGTGTTCCTGCGTCTCAATCGCATAGCCGGACAGGCTCAGTCCAATGGCCCTCATCACCAATCTCAGGCGATCGCCGTTCGAGCCACTCCCACAAGCGCTCCGTTTCCATTGTCTCGATCGGGTCGAATAATGCTGTAGAAGACCACACACAACGCAATGATCTTCCAACAAGACCTCAAAGACCGCATCGCGGTCATGGGCGCGCTTCAAGTTTACAGATACTTCCTCGAGCGCAGGGTCAACTTCCTACTGGACCTCATTCTGGTAGATTACTCCCGTTTTCTCCCTTGATTACTAGCTAACCAGCGACAGCCTCTTTCTCTCCCCACCGTCTCTCGAGCTCCCCATTGTTTCACGCCTCATATCCCCCGCCTGACCGATTCGGCCGAATATCTCGTTCGCCGACAAATTCTCAAACCCCTGTAGTGCCAGGCCAACGAAGAGCATCTCCCCTGGCATCGCCCTCGGACAACCCGATGCCGGAATTCCGCTTCCCTGCCGCGCCCTCACCTACTCGAGAGGCACGCCCAACGTTATCTAGAAGATCAACGAACGAAAACATGCTCAGCCCTAGAAATGCTGCAGTCGATTCTAGCGGGTTGGCAGTTCGTCTCAAAGACAACGTCCCTACTATCAATGAGCAAGCTGCCCCTGCCCCTGCAGCCCGGATTTTGGCAAGCAGCGGAATTTTGGGAGGAACGCCGAGAAGCAGCGGGGAATTCTACTCAGTCAGCAACAATTCGTCAGAGACGCTGGTTTCAGAATATGTGACACAACCACCTAATCGCGGACATGCACGGCCACTCAGGCGAAGTCTTGGGATGCCCGCGCCACAAATGAGAGCACCAGAATCTCTCATGATGGGTTATGCACAATTGCACGGCTCTTTCTCATTAGACGGCTCGTTAGTCAGTCTTGGACAATTCGATCAAGTTAAAAAGAAGGGTATTGTAGGGCAGGGAGGTGGCGTTGTTGGACTCGAATCCAAACGTGATAGTAGCCTGCTGGGAGGTTTTGGGTGGGGTCGTCTTAGTAGCTCACTTGGTGACTTTCTGGGCGGAGGAGAGCTCAGCACGATCAAGGAGATGCGTGGTGTTGCAAACTCCAAATCCGTGCCGCTTTTGACGACACCACAGTCTATTCTATTCGTCGATCTGCAGCTGGCCCCTGGAGAGAGCCGCGTGTTTGAGTACTCATTTCGACTACCAAAGGGACTTCCTCCTTCCCACCGCGGAAAAGCTGTCAAAATATCTTATAGCCTCGTTATCGGCACCCAGAGGGCTGGGGGCACCAAAGAGCAGCAAGTCAAATCCGTCGAGGTACCCTTCCGAGTACTAGGAAGCGTCAACAGCCACGGCGAGATCTTGGGGCATGATCTGATGAATCCTTACATTCTACTACAGGATCTCGCTCAAGTCAAAAGTCAGCCAAGCAGTGATAAGATCAGTGATAAGGCACCAAAGACCAATGGTGATGGAACGAAAGGACAGCAGTCAGCATTGAATGACTTTTTGCTTTACGTGGATGACCTGGCTCATCGACCAAGAGATGAAAGTGGTAGTATTCTTCTTTCTCCAGGTGCCGGTAACTCTAGGAGACCATCGACATACGAGGAAGCCAGTACCGCGCACGAAGCCATCCATATGGCAATAATGCGAAGCAATATGACGTCTGGCGGGCAGCAGAGCCCAAACCGTTTCGAAATTGCTCGTAATGGGCAGAGAGTTGGTGTGGTAATGCTTACGAGGCCTGCCTACCGACTGGGCGAAGTGGTGACAATGGCCATTGACTTTACAGATGCGGATATTCCATGTTACGCAGTGCATACCACACTGGAAACATCAGAGAAGGTAGACCCGTCTCTCGCGATAAGGTCCGAGTCAAGCATTCATCGAGTAACACGAAAAGTTTACTCATCATCATCTGAGGCAACAATGTACTCACGGCGGGTTACATTTAACCCGACAATTCCAATCACTGCGACCCCCGAGTTCGTAACTAGTGGCGTTAGCCTGGAGTGGAAGATCCGTATCGAGTTTGTGGTGCCTTCTACAGGAAGCGATTCCCCAGATGAGAACGAGAGGCGCGCACCCCATCCGCTTCTTGAGCAGATTTCACAAGATGAAAAGGGAGGAACAGTGCTCGTAGCGGTTGAAAATTTGATATGTGAGAGCTTTGAGATTGCGGTACCCCTGCGAGTTTACGGAGCCGTTGGAACAGGACTTGAGCGTCTTGAACGAGATGAGGCATCCGAGGAAGGCCTTGTAGTATAAGGGAGTTGGATGAACCATAAAGACCGAAATTAGGGAGTTGGATACTTGACCATGATGATATTTTAAACAGCTCAGGCTAAAGAAAGGCCTTATTTCACAAAAGGGCGTTTGGCGTTAGCAGAAGATACTCAAAAGAGGAGGAGGACGTATAATTGAAGAAGACGTGTTAAGAAGCTCGAGCCATTGGCGTGAGGCTGTATATGCAGGTGTATTATAACTGTGGTCCTATGAGTTGTTCATGCATTTCAGGATTGCATTGCCTAAGCAAACCATGTCCTTAGCTAAGGCTTGATGACAACGCGTCTCCGATATTGCGTCCCCAGTATTTGAGGCTGTCGATGTTTGTTTATGTCTTTGGACGTGGGGTCGAGTAGGTAGTTAGCTTCCACGATTATGGTTTGAAAAGGAGACTCGTCTCGTGCACAGATGATTGATTACCCTGCTGAAGTACCGGGATAACAACTGATCGGCTGGTCTAACGAAAGCCAGCGCACAGTGCCTTACAGCCTGAGCTAATAAATATGACAATCACGATTAACAGATACAATAGAAACAAGCGAAAAATGGCCGAAATCTAGAGGTACAAGACTAACAGAGACGGGATAGTGTTGGGAGCATCTTCATTTCACCAAGCGCCGGGATTAGTTAGACAAGCGGATAACGGCTATGGAGTAGCGGAGAAGATAGGGCTTCATACTATCTTAGTAAATGGGGCTCTTGAGAAGCAGAGTTTGCTTTCGTTTACTGTTATTTCGGTGTCGATATTATTATAGGCACTCCCAGCTTTTGGACAAAGTGGATGCTTTTGATGTGTTGTTGCTCTTGTCAATGGGGTCATTCAGGGGGGTATCGTGGCTGGTGGCTCGACAACAATTGGGGTTTGGGAAAGATATAGATCACATCTATCAGAACGAATAGAAGTACAGAGTGTGTATTCTCGCAATAGAAAATTGAGATTAGTGATTCCCAATTGCTATTATGATTGCTCTGGGGCCCTTATCATCGTCACCAACAAAGACTCCAGGTTCAATATCCATCACCGTCCTGGCCTGAAGTGATTCGAAGTGACAGCCACTGATGGGAGAGCTAGACGACAGGGATTCAGCGGCCCAAGAATCAGCTCGCCCAGGCTGGTGGGTAACAAAAAAGTTGACCTCTGAGCTTTAGGATACAAAAATAAATGACCCAGGAGTATGGTCTAAATAGCAAAAATTGACCTGCTAATTTCGTCTCTTATGCCTGCAGTGGCCAACTTTTCTAACACACTGAGACTGGTCCACATGAGAAGAAGCACATGAGATAGACGTCAGGGCCCTTGGCTCTCATCAAAGGAACAGGGCCCCCTGGGCAACCATGGACAAGGGCCCATGTAAACAAGACTCTCAAGCGCCTATGGAGGAGGGACTGAGACTTTTGGACTCTTTGGAGTTGAATTTGGGGCTCTTTTCCTCGACTATTGACGGGAAGGGAATGGCCTGGGTTTAGACTAAGTCACAAGAGAGCCATCAACATTCCATCCCACAGATTGGTGTGAACCTTCTTTTTCTTCTTTTTCCCTCATCGCCAACCGCTTCCGTTGGGACATTTCATTATCTCTCGATGTCTCCTGTCGCTCATTAACCGCATTTAGATAGTACCTAGTCATTGTAAGTGCAAGTGCAAGAGTTTGATTCTTGTAAACTAAACTCTTCCAACCTCTCTGTCTCCTCTCCACTGAAGCAACTAACGCCCCTCCCCGCAGCTTTTTTTGCAGCTTCAAACATTTGCTTGCCTTTTGCATCTCATCGCCTTTGCAGTCCCCGCAGGCCCGCAGCAGCTACCTGACTTACACCGCCCACCATCCACTTTTCACTGTACAGCATCATCCGACTTCTCTTCTGCTCATAACTCTGCATATTATTCGCATGTTCGTTCGTGGGCGATAGGCATTGGTTGCTCATTTCCTCATCTATTTACTTGCAGGGTTCTCCATTCTTCTTCAGGTGTTGATTCGTGCTTGGGGGGTTTCTGAGATTTGGCACTGCTTCTTAACGCTTCACCTAGTCGACTTCCTCGACTATAAAAAACTCAGAAAATATTCATCACCAAGTGTCAATGGCAGAACAATGGCAGCGACTCCTTCTCACGGTCGCATGAAGCTTACTCCTTCCAACTCGCCGTTCCTAGGCCGTCCTTCCAGGTCCTCAAGATCACCCATGCGTGGTCGACCCCAAGATTCTTCTAAGCTCTCCCTCAAGCGCGTTATCGGTACAACCTGCTCCTCGCCTACAGGATTTGATACCCTCTCGTCTGCATTTGCATATATTGCTGGTGGTGCTGTTGTTGTTGTGGATGTTGATGGAGAAAACCACTCTCAACGGTTTTACCGAGCTCGGCCGACTGCCGTTCCTCTTTACTCTGTATCGACCTTTCAGAACACACCTTCGACACCTTCAGGAACACCAAAAGCAAACGACAGCCGTGGTCGTGTAGGCCCCAGATTTCCCAACTCACCGCATACGTCATCAGACTGGAACGAGTCTCCCAGCAATACATGGACGAGCCGTGAACGGATCAAGGCTGCAACATGCCTTGCTCTCAGCCGAGATGGGAAATACCTAGCTGTGGGCGAGACTGGCTATTCGCCCCGAGTTCTGGTGTTTAGTCTACATGACACCTCTTCCGACAGCCCTCTAATATCGATTAGCGAGCATACTTATGGGGTCAATTGCGTTGCTTGGTCTGCAGACACGCAGTATCTGGCGTCTATAGGAGCCGCCAATGATGGATTTCTCTACATCTGGAAGGTTGACCCCCGTACAGGCGGGGCCAAACTCTTCAAACAAAACCGATGCACTTCCTACGTTAAAGATATGGTCTGGATAGGCAATTCTCTCGTCACCTTTGGAGTCCGCCATGTCAAGATGTGGAAACCTGAAGATGGACCGGCTCTTTCGCCAACGAAACAGAAGTTCTTCAGCGAACAACCGGCATCTACCCCACCCTCTCAGAGGACCTTGTCAGGGCGTAACATCCTGCTTGGTTCCCTCTTGGAAGAAACCTTTACGTGCGCTGCTGTTGTCAAAAACTCCAGTCTTATCATTTGCTCAGAAACGGGCAATGTGTGTATTATGGAGGAAGATGATAAACAGATGAAGCTGCAAAAGGTCCTTAATTTGGACTTTTCTATCTCGACGATTGCCGTCAAAGACAACATCGCGTATGTCGGTGGCAGTCATGGCCATTTTGCTGTGCTAGATGTAGAAGCTGTGCTGGAAGCCCAGCCACCATCAGCCTGCATCAAAGACACGACCTTTTTATCTGAAGGCCAGCTTGCTATGGGATTTCTAGCAGACAACTTTGTCACCATCGACTCACAGCAGTCCATCGACATCTGGAGCTCAGACCATGTGCCTGGCAAGGATAGTAAGGCCATGGCTAGCATTCCTATTCCTGGGCACGGACAGCCTGTGACAGGCATCCAGGTTCTACAACGACCCAATGACTTGGACGCCTCGTTTCTTACATGGACAGTTGGTGGAAATGTAACCTTCTGGACACTAGAAGGTCAAGTCAAGGCCTCAATCGATGTGCCTATCGGAATGACCGAACCTGAAAATGAGATGGACCCGGTCAATCAGCTCACGTGCGCCCAGACAACAAACGATGGCAAGCTGCTCATTTCTGCTGATCGCATGGGGGTCCTGCGAATGACGGATATTACAACTAAAGAGCCTGTGTTGGACATCAAGGCACATACAGCTGACTGTCGTTCTGTCAGCGTCTATGACAATGATGGCAAATTTCTGATGGCATCATGCGGACGAGACCGAACTGCACAGCTCTTTCATCGGACCGCAGATGGATCGATTGAACACTTCCAAACGCTAGAGTTCGCTGCCAAGGTCGTCCAGGTTATGGTCCCGTCTGAGGACAAGGTTTTGACCTGCTCCTTTGATCGTACACTCCAGATTCACGATATTATCACCAAAGAAGGCGATCCAGACTCTATCGCTGCTATCCCCTCGAGAGTCATCTCACTCAAGGCTTCGCCAAGCTCAATGGTCTTGGGCATGGGCCAAAGAACTGTATTTGTTTCCATGCTAGATCGGACAATTTGTCAGTTTGATCTCAACACAGGACGCAAGATTTCCTGTTTCAAATGTCAAGATGAGACCCGAGGAGAATCTGTTGTTCTAGACTCGTTGTGCTTTGGACAATGGCTTCCTAAAGATCAAGATTTCCTCCTTGGAACTTCCAACACGGATAAGTCTATCCGCTTATACGATGCCCAAACAGGCGGCTTCTTGGATAGGGAGTGGGGTCATACAGAAGCCATCAATGGTGTGTGCTTGATCGAAAACGATGACGGAAGTCGCAAGCTTGTGAGCGTCGCATCAGACGGGACAATGATGATCTGGTGTTTGGATCTGGATGATCCTGTGCCTGGCACAACAAGTAGAGAGCCATCGCCTGCAAAAGATTCGGTGTCAGCACGACCACCACTTCGCAGAGTCCTGTCAAAGGCCGAGCTGGCTGAATTTCAGCGACCTTCGCCATCGTCTGGTCGAAAGTCCCCTGTATCAGGGCGGAAATCACCTCCGCGAACCCTGCAACGACGAACTTCTCGTTTTAACCTGGCTGCTAGTGTAAGAACACCTACACAAGCAGCTCCAGCTAGCCCAACCAGCACGGTGGCAGATGATACCCCGTCACGACAGCCATCGGGCGATGTACGGACTAGTCCTCCAGTATCCCCGAAAGTCAAAATTAAGAGAAGGCCTTCTATTTCTCAGGGCGTGCGCAAGAAGACATCCTCGTCAAACCTGCGTGGCTTCGGCTCATTAAATATGGCAACAGAACAAACTTGTCGTCAGCTGAGGTCATATAGGAAGAAGCTCGCCTCTTCAGATACCATCAGCCAAGAAAATTTGACCGAGCTGGACCAGGAGTTGCGAATGACAGCAGCAGCTCTTGGCGACCGGGCTATTCGAAGCAGGGCCATGAACGAGACGGCCCTTAGCGGCCTTTTGGATCAGTACTCAGAGAGACTGATCACATTATTAGACGAAAAACTGCGTCTTAGCTACCAGCCAAGGTCTCCAACTGAAAAGGACGGAGACAGTCAGGACGACGAGACCCAACGCAGTGTGGATGGGTCCTCCAGTTCACTTTCATCATAACATATTCCTCCCTTTTGTGTACTACTACTGAAGAACATCACTTTTTTTTTTTGTTAGCTTTTGAGATTATGCTGGTAATGGCGTTATATGGGTTATAGATTTGACGGGACGGATGGCTATTGAACTAGAGCAAGCACGGAGCGTATCCGGTTGTCAAGTTCCAACATGATACCATGGAGTCTGGAGTCTTACTGCTTCATGGTGGGATTTACATATTTCGCTATAACAGCCGAAACCGGCGTTTTGCAACCAATCAATTGGTCTGATTCAATGACCACCTTCATACTTTGTTCCCTTCCGTCCGTGAAACTTAGAGGCGTAATAGTAAACATTTAGATGATTTGGAAGAATAATTCTTATCCGAGTTAGAGCGCTTTACGCGCCTGCGAAAACGTGTTGGTCTTCAGGGGTATCACGTGCTAAGCCAGGACTTAGCGTGCGAAGAGCTTGGAGAAGACGCAGCCCGATTTTTCTTCCCTGCATCATCGAAAATCAACAACAGAATTCCGCGCAACATCTTCGGCGAAACTACTCACGTGATATCTTAACAGACGATCGCGAATACGAGCAAAAATTAACTACACCACTGGTTCGACGATCGAGCGCGTTTCGCAACAAGAGGTTCCAGGCGCCCAGCACCAGATGAAAGGCCTCGAGGTCGCCATAGACGGTTTTGGAGTCATTGACTAAGGTTGCCTGTACGTGTTTTGATCCATAGAACCCCGGCCATGACGTAGCCGTACTCGTTTCGCGACAGACGCCTAACTGGACTTCTTCCAAACCCATATAGACCGTGGCGCCAGTCCATCTACTTGCACGACGTGAAGGCCCTCTGGAAAGCTGGCGAGGTGGATCGCGGGGCATGAATCAATCAGTCGCATACACGCCCCTCGAGTCGCTGTTCCTATTCCAGTCGCTGTTGACTCAAGGCGCCGACCCTGGGGCCTTCGCGCGTATCTCTGAGCAGCTCAAGGACAACCCACTTATCAAAGAGGGAGCCACCTATGATCCCGCGCGATTAAAGCCCGATGCGCTTCAGCATCTCTTTTTACGACTGTTTGGGGAGGAGTTGAGGGGCGACACGGAGAAGGATACGACCGACAATCCAGGAGCATCACCGAACACTCAAAAGCGAAAACTCGAGAGCCCTCCGCTACCAACATTCAAAGATGTGTACGAAAATGCCGAAAAGGTGCACTCGCTCATTCAGCGCCTTTGGCAGCAATACAGCGCTAAGATCGTTGGTCACATTCGGGAGGATGAACAAAAGATCGACGCGTTGCAGAAGGATATCCATTTCTTAGAGCGAACTGCCCGAGAACGGCGTGCTAGAGCCGCAAGTCAGAACGGTACGCCTGTGCTTGCTGCTAGGGACCAGAAGGCTTCGATTTCGTCTAACGGGCCAACTCCGCCACCTGCTGCGACGACGACAAGTGCGGCGACTCCTGTTCGAAAAGGACCTACACCCCAGACGCCGGTGCTCCCACCAAAACCTCCAGTTCCTCACAGCAATCAACCAAGCGTTGCACCGCCCAGCCATTTGCCCGCTGGAACAACGCCGATACGACCTTCTCCATCACCGAACCCGGCCAATGCTAATGGCTCAGTTCTTCAACCTCCCCCAGGTGTTCCCCAAACTGGACCACGACCACTGCAGACATCACAGCCTCCTAAACAGACTCTAACACCTCGGCCGGAAACTGGAGCCAAGCCGAAAGATGGCACTGCAGTTCCTCAAAATGCATCACCAGGAGCTGCTCTCAAGTGGGAGAAACCTTATCAACCACCACAGACTCACACGCCTCCGCCTCGACAGTTGCAGTCACCTCTTGCTCAAGGACCAATAGCTCCACCTCCAGCACAGCAGCATCCCCAGCAACAGCAGTATTCACAATCCCATGGACAATACCCTCAGCAGGTGTCGCAACAGCAGCAATGGCATCCTCAACCAACTGCGCAGTTCTCCCCAAAACCTGGAGCTCAACCACTTGCGTCCCATCCTCAAACGCCTCAGCATGCTCAGGTCCAGCCTCGGCCACAACCTGTTGCTCCGCAACCACCTCAAGTCCAACAGCAGCAACGGTCACAAACTCCCATACAACCTCAGCAACAACCACGTACTCCCCAGACACAGCACGCTACACCGATACAACACACGCAACAGAGCCAGAAACCTCATACTCCTACACCAACACAACTCGCTCAGGCGCAGCAATCCCAGCAAAATCCGCAGGTCCCTATTCCTCAGCAACCAATTCCTCTTCAACAACAGCAGTTCAAGAATCGGCCGACTCCTGTAAAGCCAGGACTGGCACCCCCTCAGCACGCTGGTCAAATACCACCACCATTGCAGCCAGCGCCGCCACGATCGTCGGTAGACTTAAGTGGAGGCCAGATACTCCAACCCCGGCCATCCTCAACCACACCAGTGCCACATCCTCGTCCCGTTCAGCCACCACAAGGGCAAGCCCAGCATGTTCGACCGATTGTTTCAGCTTCGCCAACTCCTCCTGTAGGAAACGCAGGTCCAATTGCAGCGCCGCAGCAGCGCCGGCCCTCAGGATACCAGCTCCAACAACCTCAGCATGCGTCGCCAGCAGGCTCATCTGTTTCGCAGGCGTCAAAAGCAGAGACCAAGAACCAACCTTCGCAAAGTGCTCCCCAGCATCCGGTACCTGGCGCTTTAGGACACATTATCCGTCAAGTATTGAGTACTCCGGCGAAAAGACTTGCGACACCACCTGGACCACGCACCCCTACTTCAACCTCAGCGCATCTTCTCCTTCAAGGATTTGGAACAAAATGGGCGCCACAGTCGACTCCATCGACCCCTGGCCCCGGCCACGCGAATGTTGCTCCTCAAAGTCCAGCTTTCGAGCCGGTCAGCCCGCCTTCAAAAAATGCCACCTTGCCTAGTTCTGCTGCCTCTACGCCGAAACCCAAGAAGCAAGCGCCCAAGGCCGTTCCAAAGCTTGAACAGCCAGTTTCTAAACCCCGGGGCCGAACCGCCAGACCCATTCAAAAAGCCCGAGGGGTTAGCTCTACTCCTTCAATCAGTCGGTCAAGGCGAAGCCAGTCTGTCATGTCTCACACCGATGAGCAAGCGACCCAGGCTAGCGAAACAGCACCCAGAATCAAGGATGAGGATGCAACACCTCGCCCCACTGAAGAGACTGGCGATACTACCGCTGATGAAAGTGTCCCTGGTCGGACCCAGATCATGACACCTGGGAGTGTGTCTTCGCGCCTTCAAAAGCGAAAGCGACAAGGCACACCTCCTGACTTACCCCCTGAGACTTCCCAAGTTCTGTGGACTCGGGGGTTTACAAAGGTGTCATCGTCTGCTCTTGATCAGATCTCAAGTCACCGCGATGCCAACATGTTTGCTACTAGACTTCGCGAGAAGGACGCGCCCAACTATCGCCAGATTGTGTTGCAGCCCCAAGATATAACATCTATCCGGTCTGCTATCAAGCATGGAAACAAGGCGGCTGTTCAGGCTGCTGCAAACCTCCCTGGCGGTGACCCCGGCACTGCACATGTGTGGTTGCCTATGTCTGAAGAGCTTGTCCCGCCTAAAGGTATCATAAACAGCGCTCAACTCGAACGCGAACTGGTCCACATGTTCTGCAATGCTATCATGTACAATGCCGACCCTGATAGAGGTCCCGGGCCAGCCTTTATGAAACGGTCTCAGGAAGAGGAGGAGGAGATAGTAGGCTACCGCCTCGATGAGAACGGCGTTGTAAAAAACACTCGCAGCATGTTCGTAGAGGTTGAGAAGCTACTAGGCGATCTACGAAGCGCAGAGAAGGAGCGCAGCGCGCCTCCGCCGTCTGCTCGCCCAGCCAGCGTCGCTACACCCGCTGAGGAAACGGGTGACGACGACGACGATAATGGGGAGCGTGATACAGGAACTGCCAAGAGACGTCGTATCGGAGGCAGGGGCTAATTCTCTTGGGTTGATATGGATACCAACTTGATATGCTGCTGGAAAATACAGGCAGCTTGTACTTGTTTTGATTGTTGTGTCAAGCGTCTAGAATAGCTAGCTCATTGTTAATTACCACCCACTACTCAAGGCTCGCGTTGGTTAACGCAAGAGTCATACACGCATAATTTTATATATCCGCTTCGTGACCTGTATTGTACTGTATCAATGTGTTCCTCCAAAACCCAAACTCCTTGCTCCTTTGCTAGTATTACACCATACCTCGTGGACTGCAACAGAAATAGCTTACTCCAGTTTCGAAGCTCCTTGAGACGTGCTCGACCGATTACTATGTGCGGCCTTTTTGGAGCTGGCATCGTCATCAGCGGGCCGTTTGCGAGGCCAGTCGGGACAGATATCAATATTGTCCCTTGGGAACCACCACTCGAGGAACAGAAAGAAGAGGTAATCCACGACACAGCAAAGGCAAAACAATTTGCCAGCCCAGATACCGCAGCCATAGTAGCGTTTCAAGCGATCAATGAGAGCAAAATTCCGGATGCGGCTGCCATAGCCTGAAGTGTCAACGCCGTAGAACTCATCTTCTGGAATGGTTCCTGATATGCCATCATAAACACGCTCCGTGCGCATGGCGACATTCTGCCACGAGTACATCTTTTTGACTTGTTCATGGAATTTCTCGGTGCGAATCTTGCCAGCGCGTATTGCGCTAATTGCTTTACTTGTGGCGAGAACAACGTCGTCTTCTTCTGGCTTCGCAAATGTTGTCATGTGCGAAGGGAGAACTTCAGGGATACCGCCGACCGCAGTACACACGACGTAGAGCCCACAGCTGGCGGCCTCGACAATGACAGTTCCAAAAGCCTCGGTGAGAGAGGGGTGGAGGTAGATGTGGCCGCGAACCATGACATCGCGAACTTCTTCGTGGCGGATAGGGCCAAGCATTTCGACACGGTCTTGAAGGACATTGGTTTCGATCATCTGCTCAAGATCGATGGCTTTAGGGCCGGAACCTGCAATGATAAAGCGTGTATTTGGGTGATTCTCAAGCACACGTGGGATGGAGGCGATGAGAAGATCAGTACCCTTGTTGTAGAAGAGACGGGAGATGACGACAATAGTGATGGTGTCGCGAGGGCCAATTCGCTGTGGTGGAGGATAGAGCGGTACTTCAGGGTTGAAAGAAGTCGCTAGAGGGGAGGGTAATGTGGGAACATCTTTTGGGCGGAAGTTCTCAGCGACAACAGCGTTGGGTATGACCGAGACCATGACTGGGTCAAGAGATGCACGGAGCACTGTGTTTTCTTTGCTGTGACGAGTCAGAAGATATCGGCATCTTGAGGGTCAAAGACTTACCAGGTATGACTCACACAGATACTGTGATCAACGTCACTCAAAATGAATTTCATGAGCTTGTTGGTGAGAATGGTACCTGCATCTGCAAATCCAAAGAGAGAGTGGTCGGTGAAGACAGTTCTCAAGCCCATTGTGCGAGCATGCAAGATAGCCTCATGGCAAAGACTGCTGAGACTTCCATGGCCATGCACAATCTCAATACGCTCGCGAATGCATATGTTTCTGAAAATAGGGAAGAATGAGAAGACGGTGGGAAAAGTGGCGGCGCGGTAGATGACGAGGAAGGGAACGTGGTAGACCTTGACGCCATTAGTGAGGTAGCGAATGCCCTTGCGGTCATCGTAGGCGTGTGTTATGATGATGACCTTGTGACCGCGGTCGACGAGCTTTGTGGCAAGTTGGTAGATATGAGATTCGATACCTCCTGGTTGCGGGAAGAAGAAGTCGCTAACCATGGCGATGTTGTATGTGCGGCGTGTCATGATGGCGGTTAGGTAGGGGGATTCGCCAGCCCTTTTTTAACAGAGTATTGTATCGATCAGCACTTGCTGAGATGGTTATTGGTGGCGTATATTGAGATTGACATGCGAGAAGGATAGTAAAGTGCTTGGTAGAGGAGATGCGTCTCATTCATAGTAATTGTCTTCTCATGTTGAACCACGTCTAAGTGAACAGGGGTGAAGTAGACAAGCGTTGGATAGTGGAGCTGGCCAGATGGACGGAAAAAGATGGCGCAAAGCTTGGAGGTAGGTATCTAAGTTCTGTACAGCACTGTCTTGTTTGCGCCGATATATGCTTAGAAACTCGAAATTTATGGAAAGAACACTTCGCGACTCGTTAGACTCTCACATGAATTAATCCAGTTATTGCGAATTAATTGATTATTTCTGAGAATATCGTCTCATCGAGCCAAGTACTACTTGTACAGAAGGATCCACTGAACCTGGCAAATAAATTTAGCGGTGTAAGCCGGCAGAAACTTGATAAGATGTCAATCCATCCAAAAATTTGGGAATTTGAAGCGTCTGAGGCCCCTCCATCGCGAAATCTGGTCCAGCAATTATCCTCGAAATAATGTACGCCAGATATATTCCTCCCCCAAAGGGCGGAAGCACATCAAACTCTGCTCCTTCCAACCCTGCGCCATCTCCAAAAGTCGAATCCAATGCAGCTCCCGCTCCTGCGCCCGTTGCCAATGCCTTTGGCTATTCCCGATACGTCCCTCCGAGCGCAAAGCCTGCGCCGCCTCAACCTCAAGTCCCTCAGAAGCAATACTTTGACGATGAGCCGGTAGTAATTCCCAAGAGGAAGTTTGACACCACAGAAGAGGCCCAGAATTCTACTCAGCCCGACAACAAAAAGTCGAAAACGGCAGAGCCAACACAAAAGGCTAGCGACGAGACGCCAAAGAAGAAGAAAAAGGTCAGAAGAGGCAAGCGAAGAACTGCGGCTACCAACGATGACGATGACGACGAAGACGACGAAGACAAGCCAGCTCAGAAGGCGCCTGCAACAAAATCCGAATCGCAAAAGCCAGTGGAAAAGCAAGAGACTAAAGAAACAAAAGACGTACAAGAAGAGAGTCAAGCTTTAGGGGAAAGTGCTGTGACGAATGAGGAGCAGCAGAAGAAGGACAAAAAAAAAGAAAAGAAGGATAAAAAGAAGAAAGACAAGGAACAAAAGCAAGAACAGGAAGAGTCCAGTACCCCCACAGTCTCAGCCGAGGATCGCGACGAAGATGTTCCAATGGGAGACGCTACAGATCCCGCAGACGAACCCAAGGCTACTTCCGAGGATCCAGTAGCCGATGAGGAAAAGAAAGAGAAGCGCAAGGAGAAGAAGAAGAAACACAAGGAACCCCAGCCAGTGGAGGAGGAGGAGGAAGAGGATAAGGAAGAGAACAAAAGGCACAAAACTGTTATGGAGCGACTGGAGAAGTCTCTCAAGCTAGCTGGCGAGATAGCCCCAGGCGAGGATGATGAAGAGGATCAGGGCGAACTCCATGGCCTTGAGCCCCTGCCGCAACCAGCACCAGTGGTCACACTCACCAACGTGAAGCCTAGCGACGACGAGACTCTTCCCCATTGGTTAGCAAAGCCTCTACGGGTTTCGCAGGATACTCGAACACCATTCTCCAAGCTGGACATTCTACCCAAGGCTTGCCGTGTGTTGGAAGAAAAGGGATTTCAAGACGCATTTGCTGTGCAAACTGCTGCAATTCCTCTCCTACTTCCCACAAGCAGACCAGGCGACGTGTGTGTTTCTGCAGCCACCGGTTCCGGAAAGACACTCGCTTATGCTTTGCCTGTTACGCGGGATATCAGCCAAGGATGTCTTACCAGGTTACGAGCGCTAGTTGTTCTACCAACCCGAGAACTCGTCAGGCAGGCCCAAGACACCTTTGAGCTTTGTGCCAGAGCTTTCGATGGTGGCGATCGAAAGAGAGTGCGCGTGGGTGTTTCCGTCGGTAGTCAGTCTTTCGAAGACGAGCAAAAAGCCTTCATGGATCAGGAGCTTCGATATGACCCTGAATCATACAAGAAGCTGCAAGATGAGGTTCAACAACAAAATCAATTGAAGCTGGGTCTTTCTGCTACTGACAGCCTCGACGATCTTGAAGATACAGATCCTCGCTTGAGCAGCAAGAACGGCTACGTCGTTGACTTCCTCTCCAAGATAGACGTCTTGATCTGTACACCTGGTCGACTCGTCGAGCACATGGAACAAACACCAGGTTTCAGTCTCGACTACGTTCGATGGCTAGTAGTTGATGAAGCCGATAAGCTTCTGGCGCAAAGCTTCCAGGGCTGGTTAGATGTAGTCATGGAGAAGTTCCGCGTTAACAAGCCTACCGCTCGAGACTTCCCAGACATCAACTTTTCCGGTGTTCGCAAGATTATTCTTAGTGCCACGCTTACGAGAGACTTAAGTCTTCTCAACCAGCTGGGTCTACACAGGCCACAGATGATCGTTCTGGAGAGCGACGGCGACGTCCAGATTGCTGAGCATTCTTTGCCCGGACAGCTCAAGGAATACTCTATCAGAGTTCACGACACGGGTCTTAAGCCGCTCTACTTGCTCGACCTTCTCCGCAGCCAGGATATGCTCATGGCCAGTCCCAACAAGGACCAGGAAGCTTCCAAGCCAGACGAGGCGGCAGACTCAGATACCAGTTCTGACTCGAGCTCTAGCTCTGATTCTGATTCCGATTCTGACGCAACTTCAGACACAAGCTCTGACTCGGATTCAGAGTCGGAGTCTGAGGCTAAGCCAAAGACTTCAGGTCGATCACTCAAGTCTCACATCCCGTCTTCTCTCATCTTCACAAAGTCCAACGAGGCCGCACTGCGTCTATCACGACTGCTCGCCCTCCTGGATCCCTCACTGGAATCTCACATCGGCACCCTTACATCCACAACACCAACACATATTCGTCGCAAGACCCTCCGAGCTTTCTCAACACCCTCATCGCCCATCCGCCTCCTCGTTGCTTCCGATCTCGTCGCCCGTGGTATCGATCTTCCCAACCTCGACCATGTCATCAACTACGACATGCCCCCCAGTGTGGCGGGTTATGTGCACAGAGTTGGTCGTACAGCCCGAGCCGGAAAGTCGGGAAGCGCGTGGACACTTGTTGGAGACGACGAGAGTTGGTTCTACAACAAGATCGGAAAGAACACAGGTATCAAGAGAGGTCACAAGATGGAGAGGACAAGAATTGAGGAGATGGATGAGAAGCGAGTTGAGGAGTACGAAGCTACTCTGGAGAAGCTGGGACAAGAGGCCGGAAGGCGTTAACGGCGCAAAAGACATAGATTTAGCATGCTTAGGATTAATATATAGACTAAAAGCCTACATTCGGAATATCCACAGCATGACCACCCTTCCAAATTCTGTGGCATTACCTGAAAGCCACAAGTGAGAGCATGTCCCGAGCCTCTGCCATACATTCTGTACATGGCATCCAATTTTTGGTCCCCCTTCACTATCTCAATGAAAAATCTTTGTGCTGCTATGGAATCATTATTCTGTCCAGTTGTTTCGCTCCACAACAACTGACGAGGGTACAACTCTCGGGCCGGCGTCGTTCACATTCAGACTTCCGTAGCCCTGCGACTCCCTGTCTGGTCGGTCAGGCTCTGCCTCTTCCTCCTCCTCGACGACATCTCTTTCTCTGTCAATCAGTAGCGGTCGACGACTCTCATGATGCTGATTTCCTTCTCCGGAACGATTAACACCCCAGGCATTCCGCCAGTTTGCGCCTTCTTTGACGATGAAAAGGCCCATTATCTATACTGTTCATTAGTGCTGAATTATGCAGAACACGTGACGCATCTTTTACATACCTGTATCACTCCGACGCCTACAACAACAACAAAATCGGCGAGTGCTGTGGTCTGCAAAGCGCCTTGCCATGGCTCACGACAGGCTGTTCTTCGTCCGTAAGTTGCAGCACAGTTACTCGGCGCTGTGCCAGGAAACGGGTACGCCCGGTCACGAACCGAGTTCAGTCCGCAGCAGTCAAATGCATCCTGGATTCTGCGGATACTGCCCGCATCGTGGGCACGAAACATGCTCATCCATTGATTCTCCATCATGCAATTTGTTACGTCGGACGGTACGGCACGCTCGAGGAGTAGTGTTGCGAGGATGGTGGTAATGAGTGCCTGCAGGACTTGAACGACCAAGGGACCAAGCTGGGCTACACGATTTGGGGAGGACTTGGTAGCGCGGCGGAAGCCAGGATAGCATGCTGTGTTGAGGAATCCGACAATGGGGAGAATGATCGTGATAATGGAGACAGCCGGGGAGATGGCAAGAGATAGGTTTGAGCTGCGAACATGGACGATTCTGTGCTCAAGTCAGTCACTTTCAGATAACCAACCTTACAGAATACCTACACTGCGATGATCAGCAGCGCAAGGCTGAGCTACAGAGCTGGTTAACTCATGATGAAGCTGCAATTTCGCGGGGTCCTCTCACTGTCAAGTACAACACTGTGGGATGAATCATTATGCAAAGTAGTTAGCGCGTTGGGCACTGCAGGTCGATTGGGATATGCGATGATAAATAGCAAGATGAAAGAAAAGATGGCTTTTTTGGAGTTTGTTGTTTGTTGGCGGCTGTGTCAATGACGAAAATCTTCCCCGCCTGGGAGGCCGACCATGGGAGCCTGCTTTCAAGACACGATGCATGATAGGCTGATTGAAGCAGCAATTCATCATTGGCCCAATTGAATGAGTCGAAGCAACTGTCTGTGAAACGTTTGATTAATTGCTACCTGCAGTGTGTTATAACATAGAAATAGGAGGTGGAGCTATTATACCGATTCAAGACCTGAACGCAGAAGAGCACAAATGAAATATAACCAAATGAGTGACATCAATACCATGATTACAATATAATCAAACACACTTCGTACATGGTTAGAAAATACATAAGAAACAAAAACCAAAAGACCACATCAGCCACCAGAACGACATAAGAGTGAAAGTACAACCAAAGAGTAAATAATCGTTGAATATGTTTGAGCGTATGTCTTGAGGGTGTGAAAGGAAAAGAAGTAGAATAACAGTGAATAACGAGTGGCTGACATGTTGCGAAAGAAACCAAGATAGTAAAACATATGAATGATATGACTAGGATTATTGGAAGTAAAACAAATTGAACAAGATCCAGGATGTTAATAAAACTGTGTGCTGAACAAATTGTAGTCAACATTCTGTGTCTGCATCGTGGGCTTAAAGTCAACTTGCTGGTATGCAGTGCCGTCTCCCACAGAGGTGCCTGAGCTGTCTCCAGCCAGATAGGTGTCTGAAGAATCTGAAGAATCAGTAAACCCCAGCTGGAGCTGGTTCTGGATGCAAATTCCGTTATCCAGTACGCTAAAGTCAAAGTCTTCCCCGTTGTAAACATTGGGGTCAAGAGAGCTGAAACAGTCGAAGAGCCCAATGGTATCGGTTGCACTAGAGGTTTCTTCGGAGTTAAGACCTGGGAAAGGGAGCAACTCTGCAATTATGCGAGGCAACTCTTGTAGACGTTGCATCACCTCGCTCTTTATTTGAGGTTCGAAGTCACCAAATGCTTCATCTACTGTCTTGGTGACATGGTGACGAACTGCCGGTTTTGCTTGGTCCCAGTATTCGCGCCAGTGCTCTACATCATCAAGCTTCATGCACGGAACTTTGGCGCCAGGTCGAGAAGAATCATAATCTTTTCCAAGTGTTTAGCCGATATCCCGTCAGGTTGCGGACGGTGTGGGTATCATGACTTACATGGTGAAGGAATTTCCGGGGAATCAGGTTTGATATTGAACAGGATACTATACCACTCCCTCCACTTTGCAGCGGGTAGCATTCTTGGCCTTCCCTTCAGTTTCTTCGCTTGTTCTTCGTCATATCCATCAGAGAGGTTTCGTTTAAAACTGTCTGATTCTTTGACTGGACATGGTTTTTTCTCTCTTTGGTGTTTTCTCAAGGCCTCGGCTTCACTGAAGCGGCGTAGGCATCTGAGGCACTGGTGAGAAGCCAAAGCATGCCTACGTTCCAGATGCTCCCTGTAGAAGTCAGCAATACGTAGATGGAGTTTTTTTTTTTATGAGAACTTACTTTAAACGTGAGATGTCAATCCATCCTGGGCCACAGCACGTTCTTTCGCTTCCGAACCTTACAGGATCATACTGATGGTAGGGGCACGCAAATCGAGGACGTGTATCGTCTTTCGTTGTTTTGGTCCGCTTGTTGTCCCGCTTCCTTCTGGAATTGCCCTCATCTTCATCCTCATCATTCTCGCTTTCGTCCTGACTACTGTTATCCTTTGACCGCTTCTGGCCGGCCGAACGAGAGATTGGTTTTCCGGTCTGAACAGCGCTAGAAGAAGAGCGCGATCCTGAACTTTGATCGCACTCTTCTTCGAGTGCCTCCAGTCTTTTTTCAACACATTCGGCGATTACAGCCATCAAATTGTCAACTAGGTTCTGCTTGCGTCGTTTGACTTCTTTGCTGATACAGTAATCCAAGTAGGCCGCCGACGTGTTAGTGGGCTTGACGTCGAGTTCTTTGGAATCGGCGGCTGTCTTTCCGCCGCTGATGGGTAAAGGCACGCTGAGAAGATTTGTGCAGTCTTTGGAAACTTTCAAGCGGCGACTAGGAGCGGATGGATTGGCTTGACCGCTTCTACTTTTGATGTCAGTTACTAGCATCGCTCCTTCAAACATATAGAGCTTACTTAGAGGCAGGAGAACCTCGATGGCCCTGACCGCTCTCCTGGTCCTTTCTGGCCTGAGATTTATTTGGTCCACCACTTGACTGTTTCTGGAAGATAAAGTCAGCATGGGCTTCTTCGTGACTGAAGGGTAAGAAAGAGATGAGTACCGGTCGTGGGTGTCGATGCTCAGTGGGCTCAGGGGATTCGGAAGACCTCTTATTTCTAGTTACAATGGCTTGTTTATCTTGGCCGGACCGAGGCATATCCGATCGCTGGTAAACCAGACGATGGGCAGGAGTAATTGAAGGGAAATTGAACTGGTAGTAGAACTTGGCCAGATATTCCTTTCCAGAATGATAACTCTTTTTGAAGGCAGATCGTTTTCGATGCAAGGATATTTGACTTGCTTTGTCCACCACAGAGGGCATTATCAAAGTTCGTTCAATTGCATGTTTTGTCCTGGTATAGACTATTGCAATCGAGTGTGTGAGGGGTTGGCAGCAATGAATTGGTGTTAAGTGATAAAGATTTAAAGGAGAAAGAGATGGCAGACATGGGAATCGAGGAGCTCTTGAGAAGTTGGGGGCTTAAATAGTTGGAAAAGAGCCTCACGATGTGCTTTCCATCTCTGGTTTCGCAATTGCGATTTCCGCAAAGCCGAGTGCAACTGGTTCATGAAGATCACTTAACTGTAGGACTCGGCTGTGCTGAGATGACAGTGAATGGGTGCAATCCAGAAAGTCCATTACTGGTCAGATGGAGTGGCATTGCGAGCACCATCAGTCAAGACTCGATGTACTTCCTATAGGTAGGTACCTGGCCAAGTATGCAAGTAAGTACTTAGTCCCTACAATGTATGTCATGTATGACTTGCCTGTCAATGCATCAAACCGATCTCACAAGTTGAAGGCCTCATTCTGGCGTCGCGTGTAAACAAAACGATGCCTCTTTGGGCCTCCCCCACGCCTATCAGCTTGCTGCAGTAGACGAGGCGACAGCATCATGGTTCGCAAACAACATCACCAACGCCATTCGAGTGGCTGTTCAAGACGCGACCCCCGCGTTTCAATGCGACTATCAACAGATAATTCATGTCGTGTCCGAATGAACCGGTTCGACCCGGTTAAGGTACCTATAGATGATGCATTAGCGGACGGGGCAAGTAGTTCACGTTGTCTCAGTGGACGTTCGGTTTGCTTTGCGCAAACATGGATTTTCCCATTGAGTTTGGTCGGGAACGCTGCGAGTAGACATTCTGCTCTCGATCGTTTTTTTCGTAATTGGGTGGATATCTTATTAAATCTACTCTATGCATATGTGGAAACTCAGCCGTTCCCCCATCTGCACTCTGAGTACACAGACGTGCCTCGGTGTGCAAATTGACCCAGCCCATTACGAGCTCTCAATCTCTGCTTGTCTTTTTTTGAGTGTGGGCGAAGTTGTAGGCATTACGGACAATCGTCGATGGGCGACGTCCCAGGTGCCCTGTTCTAAGAGCCTCCTCGTTATTGCTCCCGAGACAGATTGGTTCCTCGTTTGCGTTGGGCATGCCCATCACTGTATCTTGCCGCTCTTGTCCTGCTTTCGGGCCACGATCCCATCCACACGCTTGAAAGCCGGGAATCCCTCAAAGAAACAGTTGGTAAGCCAGAGCCACCACTGTCCAGAGAACCTCTCAACACCATGTCGCTGCAGTTTCCTGTCAAAGAAAAAACACTCGACAGCGTGAATGCCGATCACAGGCCAGAAGATGGTGTTGACCAGCCAGTGGAAGAAGCTGGCTCCACCAGGAAAACCCTCGTTCAACAGCTCCCAGACACGCGAGCCGGGTTGAATCCATGGCAGTGATGCCTCGCAGAAGAAGTAGAATAGAACAGCGCCGGTGACAAAAATCCCAAAGCCCTCTGGTGGTGTGTAGGCTGTGATGATGACGTCGCTGAGACCCAGTGCCTCTCGAGCCGTGTTGGCCATTTCGATAATGCGGTCCTTCACCTCTGCCCAGCTAGCAAGTGGAGGCGTGAATGGGATAAAGTGTTCCTTTCCATCGTCGGACTTGATAGTCATTCCATTTAATTCAATGTCTTTGAGGATTGGGGACGAAGCAGCCGAGGTAGAGAGGCGGGCGTAATGGCGGAGGTAATAAGAGATCTCTCTGGTGTGATCCTTGTTCATGTGCGAAACGATGCGATTTCTGCGCACATCATCTGTAGACGCCATTTTTGCTGTCCAAGACTTTAGTCTCTTTAGGTGTATAAAGTGAGTGAAAGGTGAATGTTTGGTGATCGGTGAGGAATATGAACGGGCAACTTTTAGGTAGAATCCTCGGACGAAGTCGAATGTGGACCCGAGTTTTTCATGTGAAGATCGACCAACGAACGTGATCAATTAAGTGTAGGTCGGTAGACATGATATTGATTTTTTTTTAAAAATCAGTTAGTAACGAGAAGTGACACAAAGATAACAAAGGATCCATTTTTAGTGATCTATATCAATGGATATTACTACTATTTTGACCGTCAGATATTAGGTCCAAGTATCCTTCTCAACAGCTGCCTAGAATCCTTAGTCATCAGACAACCAACTATGAGGACAAACAGAAGCTCTTCCCAACACAAATCTCTATCCAATATCTCTCACCTGCTTTTTGTCTATCCAAGTATGTCTCTTCCGACTCTTAGTGTTTCTGATATACTCAAAGATGGTGATTATCATTCGTACCCATTGCATTCTTGTATCGCCATTGGTAATCTTGGGACGCTTCAATTCTTACTCAACAAAGCATCTCTTGACACTATTAACGAATCTGATGGAAAGTGGGGAGCGCCATTGCATATATCAGTATATCTCGGTAACGAGGAGGCTGTCGATATGCTGTTGAAGGCTGGTGCTTGCCCCGTTCGAAAGCCCGACTTCGTCTTGGAAGAGTACAATGCGACGCCTATAGGGGTAGCTGCCCGGTTAGGTGATATGAATCTCCTGCTGAAGCTATGGCAGCATGTCGGCTTTGACGCAGCAGAGCTCGGTGGCTGTTTGATCGAAGCAGCAGGGTATGGCCAGCCCTCTACAATTGGAGCTTTGCTGGACTTGGGTCGTGAGAACTGGCCCATGAAGACCAAAGGTCTCGCCTTGAACAGAGCAGCCGGGGACTGGAAAGTAGAGAACATTCGACTTCTTTTGTCTCGATACGCTTTCGATGCGGGCATTCTTGATACTGCTTTGGCTCAAGTGCCACCCAAAGTTTGGCCGATTAGAGACCAAACAGAATCCGATCTCTCTGCGCAGTCGCGGGTAATCAAACTGCCGATGACCGCTGGGGCCGATCCTGGTACTTTTTTGCGCTACCTTTCTCGGCCGCTTCTCACTCACGCTGCTGTTCACAGACACCTCCATGTCTGTCTGGAAGCGTTGCTCGATAACGGTGCGGACCCCAATGCATCCGTGAATGCCCAGGGGCAAACTGCATTGCATTATCTAGCGGTCAAAGGGCGAGGGCAGATGGGTCATCTGCCAAAGGGGGGCCTACATCTGCCAGAAGAGCCCAGTGAGGCTGCTTTTAGAACGTTCTTCCGTTTCAACGCTTCGGTTCTTCAGCAAGACATATTTGGAAACACTCCTTTGCACTTTGCAGCGTCGACATCCAACCTGGAAACCTTGCAACTTATGCTCTCAAGCTTGCCCACCGATTTGGAAAGAAAGGCCGCTCTAATGTTACGGAATCACCGAGGTGAGTCGTTGCTCCATTTTGCATCTGGTGGTGCTCAAATCGATATTGTTGAATACTTGCTATCTGAAGAGGTTGGTCTTCTCGTCGACGAGGCTACTTCGAGGGGGTGGACCGCGTTTCTGAGCGCTCTGGCGCCTGTGTCGAGTAACTCGAGGTCCGGTAAGATAAAGACAGCTCAGCTGCTTCTCCATCACGGCGCTGATCCAACTGTGGTCACACACGATGGTTGGACGGCATTGCATTGCCTTGCTATAAAACATGGCCAGCATGAAGACAGTGAGTTGACAAACTTCATCGACACACTTGTGTCAAATAGTGTGTCTGTCGATAGTCAGGCACGATTCGCTTGCGACGATCTCGATCTACCATGGAGGCACGATAACATGCGAGGCATCCCATATGGGTGTTCAGAATTACGCTATCTCGAAGACCCCGAGGAATGGGGTAGAGTCGTAAGGTCTGATTTAACGCCATTGCACGTTGCCGCCCGTGCTGGGGCGATTGGTACTACAAGAGCTTTGCTCAGACATGGAGCCGATCCTACAGCTGTAGATTCAGAGGGGAACTCCCCAGCTAAGTTGGCAGGTGATTTGAAATACCATCGCTTTGTCTATCCAGCTGAGGATCAAGACAGGATGATTTCACTAATAATGGAGGCAGGGGGGTCGTATTAAGCAGTGTAAGTATGGCATTGCCCCAGCATAGTGCCACGTCATATCCCCTCCATGCTTTATTGGTTTGTATCATAGGCGTCAGCTATGCAATCAGCTGGCAAATAGCAGGATAAGTACATTCCCATTTATCCCGTGTGATCGTGAGATACTCTAGTCTATGTTTCGAAAATTACAAATACGGTAGTCCAATTTCATAAGTCGTCGGCCTTTATGTTCTCTCTGGCACCTCCCTTCTCCGTGTCCCATTCATTATCTTCTACACGCCTGACCGTCCTCGTCTTGACCTGAATACCAATCAAGCCCGTGAATTGCGAAATCATGGAGAATCTCTGGCCTCCTTGGATCTCTGTTCTGACATTTCCGTATGTCTTGTCTCCCAGGTGCAAGGTCGGTGCGAATATTTTCTTTGTGCGCGACCTTGTCAACATTCCTAAGAATCCAGTACTTCGTATGGTTGTCTTTGTCGATTTAGGATTAGGCCCCCTCTTCTTGGGAGTGTCGGTACTGGTGATGAGCAACGTCGATTGATTTTGCACCTCGCTGTCGCTGGGATCTGAGTCGGCGAAGAACTGCCAGACAGGCGAGCACGCCCATAGAATCAACACAGCAACTTCGATATCCATCCAGATAAGTCTATCATGATATTCCCATACCGGCTGCATTCTTGTGAAGAAGTCGACCAGAAGTTGAGCTCGAAGACCAGATACCGCAAGAGCGAATGCCCCTAAAAAGACTGCAAATACGTGACTCAGCCAGGACATTATGCCTCGAGGAAATCGACTCGAAATGAGGGATATCATCGTTGCGAAAATGATAATATTCAGGAATATGTCGATAGCACGTGCTGCGTATGCCAGAGAGTCCTGCGGCAAACATCCTCCCACTTCTTTCTCTTTCTCGTCTAGAGCCCATGCCTCCCAACCAAATGCGATTGGCGAACATCGGAATACTCGAAGCAAGATCAGAACGACGGAGGAGGCGAGTGTGAATACAATAGTTGTGCCTGTCGCTATCATGTGGTGACTGGAAAGAGTTGTGCGGAGACAGACGAGCAGTATTGATACCCTTAACAGACAAGAGCAGGCTATTTCGGCTATTTCGGTTAGGTAAACAAACTGCTTTCATGTTAGAGGCTGCGTTGTAAGCTGGCATTTGACAGCATACCTTAAGAGCGTCTGAGATGGACCCAGGGATCGTGCTTGAAACAATTGTGTTGTTAGCTGCGGTGTATGCTAACCATTCACTTGTAAGTAAACGTCCTCATCAAGTGGTTTGTATTGGCACTTACAAAAGTGAACAAGCGGGATGAACGCTGTGTATATCAACTAAAGGCTGGTTAGCATTATTCTAAGAAACTGCAAAGCTTCAACTTACTCCGCAGACAGTCATCACATAATCGTC
This sequence comes from Fusarium sporotrichioides, assembly GCA_019054645.1. Taxonomy (NCBI): domain Eukaryota; kingdom Fungi; phylum Ascomycota; class Sordariomycetes; order Hypocreales; family Nectriaceae; genus Fusarium; species Fusarium sporotrichioides. The sequence continues at coordinate 10,628,043 of JAHKNS010000001.1, read as the reverse complement.
CAAGGCGAGTCGTTCATATGTAGCCCAGCTCAAGTAAAGTCGAAGCCAAACAAAAGTCCATGCTGGAACTTCTGCAAGCAGCAGGATGTAATGGTCAAATCGATTGTCCTTGGGTTTCGTGGCGCATGCGTTGGCATAAACTTTTGCGACTTCTACAAGTTGTTAATATATTATTCGCTTTCCCTTCCCGGACTTAAACAAGTCATACCGAAACGTTCGAAATCGGAACATTGGCGCGCGATACAATTGTCGATTTCATTCTTTAGGTTGTTGTCGTTACAAGTATCGGTGATATTCGAGTCGCTGTACAGATCGAGACACGGAGACTGGTAAAGGTCAGCAAAGATCTCAGCGCACAGGCAAACCCGTCAACTCACAGTACAATCCGGTAAGCCTTTGAAAATCTCAGGTCTTTCGACGCCTAATACTCCAACAATGAGCCCTAGCGAGCAGATTGCCCATGATGTGAGCTTCATACCAGTCCAATGGCATCAGAGCTTGGCAGCTTTTACAGAGTGGACACGGGAAAGAGGAACGTTAAGGCTGAAATAGGTGCGAGGTAAAGAGGTTTTCTATTTTGAAATATATACAGAGTAACTGTTAGTCTAATACAGCAAACCCCAGATCGACGTGGACAAGGGGCCCTCGCTCTCAAATAAGACAGGCGTCAGCTGCACGTCGCTGTAACGAGGCTAGTGGTGGCTCTATCGGTCGTTACATACTTGTTTTGATATAAAGCCCCCTGCCAATATAGCATGAATAAGGTGAAGAAGCATTGACAATCATCTCAAAATAGTGGACGTGCTCTTGCACGGGCCGACTGGTGGATCAAGTGGATTTGTTGTTCGCGTCGAATTCTCGATCTGCCATCTTATCGAGATTTCATTCGGTGACTCCGGTCCGGTTGATGATGGGTTGGTTCCTGAGTGAGCTTCACCGAATAGAACTCGCGGTCGACGCAAGGACGCTCCTTCAGCCTTACCTCATGCACAACATTCGTAGTCGTCATAATTGGTGAAACGAGAGGCTTCAAGGTTCAACAACAAACTTGAATACGGATCCGATCTTGACTGAACCAAAGGCCAGGCTTTCTTACTAACTGATTAGTCTGCACTATTATTCTGCGCCGTTGCTTTCTTGGGCAGTTGTTAGGCTGAGACTAACGCCAGAATTCGACCTCGTATCGTACCATAAGGTGCAGTACGCTCCATGTGAAACGGCGATTCCTGGATAGTTGCACCAGAGGGTTTGATTGGGTTGTGATTTTCTGTTGATCAAATGTGCGATGAATGAAATATGGAAGGTTGCAGTGTAGCAAACATGAGACTTCCATGAAGCTTCTAGCTTGGTTGGTAGGTTGGTCGAGTATGACAACATTTCGAGTTGTTTAGCCGGGAATGTCTGTTTATCGACCGTGACCAGGAGGATTATCCACTTTGAGAACCACGATCTAAGACGTTTCTAGAACAATTCCGTTCTTCTGTGGTCGTTACGAGTTGACCGTAACGGGCGAGTCAGTTTGCGGTTTCAGGTTGGAATAGCCAATCGCTCTGCTCCGTACCTGAGGTTAGTTCCACAGCTTGGAGGTGCTTGCTTTTTATATGGGTATCATTTTGATGTTTTGTTCTCAATTATCCGCCTTTTCAGATAGATATCGCCGTGACCTACTAAATGGTATCCAACAAGTGCTGCTACCTGGGCATGGAAGACACGGATTTGTAGTTCCTTCCTATTGTACATGGCTTGTAAAGGAAGGTGGCACTTCGGAGCTCCGAAAAACCTGAATGGCTGTAACAAAGGTCAAAGACGACATGACATGCATCATGAGCGGAACGTTCGGATTGGCGACATGAGTTCCTTCTACAATATCAATCAAACTAATTCCCTTTTAAACAAGTCATATTGAAGCTGAAATTTGATGGTGGGCGTTGTGTCGTGTCTTGTCCTTCTTACAGCAACTGATCACCTGACCTTCCAACCCCAATTCGTATCTCCGCTCGGTACAAGCAAAAACTTCTCCGCAAAAGTTATCAGATGAGATTGATAAAGATATCTCTTTTCACTTGCTAATGCCCCTCAGGATCGGCCCATCGAGCGATTTCTCCTCCTGCTCCTTCGTAACTCCGAGAAGCATCCGCATCCGCATCGGTATTCGCACAGCATTGGACCAAGCTCCGGCCTGCGCTGCTGTCATCGACTATGACTTCTTCAGACCGAAGTGAGACCCCGGACTCGGACGGTGACCGAAAGCCTGGGGCCCGAGATGACTCGAGCCAGCCCGCCCGCAAACGGCAGCGTGTCCGCCTCAGCTGCCTCGAGTGCCGTCGCCGAAAGCTATCCTGTGATCGAGGCTTTCCGTGCGAGCGTTGCATCAAAAGCGGCACGCCTGATCGCTGCAGCTATGAGTCTCGCAACGGAGAGGTTGTAAATGCCTCGTCTGGCGTCCCGCCCCCGTTTGCCCAACTCGACTCCCGCCGCTTCGTCGATCCCGCGACGGGTCTCTCCCCACGAGACCCTGAATTTATACGCCAAGATCATGACCGAATCCGTCGATTAGAGCTTGAGATAGCTCACTTGAAGAGCCAAATCACCCGGCCTGGTGTGTCTTTCGATGGGAGCACCGTCGCTGGCACAACTACCTCTCCCCAAACGAAAGATGATCCCAATGCAAACGCCAACGTTGAGGACCCCTCGGTCCGCGAGGTACACGAGTCTATCGAAGCCACCAATATGTCGGGCGAAAAGGGCGAGCTTCGATTCTTCCGAGGCAGAGGATTTCGCACCCGATACTTCGGTCCACACAATGCCAGTATGGCTTTCGTTGAGTTAACCGGTTTGTGTCCCTTCATGAAGGAGACAGCCGACGAATGGCTCCGTCCAGTCATCCTTCACGACCGTAAAGACCGAAAGAGAAGGCGCGAGGATCGCGAGAAGATCTTTGAGGACCCCGATATGGAGCTTGAAGCATTACTACCAAACAAAGAAGAGTCCGATGCTCTCATTGATGTTTACCTCGACCAATTCGAGCAAGTACATCGCATTGTTCATATCCCCACTTTCAAAAGAGAATATGCGGAATACTGGACACCCGGTTCCAATAAGCGTTATGCTGCTTTCACGGCGCTGATCCTTTCCATGATGGCTGTAGCAAGCTGTGTTCACACTCATGAGAGCCTCAAATTCATTGGCATGATGTCGAATGCTCGTCACTGGGCAGAACGATGGATCAAGGCATGCGACGAATGGTCATCAAAGCAGAGTCAAAAGCACCGGCGCTTAATTCACTATCAGGTAGCTTGTCTCCTGTACTTAGGCAAGCGGGTCAACACTATCAAGAAAAAGCGCTTCTGGACAGGGTCTGGGGCCTTGATCCAAGATGGAATTGCTGTCGGTTTACATCGTGAGCCGAGCCATATGGCAGCCAAGATCACCGTCTTTCACCAAGAAATGCGCCGAAGAATTTGGGCGACAGTGCAGGAGTTTGACATGCAGGCGTCTTTTGACCACTGTCTTCCTACTCTTGTGAGCCAGCTGCACTATGATACCAATGCACCTCGCAATCTAGATGATGACGACTTCGACGAGAGTACCACTGTTCTTCCACCATCGAAGCCTGTCAAGGAATACACCTTCTCCTCTTTCCAACATTTGGCTCGTCAGAGTTTGCCTTTGCGTCTAGAGCTCAGTCGTCTTTTGACTGGTCCATCATCTGAGATTGACTACGACCAAGTCATTCGATACACCAACGATTTGACCCAGGAGATCGATGCACTCCCTTCCTGGGATATGAATCTGGAAAACGTCAGAGGGAAGAAAAATCCTCTGATCGCATACACTCTGTTGCACGTTCAGCTGAGACAATACATTATCCCCTTACATCAACCCTACCTCAAACTTCGCAAGCAAAACTCCAAATACCAGTACTCAGAAATCATCTACTACAACGCAGCTCGCGATATCGTTTTACTCCATGATAAACTTTACGAGCAAGGCGTTCGCAGTCTCAATTTCCTCCGCGAAGATGCCCTCACAACGGCCATCAATCTCTGCAGCGTTACAATGTTACAGCCTAGAGGTTCCACTAACATGATCATGATCAATTCGCATCATACACTCAAATTAATTGAGAAGTGCATTGCAATGAAAGAAGACCGTCTTTTGCGGTGTGGTAACAATGAACCATGGGGATATTCTATTATGTGTGCGGCATTGGGATTACTTGAGGCCCACCTGGGAACCAAGGAGCCTGAGGTTGCCAAGTCAACATCGGCGGAACGCTTTGTCAACTTGCACTATCGGCTCCTTGCTAACCAGGAGCCTCCTGTGTCCGGGGAGCAACTGGCAGCTGCCATGAACGGCGTGCCACCAGGAAACATGGGACCCGGGCCTACGCCCAACATACCGCTGCATGACCGGCCAAAGGTAATGAAGCTCGACTTCCAAGGCAGGGCATTTCCTAATATTGGTATCCAGTCGGTGACCCCTTTCTCGTTTACGCCAACGATGCCCGTCGCTGCTCCGATCGACCCGAGTCAGGCCCCGTGGATGATGGGAGGGGATCCCACCCAACCATTCAACCTGGATCCGAGTCTGGAGTTGCTGGGGATAAACCTGAATGAGATTTGGGGCGAGTCCTGGGAACTGGGCTGAGAAAGAAGAAGAAAAACAGCCTCCTGTTGGCTAATGAATAATAATAATATCCAGCGTGGAAGTTTGTGCTTCACGAAGTGATGGAAAAGCATTGGGACGGGCGTTTTGATTTCGTTCTTGTCAAATTGTCTTGTTTTTGATGATACCAGGTATACTGAATCACGACAATACAAGCACTCTTGGAACAAGTCTCGGCGTCAAATGCCAACGACTTTCATGGTGTCTTGGAAAAAAGCAACTCCTCTCCATATATATCTTGTGGGTTTAAATACTGAGCTCCTCCTTTCAACTGACGAATTTCTCTTCAGAATTATGTGCTAATGAACATGCAACATCTAACCGACAGTGAAGTGTGGTTGGCTCACGCAGGCGAAGAGACATGGTGGTGAACCCTCGCAAATCCACGGGTTTCAGCACTTATCAGGCCGCAGTCTCGAGTCTTGACTTGAAGATAACGTGGCGACTTTGTTTTAACCGCTGGCAATCGGTCGCTTTTGAAGGAACATTGTTTTCGGAGATTGGCGTGTGTCCATAAACGTGATTAGGACCAAATTTACATACCAAGCGATACGCCGTACGCCTATAATAACAATTCATGCCGCACGGAAATGATTGTAGAGAAGTTTTGCAAAAGAATTGAGCCCAGCGTGCTGTACAGCCATCAATTGAAGGTTTCGGTTGCGATTTTAAAGTCGAAGACCAAAGCCTAACACTTCGCCACGCACAGCTGTATTATCAAAAACGTAGGGCACGAAGAGAAACCTTGTTAATATATCTCAATTGGAGATATCATTGTCAGTTCTCCTAACCAGGAAGACTCGAAATACATCTCTCGGCCGAGGCAGTCACTCTTTAGACACCTCACTGCGAGTCTATGCTTCCGAAAAGGATTACTCTTTTGCCCGCGTCGATTTCTATACTTACGGACTCAGACTTAAGGATGACAATATAGGATATATCTTAGTGGGTAGCAGACAAAATAACCTCTAAGCGTTAGGATATAAAAATAAACAGCCTAAAAGGCCTGACCTAAGAAGCATAAACTGACCTACTTATTTCGTCTCTTATGCTCCTAGCGGCCAATTTTCCTGACACCCTGATGCACTTCTGCCGGTCGCCTGGACAGCGAAGCTGCTGAAGCGGAATTGAGTTCTCTTACAGATCGATTCTTGTTGGAGGCTACCCTCACATGTATCTCGATTGATACCGAGGATGCTCGAGATGCTCTTCGCAATGCGAAACATCGCTACGAGGTGGGATCTTTGTGCAGTGGTGCTTTCAAGTACTTTGAAGACAACACCAATGATTTCCCAGAACTTGATGATACAGAGTCTGGCAATTTCAAGGCTTGGACTAAGACCTTGTTCGAAAAATACCTACTGCAGTTCAATGGTGTTTTTCTGTCTTCAACAACTGCAGCTTCAAACTTTTTGTTCCGAACTGTCTTCATGTTGAGGACAGCCTGTTGCGTTTCTCTGTTCATGTTACCGAAGACATTGACAGGGTGATCAAATCCGCTGCCTTACACAATGCCATTGATACCAGGCAACTCTCTTTCACAAGGTTGATGACGTCCTTGCACGGAGTGAAATCCAAAAGGTATTGGTACGCCTCAATGCTTCTCCTAGCGGGTGGTGGGTTGGCAGAAGCAGGATGGTGCAGTGAGTTAACTGCCAGTGACTCTGCCTTGATCGGTTTGAGAGAGACATCCATCTTCATCCGGACATCAAGGGCGTTATCGGGGCGGGTAAGTCGGTCAAAGAACGCTTGAGTGAGCTCTGCTCGCTCAGGTACAGTGATGTTGATGGGGATTTTGACTGCTACCGGAGGTCTGCTGTCATCGCCGGTTTCTGCCACAGAAGCTCTTACTGCAAGCACCTAGTACTTGGAGTCGAGGTATGGGGTCTGGAGTCCAATACGTGTTGCGCTGAACCATAACTCTGAGCTCTTGTCAGTCTGGTCTGTTGGCGTTGGCTCATTAGGATATTTCAAGAGCAGATGAAGCCATGCCACTTTTCGAGGAGCACGCCTTCATGTACCTCCAACGTTCGCTCACAACCGACGAGCTATCTCAGCTACCGGGTCTGCTGAAAGGGGATGATGAAGATGAATCTTATTGCCTTGTTGCAGAGTTCCTCGTTCGGATTCCATCTCGGATTGGGCTTTCAGTAGCGCAGCGTGGATCTCAAAACAAACTCCGTCCGTCTGTTCTTGAGAAGGCGGCATCAGGGTATCAGAAAAGTTGGCCGCTAGGAGCATAAGAGACGAAATAAGTAGGTCAGCTTATGCTCCTTAGGTCAGACGTCTTAGGCTGTTTATTTTTGTACCCTAAAGCTTTGAGGCCAGCTTTTCTGATACCCAGTAGGGCGGTTGTTCATTCGTGCCATCAACATTGGCTGTAGAGGTAGCATTGGCTGTCGTGCCAACGAAATGTACCTTGGATGCCTCGCCAATCTGCGGCATTATGAGATCATGGATGAGAAGTTACTGGTAGTGAGTGATGAGTGTGCTTCAACTTGAACACGAACATCTTCAAAGTTGCTTCGCCTAACATCTCGGCATGTACCATCTGCAGATTGTCGTTGTAATGCTAAGCGCACATGTTGTACAACAGGTGCTGGTCTTCGTCTGCAAATGGCGCTACGGGCGCAAGGAACGAAGGGATCATATGTAGTGAATTGTTGAGTTGGTTTTCGTGAGGCTTGGACTACGGCATGCCCAAAATCTATATACGGACAGATAGTTAGCCTAAGTAGGTAGCATAAGATGTGAGTGTCAAAAGTGAACTCACGCCTTCTTCTATTGAAGAAGAGGTTAGGAGACGACCAGAATATATAGGATGTACAATACCAACCATAAACTGAAAAATAGTAAGATGGGAAATGAATAGAGAGGGACTGACATTTAGTGCGTGATCATATTTATGTGTTTGGGTAAAATGCTGTTGCTTAATAATTTCCAACGAATTGTGTTAACAATGTTGTTTTGTCGGAGCAGTTTGTAAATCGGGGCGTCAGGAGTGCGTTTGACGTAGAAATTCGAAGGATTTGCATTGTATGCAAGCTGATAGGCAAATAAGCTGACTAAAATAGTAGGTAATCGGTGGAGGCTGCTGCAAGAAACGAAACCTGCTATGATGAGAGGCGACCACGGGTTGATGGCGAATGACGGCTGGTTTTTGGAGCTGCGAGTTTGCCAAAGAAAAACATCACAGCGATTCTGCTAGTCAAAGATGGATTTCTTGGCTCAACAGGAGTGCGATAGAAAATATGAGTATCAATTAGTACCTATACATCTAGGTAGCCAATTCAGATATTATAGTGGTTATTCCCCTCTAATACTCCAAGACGCAAGACTTTCGCATCCATCATATACCAATCATGACAAGTCTTGTTCAATGCCGATCCAGTCTATCCAACAGTGGACGACATACTAGTCTAAATCTTTCTTGCGGACCACGATATAGCCTTCGTTGATAATCCGCGGGTTGCCATCCTCCTCGTCATATACAAACTCTTCTTCCATGTCTACCTCGTCTGACGGTCCTGATGGTTGCTCGAATGTGCCTTCACTCCATAGAATATCTATCAAAGCATCGGCGACGTGATTACCCATCCAGTCGTAGCCCTCTTTCCCCAGATGCACATGGTCGTCCCAGTATCTGTGGCGATCTTGTTGTGAGAGGGAATGAAATGGAATCTTGGATTTGAGGTCAAATGCATAGCTGTTGATTGTTAGTGACATGCGCAATAAAGATCAGGTCGGGGATGATAATGCCGCCGTATCTTTTTATGACTTTCCAATATACGCGCATCTACTTACTAGTTCCGACTTTTGTTCTTGAGAATGCGTTGATTGAGCGCATTCCTCGCCACAACGGTTCTCTCGTTATCTGCGCTGCATTCTGGGACAGTGAGGGCAAGAACTTTGGCACCCTTGTCCCTAGCGAGGTCGTAGGTTTTTTTCAGAAATGAGAAAATCACCTCTGGAGGTATACCGATTGCTATGTCGCTGCAGAGTTATGGATCAACTTTTTGTCTCTTGTGCCAATGATGGAGCCGTGCTGTTGTATATATACTACTCACTTGGTGCCGCCAAGGACAATAGTCCAGTCATATGTTCTTGCACGCCCTGTCCATTTTTAGCTGTATTCGTGCAGTCAGTGGAGAGGAAAATGTCGCATACAGGCAGATTTCACTCTGTTAGAGAAGCGTTCAGAAGAAACGACGTCGCCAGGATAGCCGTTTACAACAATCTCAAAGTCCACCTCTGGAAAGGTGCCCGCGAGTCGATCCTCTAGCTTGAGAGCGTACGGGTGCGACTTCAGCCCCTGACAGAAATAACCCGAGGTAAGAGAGTCGCCGAAGCAGAGTATACTGAGCTTCTTGCGAGGCATATTGACGGTTTTTTTCTAGTGCTGTTGTGATGGTCTTGGGAATGAGGTTGGAAGAAGTGGCGGGAGGGGGAATGTGGTTGAGGTGATGGCGTAGGTTTGGTGTAAGCGGGTAGGCTACAGCGCTGTGTTCACATGGAGATGCCACTGGGCAGCATGGGTCATGCCAACCTTTGGGTGGCCGGTTTAGAGTAGTGTCTGAAAAATTGAATAGCTTTTATGCGGAGAGATAAGAGTGTATGGTTTTAAATTCGCTGCTGTTTATGTTGCTTTGTTTTGCTGATCCATGGACCCGCGTGATCAATCAATCGTCTCTGATGTCTTTGTTCAATAGTCGGTGACCTCTAAAACAACTACTACCAATACAACACACACAGAATCAAAGGCTATAGCTCTTTTATCTTGAAGGGCCCCTGGAATAATATATACTCGGCTTACTCACAAGTCTAATAATTACATGTATGCATCAATTTGAATCGTGGTTTCACAGTTGAGAAGTTTCAAAGTATAGTTGTCTGTAGGGTAGATCGGCTACTAAGGCAACGAACGTTTGTATCTAACCGCAAGCACAATAAGTCTTACGAGAACAAAGAAAGACCACCGGTGATACACCAGTGACAATTTAATTTCCCGCTTTCATACAGTATCAGAACAGGTGAGTAAGATCAGGCTCATCAGGAGTACTGCCTAGCAAAGTAGAGCAGGAACATATACCTTATTTTGATATCCTTCTTCAACAACTACCTTCGGTGAGATGGCCGAGTTGGTTATGGCGCCAGGTTAAGGTTAACCTTAACACCAATTTCCTGGTGGAGCAATCCTCCTGGGTTCGAGTCCCAGTCTCATCAGAGCATTTCTTTTTTGCTAATTCTCTCGAATTCATGACATCCAGAACAGAGAGATAAAGAAAAGTTCCGTTGCGCCGCCCGTGCGATGACGGAGCTTTTGCCACGACATCATAGGAAAAACTTTTGAGGCTAGTCGAAGCTTCAAACTCAATCCGTACAGCTCTGGCTAGTGATGGATGGAAGCTTGATCCCCTTCCAAAAAGCAATAGTTTCCCCTCAAATACAGTAAATAAACATTCAGTTCCCTCCGCAATTACTCGTCATACTTATCAAGCTATGACCAAGTATAAGGCTGATTCCCCTGCAAAAAATTAATAATTTGTAGATAGCTTCCTGGTACTGTTATTGCCGGCACTTTAGAAAGACCCACGCTTAAGTGCGGATTCTTTGGTTTTTTTCCTCTGCTCCTGGTCCTATCTGCTCCTCCTTGCCCCGCCCCCTCATCAGCTCGCTATTGCGAAATCGCTACTACCCCGCCAAACTTTTTTCCTTTTGGCCTTTCCTTACTCGCCAGGAGCCCAATCCGCACCCGAATGAGGCGCCTGTTTTCCACTTACAGCTTTTCTTCTTCCTTTTCTTCTTCGTCCTCTTCTGTTTTTCGTCTTTTTTCTTCTTCATCCCCAAAAAGCTTCTCTCTTCTAGCTTCCAACATGTCCGCTCAGCAGAAGATCGCCATCGTCTCGGTCTACGACAAGACCGGTCTATTGGACCTGGCCAAGGGTCTTGTCCAGCAGAATGTCCGAATTCTCGCCTCTGGAGGCACCTCCAAGATGATCCGAGAGTCGGGCTTCCCTGTTGAGTAAGTGAACTCAATTGTTAATCTCCATGCGACAATAGAGCTAATTGACTTTCAAAGGGATGTTTCCGCTATCACCAAGGCCCCTGAGATGCTTGCTGGTCGCGTCAAGACTCTGCACCCTGCCGTCCACGCTGGTATCCTGGCCCGTGACCTCGCCTCTGACGAGAAGGACCTTGCCGACCAGAACATCAACAAGGTTGACTACGTCATCTGCAACCTCTACCCCTTCAAGGACACTGTCGCCAAGATCAACGTCAGCATCCCCGAGGCTGTTGAGGAAATCGACATTGGTGGTGTCACCCTTATCCGCGCTGCCGCCAAGAACCACAAGCGTGTCACCATCCTCAGCGACCCTAACGACTACGCCGGCTTCCTCAAGGAGCTCGAGAAGGGCGATGTCACCGAGAGCAGCCGCAACCGATACGCCCTCAAGGCCTTCGAGCACACTGCCGACTACGATGCCGCCATCTCCCAGTTCTTCCGCAAGGAGTACGCTGGTAACGGCGACCAGTACAGCGCTCTCCGATACGGCGCCAACCCCCACCAGAAGCCTGCTGCCGCCTACGTTTCCGAGGGCAGCCTTCCCTTCAAGGTCCTCGGTGGCTCTCCTGGTTACATCAACCTCCTCGACGCCCTGAACGCCTGGCCCCTCGTTAAGGAGCTCCACAAGGCCCTTGGCAAGCCCGCCGCTGCCAGTTTCAAGCACGTCTCCCCAGCTGGTGCTGCCATTGGTCTTCCTCTTACTGAGGAGGAGAAGAAGGTCTACTTTGTCCACGACATCGAGGGCATTGACGAGTCCAGCCTCGCCCAGGCTTACGCTCGTGCCCGTGGCGCCGATCGCATGAGCAGCTTTGGCGACATGATTGCTCTGAGCGACGTCGTCGATGTTCCCACCGCTCGCATCATCTCCAAGGAGGTCTCTGACGGTGTCATTGCTCCTGGCTACGAGGATGCCGCTCTTGAGATTCTCAAGAAGAAGAAGGGTGGCCGATACCTCGTCCTCCAGATCGACCCCGAGTACAACCCTCCCGCCACCGAGACCCGTACCGTCTACGGTATCAACCTCCAGCAGCACCGCAACGATGTTGAGATCACTCCCAAGCACTTCAGCACCATCATCACTCCCAAGGACACCACTTCCCTCCCCGAGAGCGCTGCTCGCGACCTTACCATCGCTACCATCACACTCAAGTACACTCAGAGCAACTCTGTGTGCTACGCCTACAACGGACAGGTCGTTGGTCTCGGTGCTGGACAGCAGTCCCGAATCCACTGCACCCGACTTGCCGGCGACAAGGCCGACAACTGGTGGATGCGATTCCACGAGCGCGTTCTTGGCATCAAGTGGAAGAAGGGCACCAAGCGTCCCGATAAGAGCAACGCCATCGACCTGCTCGTCAGCGGCCAGCTCCCTAAGGATGGCCCTGAGCGTGAGGCTTTCGAGGCCGTCTTCGAGGAGGTCCCTGCTGCCTTTACTGCCGAGGAGCGTGAGGCTTGGATGAAGCAGCTCAAGAATGTTTGCGTTTCCAGTGACGCTTTCGTAAGTAACACGTATCCTACTTCATTAACAATCACTAACGTAAAACGCAGTTCCCCTTTATTGACAACGTCTTCCGCGTGTCTCAGTCAGGAGTCAAGTATGTTGCTGCCCCCGGCGGCAGCCAGAACGACGCCGCTGTCTTTGACACCGCTGAGAAGCTGGGCATTACCTTTGTTGAGCAGAACATTCGTCTGTTCCACCACTAAGCGATACCTGATGAGAGAATTTGTTGTTTTTTGTTGATATTTGATATGAAAATGGAACCGGAAAAGTAAAGACATGGTTTGCAGAACTTGGCATGGAAAAGAGGGATTCCCAGAAATTGTGATCTTTATGATTGCGATGTTGTATATATGATAGACTTAACGCCGCGCCCAGACGCTCACTTCAACGTGATTATGATGACTTTTGAACCATTTATAAAGTATTGTATTTATTCCCCGCTTAATTTATGACTCTATCTCACTCAAAAGCACTCATATGTGAGAGTGTGTGTCCGACCGAAAGTGTCTACTCCCGTTGCTCCGTTCCATGGTTACTGTCCTTTACCAACCCTAATCGCATATGAAAATCAGATGAAATCGCAAATCGTAGTTTTTTACACCCCAGTCCCATTACCCCTTTATCAATCTTCAATATCATCATCGCTGAGCACCAATTTCTGAGCAAGCAATCCTGATACGTTCCCATCCTTTATCCCCGCGCGCTTCTTTCGAGGACTCATTTCTTCCGAAGGCTTGTCTGTTGCCCATGCTTCCCCAGGCGGCATATCGTCGTCCGCATCGGATTCTTCGTCTGCAGCGTTGATACCTTTGAACGCGACTACCTTTTCGAGATCGCGAAGACGGAAAGTGGATGTCTTGCGAGCTCGGGCAATATGAGCCATGTACGGCAGACGCTCGAGGATCATCTCGCGCCGGGCCGCGCTACCGAGTGAAAGGAGTGGAGTGTCCTCGCTCCCGTCTTCTTCTTGCTTCTCCTGCTGTAGCTTCAGGGCAGCCTGTCGGCTCTGTTGCTTGCGTTGCATCCAGGAAGTTTCATCAGAATTTTGTTGAGGGCGACGGAACGCTGTAGCGCCATCGGTGAGATTTTTGGTCGCTCCGTCATCGCCTGTGAGTAATTTCGTGGACCACATATCCACAAAACCCTCCAGCTCTTCCTTGGCGCGCCAGAGTTTTAGACTGGTTGGGTAAAACATCTTGAACGCGTCACTACCCTTGGACATAGACGACGATTTACGTTTGACAGGGTTGGGCAGACAGAACAGCATGCCACGAACAGCGACCTGAAATGTTATTTCGTCCTGTCGCAACACATGGCTGCCAGAGTCCGGGCTTGAGAAGCCGCCTCTGCCACCGAAGAATATATCTCTTGATGGGGAGAGGAGGTCAGCTTGGGATAGGTACTCGATACAATCATTGACGTAATCCATCGGTGTTGACAGGTCCATAGGATCTGTGCTCTCGCAAGATAGAACGTAGTTCTCGTGTAACGCAGAGACGAAAGTGTGCGTGTCGGTACCGGTCTCGTCAATTAGAGTATCCACGGAAACTTCTGACCGTTTTGGTCGTGAATGTTGCGAAAGAAAGCCCGGCAGTCTTTCGGTGGTGTCGTCCCGTGGAGCAAATTCGTCTCGCTTGTTATAGACCACCTTTCCAACCGCGTGGAAGATACCTAGACTCGCCTCACGTTGCGATATCAACTCCAGACTCTCCTCTTCACCCTGCGTAAGCTTGATGGAGTCCTTCGTACCTTTGGTCTGCTTTGAAAAGGCAACTTTGTTGCCCCAGTCGCCTTGTTGATCACCTTTCAAGCAGAGAAACTCGAGCGACGAGGCGGCGTTTCTGATGTCCCCGATCTCACCGAGACGCTTCAGAACCTGAGGACCTGGGGTTTTCCTTCGTCCCGACTTTCGTGCTTCTTTTTGAACGATCAGTTCGAGTGCTTTCAGGAGTAACGATGGTGCGATGGCGTTGAACTCGATCATACCAACCCCTGGATGTTGCAAGATTTCAGGACCAAGGAGCCGATGTGCGGTAAAACTGTCGGCCGAAGCGGATGTCGTGGTAAGATGAGTCTCTGAAATGATCATGACTACTGGTGTCACGGGTTCCTGTTGAGAAGGCTTCGCAAATATGGATAGAGAAGGTGTGTTATAGGCAAGGTATTGCAGAATAGTATTGCGGAAAGATGTCAATGCGGTCGAAGACTTTGCAAACGTGTTTGGAAACTCTTCAATGAGTATGACTCGTTTGGAATCGCTTTTTCGTGCAGCTTGCGAGCTACCTTGGGAGGATGGCAATGCCGGGGCATCTGTATCTAGCGCTCCAAATTTCCCACCGCGGCCAAGGAACTCTTCGAATTGCGCCGATGCCGAAACGAATCCCAGACCGGAGCTTCCTGCAGGATTTCTCCATTCAAGAAGCTCGCAGCCCATATCGTTCGCCAGGAGTCGCATCGTTGTCGTTTTCCCGGAGCCTGCTGCACCTTTGAGTATGAGTAGACGCTGTCGCATGCGTCCCGCTACCACATCCTCCAACCATCTTCTCACATCTGACACTTTCTTCTTGTGCACTGCGAGTTCCTCCAGGTTCCGCGGCCCAAATCGTTCGGACCATGGTCGTGAATCATCATTGGCGGTGGCAAGGGGTATCGGTTTCGGTGGTTTGATGAACTTTTGGCTAGCACTGGGAGCGGCCGAGACCGCCGTCTGCGAATCGTTTCGTAGTCTCTTCTTGGCGTGTTGACCAACCAAACTCGAAGAACTTGCTTTTTGTTCAGAAATATCATCGTCTTCTGAGATAGGGTCACTGATAATATCGTCAAGGGGAACAGATCGTCTATCCCCTGCTCCTGTCTTTGCAGCTCTCTGCGCCTGATTGGAGAAAAGAGTCTTCAAATCTGCCGTCTTCCCCTTGTCTGCTGCCTTTCCAATATCTTTTGTCCGTTTGGTACTCGGGCTTGTGTTGGCGTTGGCGCGCTGGCTTTGGTGCGCTCGACGGGGTAGACGGAGGGAGCCATTCTTGGCTGCTGGCTTGTTGATGAGGACTTTGGGTTTTGTAGGACTCGGAGAAGCTGTAGGGGCGCGATTTTTCGAAGGGGAGCTTGGCGAGGAAAGGAGGAATTTGTTTAGGGTATTAGCACGGGGCTGTTCGTCTTCATCGTCTGAAGCTTCGACGACGTTCCGCCGCCGGCGCTTCGCGGGCGGAGCCATCAGCGCAGATGATGCATTTACAGAGGCAGCATAGCGATATGTAAGACTACGCGATCAAGCTGAAAAGGGTCGAATTGTCGAGTTTTGTAGGCCCCGGCAGAAGTGATGATGACGATGCGATGTTGCTGTTGAGCTGATAGCTGGAGCTCTAGAGCCTGCCTTATCGTGAATTGAATTGCCGGCTCCACAGTGCAGCAGAGAGACGTAGTGACCCACTTTGATGGACACCTGAAGGTCATCAACTCGAACAAAATACCCAGATGATAGACATGATGATATAATTGTTATCTACGGACTGTTCATCGGTTCCTGTGTTCTTTTATTCATTCTCACTACAGCTGATTGATTAAAGTCCTGTCAAATCTTAATGGAGATTTTACAGTGTAGCCATTCCTATCAACCTTTTAAAAGCTACAATATCACTTTGTTTCTCATACAATCCCATGTATCTCATTTCATATCCTCTCAAACTGTCGCATCAGAATGTCCAACCTTGAAAATTGTCCACAAATGTAAGAGCTGCCAGGAGATAGCGGTTGTGAACATCACCCCATGTCCTAGAGGCTTCCTTCAAAGCACGAATTGCTGCTATAGGTTAGACGAAGACTTTCACTCTGGATAATAAAACTTACCCTTGACGTAGTGAGCATCAGTGGCCCAGTCAGAATTCAAAGCCTTGTCCTCGACATACTTCCAGCCTCGCTGTTTAGCATCGCTATCAACGTTGTCCGGATCGGGGAGAGGCCGGCCCTTCACAATAAAGATGCCCAAGACAAGTAACCACCATTCCCTGACGAGAGTAATGTGGTATTTCTCGGGGATGAACGGTAGTAAAATTCGAACAGCATGGCTTGTTGTTAGCAGATGCACAAGCAGGAAATTGAATGCATGAGTGCCTGGCTTGACCGTCGCAACGAGCAGAGCGGCCGCAGCTTCCTGGGACAACTCGAATTGCTTCAAGGGATCATTGATCTTCCATGCATTCCAGTATTCCAGAATGATATCCTCATGCTTGTTAAAGAGTTCTTCCATGTCGCTTAGTTCTGGGCTAATGGAGTCGAATCGACTATCTTTGGCCAATTTGGTGAGAAGGTCCAGTGGTGATACCGAAGTGAAAGGCGCTTGCTTGGTATATGATGGATTGTCGAGATACCTATGGAAAAAGTTGTACTGGACACAGGCCATTCCTAAGGCTTCCATGGCAAGTTCCTTACAATCCATCTCGAAAGCATAGCCCAAGTGAATAAGGGGGTGTCCAACTGTTTGAGTCAGCAATTGAATGTTCGGTTCTCATATGAAAGAAAGGTATAGTAGACGTACGGCCACCGATCAGACCATGGAACAAGGGTTCGTCGCCAGTGAACAGATAGTGTTGCATCTCCTGGAGCCAGTCATATTTGAATCGCATAACAAACTTGTCTTCAAAAAAGTCCACATAAGCACGTTGAAATCTCTTGTCGCCTCTGTGCTGTTGCCAGTCGTCTTCACCAAGTTCAGCGGGTGAAGGTACCCATGGGTCCAACTCTCGAATTTCCTTGTCGTAGATGTCGTTTAGCTGAGAAATACTTGCTCCTAATAGATACGCCGAACTAAGAATGTGAGAGTTGTGGTTGTCGTACTGAAGATTGTGATAGACGATGGAGTAGTTGGCATGATTTGCCTTGATTAGATGCTTCAGACATCTCGCCCGCTTGTCCGGGTCTGTCTCAATGTGATGAATCTCAACTGAGGGCACGTTGATCGCTTGGCGATTAGGATAAAGCCCCAATAGCCTATTGACTACGGGTACTTGTGAGAGAATGCCAGACATGATATCGGGATTGATTGAAAGAGATGAGATTGATAAAGTTAATGAGGAGAGAATGATAATGACGTTCAACCAAAATCCCCGGTAGGAGCGATCAAATTGAGCTTCCGTTGGGGCTTCCAGCGGACACTAACAAATGAAATAGCGGGGCTTCTTTTCCTTTGGGGGTCGCGATGTAGCCGCACCTTCCCCAATGACAAGACGCGTGCACGGACCATTCGATTAATTATCAATCTCAAGACTGAGCCGCATCTTCTTCTCTTTAAACTCCATCACTTCATTTCACTCTCCAGCGAGTGGTACCTCGAGCATGGTCTCTCAACACCCTGCAGCGATATATGCAGAGTTGCTCTCCAATATCAGGCAAATTTCTGTCGTGGCATCTCTATCAGCGCCAGCAAATCCTTCAACAAAAGCAGACATCTCAAATGGGGGCCGTCAACTTAACGTGACGCATCAAGGCCATACGGAGAGTATCACTCTGCCAGCACAAACGTCTGTGGCAGGAGTATTACCTGTGGCGCAGACCGGTCGCCCGAGCCTATCATGGAGGCTTCCAGTCTCACCCGGAGAGGCAAAACCTGCACAATTCTCTTTGGAGAACCAGGCGTTACCGTGGACATCTGTTGACGTAAAGACGGGCTCACCGGTAGGCTGCCGCGACTGCGGAAGCGGATTTGTTTCTCAGGGTGCCATAAATGAATGGAAAGACCTGCCAAGTGAGAATTGGGCTGAAATGATGGAGTTCTGGCACTGCCATAAACCTCATGACCATGAACACCAAGATTCTGAGTCTCTGGCCACCAAAGGTTATGGTGCCAACCATGCTATATCAGCCCAGAAGGGTGTAGGCTTTGTCGACTTGACCTCGTTCCTCTTCACTGAATCTGACTGCCAAGGCTTGAAAGTAAGTATCATATCCAACCGCCACTGATTTTGTTCTCGACTATGCTCGACCATACCCCGAACTATTACTCATGGGGAGAAAGAAGATGTCCATGTCGGTATTTCTAAACCTTTCAATGATTTGGCCATCGATACAACTCCCCAATATTGATGCTTTAGTCGTCCCCACCCCAATGGGCAGCTAGCCTTTTGGAAACCTTCTGTATGGAATGGGTTCCTAGGGTGATGCTGAAGACGCGGCCTCCTCTTTTCATCTAACCTCTCACAGGCATGGGAGTTTGGAGATTATCGAGAGGCATATTGCCCAACAGTTAGCGTGATGCGTTTTGTCCATTGACAGTCTACTTACACGCTGCAGTATTCTTCCTCGACGATGGATGCTGGGTTCGATTTGTCATCTTTGGCGCTCGAAGATGATGAGAGCAACAAGTTCTTGCATGTATTCTGTCGAAAATGTGCAACAGAAGTAGGTCTGTACAACGTTGCGGCATCGTCTGTTACTTTGTTTAAATGGCAAATTACTTGTCAAACTAAGACTCCAGATCCCAACCCAAGTAGCCCAGAGTGTCTTGCAGCTACTCTCATGGCTACAATTTCGAGGTCGGGATCATCCAAGTCTATCGTCACGCCGCATGTGCTTGGATCTGTTAAACCAGGCTCAGCAGTTGCACGCCAGAACCTCCATCTTTGGGTGTTGAATCCCAATGTGGTATACACAGCATCTTCTACCACTGATTGTAAGACGGCCATGAAGATACTCTACAAGCATATCGACTCAGAAGAGGGCGATAAGCTGATTACATCCATGACCTCGGACGTCCAGGAGATTATTCTGCCAGAAGCAGCCATCAAAGCCGCAGAAGAGTGCTTATTGGCGAGCAGTCAATTGCTGCCAGCTCAAGAACGGACTTTCAAGGAGTGGAATGTCGGGTTACTTGGAAGATGGGAGCCTTCTTCCTGAGCCGTAGACTTGAAATAGAATATAAATCAATCATCGGTATCTTGTATGTCTTTTCGTGGAGGTTATCATATGCTCAATCGCCGCGATCGTTATTCGCATGAAATCCCAACTCCTTCGCCATGGCACTGAATATGTATAAATAGATGTCCTTATTGACTAAGCTGCTTGGGTCTAAGCCCTGCTTCCCGATCCAAAATCATCCTGCGCAGTAGTTGGTCGGGCGATGCTGACATCGACATGGATTCTCTTTCTAAATACAATGTCAGGTTAAAGTTCAGGGCTGAGTAAGAAAACACTTACGGAAATAGAAGCTCTCTGTACGTAGACTCATGAAAGCTTCTATGAGAGACTCATCATCGTCCAGTAGCTTCCGTGTAGATGCAAGTCTGAAATCAGCGTACAAAGGACTGGTCACTCGGAAGATGGCCGCATAGATGGATACTAGATAGTGATAGAAGTGCGTGCCAACTTCCAGCTTACATTCTGGAAAACCACTGTAGTCCTCTGGTACATGACATGGGAATTGTCGGAAAGCCATGTATGTGTGGACCAGTTTTCGGTACATCAGAATCAAGCACCAAAGACTGGCCCAGAGAGCTATTGAGTTATCAGCACCGATTCCTGTAGTTCCAAAAACTAGCTTTTCTAACTCCAGGAGAACTTCTTTCTCGATGGGTTGGGAGGCCGCTTTGGAGATCTGCCCGAACTGGGTGTGTAGAGCGCAGGAGGGCGGTGTCATATCACCCTCTTCTTCGACACACAGAATTAGCCCCAGACGGATCTTAGTCAGGCAGTTGAGTTTGTGTACTTTGCGGACAAAGTCATGCTAAGCGGTGTCAGGTGGCGGAGCAAGGTTTCACGACAGAGTATTGCTTACCATTGGAAGGGGTGACTTTGATTGACTATATCTCAAGATGAAAGAATCCACAGTTTGCTGAAATCCTATGCAACGGGTTTCTTGGTAGGCAATGATTCTTTCAACCCAATCAACCAGATGACTGGGTGGAAGAAGTTGTGGTAGGGCATACCGGGCACTTTCCTGCCGGTAAGATTCGACTTGTCCGCCGACTTGATCCGTCACAACCCAACAGCAAAACCATGGTGGCGTTGTGTTTCCATAGTAGTCTTGGACTTCGACTTCGAGAGCTGGGTTGCCAGGATAGTCCATTGACAGCGACACTTTACGATGGGGTCCTAGATGGGTTGTGCCAGCAATGAGCTCCTGATCGAGTAGGCGCGCAGTGTAATCAATATAATGAAGATCTAGAGCTGTTAGACCACTCCAATATGGGATTTGGGCTAGCGTTTGGAAACTGACCTCCAGAACTGAATCTCATCTTGGTTAGTTTCTCGCGAATACACAACTGTCGTCCAAGGATACCGGCAGCTTTCTCGCATGCCTGGCATGGCGCTCCTACGCCACACTAAGAGGTCAACCTCTGCTTGATTCACTCGAGACATGCAATGTAAGTCAAACAAGATCAACATACAGATATCCTTCGGAATTTGCATCGAAAGCAGGCGCCGCTTTTGCGTACTTGGGCAACTTCTTGCCGCCTCTTTTCGTCAAAGTCCTTCCTCTTCTTCTTGATGCCGTTCGGTTTGGTGGGGTTGGAGGGGAAACATATGACGGAGTATTCGGGTATTGATGAGACACTTGAACGAATTCCTCTGCGTCTTGGCTGCGTATGTGATTGATTCAGTTCACTGCCACGTTGTGTATCATCTTGTCTCTTTTGCTTGTGGTGTATCTCGTCGCTAGCGGCGGCAGTGATAATGATCTCGTCTAAACATGTCTGAGCCTGGGTTGGCTCATTTGGTGGTGTTGAAGCACCGTCACAAAGACGCTGAACATGGAGGAACTCGTCCAGGTCAACGTCATTAGGAGAGTTCAACACGGACTGAAAGATTTGCAGAGGTGCTGAATCCATTTTATGAAGAGGTTGAGAGCTGAAATAGAGATGAGGTTCGTTTAAGGTACACCTCCTTCCTTCTTTGAACATTCGTGATATCTTCCATGTCCTCGTAGAAAGTGGGTCTCGGTGAGTTGAAATTTGCCGTAATAGGAAAGTTTACGTCACGTGAAGTCATCATGTGTGAAAACAGACAAGAACCCAATCGTAAGGGTGAGTTTCCCTTTGGATGAGCTTCTCGAGTCAGGAGGTATTCAGGTACAGTCAGTAATAAGTGTCTCAGCTGTGGCTCAAAGAAGCTTGTATCACGAATGGCTAGAGAAAACGCACAACATTGAAGTGCATGCGCACAGTCAGGGTCTGGAGTCTAGTTTAGTATATATAAGCACTTGTTGCTTTTATTGTTTAAATTAAGCCGACATACTCAATTTGATATGTGGACGCGTTGTGGCTTTGTTGACTTGGCTACATGTTGAGTGAGAACCATGTTGATTGCGCTTAACAATAGAACAGGATCAGTAATAAGGGCGGGCTATGACAGAGAATCAAGCTCACTTTAACAACGAGGCCCACTAAGTTCATTGCAACATATCAGGCAAAGACTGATACAGAATTAATAAAGTGCATATGCCTACGGATACCACCCGAGATATTGCTTGTGTTGTGGGTTTTTGAGCGGTCGCAACAGCTGAGATGAGAGTCCTTCGTTCTCCATGATGGCCGTGGCCGCCGGTCGGGATCCGCAGGGCCGTTTTGAGACTTGGGACTTGATGAGGGGGGAACAGACCAGGCTGGCTCGAGACCAGGGTGGGACGATTTTCCGGAATGTTCTATAAAAAGGTACAGTACAGTATGCAAATGCAAAAGTAGACGCAAAGACGAGAGGCAGATGCAGATGCAGATGCATTTGAATGTGGATTTTTGGTAGCCCTTTTTAGTCAAGCATGTAACTCAAGAACAAAACTAGACCCGAAAATACGGAGAATAGAGGTTCATGAGCCATTGAAACCTTGACAACTCCTCACGCTACCTCTTTCCTTGGTGTTGTCTCTCTTTCGCTCCCTCCCTATTTTTCTGATTTGCAGGGCCAATTTCGGCTACCGCCAAGCCTCTCTCCAAGCGAACGATGAGTTAGGCCAGGGGACTAAACTATGACGCAAATCTACGATACCTTGGTGGTCTCTCTTAGCGTCGGGCAGTTTGTGTGTTCCTCTTTTGCCGTCTTTCAAAAACCAACCTGTCAGTTTGTGGATTGCATGCACCGAGAGCAGCCATACCAAATGCACCTGCGTTTCTGACAGACAAATTTCTGCTACCAATTATCATCGCGGCGTTAATATTCGAGCTCGGTTCCCGGTGCGGCATGCATCTCGACTCGATGACAGGTAACTTGTACTGTCATGTCTGCAGACTAACTTGTTGGTCGGACCCTTGAACTTGTTCCTTTCTGGAGTAAAGAATGGCGACGATCATGGGCGTTGTTGGGCGTCGTGCTGTGCTACTGTGCTGTGCATGCAGGGCCGTAAGCCCCCTGTTTTACGGACACTTTTTTCCCTCCTGTGTTCCGTTATGCGATATGTATGGCGATTCGTGTAACAGCTAATAATAAGCTAGCATGGCACAGAAAAGTCGGCCGAGTAAAGCCGGAGTAAAGAATAGATCACTAGGTACGGATACTAGGTATGGAGTACGAGCCCGGTACGAACTTTCCAAGACTCACTAACGTTGGAAAATGGATTTTCGCCAACACAAGTTTGCGATTTTACCATCATGTGCGTTTGAGTCGGTCTGCAATACGAGAAGACAAGAAATCCCCCCTCTGGGGTATGGTATGGTAGCATAGAAGGGAATTCCTGCTGCAACCGACAAGACAGTAACAGCCCAGACGATCCATTCGTGACGCGAGATGGAAACAACCAACCAGGGCGTCATGTTTCGTGAGTTGGTTTTGCAGATCGATCTTACGAGGCGACCCTCAGCCACGAGACGACACGAAACGGGTGAGAGGGGAATAAAACAGCCCGACATGAGAGACAACAAGAGACGAATTAAAAAAAAAGGGGGGGCATTGCTGGATTAGAGTAAGAGGGAGGGTTGAAGTACAGGCGGATGATATTTGCCGCGTAAGTTGGGGTCTTGGGAGTTTGGTTTCTGACTGTGATTGTCATAATTCCTCATCCCCAATGAGCATCATGACGGTTGAAGCCTATGATGTGGTTGATGTGCCGTAGCCGAAAGAGGGAGAGGGACTCGCGATGACTGGATCGACAATTGCAACCGGTTTAGGCGTTATTTTTTGACGGTAGCACGGGATGTGGCAGAAGACTCGGAGGTTCCAAAATTTACCCCATGTTGATCACAGTTTGAGGAGACCAGAAAGAACCACAACGACAGACATTCAAACGTGGATTGGATGGAATTTGAGGTGATTATGATTAAGCGCTGCGTGTACAGATATACGTACAACTTGCAGATGCTAGCTTCCCATCTCTAAATATGAGGCATATGTAATTTACTGCACTTCACTGCACTCATTGCACAGCATCAGTAATTTTCAGCCCCCTACTCCTAGAAGATGAACAAGCTGAAACTTTGAAACGGCCAAGCACTGTGGAAAAACAGGGAGCGTGGGGTCGACGGTTGGCTCTCGCTGATCTTACCCTCGAATCCCTGAATCGCTCAATTGCGGTCTTTCAGCGCTGTTACCTACCATGTAATAATATTACTTGAATTTTTTATTCAGCCCAGTCCAGTTGAGGATGACGGATGAGCCATAAAACATCTAAGGCACCAGACTAAATGAATGTCACTATGATGTATCTTTAGGTACTCCCGTTAGGCTTCATGGCAGTTTACCATCATGAGGTAGTATGGAGCTCTAGAAGGGAGCTCCAATCCCGCACTGCCTACCGGAATCGGATCTTTGGGGAGGGGGTTTCGCCATAACGGAAGCTAATTGCACAAGATGAGATATTGCCCAGGTGTTAGGTTAGTTATGCTGCACACTGTTTTTCTTCTCGGTCTTTTTGTCAATGCCAACACCGAGTTTTCCTTGTCTTCGTTCAGCCGCCCCCTTGCAAAGTATGTATAGCAAAGCAAAGCAACTGAGCTGGACCGACACTTGTTGATGCTCACCAGAGAAATCCCTGAGGACCGTTGGCCAAAGCCACCCTTGACCGTGAGCATTGGTCAATGGGATTTTCAATGCTAGTACGTATTTCTTGCAGAAATGCTTACCGTACTGTTGGTGGTACAACAACTTCCATAAGCCATACTTGGTACGTGCTGGGACTGCTAGTCGGATTTCAGGTATGTTTTATGCTTGTCTTGAGAAGTGAGGGAGAGGCACACAAGGTTGTAAAATTCAAGATTCCAACATGTACATATTGGCAGATCAAACACTGAATACGAGGAACCCCTAGCAGCATGGGTGTCTGAAAATGCCAGGGTCCAATGTGGCTGGCTGTACATGCCGTAGTATTGATTCAACCAGCCCAGCCCAGCTCAACAATAAGTGGCATCACCAGGTAAGACAGGCGGCTAACTCAGCTAGGCAGTTTTTTTCTGAGGCTCGTTCTAGAAATCCTCCCCTCGCAAGTGTTTACTTGGTGACAGCTATTTACTTCACACAACCGGAACACAGCTCTCAAACAGACTAGGATTCACAGGTTGATTATCCGCTTTATTGAGATGAGGTCTCCCTTCTTTATTTCTCCTCTCGGTCTCAATCTTGGCTTTTTAAAAGATACTCCACTCCCTCATCAGTCTCAACCCATTACGCAGACGAATAATACATGAATGGGTGGAAGAGCCGCCTAGGCCGACCCGCTAACTAACTGCGAGATGATGGGCGGGCAGAGCAGGATTGGAAGCCTCGTTTCCGATGCCACGGATCCGTAATAAATATAACGCGTACACAGACAGGCAGGCAGGCATGGCTAATAAGCTATATTAATAATTTTTACATACTACGCGACGCAGAGTGACGAGGACGAGGATGAGCATGGCATGGCATGGCTGGGGCAGGAGAGACATGGTAAGAGGGTAAACAATAACAACCCGTGTGAGGTGTGTGCATCTGTCAGACCAGAATAGAGCACTGTTTTAGACACGGTATATTCATTCATTCATTCATTCAATGTCTCAACCGCCGCAGTTCACTCATTCAATTTCAGGAGAAGGAAAAGAAAAGTGGTAAAAAAGTGGCTGGATTTAGGTCCCGTCCAAGAGCACTCACTCAGCAGCCAACGTCATCGCGTATCCACCCCATCCTCAATGGATGTCCCGAGGCCCCGAAACCCGACCCCGTTGATGCAGAGACGAGACCATCTCACTAAAAGTAGCAGCATACCGCATACCGCCCAGGTACCAGGGGAGTACTGCCTGGAACAGCCACCCAGAGTCGAGATTTCTCAGGGCTTTTATGGGGCTTTTATGGGGGCGTTTTTAGATGCGAAGTCTCCATCTTTTTGGTTCTACTGGGGGGGCTTGTCCCGGTGCAGGGAAGAGCCGTCCTAGATCTGACACGCAGCCACAGCCAGTCTACGGGTTCAATACATTAGTTAGCACTAAAACGCTAGGCTAGTAGGCTGTCTTGTCTGTCACTGTTCAGTTTACTGTGCTCTCTACGTTACCTTTTAGTGGAAAAGGGCTTTGCCTGACTTTTTTTTTCTTCAGTGGTTATTGCCGATTGTTCCTGTTCCAGTGTTTGAGCTCAGGTCCCTTCTTTCCTTCCTTGTCTTGTCTTGCTTTTGACATAAAGAATTGCCGACCCGCTGGTCCCCTTTTACTACACTTCTTGCTTCTCTTTCTACACCTAAAGGAAGAAAAGCTTTGAAGCTTGCCTGTTTGTTGCTCGCATTAAGGCCGTTATTTACGGACTACCTCGCCTTGTCCTGGCTCTGCCTGCTCTACTACTTTGCCTCGCTTTCTTTCAGCAGCTACTGGCTCACTCCTTGACCCCTCCGCTTTGCCTTGCCTTGCTTGCCTTGCCACACGCACCCTCTTTTTGCTGCCATTCTTAGCTCACTCGCCGCACTCTTTTCGCTCGCTGCATGTAACGCTGGCGTTTTGGAGACGATCCGCTCAGGTTAAGGACCGGCACAATCAGGACTGTTGCCCATCATGACGTCGAGCAAGTCCTTCAGGGCTTCTTTAATGCCCTCCATGTTGCGATCCAACACGGACCCCGATTCTTCTACACCTTCTTTTCGCAAGAGTGTAAGGAAGTCAAACACTGCAGACCTTTCCCATCTTCAAGGCTCAAAAATTGGTTCGTCAAAGTCCACCACAAACCTACCTCACATCGGACCCAGTGAGCAGGAAGACGCTGTACAACAGAACGAACGCCCTCGTTCCGCCGAGCAAAAGACTCTTCGTAAACGTAACGACTCAGTCCCAAAGGTTTCCTTGCCAAAGTCACAATCTACCACAAGCCTGGCGCCCTCAAAAAGTACAAATCGAATGTCGAGATTCTGGGGCAACCGCCTTTCGTCATTTTTACCATCACTCGTCGTACCGTCAGAATCTGCAGAGTCACCAACTCCAAAGGCTGCACCAACACCACCAGTACCTGCGGTCCCCTCCGCTCCCGCTGCCGCAGCGGCCGTTTCGCCTGCACCCACCAAATCCTCTTCTCCAACAGACACTTCCACCACTACTAATACGGCTGGCACCCCTCCCACGACTGTCGACGACAGCGCTTCGTCAACTACTCATAGCATCACTGATTCCACCGTTCGGGTGCAGAACGAATACCACGACGCCATGTCATACCAGAACAACGGTATTAATCAAGCTGGCTCCCCACCTAGCCCAGACTCGATTCCTCCCCGTGGCAGCGACAGTATGGACGGTCAATTAAGACCCAACCCCCAAATCATGGCCCCGATTCCTCCATCTCCAGAGGTCCAGCGAGCGGCAATGAGTACTCAAGAACCCAACATGCCTCCTCCCCCGATTCCAACCTCTTCTTCGGAGAACTTGAGCAACGGAAGTGGAAAGCTGCGCAAAGAAAACCCCGCCTCTCGAACGAGAAGTGGCTCTCTCCAGCATGCGCCGAGCAACTCTTATGGCGGCGAGATCCAACCTCTCAAGACCCGAACAACTTCTCCAGCTCCTGACCGCGGACGCCGGGCATCATCAGTCCAGTCCCCAAGCAACCGCAATAGCAACACCAAGAGCCGCATAGTTTCCACACCTCTTGCCATCAGACCCGGATCATCCAAGGGTGAAGCCAGCCAGAGCCCATCGCGGGGTCGTCTCCGAAGAAGTTGGTTGCCTGGCGGAAGATCCCGTTCCAACTCGATTGATGTTTCCAACGCAAACACCTCAACTGCTTGGGTTTTGTCCGACGATACACAAGCCGAGTACAATGCCTCGTTCCTCAAGAACGGAGAGAAGGTAAGTGACGTTACTCCCCCGTTGAAGCTTATTTTCAGAGTTAATTCTTGCGCTCAATCAGGTCCCGGAACTTTGGAACGAGAGCGGAGCTGTGCTCGTTTACCTGTACCCCAAGGGAAGTGGCCGCGGGCCATCTTTCAAGGTTCAAGAGTTTACCATCAGCTCATCTTGGCTTTTCAACGAACTCATCCAACGGGAGCGAGAGACGCCCACGAGAAATCGCAACACGAGTTTCAGCGGCCGTCTTAGTTTAACTGCCGAAGATGCGTCCCGATATATCTCACCACCAAACTCCCCTCCCGTTCCGGAAGACGGATCAGACGATTGCTTCCACCTATATCTGCCTACGGGTGCTCCTGGTCAAGAGATGGCTCCCGAGATGGACCGTCTCATCGCCATCCGCAACTTGTTTGCTTTTTTGACTGGACAGCCTCTTGTCGGAACCAAGGCTAAGCCTTCCAACTTCCACGCGTTCCTCGACATTTCTGCGCTTTTGGAAGAGTATGGCTTCACCAGCTATGATGGAACTACTTTCGGAGACGCAGTTGACCTCAGCTTCGGGTTCTACATGGATCAACACGCCCTTGCGGACTGCCGACACAGTCGAGAGAAGACATTGGAGGCAGTCATTCTCGGTGAGCGCATGCGATCGGCCGACCTTTACAACGAAGCTTTTGCCCATGCCGCTGGCAAGTACGCTGCCATCATGGATCTCAAGCTCCCTCTCTACGAGCAAATCTCGCCCAAGACACGCGTTAGCTTGGAACGCGCTCATCTCGATTTACTCAACCGCCAGCACAGCGCCAACATGCATCTGGAACAATTTGACTTCCCTGCCCTTTTCTCAGGTATTGCCAACTCGACTTCCATGAGCGAGCTTAGAAGTGTCCGCTTCAAGATTTGGAGGCAATCATTCACAAAGATGCGAAATTTTGCCTTGAGCTACTACAAGACCGCGTTTGGTAACTGGCCACCCAAGGCCAGCAGCAAGAAGAACCCTTTCTCCGAGAGCGGACTTAACCGACTTGTTCTCAAGGTTCTGTATTCTGACATGTGTGCTCTCTATGACCTCCTTGTTGATCGTAACAACCGAACCTCGAGAATCATGGATGAGGTTCCTGAACTCTCCAACGATCCAGACAAGATGATCATGTCTGCTCTCCGAAACATTATGTCCGAGTTTGATCGCTCAAAGCCGCCTGTTCTCCCTCCTATTCCTTATGATTGTCCTCAATTGCCTACGGCAACATCGATCTTGGAAACCTACGATACGCTCTCGCCCAAGAAGCAGGCAAAGTTCGACAAGGGCATCAAAGAGCACGAGCTCATGCTTATGCTCAACAAGGCCTACAACTATGACACCAATTCTGCCAAGGTTCCCTTCTTGGACAAATTCAAGGAGTTCGAGCTTCGCGAGGCCAGAGGAAAGACACCCCAGGACTTTGCTGATCAGCGTATTGGTTACTGGTTGTTCCTTTATGTAGTGATTCAATCGCTGCCTGTCCTGGTTGTGGATGCTCCAGGCATGCAGTTCACAGAGGGTGTTGAGTACTTCCTTTGTGAGCCCCCCATGGGCAACCCTCCCTGGGTCCCCGATCAACAAGTCAAGAAGATGTGGTACGAGGTTGCTGGCGGAGGTGGCTTGGTCGAGCTTTCTCAGGACGCTGTTCTCTTCAGTGTCGAGGCTACCTACCACCGAAGTCATTGCTGGCTCGCCGCTACCCAGTGGGAGAGTGGCGGTGCAACATCGCACGCGCCAGAACAACCTCAGATGTCTCCTTTGCAGCCTCCCCGATCCATGTTTCTGGATAACGACGACTTCGTTCCCACACCGCCACCCTCCTTTGGCAATGGTTACAGCACTCCTCCTTCTCCTATGGGCAGTCCTTCAGGCGCGCTACGACCTCGAACACATTCTCCTGGCGGTAACAGAGCGAACCAAGCTTGGCGATCAAGTATCGCACTAGGATTGGAACCTGTACCTCTTCAGCCCCCTAGCCCCTTCGGAGAGCGTAGTAGTTCTCTTGGAGGACGACCTCCTAGTCTCATGATGGGATCCCGAAACTCATCTATGGCCAACCTGGCTGCCCTGGGCGGCCACTACCCTCAAACAGAGTCGCCGCCTCCTGAGCCTACCGGCGCGACATTTGACGATATTCTGAAGCAGGAGCAGAAGAAGGAAAAGAAGAAGAGCCGATTCTTCTAAACCAATCGTGTCACTTGCCAGGTTTTCCTTTTTGAAGTTATATGCACTTTGGAGTCACACCATTGTACCAGTCTTGCTACATAGGATGTTGAGTTGTCTCCTAGTGCTATTTATCAGAACATAACGAATTTGATCGGGGAGCGGTCCCTGAGTCGGAGTTTCACATGAGCTACATTCATGTTGGATTGTATCGCAGGCCACCTGCTTGATTTTCTTTTCTTTTTCTTTTCTTACTCCTATCTCGTCATATACGCAACAGCACATAATCTTGGAAAGGAGATTCCTGGCGGACTATTTTTATAACGACTTTTAGCATGACAAAGAAAAACAAAATCTACACAGATATGTAGTCGGGATGGAGCAGGGTCATCACCATAACTCTTTTGTCTTAGACATGGTTGATAGAGACGATGTCAGTAATTGGCCGGACGAAAAAAAATGTTTAATTGGTTTGACTTTTTTTGCATACAAGGCGTATAGCAAGTTCTGTTCACATAATACAAGGGGGATGTGGAACGGCATAATGGCGTTTGTTAGATATTGAATTGATATATGACTCTTGACTGAGCTATTTGCCTCGATTTAGGTATTTCGTGTTGTGTGTTCTGTGTGCGTATGCGTGTGTATTGCGTGTTTGTATCGAGTGTCTATTAAGTGACATGTTGACTGTGCCCCTATTGTCTGCGTACAAGGTTTATGTCGTCTTGGCATGTCGTCTTAGCATACTGTACTCTGATTGTGTACATAGCAAGAAAATTTAATACCTGTCACTAAATTACACGGGTTGCATAGATTATATATATGCAATGATTTAAGAAATGGTGTTGGTCGGATGTACTCTGCATCCAACTGTAGTTATTATACATTTAGTTTTAGTATAGGTATGCTATATATGCTATGAGCCCAATCTTGTATGTGTATGCCTACTGTCAAGTAGGTCTTTAAAATTCAAAACGCCTTTTTGATGATATTCCCGTTCTCGTTCTTGGGAACTTTCTATACATTGGAACCGTTGTCGTCCATTTCCGTTCCATACACATTCCATCCATAAATCGTAGCCGTGTTTTTTTTTTCACAGCTTTCCATGTTTATCATACTCAGTTAACTGAGAGTGCTTTGCCTCAGAGCGTCACTTTTTGCCAGCGGCCTCGCTCAGTGTGCCACCACCACTCCTTCTCCTTCTTATCCGCCACGATTCCCTCGCGTGAATTCCACCGTCCATTGCATCCGGCCTTTCCACCTGCGAGGCTCTCACCCGCATCACTTTCGAGATCTCGTATGTCGATCAGACCACCCTTGTCATCCGTCGTCCCGCGGTCGGGGTGGAGATGGTACTTGATGGGACTTCCAGCCGTGCCGATAAATCCCGCCATGGTGAATGTGTCGTTAAAAGTGCCATCTTCTTCGATGACGTTGACGGTGAACTTGGGTCGGGATCGGGCTGCTTCGAGACGTGCTTGGGCAGCCAGGCGTGACGTGTGAAGGTTTGAGTAAGGAGCGCGGCGCATGTCGCCAAAAGGAGATATAGGCTCTCGCTCTCGTGGAGAGGCGATAGGTGATGCGTTGGAGGATCTAAATAGGCGTGTGGGCGACATGGGACTGGTTATTGAGCTAGGCGGAGGTGTGGAAATCTCGGGTTGCTCAGTGGGTCGAAAGCGATCGCAAGGAAGATCGATTCTGTCAACAGGGTAACAGAGTTCCTGGAAGATGCCATCCGGATCGTTGGGGGTGCGCAGAATCCTCAGAGCTGGAAAGCCTCCTGCGCCGATACTTCGAGCGAGAATGTCGTCTGCGGCGTTGACGCACGTTACGTGGCTGGTGATGTCCCAGTGAAGTTTTCGAATAGTGTTACTGGTCAGATACGGCATCAGCCACAGCGTGAAGCTGTCGTTCTCTGGCATGGTGGGTGGGAAGGCCTGGATTAAGGAGAAGTTGACGAGGTTTCGCAGGTTGGAAAGGATGCGAGCGAGAGCTGCCAGGGAGTTCATTGGTGTGTGGCGGAGGGTTAATTTGCGCAGAGGGTAGCTGTTGGACTGCGTCGCGAATGCTGACAGGCCGGCGGTCGTGATGCCACTAATGTGAGAGAGCGTGAGGGTCTCAAGAGGAGGGAGGGTGAGAAGACTGCAGTCGTCGAAGCTATTAGGAGGGAGGTTACAGAGATGAAGGTGCTTAATGTTAGGCAGACGCTCGAGAGTTTTTGTGAGGAGTGTTTCGGGCGTGAGAGTTGCTCCAGGCAAACAGTGAACGGTGAGGCTCTCAAGTTTTGACCAGTTGGCGTTGAATGACAAGAACGTCGCTTCCTGGAAGGGCTTGAGCTCTCCCGGCATGACCAAACCGAGCTGATTAGCATTACCCTGGATGCGCTGCTGTGTCTGGTGCGGCGACGCCTGAATGAGCCAGTTCATCTCCTTCAAATTCGACCTCGTGGAGAGCGCATGGAAGATCTTGCTGAAGGAGTGGTCGTACATAGGCGACAGACCGCGGAGACTCTCGAGGTTGGGACATGCCATGACCAGCGTGGCAATTAGATCCTCGTACTCGGCGATTGTAGAACCCTTGGGGACGGTTTCGGGGGCTGGGACTTTGAGTGTGCGGACGAGACTGGCGAGACGAGGGTTGGAGCGGAGGATGCGACGGAGCATAACGACTCGGACGCCCTGTGACATCTTGAACTTCTTTTTATGAACGGCTGAATCTGCGCCTACGAGCTGGATGTTTCGGTATCTTGATGGTATGTTAGCGTACCATGCTATGTATGAAAGGATTCAACATACAGAGCTGTTTGAGCGGGCTGGTACCACTTGCGACAAGACACAGCGACATTAGTCGCATCTCGCATCCAGCAAGTCGCACAACTCCCGCTCTTCTCCCCAACATGAAGATTTCTCAGCTGCTCCATGATTCCCGACAGCACTTTAGTAGGCAATTTGGCGAAAAGCTCATTTGGCTTCATGGGCGTTCTTGTAGAAGAAGAAGAAAGGTTCTTGATAGGCATTGGTCGCTGGTACATGTACTCTGGTCGCCAATTAGAGGCCGAATCGGTGGTCCCCATGCTCGGTCTGCTTCCCCAAGAGGATTTAATTGGTGGCGAGTTCATCGTCTCCCGAGATTGAAGTGATGCTACTGTCGAGGCTGAAATATTGGAGAGTTGTCGTGGGTGGTTGATGTTGGGTTTCGGTCTGGGGATAGCATCGCGACTCTTTTTGGGATCTGCCAGGGGAGTTTCGAGAACGGTATACGTGGGACGAGGGAAATCGTCAGGCGAGAAGGGAACTTGGTTTGTCTTTGGCGATTCGACTATTGTGCTTGTGTTTGCGAGAAATGCACTGATGGCGGTTTCTTGAGCTGTCGATAGATCCTTTGGCGAGCCAAACATTGTGGGATGCACCGGGCGCACCGAGACTGTAGTGTCCTTCATTGTGGTGTCGAGCTTGAGTTGGGTTTTGGAGTGTTTGTCATTTCCTTTTCTTATTACTGGGGGAGGACCGGCAGAAGCTCTTTTTGACCGGAGTTTGTTGGCACCAGGACGACTAATAGAGCAGCAGTGGATATTAGCTTTGGGTGAAGCATCCAAAAAGAGTAAAATGTTTTGTTTTGGAAAGAAAAAAGAGAGTTTGATGCTTGGGGAGAAAAGACGAGAACAAAAGAAGGCGGTAGTTAGTTGGAATCGAATCACACCATTTCTTCTCCTCGGGGAATAATAATAGACTAGGACTAGGACTAGGCATATTCGGCCTCAAGAAACCATCCGCTTTCTTTTAAAGGCAGATTAGATCTGACGTCGTTTTGCTATACGGGCGAGCGAATCTGACAGAACGATTCATGGCTGTAGCTTGGCTTTGCGTGCTGTAGTGTGCGGCTGGTTGGCTGGCTATGCCGGTTCCAGGGGACAGGGCGCCACTAAGCACCAAGGAAGGGAATTTGTGGGCATTTAATTTAAAGGGTACGGGCACTGAAAGCGCTAAAGATGGCATCGAAAGCGGCCAACACCAGCAGCAGCAGCGGACGCGACGCCTTGCCATGAACAGCTTGAGACAAGACAATCAACCAAGAGTTTAGTAAAGACAGGGCAAGACATTAGAGTTTCTCCTTCCGGGGGATAATGAATTGTCAAAGACGGAAATAGCAGTAGGTATGTATTAACCATAAAAATAAGGGGGGTAAGCATAAACAATGGCTTTGTTATGCGGTGTGGTATGGTATAGCAATGGATTGTGTTGGGTATGACCATGGGGGATGAAAATGAAAATTGCAGCTGACGAATGACAAGAATAGAGAGAAAACTTACACAAGGTCACTCGATCGACGAGCGTGCTTCTTCTTTTGCGTCTGAGCTTGAGCTTGAGTCTGTGCCTGTGCCTGTGTCCATGTTTGCTCGAAAGGGTCCTCGTCAATCATGGTAACAGCCCAGACATGTCTCCTAAATTCTTCCGCTCTTCTATCATCAATAGCCGACATCGAACTTCTTCCGCGATGGAAGAAGCGGTGGAAGTCTTCTCCATGATGATTGTGTTGAACCTGGAACATGGCCATATTTTTGTGATACAGTATCTTGTGTCGCGCCGCGTAGGTTTTTACTGGTAATATGATCTGATCTCGCCGGATCGGTCTCTATGGAGATTGATTGGCAAGATCGGCAATATCAACCGTAAAATAATCTGAGCTGAATTGATGGCGTCTCGAATTGAATTGAAGTACTTTGTGACAATGTATCACCAATAGAATCGGTCTGCCTTCGATAATGTTCCGAGTATTGGTGGCCTATCCAATAGCAACGAGAAAATAAATATAGAAAAGGACGAGTATAGGACAAGGAAGAAGGGTTGGAGAGGATGTCAGCAGCTTAAAAGAGAAAAGACGATAGATCAGGGAGACTGCTTCTAATTCGATCTCATAACAGCCTGTCCTAAGTTCAAGGGGAGTTGATTCGATTCGATTCGTAAGGAGGGGCGGGGGAGGAGATGGAGGTTCTCAGACATGCATGAATTCGTGCATGTATTTTTAATACAATAATTTGTCGTCAATACACATTGATATGGGTAAGAAAGAGAGGAGGATAAACTCAGTAGTCGAGAATAAATGAGACTCTTAAATTGACGAAACCCTCCGAAAAGCCGGGTCTTGATCAAAATTGATAAGAAAAATCCAAGTATTTTCTCCGATCGATCTCATCATGATAATAATGATCACATACATGGGGAGGGGAAAAAACAAATACCATGTTGGTTAGTATGTACTCCGTCAGTCCGTAGACCAACAGTAAGAAAAACCAAGATTCAAACGGAGAACCAATAAAGACCCATAGAGTATCCCTGCTCTTTGCATCTTCTTTCCCCCCAGCTAGTAGCTATTCCTTGCTTGCTACTGGTTAGGTTGTTTTGGATTTTTGCTCGGGCCTTGTAAGTAAAGAGAGTTATGAAGGGCTTCTTCGGCTTAGTGGTGATAGGTTCATAGGCGAATAGAAGACCCAAAGCTGAATAAACCTGGGGTTACAATAGAACTGGACAGTAAGAGTAACGAGAGACATTCTGACGTCGTTGTCAAGGCGTTTGATCCATCAAAACCACTCTTTGTTTTGTTACTGCCAACTTGAATTGATAATGGAAAAGGACACTCGAAAAGAAAAGAAAAAGTCACAGCGCACTAGTACCTGGTTTCTTGCATCTTGCAGCAGTAGTACGTGCAGAGGAGGAGGCCAGTAGACAGGGGGCCAAGCGACCAAGTCTCTCCAGCCGCTCGACCATGATCAAAAATAGCATAGGCTCTCCGACATCCCTGTTACTGTCCTACCATATACCGTCCGTATCACCCAATCTTCTCTTACCTCGAATGCCTAGATTATCAAGTTCGACTCCATCAAAGTACAGCCCAATAATCAGCGGATCCCATGACTTGGATTTGAAGTTTGAAGATGGGCTCACCCAGTCGCCACCTATTCAACATGACCCAAGGTCCAGTCTAGTCTACCTGGGCTTAGGCAGTAACTCTTCTTAAGCGACCGTTTGGTGGAAGATTTCGCTAACGCGTTAGCTGCAGTAGTAAATCGGTGGCTGGCTGCCTCTTTTATCGAGTACCAACCTGTTGAATACTTTGTTCTCAAGTAACTTACAGACTTGCCGGGCATATGCCGCCTCAAGAACAAAGTCAACCATCGTGTATATTTGCTTTTGTAACACTGGATGATCATACCATCATTCAGTTTTGACAGCCAAACATGTGCAACGTTGACAAGGGTCCCCAGACTCTTAACCCTTCCGATCAGAGCAGGGAATATTTTAGTACTACTACTACGTATTTCTCCTTCTCCTCCCCCTTGCCCAGTGCCCAACCCGAACAGGGGAACCATAAGTAAACAGAACGAAAGTATCCGTATACACGAAAGAAAAGAAAGAAAAAACCGCATTCATTGCGCAATGACGGACTTCATCCTTCGCTTACAGAATACAAGCATAGAATCCGGAAATTTGATTATCCACAGATAACATTCTGCAAATCCTGTTCTACGGAGTAAGCAGAACAGGATGGAGATAAACATAAAGTTATGCATCACCTTTTCACAAGTCTCTCGCCAAGTACGCTCGTGATTCGTAGACTGCGCGTCCCTCTTCCGGTTCACCGTAGGATAAACTAGAACAGAAAGATACATGCGTTGTCAATTCTTCTGTGGGGTCCCGTCACAATAGCAAAAGGAACAAGAATAAAAAGAAAGGCCGGTAGATCCGCTCGTCTCGTAACTATGTAGTTATTTGCTAGACCAGGTCACCTCTGGATAGGTACTGTGTCGAGTCATGGTCTCATTCTCACGACTATCTTCATCTCTCGGTTGCATCTTCTGACTTCCATCGAAGCTCATTACAGCCTTGGAATACATACATGCCTCCACTATTGATGCCATACCGCTTCTTGTTGCAAAACGAAACATAAGCTGAGCACAAGGATGCCCTGGCGTTGATAGCATTTTGTATCAGGTGTTTCTCATTACATAGTACCCAATATGGCATATTTCCATCCCGCTCTTTCGTTCTCCAGCCTCGGGTTCGCCTATTCGCTTACAGAAACTAACAACCGAGTGACCCGTCTTTGGTTCCAAGTTTACCACGAGCTCATATTTCCTCGGCTTTGTGTAAGCAAGTTACTAGCTTCCTAGCCTGTGGGTACATCCAGCTCGAGTATCCGTGTACTGTATTGTATCGTTATCTTAGCCTCATCATCGCTTCATCAATGACGCCAAACTCCAAAACGCTTCCCTTCACATGCAATGCAGCGTTACCAACTTCCGACTTGGTTTTGAAACTTAACCGAACACTCGCCACATCTTGGCGCGGGGGCAGAGACAGTCTAACAGTCTGTGGCTTTCTACAAGTGGCGCAGTTCTGTACATCCATCCTTTTGCTAGTTAGTGTATGCAGTAAGCAGGCAGGGTAGGTCGATCAACTTCAATCCTCCCCTGAACCGCCGGCAAATCGCACTCTTTTCGAGGGACGCGCGGCGACATTGCTTGTGTTGTTTGACGAAGCTCTGTCTTCATCATGATGCCCGCCAACTGTAACTTTGTCGGAGTGCGATGTCCGCTTGAGTCCATTCGTCATCTCGAGAGTTCCGAGAACCATCCCTGCATCGCTTGTATTCTTTGTGGGGGAATCATCCAATACCAACCCTTCATCAGGGTGCATGGTGCGCCCGAATCCCCTTCTGAAGATGTACTGAGGCGTGCCGAGAGGTGCCATCTGACCTTCTTTGCTGCGTTCGCCTTCAACCACCGGCATTGGGTTGATTCGTGCGTTCTTAATCCAGTTGTAGATCGGACCAACGTCTAGAATCGATTGCACTCGCTGGTGTTCCGCCTGCGTCATGTGCTGTTTGCGTTCCAATATCACCTCTTCTATGCTGTTCTTCAACACCAATGTCTCAACGAAAACCGCCCTTTTCTGACTAATGCGACGTGCACGACCAATTGCCTGCGCTTCCACTTGTGGATTGAGCACTGGACTGATAAAGTATATCCTCGATGCCTCTCTCATATCCAGACCAAAAGCTGCCTGTGAGATGTCCATCAGTAGAACCCTAAATTGTCAGCATTTAACTTGAAATGGGGGGAGAGCAGTCACCTGAATTTCGGATTGTGATTAAATGTATTGACATATTGGGATCTCCTCTGGACAGTCAAGCCTTTGGCGTAGATGAGGTGTTGTATTTGGAGCTGTCTGACGTTAGAGATGGATTCTGACCAGAGATGGATTCTGACCAGAGATGGATTCTGACCAGAGTCAGTCCTTGTTAACTCACAACTTCGAGCATACCCGCTAGGTACCATGCAATATTGTCGTTTTCATAGAAGATTAGTATCTTCTCATCGTCCTGGTATCTTAGAATATTATCAACAAGATATGAAAGTTTGATTGATGTAGTAGACGTTATTCTCGCTTCTTCTAGAGGCCCAAGAGCACCATCAAGAATAGCTTCGGCTTCAAGGTTTGCGTCATTCATGCCACGAGCACGTATGCTTGGGTGCCGGTCGTTTCCCAGCTTCGTATTTCCAGCCAGTGTTTGCGAATTCATTCCTGGGTCATTCAATGCAAGCATGCGCTCTCTCTCAGTAATTCCTTCTTGGACCAGCTGACCGTTGAGTAGTGAGTTGAACTTGTCAGGCTTTGATGCCGATTTGTAAACGAGTTTCTGAAGGGCCACCAACATGTTTGATGAGCTACACATGCCATCTCCTGTGTCGCCGTCCAGTGACCAAGACGTGCTGAACCTGTGTGGTATGCCCTTGACGAATATTGGCATCTCGTGAAATTGGTTACTCAGTGCCTTGAGCTTGTTGTCTATTACGACATGGCCAAATTGTATTGCTTGCTTGAGAAGATGATGATCTTGGTCACTAATAGGAACCTTCTTTTCTCGAAGGAATTCTTCAGCAGTCTCGACAGCTTTTACAATATCTTCCTGCGAATAGAAAGAACCACCAAAGAAGCTTGCTTGCTTGAGATTTTGAACAATCTGCATCAATGCTTTCCGCTGCTTAGCGTGGAAGAAGTAGTCCATGTCAGTTCGCTGAGATTGTACAGCGTTGAAGATAATCATCATCGAAAAGATGTTGAGGGACATTTTGTCTTGGTATGAACCCTCCAAAACGACCAATTTCTCATTCACAGGAGGTAAGAGATCACCGACTTCTGTGAGGCGGTGCCTGATGATGAGAGAGTTTAGGGTAGATCTCAAAATATCCCAGCGACCTCGACCAGTTGATTTGTGTTTTGGAAGCAGCAGGTATGTCGTCCAATCTGCTGTGGTATCCCCAGATTCCAGAGAGGTATTCGCCCAGGGTCGAGCTTTAAGATAGAGCGCTGCAATCGCGCCGATTCTTGTCAAATCCCTCGTTTCCATCGCGAGATCAGAGTTGCTTTCATTCACGCAAGCCTTTGTCGGAATATCGACCTCGTGATGTACCCCATTTGATCCCTTTGCCCTCTTTTGAGCATCTACTCCGTACAAACCATGAGACGGGGTACCGGTCACAATCCATCGCGAGGAGAAATGTAGAGATTCCAAAACCAGCAGCATATTGCTCTTGCCACTTATTTTGGAATTACCAAGCTTGTGTCCTTCGTCAACGATGCATCGTTTGAAATGAACCTGCGACAATGGAGACGCATCGACTCCCCCTTCTTGTCTCTTCAGTGCTTCTAATCGAGACTGCGAAAATAGGATCATGTCGTACTTTAGTAGATCTCTGGACGGAGGCACTTCTTTGCGACCTTCCATTACTAGAACCTTCAAACCCTCGGTGTGTTTTCTAATCTCCTGCTTCCACTGCGCTAGCAGGTTGGGAGGTACCACGACGATGCTTCCATTGCTGAGGTAAACTCGCTTCTTGGACAATTCAACTGAACCGGTAGTACGTCTTGCGATTCGCTGTGTCTTTAGTGGCGGAATAAAATAATAGCCAGGATTTTCTTCAAGTGCCTCAATACATCGTGCGTATTCGTGGCCCGATTGTGTTTTGCAAAGATCGAACCAGGGTTTCCATGGAACTGAGTGTCTTGTAGCACAGGAAGCAGCCATGTCCGCTAGAGAACCCAAGCCCTTCCTTACTGGGCCATCTCCGGCACGAAAGTGTTCGGGGGGTTGTGTCGGTAGGTCTCTCGTAGCAAGAATGAGTGCGAGGCATATGATGGTTTTACCAGCGCCCATCTCTTCGGCGAGTATGCCACCACAGACGCCGTCATAATAGCGTGGATCTTTCAAGATTGTACTAGCAGCTGGGTCAAAGTACCAAGTTCCGCCTTCTTGGTCCTGGATCTGAAGCAATCGAGGGTCAAGAACCTGCTCCGGTTGAACCTCTTTTTGTAACATCAACGCCGCTGATCTTCGTTGGTAAAGATACAGCTCTGAGTTCAAGCCTATAATTGTGCCATTCAAAAGGTTGTAGATGACTGATCTGTTATATGTATCCTCGATAAAGTCAATTTTGGGCGCAGGTGACGGGATATTGTTAAAGAGCTGAAGAAGGGATATGCCTTCTTCCTGGTCACTGTTCAAGTTGATGGGTGTGTGAGTGTGCGGCCTGCCCAGCCATGTCGCATCTGTGTTTCCACTCCATGCTTCCTGAGAGTAGTTCAACTGTTCAAGGATTTTGTCTCTGGACCTGAGTAAGGAGCGGTCTGATCGATCGACGGTGCGGCGCAGCGCATCATCGGGGAGGAAGTATAACCTCAAAGTGCCTTGATCAGAATCTTTATTCTTGACATTGAATTCAAGTCTTATCCAGAACTTTCTGCATAGGTCAAAGTGTGGTTTGAGTCGTTGTATCTTTGTGAGTTTGGCCTCCAGATCTTCGGGTAGGTAACTGCCGTGATCGTTGATGAAGTCACTTGACAAAGAACGAAAGCTACTCCAATCTGGGAGACCCCCCGAAGTCCAGACTTGCGATCCAGGACAGGCTTCTTCTTTCTCAATTGTTAATGATCCGATGGGGATTAAAGGTGCTGTGTTGAGACACATTTTGGGCGAGTGATGCCTCTATCGGCGCCAGTGCTACAATAGGTGGTAAGTCGACGACGGAAAGGGGCGAGGTAGATTTCAACAGATTTCATTGATTTAGGTGACGGTTGGTCGAGTATCTCTAGGCTGTAGTTGTATTCTTTATGGGACTCGGGCTCGTAAGAGAGTGAGATGATGGTGGTGTCGAGCAGAGGG
The DNA here is from genome assembly GCA_019054645.1 of Fusarium sporotrichioides. Taxonomy (NCBI): domain Eukaryota; kingdom Fungi; phylum Ascomycota; class Sordariomycetes; order Hypocreales; family Nectriaceae; genus Fusarium; species Fusarium sporotrichioides. The sequence continues at coordinate 10,587,205 of JAHKNS010000001.1, read as the reverse complement.
CAAAGGATGGACGGGTGCCTTGATACAGTTTGGTGCTAGCGCTCACACTGTGCTTGCATGCAATGATGTGATGCACTTAACAGTGTTTGTAAACTGTGGGGCTACGTAACATCAGCGGCTATCTAATCTCTCACCATCAACTCTAATCCCTCTATGGTAGCCGCACACAGCTACAGGTCGCCTGAGCCTGTAATGAAAGCCGCCTCGCTCATACGTGCAGTAAGAAGAATAATATCTTCCTTCGCAGTATCTTCGAAAGTGTCTATTTTAGCCATATGGGTGAACTCTGCCAAACTGTCTCCTGGTGTTGTAATCTAGCAAGGCGTCTCGTGTTTGGAGTCAACCCCGATCAGAAGTTGGGGGCGGTTCTTGGTCATATTCAGGCTATTTCCAAAATGCCAATTGCAATGTTCCCAGTACGTGTGTCGGTTGGTTGCGCATCAGATCTGAAGTTTCCCTAGCGAATGAAGTTATTGAGATCAGAAAGGGTAATTTTGAAGACACTCACCATTCCTCAAGGTCCCAACATACCCTGCAGAAAAAGCGTGTTGAAATTTCGTCTATTTTGTCAGTATGTATTTAGCGATGGCAAGTATTTACGCAGTCACATACCTACAATGGATACCTACTGATCGGCGTAGACATTGGTACCTCTTGTACAAACACCAAACCACAGACAATCCTATGCAGTCTATTGTACCTACACGCAACAATCCTCGATTGTGGTGGATACCTACCTACATCCGCCTAAATCTCAAATCCTAGGTACCTACCTACTATGTGTACCGTACCGTGTCTCTAGTAACCATTCGTGGTCTCTAACCAATCATAAAATTTCCGTATACCCAGAGCGGCAATCCATCATCACTTCCCTATGTCTTTAAGCGCCAGCTACCGTCAAGAATGAAACTATTATAAGAGTTTTTCGCTTATCAATATCATTTAGCCTAGTACGAGCGCCATCTTTATAAGACTGGCCGGCTGCCTTGGTCACCAGTTGACATTGATCGGTTAATGATCGAGTGTTGACCACTCATCAGTGCTGTGCCGTACCTGCCTACCAAGGTAAATGGATGGAAATACTGCATTGCATCTAACGTCTGGGTTTAGGCAGCCGCCGTCACGATTGGAGTTTCCGTAGTTCATACTCGGGCTCCCACACCTGCTTTTTTTTCTTTGCTCAACCACAGTCCGGTCCCTAGCGTCTTCACCACACTTTCCTCGCAGCTTCCAAAAACCAACCTTCATTCATTATCAACCCGCTGCCACCTCCCATTATAGCGACTCTTTTGCCGCAGTTCCCACGCGCTTCACTCAACCCTGACACTTTTTCGACAAGCTGCCTTGAATATCTAGCTAGCTTACTAACCTTGATTTCCTTCTGCAAACACTGCAGTTTCTTTCCGTGAACTCGTGAGGCACACACTTCTGACGCACCGATTTTACAAACCACCCCGACAAAAAAAACATGCGCCTGCATTGTCGCCGCAATTCGTCGGCATTTATCAAGCAAGAACAATTCACCCAAAATTATGAACGACGTCATCTCTGCGCCGTAGGTCAGTCTTTATTCCTCCTACATCTTCTCATCTTCCCATCTTTGGTTGGCATCGTATACATCCTATATATCTCGGTCACCTCCTAACCTCTACTCCAGGTAGAAGAAGTCGTAAGCTCACTTCAGACACTCTTTTCTTATGCTATCCGGAGGCTAACTATCTTTCAAGTCTCGCGAGAACCAATTCAACACTTCCCTATATACAATTCCATCGTTTCTTGCGTCCGTAGCGCCATCAAGATGTGGTACGGCCGAGGCACTAAGGGAGTTCCCAGCAATGACTTGGAAGATCAACCCAACGGCCCTGAGCAGTGTATTCTTGGTTTCCGACCCCCCTGACAATGAGCTCCCTGAAACTCTCATTGGCATGATCAAACATTTACTCGGAACCTGATTCCATGTCGCATCCTCCCGAGTCATCAAGTCAGGGGGCCTACCGCTATCTCTTCGATTTGACCCAGAGGAGGCAGCGAAGGCCAATCTCATCGAGGAGTTTCCTGGTATCAAAAACGTCATCGAGGACAAAGCTGCTCTGCGTCTATTCAGTCGATATTCAACGCACTGCCTTTGCCAATGAAAAATTGCCTCACTGATATGAGAGAGTCTGTTGCTCGACTACACTTTATTGCAGGCATTACAGAATCGGGCAAGTCATATCTACTTGAAATTCTGATGCTCTTCGTAGTGTTCAGAAGTGGTCTAGATAAGTCTAACAAACTTAAAATCCTCTTCATCATGAACAACAATGTTGGGATTGAAACATTTTGCAGGCGACTGTCTCAAACCTCCAGCAACTAGGGAATTGCTGAGGAATAGCTGAACAGTGTCCTCAATATCATGCGTCTTCGTCCACTTGAAGGCGAAGTGCATTCTGCCCTTGTGGACGCCAAACCTCGACAAGTCGACAACGAGGAAACTAACATCGCAGAGAGGTTTGTCGCCTAGTGGGTGGCAGAAAAAATGACCTCCAAGCTTTAGGGTACAAAAATAAATGAACTAAGGCTATGGTCTAAATACCCCAAACTGGCTTACTGATTCGTCTCTTATGCCTCGAGCGGCCAACTTTTCTGATGGTCTGCGCACGACAAGTTGGTTGCAATCAAAGGTCAATTATTCGAACATGGTCAAAAGCTCAACGAACATGATCAAAGGCTCAGTCGTGTCCAACCAGCCTTGTAAGTTTATGTATTCGTAAAGTTGGTATAGTTGACTAATCCTCCTAGGCTCTTGAACAAGTCTCAGTGCCAACAAAATCATGCTTGCCGCCACAATAACCTTCAAAGATTGGTGCCTTTGTTTTCCGTACGAACCTTCAGTATTCATTGGCAACTTTCCTGAATTTCGCCATCACACTGACCACCCATCAGGTATTTGATTCCTCCATGTCCTGAATAAACTAGCAATCATTAACTCTATCACCTGTAGCTGTAGAACTACAAGACCTTCTCGACCTTTGAAACAAGCATCGAAGTTGGAGTACTTAAAGGCAATGTTCCTCTCAGTAAGATACAGGCTCGGAAAGCCAGTCCGGCTCAGAACCCAGGACGCCTCGCTGAACAGACTGTCTACTGTGGTGTCACCCTTGACTACGAAACAGACGGGATTACTTTCACCTGGAAAGACCGTAAGATGCTGGGGTCGCCCATTATGTCATCTCGTTCACACCAGGTCTTGAGCGAGCAGAAGCCCGCTACCGAGCTATCGTCAACTACTACCATCACAAACTGTAGGGCGTCAGGCGCTACAACAGCGCCATCATTGTTGCTTGCGCTCGCCGTGCAATCAAAGTCTGAGCTCAGCGCGGCACTGAGGATGACCCTGACATTGATGTTCAAGAGCCTCAGGGCCTCCAGACATGCTCATTCGCTAAGAGATCGCGTCGAACCAGCAGGCGAGGCTCTGATGGAAGTTTCCACTCTTACGTCTTTGGAAATAGGTGGAGCAATTGCAATGCAGGATGACTTGGAGCGCATCAAGACTTTGACGAAATGACACCTCGGCGAAGAAATGGATCATGTCCATCTCACCAAACACTATCTCGAGCTTTGTGCTAAAGTGAATGGACTTTCTGGTACTCGCAAGGCTATTACTGGCGATTCGATCTTCTCCCTTGTTGAGCTTGTATCTAGATCCCTTACCGAGTATCGCACATATCGCATTGCGTCCCGTAGGTGAAGGCCCGAGGACAGGCTCGCTGCTGCCCTTCAAAAATCTTCCGAAGAGATACTATCCTTGCTCAATGTTGTTCAATACTATGCCAGAGGCCTCGAGACCTACTGGTTCGACTCCATGATGCGTCTACGGGAGTTTTTCCCTGAACATGAAGAAAGGCATCGATCATCATGATTAGATGGATGTAGATATGATGATTCGTTATGTCAAACGCATCTGCGAGAACCTGGATAAATACGATGTCACGTTGGGCAAATATTTCGGCGACGAGGATGAGATGTGTCATCAGATCAATGTGACAGACCACATCAACATTTAGTTCTATTGATGTGATTATCTAGACTAACCCCCTGTAACGACAAACATATGAACTGTCCTTCCTGCCCCCTTCTTTTCTGCATACATTTGAGTTGGCCGAGGGTCAGACGGTTGAGAAAGCTTTGAGGTTGATATTGCATGATTCGGGGGCTATAAGCCATAATGCGGCATCAGGGTATCAGAAAAGTTGGCCGCCAGGAGCATAAGAGACAAAGTAAATGGGTCAGTTTACGCTATTTAGGTCAGACCTTTAGGCTGTTTATTTTTATATCCTAAATCTTAGAGGCCAATTTTTCTGGTACACAGCAGTGCGGATCTGACTATTGGGGTCGGCTGGGGATAGGTGGGATTTGTGTTTGGTTCTGACATGATGTTGGGGTGTGTGTTTATGTGGGGCACCAGGGCTAGTTCGGTGTTAAGGAAGCTGCAGCTGTTTGGTTCTGATTTTCCGACCATGAAACAGCTATCTACTAGCAGTAGGGAGGTAGTACCCGAACTGACAAGACCATTTCAGTTTGTAAGTACCTACCTATGTCGATGTTGATGGATCCTACGCCTTGAAGTGTGTATATCTGATAGCGCATGATACTACGTCACGTTAGCAACACCGTGATATTAATGTAGAAAGCGGCATGATCACGAACAATAGAAATCAGACCGATTTAAGGTATCGAGTAAAATGGCCTTACATTTCGAGATTGCAATGATCGAGTCTCTTGGACAATAACGGCGGCCTTCAAGCTTTGTACGATCGTCTGAAGCAGATTCCTGGGTATCAGAAAAGTTAGCCGCTCGAGTTATAAGAGACAAAATCAACAGGTCAGTTTATGCTATTTAGACCATACTCTTAGCTCATTTGTTTTTATACCCTAAAACTTAGAGGCTACCGTTTCTGTTATCCACTAGGCAGACTATAGACAACCTCGGCATCGACACTGCTACTCCCGCCAAACCGGTCGCCCCTTTTTAGTTAACATGATTGCGCATTGTCGCAATTTTCTCTGATCAGATCTCCCATCCCCCATCTTTCTCTGATCAGATCTTCCGTCATCTTCGTCTCCATTTACTAATCGCCTCCATCATCACTGGCAGGCTTCTCATCATGACCCCAGCACTTCCTCGTAGGAAGAGGGGCAGGAGCATCCGTACCTCATACATCTGTCGCGGGAGGAGGGGCACCTTCTTGGGCAGCAACTGGTTGTAGGTCCTGGGGAAGCTCGGCGGCTCGCTTCGCTTGACCGGGCTGTTCGTGTGTCGTGGCTGTCCCTTCTTGTAGTCCATGGCCGCTTTGATAGTCTGCACAATCTTTTCGCGTGTGTCCTACTTGGCCACACTGTTTGCAAACGAGCGCGTTGCACCCGCTTCTCACGTGTGCGAGTCCCTCGCAGTTTCTGCAGCGTCTGGTAAGGCAGTCAGCGAAGGTATGGCCCTCATTTCCGCAGTCTTTGCAGACAACGCGAGTGCATTGATCCGTGCAATGGCCAGGCTTTTGACACTTGAAACAATTCTGATCGCCTTCTTGATCATCATTGTCCAAGTCTTGTGCAAGTGCTTCGACTGTCAGGGACTGACTTCACTGGCGTGCGGCGGGCGTGTCCGGTCTCGAGCACTTGTAGCACAACTAGTTAGCCCTGTCCTTGGTACATTCGAGAGTGAAATGATCTTCTCGACAGTAAGCGCACTTGAGCGGCTCTCGACATCCATTGGAACTGTGGCCTCGGGCGAAGCAGTTGCCGCAGAGGCGGTATTCGGAGTTGCCAGCTTCGTGCCCGGTCAATCCGTAACTCTAACGAAGGCAGGTGTCGTTTGTGATAGGCAGTTCGGCCTTACAGTTACGACCGTCGTGATCGAGTGCGGTACGCTTCCTGGGCTCGCTGGGCCTTTTCGGGTTTGAGCTCCGGATTGACGAAAGTTCCCCTGTTCATGAGGAGAATGGTGAAATCTGCATAGCGAGTCAAGGCGAGTGTAGTTCGCTGCTTTGGGCCGATATGACCGAGGTTGAAATGATTGACAGCATAGATAAAGACGATGCCAGCCTCATCGCCCTGTGCTGAATCAAGAGTCTTGATGCTAACCCGAGATCGCATCTCCTGTGTAAGGTGCATTGATGTTACAAGACCGTCGAAGTGTCGTAAAAGCTGTCGAATTGTGCCATATAGTAGCAAACAATTAGAACTTTAGCAGGCCGGCCCTGGTTATTTCTGACACCAACAAGGTCGGATGCAAGGATGTTAAAAACCTGGTCGCAGATGAACCGTTCGCCTCGTGGTATTCATTCTTCCTTGAATTGTCTTTAACTGTTGTCCGACAGCCAGGGAACTCTACCAGAACGCTGCCGCTGTTCTGTGACATCGGAGCAAATGTGTCGCTGAATGGGTTCAGAGATATCCTTGACAGCTGTAGCACATTCTGATCCACGACTGAATCTCATTAGATGGTAGTAGCAGAGGATATTGGCAGCACCGCCAGCGTTGCCATATGCTCTCTGGTTAACCTTCAGATACGAGTCAGGTGCGCCCGCATTCACAGCTCGCATAAGCAGAGAGGTGGTCAGTTGCTCTGAGAAAGGGTTGGAAGAAATACCACTTTCAAGGTCATGCTCGAGGATAATGAGTGGGGTTCTCTGGTTGACATCGCCGGTGTGGATGACAAAAGTAGTAGGCCAGTTTATGCCATTTAGACCATGGACTTAGCTCGTTTATTTTTATACCCTAAAGCTTTAGGGGTCATCTTTTCTGCCACCTAGTAGGACGGCCAAGAATGGTTCCTCAAGGTATTGTCGGAATCGTGGTTGAGCGTCAGGACGAAGCTGGGAAATGACACACACAGTCGACATGGTCATTGTCCACTCCGTCGGGTGAGAGGATTGGTTGGCGCGGCGGAACCAATTCAGCATCTCCCAGAAGACCTCACCCTTCACGGCTTCAGACTCAAGGTCGTCGCTTGTCTTCAAGGTGGACTTGTTCTTCTCAGCAGGCGTTATGGCCTCGGGGACAGTGTTGATATCGCCAATAAGAAAAAGAACCCCAACGTGGCGGATGATTCCAGCACAGATACGGTTCTTATTCGCAACAAACCGCGGGCCGGTTACCTGGTTAACACCCAACAGAAGGATAACTACATACCCCTCGCGACTCTCAAAGGAGTCGGTTGTGTTGATGCCGATGAGAGCAAGGTCAGGTGTGTCAAATTCCTCGACCTTCTGGATTTCCTGGAGACACTCAAGCTTGCCACAGTACGGTGTAATGATGCTGATGTGATTGGCAAGGACCTCTTCATCCTCAATCGAGCCGATGGCAATGTCGAAAGCCTTCTCGCATTGCGCTGTGTTGTACAACGACATATTTTCGTTTGTGTTATATTTGCCAGGGTAGTGAATGAAGATTGGGTAGAGTTTGTTCTGCGGGGACGGTTTGATGTCCTAAATTTGCTCAGGGCCCAGGCTTCAATCAATTGGCCGGGAGCTTGGCTCTGATGGTCAGTTTGTGACGCAGGACCGTACGAAAAGCCTTGAACGTCGGGATAGATGAGCTCATGTACCATGTCGAACTGTCCGGCAGCGATGCGAAGCTGCTCACTCAGAGCAAAGCAAGTTACACCGGTTCGCTTGAGATAATCGAGGACTGGAACTCGGCCGAAGTTCGAGAAGGCATTCGTGTAACCATTGTCTCGCTTCTGGATGGTAAGCATTACAGTTAGTGGAAGCTGTCGTTCATCACCTGCGATAATCATCGGACATAGGTATGGACCAACTACCATGGAACATTCAGAGAGAGGCATGCCACCCCTCGTCAATCATAACCGCACGAGCCGCTTTGTGATTTGACGAAGTGAAGAGTGAGTAATGACGAACTCTTTGGTCACCGCACCATCGATGTCGAACACAGTCAAACTCGCATTCTCCCCATGAGGAAAATGCATCACAATAGCAACATAGAGCTTGCCGTACTGCGGGAATGAATACGAAATCGGTTTTCGGCAAGATCTTGAGGAGACCTAAAGCCTCACCACCGATCATTGTTTCGCTCTTTGGTATCCAAAGTGCGCATCCGTGGACGGTGTCAGATGCTTCTTTCGAGCCATGTCTACAAGTAGTCAGAGAGTCGCACAACATGACTGACTTGATATATATAGCACCCACTGAAAGGAAGGTCGTAGATGATGGTGGATGTGATAGTAGGAAGTTACGTACGTGGTTGGGGGAGAAGAGAAATCTTGAGACTTAAGCCTAGGTAGACGACAGAAAACAAACAACCTGAGTGCGGGGTCCAAGGCAGCATTATTAGGGTGACGAAATTATGTAATCCGAATATAGAATGCAAGATGGGATGGATAGGCAGGTACCTGCACATTTGCCTAGTACTTCGTAGGGCGGGTTGCGATCGAAAAGGGACTACACGGGACGTGACTTAATCAAACACGGCCGTGGTTTTCCACCACGATATGATTGCTTAGTACATATCAAAGAAGTAGTTCCAGGCGCGTTCTAGCTCCATTTCTCTTTCTACTCGGAGCAGTGACTAGTACTGCCAAAACAAGTGATGAGCTTTGAACAGTTTCAAAGGCTTGGGACAAAAAAGACCCAATGATCTAGTTAGTATTTCACGCGGGGAAAGTATTACTTACGCATTTCAATGTTTTCCCTTCCACTCTTTGTTCAGGAGTGGATATTTCAACAGTTCATTGGCACTGACTACTGGGAGTTGCCTTCAGGGGCAGGAGCAGCGGCAAGTACCTTCTGGAGAGCATCATTTGGTTGCCTAATCCCTCCGCCTCCTCTCAAATTTTATGCACAGCACTGGCCCTACTTGCTCTTTCTCTTCCTCCTCAATCTACATTAGGCACTCAACACCAACATCGTCACCACCGGCATTCGGGCCACGCGTTGCTAAGCCTCCTGTCAAGACCATGGCGGTAATAGATGGGATTCCTCACATCACCGCCCGGATTGTGATCGCCGGAGAGTTGGCGACTGAATATGAAGGCCCAGATGATTTCAAAATGATCGATCCTAGCGCAGACAAAGACACAGCACCGAGCAAACATTGCTACATCGAATGCAAATCGGGCGCTGAGTTTGCTATCGAAGTCACTGTCTCTTCTGGTTTCGAAATACCCTCGAGGAGCGACACCATCTGGTTTGACGTATGGATCGACGGAACGCGCATGAGATCTGCGAGCGTAAGGAAATACGAATTGCCCATTGAAGGACAGACCACCCGAACTATTTCAGACATGAGATATCCTATAGACACAAAAATGGCAAAAGTCAAGAAGTTTGTGTTTGCTCCTATCACAAAAAGTACGTCAAGATGAGTACGTCTTGGAGGCCCTTCTAACAACAAAAACAGATGATTCCACATCCAAATCGAAGATCAAAGAAGATGCTTTACGGGCCAAAGGCTTAGGCACAATCAAAATAGTCGTCACAACGGCCCGGGATTCAAAGAAAAAACCCGGCAAGTCTTCTCTTAAACCCACTACCAACCAGAAATCAGACTTTGCGGAAAAAGCGTTGAAGGGCAGAGAGATAACCCATGCAACTACGTGTGTGCAGAATGGACCATTATTGTTGCCATGGAACTGACAGATTTCAGGTTCGCTGAGACAGGGACTCTCGTTCCCAAGTCTGTCACTGTCTATGTCGAGAATCAAGTCGATGTTGGGAAGTTCTTCTTTCATTACCGATCCCATGGTATGGCATAGACGTTCTAGCAAGGGGAGTGAAGACACACTGACTATTTATAATTCAGAAGCACTACAACACGAAATGATCATCCCACGAACTCCTTCACCGAAACCTCCAGTTGTGGCCAATGATGGCGAAGACATTCTCTCTCATCTCTCGGAAGCTGAGATACGACGTCTCGCAGTGGAAAGACTGCGTGATAGCAATGTAAGTTAGTTTTATGTTCGAGGAGGATGGAAGGAATACATTATGTGCTTAGTAGATGAGAACTACGCTCTAACTTTAAGGCATATCTGGCTAACTTGATCCAGTTTAAGCAGGAGTCTTCCGGGATCAAACGCGAGGCGGATGAGAATACACCTACCCCTAGACCATGGAAAGTCGCCAAGCTCGATGATGGGAAGGAGGCGATTGATTTGACGGATGATTGATAACCCATTGAGGAGGTATCACGCCCGACGTGAATATTAAGGCGTTCAGGAATCATGGAGTTACACGAGGAGCTTGCTATCAAGGACAGACATGAGGAACTGGGATACCCATGGTGGACTCGTGGGTACGGCGCATTGAGGCAAAGGGAACAATTGGAAGACCATCTCCAAGGGTGGAAAGAAAATCACCGTATATGGTCGCCGATCTTAGGCAATACGCACTTTTACTTCTCGGTAAACTTGACAGTACTTACGTCAAATAGTATATGCCGTACATGTCTGTTACTAAAGTTTAAAGAGTGTTATATGAAAAGGCTTGTTCAACTCCAGGCTGGGCGAAGCTCAATTTGAAAGATATAGCAAGAGAGGGTAGGTAGACGGAGGGAAATTAGGGGAATTGCAGCGCAAGTGACTTATTTCGGTGAGCATCATTATGCCTGTCAATTTCGAATCCTTTGCAGCGAAAGTTCAATTTCTTCTTCATGGTGGAGAGACCGACGTGAAATCAGTTAAGCGATATGGAGTCGTGTTCAATCTAGCCTTTGGCCGCTTTTGGGAGACAATGAGAGAGCAGTTGCAGGTTTCCGAGTGTAGGGGGTGACGACAAACTGACTCGGTTAGTAAAATAAAGGATGTTGAGTGAAGAAATCCGTTACTCTTGTTTCAAAGTAGTTTGACAAACTTTATCAAGCCTCGTAGTCCACATAAGTTCGAGAATCAGTGCCAGGTACGCCGCTATTAAGCATCTGGTTTGCGATGTTTTCGCGAGTTTGAGCTAACTCATAAGGGCAGGTTGTTACAGACACTGCTTTTTCGCTGGCTTCTGTTTGTCACCAGCAAACAGTAAGTCCAATTCCTAAGGCGTCGCCAGAAGCTGGGCTGTCTTCCATAATGGTGTCTGGAGCGGGCTTAGTTGGTGACTTCAGTGACCCAAGCCGACGGCAGGTGGATTGAAGACAATGGGGATAGATACGAGCTCGAGCGTTCATACCCTAAGTTAGGGTATAAAAGTAAATGACCTAAGATCATGGTCTAAACAGCATAAACTGGGTGGCTAATTTCGTCTCGTGTGCCTTGAGCGGCCAGCTTTTCTGATGCCCTGAGGGCAAGCACACTTGTCTAATGAGGAACATCAACTGCTACAGTTTCCTTTTCTATGAAGAAATAACCATAAAGCTGGGTTACAGCCTTACCCCCTGCTTTTGCTCGGATATACCAACTGACACTGCGACATCCCGCAACATACCATAGGTAGTGAACGGTCATAATAACAGTGATGATGGAAGAAAGCGACATAAGCGGGAGGGGGGATAACACCTCCTATTGCCTTGTAGTGCTCTAAGCCCTTGAAACTATTCAAAGCTCGTCGCTCATTTTGACGGTACCTCCTCGCAATACAATACCACTTGGCTGACAGATAATCATAATGAACAAGCATGTGCCATAAGAAATCTTAACAGTAGAAATAGATCTCAGGTCTCTAGTTTTTTCATGATTTATAAGCTCATGTTGATTTCACGACGTCTTGGGGAGCAATATTGGTTGCACTGGCTCTACCCCTGGGATGGATTTTGAAGCGCTGTTGGTGTAGTTAAGTAAGTGCACGTCCACGACTCACGTGAAGAGCCTACGCAGTCTAACTGTTTAGTCTCTGAGATCCCAATGCGTCTGGGGAAAGAGATATCCGGGGGATAGGAGTTCCTGGAACAGCTATGGCATGTTCAGCTTAAGTGGCAGGCTATATGGGGACGCGGGGTCCCATACCACCCGAAGACTGCCGGCGCAACTCTTCCTTAGCTCTAGTATCATGAGACGTCCTTGTGAGATATTAGACGAAGTAGACTCACTCATTACCGCTGGACCGGACTGAGCTACTGCCCAAAACGTGGGTGTCGGGAATAGAGAACCCAGCCCACCGCGTGGCAATCAGCTCCCATTAACCAGTGCCCTGCCCTGCTCATGTCCATTGCGGCAGCAAAAGTCCGGGGTCAATATAGATCTACAGCACTTGCAGCGAGTAGACATCGTCTGACACATCTAACCACACACCCAAAGTTCACAAGAACGGAGCCGTGTCCGCCCCAGATTGAATCGGTCCCTAGTCGGGGATGAGGAGAAACACTTGCGGCCCCGGATGTGGGGTAACCGCATGTGCATTGAGAGGCCTGAACAGCCGTAGCAGTGATCATTAATCTAGCGGGGTAAAGAAGCAAAAACTGGGGTCGCGGACCCGTAGTCTAACTCCAGATGCCGCAATGTTGAAGGGTGCGGATGAGTGAGCTTAGGTGATGTCTTGTTGGAATGGGGGCTTGTAACAGGACGACGTCCGAGGATCTCCAATCTCAACAATTGCGGCTCCAGGGTCTTGTGTGGAGTGCATGACCTGTCATGTTGCTTTATCTGAACTGCGGTCGGAGGACATGTATGCAGAGGGATGAAGCTGAGCGGTAGGTTGAAGTTGGCGGCTCTCGAATGAGAGACACTGTTGGGAGGGTGAAGACTGTCTTTCTGAGGGGCGAGTAGAAATGTCGGTTCGAATGTTGAGAAAATTCACTGTCTTTCTCGTGCCCAGTTTGTGAGCCTGATGATGGCCACCTAGGTTCGGGTACCTTGATCTTGAGGTAAACTAGACTATTTAGCCCCACGATGGATATGCCTGAGCTAAGACTTTTGCTTGGACACTAGACTTGGGTAGCCTATTTGGAATGGCAGATCAATTTTAGAATCGACAAAAACCCATGTGGTCATGCATCAACGCTTTGATGCGGAAAAGGGTGGGAAGAGGAGGTTTGTTGATGGTGTATGTTGTTGAACACCAGCACCAAAATGAGGCGCATCGTGCCATAACGGTGGAAATGATTGGTCAGATCGGATCTCTAATACGACTCGGTCAAGTGCCTGAGCTTGAGCTTTGATGTCGGTTCGGCCTGAGCAAAAGAGTCTAGAGAGTCTGGGGGATGTTCAAAAGATTGAAGTCGCGGGGTGTGAGTGTGAGTGGGGCCGTCCCCGCCTTTGCCGGCGAGACGGAGACGGAGACGCAGCGGAGCCGCAATTGCCTTCACCCTCTTGTCTCTTGTCCTCTCCTTCCCCTCTCAGGTAAGGCCTCAAAATAAAGACAGGGCAGGACAAGGCAAGTCTGCGGGTCCGCGAAGTCAAAACCACAACCAAAGACAGCACGAGGCTTAACTTCTTTTTTACTTTTCAACGTTTGTTCGGTCATAGGGAACGTCACGGGGGGCGGGGAAACTATGCAGAATTGGGAATATGAGCAGGAGTATCGTATGGACTGGACGGCACTCACTCCCAGACTAGGGTGAACGGCTCTTCCCCAGGATTTTGGAGAGCCGCTCACTTTGCCTGAAGGTCAGGTTGGAAGGGACAATATGGGTCGGGTAGGTACGTGCTGTAGGTACCTAGTAGTTAGACGCCTCCTTTAGCAGGGCCATTGCATGCGGGGTCAAGTCACTGCAGTTGAATGGGATGCTCGCTATCCTTTACGCCGAAGACCCCCTTTCTGTTGGTCTCACAGCAACCATTATCTGCTGCAGGAAGCTATTGTGGATGCGCTGTACCTGAAATTTAAAATAAATAAAAATTCAATAATATCGATAATAGCTGTGGGGGCAAAAAGATATGCTGGTTGATGAATTTTAATGTACGAGAAAGGAAAGTATGATGTATCTGTTTGACGGCAGATGTGAAGATCTTAATTGCCCCACTACCAAGTGAGTGTACTGGCAGACTGGGTTTGAATGACTCTGACGCTGTAATATTCGACATGACCGGGAAACTGATACCCCATGTTGATAGTATAAATTATCGAATGATTTCCCCAGACCGAGCAAGCATTCAATTGCACTATAGATATCGCGTGGCTATGCATATGGTATGTAGAGAGAGGCCTATTACCCTAGACACCGTCACAACCACCAAAATGGACAAAAGGAACATGTATTGATTGCATGGCATCAGCATGTCGACCAGAATGCGCTAGCGATGGGATTGGTCGCCTTTCAACCCGAAGAAGGGTTCGGGATGATAATGTATGGTTCGATCACGATGTGGCTGCGGTTCGCTGTACAGTAGAATGTCGTTGATTTTAATTAGTTGGGCCCTGCCTAGTAGTTATGTATTCATTAGAGTTGATCAGCATCAACTGCACTGTAACTGTAACTGGTTACGATGGACCTAAAAATTGCAGCATTCTGTTGATACGGCATTATTAGCAAATAACACCGACTGTTTAGTCGTAGTTCAAGGATGAGATGTCCAAGCTTGGAGACTTTGATGTTCCATTGCCGCTTATGCATTACTAGTCTACAGATTGCAGTACTACATACAACAACGAGCAGCATGTCCTTACCTAGAGTGCCTGGGATTGTCGGCTCCGGGGTTCTGCATGCATTATTGATAGCTTGATTTGTCAGATATGATGGTGGTGGTGCTATGCAACCTATGTACAATCCAGAGCTCTTTGTATCCTAGGTACGCAATTACAGCGTACAGATAGCGTACTGCATTTACAGCACTGTATCTCGCTCTCTATCTCTTCAGTAAAGACAGATATTCATTCATGAATACTTGAGTTCCACCAAAAGCTTTGACGTCTTCTACTCAACAAGCTATTTGCTGACGCATGAGTCGAGTAAAGCTTGGACACGTCTCGAAGGGACCCTTTAAAAAGCTCTGACAATTTCGTAATTCTCAAAATTCGCACTTTTTTTTTACTACGATTTACTGTTAAGCTTGACCTTTTTAGTAGGAGATCCCCTCCTTAAAACTCCATCAACGTACATCCCCTTGTGGTGCCTATCCATTGGCCACTGGTGGGTTCGGTTGTGGGGTAAGCTTTCAAGTCTGGTGACGGGCTTCGGGTCTTTGCTTTGGTATCGGCTCTCTTGATTTGTAGATTTACCAGATCTCTTATCCACTTTGGCGGGGGAAAAAAGATGGTTGTGGAATCAAAAGGGTAGCTACCGGGTTCTATGAACAGAATTAGAAGCTAGATCCGTCAAGTTACAGCAGACCAAACCAACAGAGATAGGAGAAAAAGCCAGGTGGTTGGATTTGGAATGATAACGGTGACAGCTCGTTGAAGAAGTGCCAGATTGGTTTTTGCTTTTTGTCGGTATGTACATATGTAATGTACAAGTAACCGCATCTATATCCCTGTACTGCCCCGCGCTTCGGTTCACTTCAGTGTCTGAGATCAGACAGTTCTGTCTATCACTATCTCAACGTTGGGGTTGTACCGGCTTAGAGGAGGAAATTGTTGCCATTGAGCCGTTCCGAACCTAGGTATTCTACTGTAGACACAGCTCCAAAAGCCGAGACAGTTACGTGACGTTTCGACTACTAACCATATCTGTTGGTGCAGCAGCCATATGTACCTACTCTACTCTTGTTCCACCTCCGCCACTACGGCAGCCCAATAATTACAGTACAGTGCTCCGCAAAGGTCCTCTCTTCGGGGACCCATTCTTTCTTCCGGATGCCGTCCGTCCGCTCACGCCGCTCTACTCTTGTCGCCGCCGCCGCACATCTGAGCGACCTGTGAGAGGTTATCCGTTCAATTGAATGGACCACAACCCACATGGTCCCCTAGAAAAACAAGCTACAGCTGTACGTACCTCGCTGTACCTTGCTTCGTAGTGCAACTAAAAGCACCTTGAGACGTGTGAGGCGAGGCTGTTGCGGGGAAAGTTGGCGTCACCAAACACTCCCACCCCTCTCCCCTCCACCACCTCCACCGAGGTTCACGCATCGCACACCCCCCTTCACTACTGTAGTGCTTCCATTCTCCCACCCAAAAACCGAAAAACCCCGCGTCGTTCTCAAGAATAAATACTCTGCTTCCCGTCGTCGATATTTCCAATTCTCTCCTCCAGATCATCTCTCTCATCCACAACTCTCATATTCTCTTTCATATAAATCTCCTTACCTTTGATACCCCAATACCCCCCTCTCTCTATACCATATAACATATTATACACAATGGCTCTCACCGTCGAGCTGTCCACCCCCGTTACTGGTACCTACCAGCAGCCCATTGGCCTGTAAGCTACCACCCTTAGTAACCTAATCAATAATCTCTCAGAAATGCTAACACATATACCAGCTTCATCGACGGCAAGTGGGTTGAGGGTGTCGACAAGGGAAAGTTCGAGGTTATCAACCCCTCCACTGAGGAGGTCATCACCTCCGTCTGTGAGGGTACCGAGAAGGATATCGACCTGGCTGTCACTGCTGCCCGCAAGGCCTTCGACGGCGAGTGGAGGAAGACTGCTCCCCAGACCCGAGGCAACCTCCTCCTCAAGCTTGCCGACCTCGCCGAGAAGAACCTCGACCTCCTCGCCGCTGTTGAGTCTCTCGACAACGGAAAGTCCATCACCAACGCCCGTGGCGATGTCGGTGCCGTTGTTGGCTGCCTCCGATACTACGGTGGTTGGGCCGACAAGATCGAGGGCAAGACAATTGATATTGCTCCCGATATGTTCCACTACACCCGATCCGAGCCTGTAAGTCATAACGCATAAAGACATGTAAAATCCCAAATACTGACATGCATTCATAGATCGGTGTCTGCGGTCAGATTATCCCTTGGAACTTCCCCCTTCTCATGCTGGCATGGAAGATCGGACCTGCTCTGGCCACTGGTAACACTGTCGTCATGAAGACTGCTGAGCAGACTCCTCTCTCCGCTCTCGTCTTCACCCAGTTCATCGAGCAGGCCGGTTTCCCTGCCGGTGTCTTCAACCTTGTCTCTGGCTACGGCAAGACTGCCGGTGCCGCCCTCTCCTCCCACATGGACGTTGACAAGATCGCCTTCACTGGTTCCACTGTCATCGGCCGACAGATCATGAAGGCTGCTGCTTCTTCCAACCTCAAGAAGGTCACCCTCGAGCTTGGTGGCAAGTCCCCCAACATCGTCTTCGAGGATGCCGACATCGAGGAGGCCATTAACTGGGTCAACTTCGGTATCTACTACAACCACGGCCAGTGCTGCTGTGCCGGTACCCGTATCTTCGTCCAGGAGTCCATCTACGACAAGTTCCTCGCTGCCTTCAAGAAGCGAGCTGAGGAGAACAAGGTCGGTGACCCATTCAACGAGGAGACCTTCCAGGGTCCCCAGGTCTCTCAGCTCCAGTACGACCGTATCATGGGCTACATCAAGGCCGGTAAGGACGAGGGTGCCACCGTCGAGATCGGTGGTGAGCGCCTCGGTGACAAGGGTTACTTCATCAAGCCCACCATCTTCTCCAACGTCCGCCCCGACATGAAGATCATGCAGGAGGAGATTTTCGGCCCCGTCTGCGCTATTTCCAAGTTCAAGGACGAGTCCGAGGTCATCGACCTTGCCCACGACACCGCTTACGGTCTCGCTGCCGCCGTCCACACCAAGAACCTCAACACCGCCATCCGCGTTTCCAACGCTCTCAAGGCCGGTACAGTCTGGGTCAACTGCTACAACATGTTGCATCACCAGCTCCCCTTTGGCGGATACAAAGAAAGCGGAATTGGACGAGAACTCGGCGAGGCAGCCCTCGCCAACTACACACAGAACAAGTCGGTTGCCATCAAGCTGTACTAAGCATAGCAAAGCGAATTGGGGCTTTTCGAAGGAAATATGGGCGGCGTTGTAACTGCATGATCAATTTGTATATGATTCCACTTTAGTTCTACGTATTTGATGAAGAAATGTAAAAGAAATCGTCAAAAATAGTCCAACATTATGGTCTGTGAGGTTGGTGTTTTGGTGTTTTGGTTCTCTTACCCGTTTGGGAAATAAACCTGCGGGTAATCCCGTCGGGCCACGACAACGATAAGCTAATTGCCTACACGACAGAGGAAGGAGCAGTTACCATAAAACAATTTGTTTCACTGACATTAATCCGATGCTGTCTTTCATGGATCATAATCGAGTTGTGTCGTCGCATCACTCTGACGCGGAGACGAGACCAACGGGCGACAATACCCCGACGCCCCCCACTCGGTGTAATTACCACCGAGAAGTATCTTCGAGTGCCGCAAGATCGCATATTACAACATTCACAGACCAAAGAATAGCGAAGTCGACGAGGACGTCGAGATTAATTGTGTGCTAACGAATCCTGTTCAAGTCAATCTCCGCCGCTATCTTCCACCAAACCGCTCGCCCCTATCAATTGCTTGCTCATATCACTGACGAGCTTTTTGAGCCTCCTTCCAAAACATCACCCCCGAGTTTCTCACCCTTTCAATCAAATCTCCATCTGAGATATCATGCTAAAACTTCCCCTACCTTCCATCATCGGGTCATCGACGCCATATTGCGGTCACCATTGATCGGGAATATCAGTTGCCTTGTCTTTTCCTGAGTTGTGATTGTTCGTTTCAGGCATGTTCCATACTCCTCTACCGTCGGATGTGCCCATCAGTGTGTCAGGAAAATTGGCCGCTAGGAGCATAAGAGACCAAATAAGTAGGTCAGTTTATGCTACTTAGGTCAGACCTTTTAGGCTGTTTATTTTTTGTATCCTATCTCAGGCCAACTTTTCTGGAACCCAGTAGGTGGTGCCTTAGGGATTCCAGTCATCGCCACCGCCGGTTGTGCCGTTGGAAGCAGGCGCATCCTGGCCTTCAACTGGGTTGTTGGAATTAGGGTCGTAAATAGTAAGAGGAAGGACGACGACCCGGCCACAAACGCTCCGATTGTCGTTGCGATTGCTCAGCCTGCGGGTGGTGTCTTTGCACGAACACAAGCAATTTGCCATCAAGCGCTCTAGATCCAAGGTGTTTTTACCCCTAATGCCATTAACTGGTCTACTCTAATCGTAATGCCTATCAATGCCGCTGGCGGTGACTGGTTATCCTTCGCCGGCCTTTTTTTGACCGGGGTAGTATACACTCCGGCCTTGAAGGTCATCCTGCTTGAACGAGCTCGAGTGGGAGGTACCAGTGTGATTGGGCTTTCGGGATCCTGTTCTCGAAAGATATCCGACCACCAGTCGTAGCGGCGCTCATTAGTGATTTTGACACCAGGATGCGTGGCTTTGAACAAGTCGTCGAATGATTCGAACTTGACTATGGATCAAGCTGTGGAAGAACTCGGTGCTCCCAAAGACGAGGACTTTATCGTCCCTAGTCGCCTACTTGATCGTCTCTCTCGTGCAGGCGTCGTCACTAGGTATGACAGTTAGAGGGGACCAGGTAACGGCGGCAGGCGTAAAATACCTTGAATCAAGAGCGCTTGATAGGAGACGGAGAGCAACAGAGCGTAGAGGCATCATCCTCTGTATCGTCGGCGTCTTATTCGCCGTCTTCCTCTCTACCGTTGCCGCTGTCGCCCTGGCTCTGACTCTCGTCTATCTCCCCACCATCCTCTCTTCCATCTATTCCATTACCATTCTCCTTGTCATCCAGACACGAACTCATAACCGTAGTCTGTCCGAGTGGTAGAGCGGCATGTTACTGGATATACCGGTTTTTCCTTTCCATGAACACGCAAGCCCCGTGTCAGATTTGACCCAAATTGGGCCCAACTCACTCGACCTGCCATCTGAATGTCGCCTTCGTTAACCCAGGTCTTGATACTTTGAATGATGTTGGCACATCTCTCGAGGTAGCCGCCAGTCATACTCTGCCAGATGCGCCTCGCAGATTTCCCACGGGAACTTGTGATCGAACCGCCCTGCTCCCACCTGGTACTCGACCAGATAGGAGCTTTGTTCGCAGTCAATGATTTGATCAAGGATTGCAAAAACAGCATCCTGAAGTGCCCAGACCTCGTGTCGAAAGAGGTCAAGTATGGCGACCTGCTGATCGTCTTCAGCGCTGTCGGCAGCAGTACCCCTGTTTTCGATAGCGGATTTGCCTGGATCGATAGCGAGATTGGCATCCTTTTGCATCTTTCCCATAGTTTGGTAGCGGATATCGACTTGTTCTTTCAGGCGTCCCATCCAGGACAACATGGGATCCTGGCCAGATATGTTGGGGATTAAAGCACGTGTTCTGTAAAGAGACGGTTAGAATTTAACTTGGAACATTGAGTGAACACGAACCTTGGCTGAAAGGAGAAACAAGACTTTGGGGGAGTAATGAGCGGCTGTTGACACTGCGTTCCTACAACGACAGTCAGCTAGAGAATTTTGTCACGCACAATTCGAAACCTCACCTCAGGTTCAAAGAGAAGAGTTAAAGGATAGAACCAGCTTTGGTCGGAAACCACAGACTGAGAAACAAACCTATTAGTAGTTACACAGGCGATGCGGACGATAAACTCACTGACCAGCGACCTTCGGTGCGTATGACGGAAGTGCTGTAAAATGGAAGGAAGAGCATAAATAGAAGGGCGTGATAGAAAGAAAAACAGAAAGAAGAGGGAGGAAATAGAAAGCACAAAAATGGTCGCCTGGATTGTTGCCTACCTAGGTAGCTTGTTCAGATATCGCAAGGGCGTCAGCTGACGAACACTGCCCGCAAATGTCAGGATTGGTAGTAAGTGCTAGAAAGCTGATAGCGTGGTGGTTTTTCCCTACGCTGGAGAGACGGAAAGTGTTTGTATGGAATCTGAAATTGACGAGGCCGGTCCAGTAGTTCGATGACAGAAGTCGATAACGCCACAGATGTGATTGTCCTCGGAAAAGGCCTTTCCTGTAACACGATGGATTACGAGGAAGTATATTGCAGCAAGTGTATGCTTCGCGGTCCGAATCTCATCTTCACCAGAAGGATCTTGTATCCCATTTTGAACGGATAGGCCATGTAATCAGGAGGTACTAAGCTACAGCCTATACACGGACGCCATGGGGTAGCTAACTTCGAGCACTTGAGCCTCAGGTTCCACTTTCAACAACATGTCATGCTAGGTATTGTGTAAATGAGGCTATGGAGGACAATAACACCTCTTCTCAAGATGCCATCATCGACAACTTATCTCTATCGAAATGGGCCTAGGCATGTCAAAGAGGCGGGTAAGTCACACCCAGCACCTCAAGGACATAGCCCATGCGGTGAGCGCAGGCCCAACGGATCACAAGCCGTCGGGTGGCCTGTTCCATATTACAGATTGGAGGAGCGACGGTTTTCTGTTTATAATGAGGAGACGTTGACTTACTACTACCCACCTAGAGCCTTCACGTCGGCGTGAATACAACAACAAAATGCATTCGGGTAGTGATGTCTCCTTCTGCTTGATAAAATCCTCCAAATACTGACACTCACTCGCGCAGATCTCATACCCTAGCTCTCATTTCTAAATATCCACAAACCCGATAGTGGCCGCTAAACGCAACATGCCCCAAGCACGCCGAGAACGAAAACTAACTATGTCAACCACAGTCGACAGACTTGAAGACAGGCTTGTCGCAGCCTGCCCCAAGCGCGTCGAGGACGAAAATCCCACATGAACCAAAAGTGATGAACCAGCTGCCAGTCCGAAACTTCTGCCAGCTACTTATACCTGCCACTCCAACATTGTCAGCCAAGTGGCACAAATGAATTTTCACTGCCCGCTGTTGTCAGCAAAAATTCTATGCGCTTCTACCTACCTAAGATTTACATTGTTTCTGGATTGCTACCCTCCGCCCTTCATTTTCTTTCTTCCCTCCTTTATTTCTTTTCTTTCTTTATCGCCTTGCAAACCACTCCAGCCAAATCTCTCTTTCACATCTACCTCTGCTCCCGCTCGTCAGAGACATACAATATAAGTTGCCTGTTATCGCACAGCTGCAAGGTATGTTCAGTGTACTTATGCTTCAATGTTCACCTCTAACTATCATAAATAGCGACGTCTTTCTCGGCTACGTCATGGATGACTGGGAGGCAATTGAAAATGATATACTACTTGAACTTGAACGTATCAAGAACAAAGTCACTTCTTTGGGTCTAAAGTGGGATTAGTTTGACGACCTCTGTTACGCCATAAGTTCCGAAACTATCATCGGCACGGAACGCTATCGCATGTGGAACGATGTATTTGAAGACTAGGAACCTCAGAGCATGGAAACATTGATGCACCCTGGCGCCCCGAGGGCCCCGACATTCAAAGAAGTTGCAGTCGAAGCTGGAGTGTTCAAAAGTACACCAATCTCCTCGCCGACAAAGAAACGGAAGGCCACGGATGGTGACTCTCCGTCACCCAAGCGAGCGAAAACACAGACGACAGGCAGCAAAACACACGAGACAAGCTATCAAGAGCAGGTCAGAAATGAAATCGCCTACTGCATGCCAAGTGTAACAAAGAAGTCTAAAATCAAGATTCTTTGGAAGGGGGCTAGCGGCAATTATCGCTCTAAGGAGGATATTGTGTTTGCAGAATCCCGAACGCAGACCGAAGTTGAGCATGAAGCCCTGCAACGTCACGATGCGTTCCAGGAGCGTGCCTGTGCAAGTCGTAACCGCGAATATATCACATATATCGCCCGGAAGAGAATCAAGTATTTGATTGCCATCAATAGACCTTCTGACTCGATCTGCTTCGCTGCAGAATTTCCGCCACTAGACGTTGTTCGCCCAACACTCGCACGAGATATTATGGCACAGCAGGCGAAAGACATCTAAAAATTCTTGGAACAAATACCGCCAACAGCGCAGCAGTCTTGAAGCTATTTTTTTTTCTTGGATAAGGAACAAAAACTCACGGGACCATCAAGTGGTCATGGGCATTGCCAAAGAAGGGTGCAGCTTGGGTTGCGTTACTGGGACGCAATCGGGGCCAGAGGTTTCTTTTGTTTTTCTTTACAGTTGAGATTTCTCTTCTTCTCCCCCAAATGGGGTTGCGTTACATGGGGCAGTGAATCACAGTGACATGGAAATATGGGAATGGGTTATAGGTGATAAGAATGTTGCTCAATAGAATGTTGCTACCTACTATCCAAGCCCGCCACCAAATGAAACCAATAGTAGTGAAACTTGTAAGGATTGTGTTCCATTGGGCAAAGTCGCCCAAGAAAAGTAGCCAACATCAGTTCATCACCTCATCAGTAGTACCTAATGCAACCCCACCCAGCGGATCACCATGTCGAACTGTTTTAACATTTCTTCATCAAATAAGGCAAGCAAAACATCATGGATGTCTTTCCTTTCACGTGTTCTGTGCTGCTCTGCTGCATGTCTCGCATTAAAGCAGGAGCACATGACTTTCTTGTCTCTGATTCGCTAGTCGCTGCTCAAGAAGGAAGGCGTGGCGGGTCGTTCCTTATGTTTCAACATTTAAGCGAGTCGGCGTCGACGTTTAAATTTAACAACGGCCGGAGCTGTCTTTC
Organism: Fusarium sporotrichioides; assembly: GCA_019054645.1. NCBI lineage: Eukaryota > Fungi > Ascomycota > Sordariomycetes > Hypocreales > Nectriaceae > Fusarium > Fusarium sporotrichioides. The sequence goes on along the minus strand of JAHKNS010000001.1, from coordinate 10,563,793 downwards.
GGCCCCATAATCGGGACAGGGACACTGAGTGCTTAACTTAAATTTAATTTTGGTTGACAAGAAGCCTTTCACGATAAAGACGATTTTTAATGTTAAGCAGAATTAAAATTGAGATCTAAGTAAATTTAATATTCGCAGTCGTTTCCAAGATGCTGCTCGTGCTAAGATGTGACGACTATAAAAGACATGAACGCCATTGAAACCTTTAACATAGAATGAACTGCAAGACTTGAGTGTACCTAAATGCGTTTCTCGATGATATTCCCTTCTTTCCTTCCACCAGCACTCCTGGGCTGACAATGACGAACAGGTACGTTTGATATTGCCCTTACATCACACCCCTGTCTATACGCCCGCACGTCCCACCTCGGATCTGGACGAACTAAGGACACTCCAAGTTAGCAACATCGACAAAATTAGGTGCTGACACTCAAAAAAGGGAAAGCCAAGAGAAAACAAGTTTCATCTATCATGAAAACTCTTGAGATGGTCTTGATTATCAAAGACAGCTGTACAATTGATTGATATCTGTGTTCTAGTGAACGATATCTAACGTATGAAGAGTTTATGTGAGACGAGCTCCCAGGGTCACCTTTAATAGGGCAACAAAGAAAACTTGATACTGGAGTGACAGTCGAAACTCTGCTTGACGAATCTCGATATCTGAACAGGTGAAACAAGCTAGTTAACAGCCTCAAATTTAACATATCGTACCTTTTCGACCAGACGTGCGTAAACACCAAAGAAAGCATCACGGAGGTTTTTTGTAGCTCAACAACGAATTGACCCAACAATACTAGCTTCTTCCTGGCTCCCAACTTCCCTGTCGATAAAGCTTTCGCCTCTCTCCTCCCACAAACATATTGGTAGACACTATACCCGTGATCTGGGCCTGCTAGCAACTCGTAGCGTTGACCCAGACTCAATTCAAGAGGTCGTTTTTCGGTGAGACCAGGGTCATTCATTGGTCAATGGCTTGCAAAAAGAGGGGAATTTCAAGAGATGCAACCAATCAATACCCTGGTTCTCACCGATTTGTTCATGAGGAGTGATGGTGTAAGTGAGCAAGTCCACCATGAGCCTCCTTTGAGGCCGAATTATAACTCTCTGTTGCCAGGACGTGTCTCTGAATCGCTCGAATCTTGCACGCAAGCATCAGGCACATTGGAACTTTTCACCTTATCGTCTTCTGACAAGTATTTGCTGCGTGCCTCAATTCGCCCAACGCATGCGATCAAGGTTCCACCAAGATACCTCCTCGTGACTTACACCGAATACAGTACATTACATTACATTACATTGCAGTTCTCAAGATGGATAAAGGAGGTGCTTCTGCTGCTTTTTGGCCCAGGGACTTGTCCCAGATAGGTCAAGAAAGCCCGCGTGTTTCCACCCTCGCGGGGCTGGAGTACGAGGCGCTCTTCGATAAATTCTTTGACTACGAGCTCTACTCTGATTCCACTCATACCCAGGAGCACTTAGCAGCTTCTAGCCCCCTTCGCTCAACCCACCGGGACTCTTCCCCGTTCATCGTTGACATCCCATACTTTTTTGATCACCTCTCACTTGGGAGAGACGAGGCCGGGTACCCAAAAATGACCCCTGGCCTGAACCCGGATGATGGGATCACCACATCCGAGTCCATGGGTCAGACCCCACCGGGACTCGTCAGAGGTGGTAGTACCTCTCCCTCGTCTCCCTCGTCTCCTTCAGGCTCTTTCTCTCTCGAAGGCGTAGACGATCCTCGTCGACGTCCTCGACACAGTCTTCGAGAGGTTCGGGCCCAGGATGATGAATGGACCTACCCTCAGGCCGTCCCCAGCAAGCATGCCCCAAGGGGATATGGATATCCGCCTCAGGTTCATGTCCACGAGTCGTCCTCTCGCCGCTCAAGCCACAGCAGCAAGACATACTCCCCCCCTGCGTCGACCTCTGGTGTCAAGCGTCAGCGATCTGTGGAGAAGAGGTCCAGGCACCTCTCTGATCCTGACCAGACAGCCGACGTTCGCAAGAGTGGAGCATGTCTGCCGTGCCGTATCTCCAAGACTCGCGTAAGATAACCATCCAATGCCTATACAAGGTCGTTGTCCCTATGAAGCATAAACTGAGCCAATCCCCAGTGTCAAGACTGTGGCGTCTGTCCCTTTTGCCGTAAGGCGTTCCCAGACCACTCACACCTGGTCTGTACCCGTAGGACCCCTGCGGTTGCTCCGCCTGTGATTCGTCGCATAGCCGGTATGTCGAACAACCCCCCCTGGTTCCCCAATATCCCCATCCCATGTGAGACTTGTATACTGAGACATATCGCTTCCAGATGTTTGGTCCCCCGACCCTGTCGAGGAGAGGCGTGTGGTCGATAACGAGCCTCGTTTTCCCACCGCCAAGCCCAAAGACATCCTCATCTACTTTACTCGCGATGCAGAGTCTCCTTATCTTCGTGCATCTGTCCAGGCATATCATTCCAAGTACGGTGTTGATGAGAGCCCAAGGAATGCTGCTTTTGAGCGCGACAGATTCCCCAGCTATGTCGAGCTCCAGCGTTGGGTCGAGGCCCAAATCAGACGCGAGCGTAGCTCCAGATTCGAACATGTAGTGCAAAACTTTTTGCTCTCATATTATGAAGAGGGTCAGGGACTTCCAAAGGTAACACTCGCAACCCATCCTTGCTCGCCCTTGCAGTCTGCAGTATGACTAACATGTGGGTAGCACAACCTTGTCTCCAAAGTTCACACTATGAACTGCTTCTTCAGGATCTGGAAAGCTCCACGCTTCACCTGCTGTAGCTCGTCCAATAAGATCTCTCAAGTTCCCTTTACTGTCCAGGCTGAGTTGAGACGTATTGCATGGAACGCACTTGTGTCCCACGAGCATGATATCCTCAAGCTACTTGAGGATGTCTTGGCTCAACAAGATTCGCTCAAAGCACAAGAGAAGATGGCAGTGTGGGCAAGCTTGTGGCAGCTCATGCTGATGTACAGAGACTTGATCATTGCCCACGATGGGTATTTCTCTCGAAACCCCAGTGCTCAGAAAGATCAAAATACCGGTAAGGCACTCCGAAACAGAATTCCGAAATGGTCACTAACGAATGTCAGTTGGCGCCTTTGAGAACCTATACAACAGCTTCTTCCCTTTGATTGCTATGTTTTACCATTGCCAATTCAAGACCCCCAAGAGAATGGAAATGTCTATGGATTGGCTCAAGGACTACCCTTCTCATGCACGTCACAGCGCCAAGCTCCGTCAGGTCTCCCAGGATATGATGGATGCCAAGAGGGAATTCTGTAAGTATACGTTATCTTGTTCCCGCTGGATACACTTCTGACTTACTTCCAGATGAGAGAGTTCAGCGGTCGTCGCACAAGGTCGATGAGCGACTATGCGCCTTCGTGGTTAACCATGAAATGAAGAAGATCTCGACAAAGAGACGCCCTCGAAGTAGTACCAAGAGCAAGGGCGCGTGATGTTGCCAAGTCATCGCAACCATCACGTCCAGTCATTACAGGAAAGTGATTATCACAACAGAAAACGGGAAAACCAGTTTTATAAAAAAAAACATGTGGAAAAGCAACAAAACAAAAACAAAAAAAGGGTTTAAACAGTCTGTTCTTTTTATGATGATAACGAATACAACGACGTTCGCTGTAACAGGAATGCCGGATCTGGATCAAGGCAAAAGCATGGATGTATTTGGGGAGCGCATCATGGCAACAGGCTCACTTGGGCAGTTATCTTGAATCTTGGCTTCTTTCCCCCGTTCTTTTTAGCAGTTTTCTCCACTCTATCAGCGAGGTCTTCTAGACTGACACCCGCTATGTTGGCGGAGGCGACTCCGATCGTTAATACAATTCTGTCTTTCTTGTCATCTGCTTTCTTGAGGTGTGCTCGTATGCTGTGTGACTGTTAGGCAACAGGATCTTGGTGGGACAAGAGGAGGTAAGCACTTACCCAATGGCATTCTTGACCTCATCCGCAGTCTTTGGGGCGACGGGTAGAACCATGGCCAGAAGCCCAGCTACAGCACCAATGTATGAAGCCCAGAAAGGAGCGTCGTCATGCTGGCTCGCGAGAAGTGCAGAGAGACTTTGGTAAAGCTGTGAGTCTAGGCTGTTCAGGTGACCGCCCCATCTAGCCGAGGCTGAAAGCGCCAAAAGGGCTCTTCCAGTGTGTGAGAGGCCAGGGGCTTCAGCGTCTCGGGTGATTGCATGATGTAGTGCGAATGACGAGTTAATCTCCGTGTCATGCCCCTGACGAGTCCAGATATCTCGTGCAAAAAGAACATCCAAACCAGGGATCAAAACATTTGGCATACCGGAAAGGTCTACTCCTTGAGGGATGGCGTCTTTTAGCATCTTCACCACGGAATCGAACACAGGCTTCTCTTCCGTGGTGACGCTGGCAAGAACGTTGAGGGGGTTCGACTCTCGCATTTCGACAGGCAGCTTCATCATAAGAGCACCCTGTCGGTTCGAGCCACCGCAAAATGTGACATTTCCAATATTCGGCACCGTAGCAAGTAAAGCCTCAATGACAGTAGCAATTGCAGGAAACTGGTGACGGCGGCGCTTTGAAAGTCCGAATATGCGATCATCATGTTCTTCATTGACGCGACGCATGTGCCTCACTTGAGAGAAGAGGGTCCCAGGGGCCGTATAACCATTAACAAAGGGAATGGGATAGGGGCTCACTGGATCTTGGTGCATAAGCATGCTGCCATAACCGCGAAAGCCGCCGCCACACATGTAAACGTTCACACGGGCGCCCTTGTCACGAGAGGCTTTGACGGCTTCAAGCGCAGGGAACCGGGAGCATAAATTGGCGTATGCCTGCTGCATACCGACCTGGAGCTTGGAGATCTCGGAGGCCTGGACATCGGCTGGTTGCTCTTGCAGCACGCGGATCAATCTCGCAGCTCCAAACGGTAGACTCACACCAGCCCGTGCGGCGTCAATCTCATAGTTGGGCTTACTGGTATCAACCCATGTCATCTGCACGCTGCCACCTCCAAGATCCAGGAACAGGGCGCCACCTTCAACGCCAACGAGCCCGCTTCGAGAGCCCATGACAGCACCAAACAGGGTTTCCACAGCGGGCTCCAGGATGCTCACTTTGAGACCGTTAGTCACAGAAGCGATGGCATCGAGCATCTCGGCCGCATTGTCAGCGCGGCGCATGGCCTCTGTGGCGAGGATGGTAATGTGCCTTGTAGGTACTCCATGCCGCACGGCAAGCTGATGGAAACGCTCCAGGGTCTCGGAGACAGCAGCAATAGTTTCAGGCAGAAATACCAGACCTCTTGGGGTAGTCTTGAGCGCATCAAATAGTGAGATGGCAGCTCGGGTTGCGTAGATTGGGCGAAGAATACGTGTAAATGGGGGCGCCAAAGAGGTGATTGAGAATCGAATGCCGTTGCTGGAGAAGAACAATTAGATCATGAAGCGCAGCATTTTGGTCTCGGTATGAAGGTCTATGTACCTTCCCATATCAACTATGGCATATAGTTGACTTTCACCCTGAGGGTTCCATGGTGTAAGAGTCTGCGACAGGTTGTCGAGAGTGATAATGTCGGGCGCATTTGAGGCCATAATGAGTCTTTGCAGTGAGGTGAGTTGATGCTTTGCAGCAAAAGATGAAGCACGTCTGTAGTATAGGAGAGGCCTGCAGCGTATATGATGCAGCATGCGTGTGCTATGTAAGTGTTGTATGGTATTCTCTCCTATTGGGAATGAATCTAATAGGTTTGAGTTAACTTACTAAGGTAAGTTTGCTTGGGCTGGCCGAAGAAGCTTGGCGAGGTACTTCCGGGCAAGTATTCTATTTCTGTGGGGCTCATGACTGCGGGGTTTAGTACTGTTGGGTCCCGTCTCCACTCCCCGTGACGGCGCCGTATTACCCGGAGCCGTTACTATTCTTGGCTCGGGAGAGTATCACTCGTCTGAGTAGTGATATGGATGAGCAATGTTAACAGTAGCCGTAAAAGAGTGTAATTATTTTGCTTGCTTAATACAGTTGAATACGCCTTTGCTTCCTTTCCGGATGACATTTGGTCATCCGTAGATCCTAGCTATGTGCTACAGTACTAATACACCTGATGATATGAGACACCTGGACCCGATAGGATGACCTGAGGCACCTCACCGATGATGCTTTGTGTAAGAGTAACAACTTTGTGTTTATAGTGCCTTGACATAATGCCATCGTCTGATAATATTGGCGTAATACTTGGCAGACAGCCTATACGATCTTATCTAGTCATGTAGACTGAGCTTGTGGCTGTAACATGAAGAGAAAGGACTACGACTGAAACTGCAACATCGACAGGAAACAATGGGATGAGATAGGACTAGATAATATAACCTCAAAAGTACTAGTGGTCTGTACAGAAGCGTTATCGTCCTTACCTTAGTACTTACATGCTGGAAGGGGCAAGCATCTTTATGCGATGCATGGCACACCCAATTAGGCTTCTAATGTGGCACGTCATATCTTGCTTCTTGGTACTGCCAGGTAGTTTATCGGCAGTCACTTCTCTTGAGTGTATTATGTTTCATAGGTCTAACCTGAAATGACATCAGCATCAGCTAGGTTGTTTGTGCAATACAGGCAGTACAAGTTACCTATCCCAGTATCCAAGCTTGTCTCCCTAGAGCGATGCGGTCATACAGTATTAAAGCTTAGCCGTACGATTGCAGTAGGGTAGAGGCAGAGGGGTATCAGAAATATTGTCTGCTGGGAACCATAAGAGACGAAATTAGTAGGTCAGCTTGTGCCACTTAGATCGGACTTCTTAGGCTATTTATTTTTGTACCCTCAAGCTTAGAGGACAACTTTTCTGTTACCCAAGTTGTATTGGAGCGATGAGATCAGCACATAGGCAGTGGGCAAAGACACAGTGTTCCATCCATTTCCCTTCTAGGCTGAATCTTCAACACACTATGGCTTTTGATTCGATACGTCTTTGTTAGTCTAGGTAGTCTTGTGAGGAGCATTGGAGGAGCAGCCACCCTAGAGCATAGACACACGATGCAATGCATCCGTTCCTATTATTCTGGATAAAATTCCCATGCTTTGGCAAACGACATGCATGTCTGCTGCATATTTAACCCAATTACAGGACAGGATACCTACATAGTCACTGTACATAATGCATGTTCTCGTCTTGATTCTCTGGGAAATAATACAGGACATTGAGATAGATTGAATGGCATGATTCGTAGTTGATTCCAGCAAATGGAACCTTTCCATGACTGACAAGCAGAGATCTTTTCTGATTGGCTCACTTACAATGACGCGTGGAACGCGCTTTGTTTTTCGCGTCTTTCTACCAGCCACCTTCCTTGTTTTTGTATTTATTTTTTAAATACTAGTTCTAGGTAGGAGGTACCTAGCTCCTTCCAAGGTTTTCACCGAGAGGTCCAGAACATGGTTCCAGGAAGGAGCTACCCAGCTGAATGAAGGTGAGGCCAGTCTACACCTTTTTAACGTGGAACTTAGAACCGGAAGTCACGATGGGGCTGTGGGTTTATTTCCATGGATGTTTTGAGTTGTTTACCTTAATAGCATTAACATGTACATACCTACATGCCCGCCCCATAGGTAGCGATAGCGTGCTCTGTACAGTAGCGTCATGCTGACCCAGTTCTCCAATCATTGATTGCCCCTCACTCACTCGTGTCACTCTAACTTACTTTATTGACTATTTTCTACATACAGAATATTCAAACAAACAACAAACAAACCCAACCCCCATTCCAGGATCAACAAAATGCATGCGAGTGCGGGCAGGCGTCCGGTTGTGCTATGATATACTTCTCCCTTGCGTTACACCATGCTACTCTTGCTCTAGGTCCTCTACTCTGCGCTGTCTCTCTTTCTTGCCGCCGGCCTGTAGCTTCGACCTGTAGCTTCGACAGGGGTCGAAACGTGCTGGCTTTGAATCTTGTGCGAGCTGTCTCCTCGTTGGAGCGTCACATCTTGCTGCTATCTTTTAGTTCTCGACGCATACACCCCCTCGTCTTTCGCTCTCATCCAAGCATTCATCGTCGACTTTCTCTTTGCAGACGCACACGCTGGCTGCAATAAGTGGTGCCCAAACTTCAATCTTCAGCCAACAGGGAGCTTGGAAATCCTGGGTTATTTGTGTCTCACCAAAGGTTCGGTTTTTTTTATTTTAATATCATAACAAACAAACATGACTTGGAGCGCGTTTCGACAAACGTCGATTCCATGCTCGTCATCAATCAATACCATACTCTGTCTTCGGGAAGAATCCGATTTCAATTTCAATTCTTTCAAACGAGACAAAACATTGCCTCTGATTGTTCCATGTGTGACAGATACTCGGCTATTATTCACGTTTGTCTACATATCTGCAACCTCTCCCATCACACCCAAGAGGCTAGCCATACGCCGCATTTCTATGCGAGGTCCCGAGCAAGTCTCAGTCAATACTGTACCAGACCAAAGGCCGGCCGCCTGGAGCTGACCGCCCCTGAACCAGAGCAAAGGAAATATACTTGAATACCAAACGCACTTAGCCACTGCTCGTCATCCACCAGAAGCCTGCGACAATTAACGGAGAAGATCCTTCCAAGCAAACGAGCACCACGACTTACAATAGTCACTGTGCATCACACATTTTCCTCTTACCTACGTACCTACAACTCAGTGAGGTACGCAGGGTCTCAGTCGGTTGTTCTCTTGTGCCATTCCATCACATGGTCTCGATCACCTTAGGATCATCAATTCCCTTCTAGAGGCCTATCACAGTTGTTTCTTTGGCCAGGGTCCCTGCTCATTATCGCACAACGTGCCCTCGTCGCCCACTGACCGCTGCTTGACCTATTCCTTGTCACAGACGCTGCTGGGGTTGATTTAGACAAGGGCTTTGCACTAGCACGTCGCTTGTTGGGGCTTACTACGCTCACAAAGTACTCACCATCGTCAAGGGATTTACCTAGTGGACCTTGAGAAGCTCGTGAGAGCCGTAGAGGTCAAGACCCGATCACAAAGTACAACGCAGCGTGTCGGATAGCATTGCATTGCATCGTGGCCTACTCTGGTACGAGTTCCGCAGCTTTGTTCCCTGCTGCGACCTTGCTGAGGTAGAGTTAGAGAAACATAGCAACCTCGAAGCCAGTCGGCATCCAGCCAACAAGCATCTGTACAGCTTGACTGCCAGGTACTGTACCTACTCGACTGCAGCGTTCGCGCCACCCGCAGTTCGCTGTTGACCCACACCCACGGTCTTGACCACTGGCCTTCTCACATTTCTCTACTCTGGCTGAGACTAGACACCAAACGGAAGAGACGTACTGGACCTAGCGAGCCGCCCGTCCATTCCCAGCTGCCCTGCTCCCCACTCACCTCCCGGTTGAGCAACTTGGCTTGTCCGTTCATACATAGCGCACACTCCCGCCCACCACACCCACGTTTACTTGGTCGCTTCTCCCTCCTCCTCCTCTCTCACCTTCCCCCATTCCAGTCGCTCGTTTGCGCCCAATCCGCCCTTCGTCTTCTCGTGATTCTTGTGCTTTGGGCCCTCTGTCGGTCGCGCAAGCCCATACTTTTCACTAGCCGTACATTCGAATATCATCAATTGCGAGAGCGCGTCGAACGGGGCCTTGCCCGCTGTTATTGGTTTGCGATCTGAAGTCCACAAATCCCGCGGTGGTGACAACAACAACAAGACGGCCAATACTTCGCAGATGACGACAACAATTTTGACGACGACTCCGATCGATAGTCATTTTTATTGATCACTTACGTACATTCTACGTACCAAGCTCAGCACGCGCTCAAATCCTTAACGAATTTCGCCTGTGTTTCTGCACAAACCCCGCGATAGTATCGCCAGGCGCACAAAACAAACAATTAAATCGCACACCGTCGCGCTTGTGCGCTCGACTTGACTCTGAATTCCGCGACAGTCAAATTTACCGATCGAAGCCGCCCAGAGTTCGCACCGAGGATTATCCACTCAACATCACTTGACTGTCATATTACGTCCCGACCAGATCTAAGACACTACTGTCGCATTCCGAAACATCTGTGTCGACTCAATCTGCGCTCGACTCGCTCCGGTTTCCCGAGTCTCTTCTCTCTCTCATATTTATACTGGCGATTCAGACCTTGCGCGACTTCGAAGCGCATTCACATTTATTGTGATTCACCATGTCGCACTTTCAGTCGCTAGCGGCCCCTTGGTCGAGAAGCGCACGTCGCGAAGATATTCCCAGGACACCAGAGCCTAATATGAATAACGAAACTCTTCCACCATCGCCACCCCGCCCCCGTTTTCGAATCAAAAGGAGAAATGCGTCTAACCTTAATGCGCCAACTGAGCAGTTTCTTGCTTCAGTCGCTGCCGCAGACATCCCCATTCCCAGCATCGAGGAGCCTCGCGTGCTCGACGAAGAGATGGCGGAAACACTTTACCCTATCTCGCACTTCAACGACTTGACGGGGATGCCTTTTACACCGCACGATGCTCCTGATCGCATGTTTTCGCCCCCCAAGACTCCTGCTCCTGATGCCTTACCAGCTTTGTCCCCAAAGCAGTACCCAAACTGGTCCATCGATTCTACTCTTAGTAGCCTCGACTCTAGCCCTGATTATGAGTCCAGCCGGCCCTCGACTGCTCATTCGACCCACACGAGCGCTTCCTTATTAAGCTACTTTTCTATCAGCTCAGAAGATCTGAGCCAGTGTGTCAGCCCGGAAAATGAGAAGGCAGATGCCCTAGATGAAGTATCAAATGCCGACGACAACAGTAAAACCTTGAAGCCAGCTAAGAAGGAGGTTTCAAGAGAAACAATACGAAGAGCGCCCTGGACAAAGCCGATGAACCAGCACTTGTGGTCTACATATGTGATGTATCTGCAAGATCCAAAAGTCACCCCTTTCCGTATCGGTAAGAGCGGTATCCCTCCTCATGGAGTCTGCTTGCGCGTTGCTCGCGAGTCAAGAAGGAGCTGGAAAGGATCCAAGGCTCAGGGCAAGGTTGACATCGGAAGTGGCAGCATTACTCCCACACAAGGAGCTGCCGGCCCATTTGCTCAGTGGCCGCACACCTGCGCAGCTACCCGAGCCCAACTTCGAGAGCTTTGCAAGATGGATGCTCGGTCTAAGATGCGAGGCTCACAGTACAAAGCCCCCAGCCCAGCCCCATTTAAGAAATCTGCGGTTCGCTATCGGAACCGTCGCGCTGTACCGGCACGCTCGCCGTCAGTCTTCTCCGGTCAAGATATGGCCATATCGTTGGCAGTTAGCACATCGGACTCCATGCAATTGCATGGCCCTCTAGCTCAATTGACCAACTCGGAACCTGAACCTCGAACCGATGAACTCTCGTTGCCACCACCAAACAACGAGACTTTGGAGCCGCCAGAGTTAGCTCGCCCACAATTGGCGTCTCCTTTTGGAGCTCGAAGCTATGGGCCTAGCTCATCAAGCTCGCTACCCTCAAGTTTTGTTGTGGATTCAAAGCTACAGAGACAAACTCACACTGGCGGCCCGCGCCGTGGCTTAATGTCACCGGTCCGACTTACACGAAGTCGATCAACCCACAAGCGTCGACCCAACCATTTGGAGACCCGGAAGATTAAGCGACCCAGTCTCGGTTCCGACCTGTGGGTTGACCCGGCTTCGCTTGTTGATCTGTCAGCCACTCAAGACCAATTTACGCCTCAGACTGAGCCTGAGATCAACGCTGACGTCGTTGTCCCACGCAAAAACCTTCAGCAGCTATTCGAAGCTTCACTACACCCACCTGCTCAACAACAGACACTAGCACCCCCATTCACGGAGATGCCCCCTCGACTAGGCTCCCCTTTCGCGCTTGGAGGATCTAGCTTTTCTTTCCCGAACCGCCTGTCACATGGGACTGTGCCTGATCCTGATCCTAGTCGCCGGCCCTTTGCTACGGTTCAACAGTCGAGCGAAAGCAACACTGGAGTTACCCGCGCATCGTTAGCAAGCCGATTGGCCTACATTGACGAAAGACTTAAGGATTTCCGCCGTCGAGATAAGCCACGCCGACGATCCGAGTCACCACTCTAACCCTACACAACCGCTTTCTTTTTCTTTTTCTTTGTACATTTGCCAGACTTTATGTCGCTTGACGAGATTTATGAGTCCACGGACACCCACCCACACTACACTTACTGGTCGAATCTTATGATGGGACTACGACCCATTATTTACATGATGCATCTAGACGGCAGTTGTCTATCTGGCGATAGTCTTTATCTCCACGGTCCCCTCCTACTTCTACACATTGCTTTACTTTTCTTATAAGCGGGAAACCCCTGCATTTGCTCGATCGTGTTTGCTCATACGCGTTTCGACTCGACGCTCACTCGACAACAAACCTGTCAATTTTCTTTCGATACTTTCTCTTGATGAGGGAAAGTTCTTTTTTTTGTCAACAACTCATGATGATATGATGGAACGAACAGCACGCAGGCCAAACAGAGCCTTACGTTTGCCGTGTTATTTTTTTTACTTTTGGAGCTGAGTAAAACAGATGCCCCCGTCTACGGGGCCGTCATGATGAGAGGACATGATGTACTAGCTTGCAAGCTGGACCACAGTGAGGTACCAGCTTGGATGAATGTCATGGAATGATGGAACTTAATATCCATAGAACGAGCAATGATCTGAATGATGAAAAACAAATTTGATAAAATCTAGTCCTGTGTTACACTGTACATGCACGCGGCGTGAGCTTCAGGGCATCAGAAAATTGGCCGCTCGAGGGGTGAACGACAAAAGTAGTGGGTCGGTTTATGCCATTTACAGTATAAACTTAGCCCATCTATTTTTGTACCCTAAGCTTAAAGGTCACTTTTGTTGTCACCCGCTAGATATGTGATTAAGATGAGATTTATATAAAAGAGTCCATGGTTTGATTGTGTGTATCCTGACGGGTTTACTGCTTGTAATGTACATTAAATACTAATTTACAAAGAATATTATCATGTTATGAGACTCGCTTGAATCAGCCCCCTCCGGGAGAGCCGAGTAATTTGTAGACAGGTAAAGAAAATAAGTAGGAAAACCGGTAGAACAACCAGTATCGTCGACCGACGAAGGCCCATGTCACGGACATGAGGCGTTTGTGTTAAAGGGCCCTGAACTCCCATTGCCAAGCGTCATTGATGTTCTCAATAAGAAAGGGATGTCGATCTGAGCTCTCCACCATGCTTCGTTTTAGTGGAGAGACACTCAGACGTCATTCCTGGAGTCACGCTCGGCATGTTTTATACCGAAGGGATGATGATGATCAAGTCGATCAAAGTTTCACCACCAGCCCCCTTGTCGGATTGACATTTCAGTTACTGCTTTCGGAGAGATTTGTTCTTCCTTCATGTTTTGAGTGTACTTGAGATCGACCTCACATGCTTTATCGCCTTCGAAATTTCGTCATCGTCGTCCTCTTCGATATCCGAGTCTTCTGGCCCGGAGAAGAGCGGCCTGGGGACAACGTCGCGATACCTCCGGTTGGGAGCAGACAGGCCGCTAGACTCTGGACTTCGCTCTTTGGATTGTCGACGAACACGGTAGTGTTTTGTTGAGCCCGACTCATGGGGGCACCGACGCTCGCCGACACTTGAGCGATGTGAGTGAAAGGAACATTGACGGAAACCAAAGGCACGCTCATCATTGCGGAGACGGTTGGCTGGAATGCGCAGCTGTGGGTTCTTGAAGCGAATGTCGAGCCCGGAAAGCCGCATCTTCTCCATGTGGATATCGTAGTCAGCAGCGAATTCAGGGAGCTGTTCGAGCAGATCACTGAATCGAGTCGGTTCTGATGTCGCAGATTCTTCTTGAGGGTCAAATGTCAGACGCGGCCCGCCCGTGAAAGAGAATGCAACCATGGCAACAGCCCATCGCCGAAGTCGAATTGCAGCAAGGTCTTCACATTCGGTGTAAAGGAATCTGATAAGTCCCGATGGAACGTCCCAGTCGCAGCGGAGGTAGAGATCCTGGATGGCGTCCATGGCAAGGTCTTGCAGGCGATAGAGACCAAGGCGAGATGCAAAGAGATGTAGCCGAATGAGACACCAATGAATATCCTGAGAGGCCTCGGAGCCGGCATCGTAGGCATTTGTGATCATCTCCTCGAGGTGTGGACGAAAGCGGAGGCCGAGGTGAACCCAATCAACAAAGAGACTGAACATGGACGACGATTCGCGGGGAAGCCATAGTGAGATCGATTTTGAGCTTGATGGGTCGCCGAAGCGCTCAGCAAAGAATGGAGAGGTAGCGCATATCAGTCGCTTGTTGACCTTGAAACGATGTTGCTTGGGGCCAATGAGCAATGTTGCCATTGGCTCTGGTGGAGGCTGTGAATGCGCAGGTGAAGGCATTGGCGAAGAGATGGTTGACTTTTGCGATGAACCGGAATTCAGGCGGCTATGGCTGTCTATGAAACGGCCAAAGCTGGAGGGACTGAAGAGAGGAGCCATGATCGTCGCAGACGTTTCTGGGCAGTGTTGATAATAGGGTATAGCAGTTTCAGTAGAGGACGAGACCTAGGAAGAAACAAAAACAGAAAGAGAAAGAGGGTGTTGAGGGAGTAGAAACAAATATAAAACTAAACCAGACTATGCGCAGAAGGAGAGGTGCTGGGCCGGCCAGTTGTGAGCAAAACAAACCAAGGGGAGAAGTTGAAACTGAAGAACCGTCACCTGGAGTGGCTCATGGGAGGATTATCAACCCATCTGAGGAGAAGAAAAAGACGTTCTCTGACAGTTCTCGCTTGAGCCCCTGGCAGAAAGCGCAAGGATGCCCAAAGTCGGCCAATGATAACGCCACCAGCAGCACCAAAATTGGCTGTTAGCGGGTTTCAAGGCGATCATTTGGGCACGTCCTAGCCTTGTAGGCTTCTAGCGTTCCAGGCCTCCTGGTGGCGACAGCTCAAAGACCCTTGGCCAGTTTCAAAAGGTTGGATCCAAAACGGGCCCTCCCCTGGTTGCGGATAATCCATCCACTCAGAATGAAGGCCCTTGCATCACCATCGACGCTTGTCACACTTGCGCACCGACCGCATCTGCATCTGCGCAGCGCTTCCGGCCGTCATAGGTCGGAGTTCCTGACCTCCGCACCCGCTTAGGCGCCTGGCCAGCCAGTTGAATGATGAGATAGGGATGAGAAGGGAAAGACTCCTGAAGGAGGCAAACGTGGATCGACTCTTGTTTGCTTGTGGTAACCTCGCGTGGCCATCTACTAACCCTATCTTGTTCCTGCGTCGAATCGTATCGGACAATCGGAAGTCTTGGCCTTGTTCGACAAGGTTGAACCGGAGATTCTTTGAGAAGCGCGCCCCACGAAAGGGTCAATGGCCGACATAGGAGGAAATGAGTATTCGTGAGATGCGTTGGTGTTATGAGTAAGGTGATACAATGCCGTCATGATACGAAGATAACCAGATTTAGAACAAAGACGGGATGTAAGTATAAGAATACCTAATGTCAATCGTTTGTTTCTAAAAAGAAACGCTTCTTTGCTTCTTTGACTGTTTTGAACAAGGCTTTTGTCACCGTGGAGTATGAACGGTTCAACAAAGCCGTGCTGGAAAAACCTCCACTAAACATACCCTTGTCGTTCGCTTTACACCAAAACTACCTAAGAACAGGGAACCTCCTTCCTGCCCACGTTTTTTGATTTAGGTACTAAGGTAAGCACGGTAAGTAGTAAGCTTGTTAGCTGGCGGTTGCGGAAGGCACGAGCTTCAGGCCTATCGTACCTGCCTCTTCTTCTTAACTGAAACACCAATCGCATGTTGCGATGTTGGCACTTGAACCTGTAGATGATATCATGACTGCAAACAACGATGGCCGACTGATACTTGAGTGTTCATGAGCCCATATACAAATGCTCTAATGTGTATTCTGTCAGTTCTGTATCTACCATGAAACAGTTATGGTCTTGACTAGTATGGGCAGGTGGCAGGAAACTTTGATAAATCAAACACCTTTAATTTTCCACGCCATGTGGCACTATCCTCACGTTTCAACTCTGGTCACGCGTTGAAGATCATGCAAAATCGCTACGCGTGTTACTTTCATAAGATACTCATTGAGCCCAAGCTACCGCCCTATCTATCTTGGTACTTAGATGCACAGTGAGATAAACGCACCCAAAGTTATCGGGTGATGAGCCGCGATGAGTTCAATCGAGTATGTAAAGCCGGGGATCAAACTTCAAAACCTAGTTTTCACGGCAGCACCTCTGCTTCAAACCGTCTCACCTTTCCCATGTTGCCAGTTGATTTTCCCGTCAATGCCCAGATTCCAATCGACCAGCTTTTTGTTTACCGATCCCCGTCAACACCTTAATTTAACTCCTTTTCCCAATGCATGCTCGAAACCTGGTACCTTGACGCTTCTTCCATGCTTCAATGTATGGGGTATCAAATCAAATAAACCCAAACGCCGTGCCCATGCTTATTAGTTCGCGAGATTAGTAAAGAGTGGCCGGAATATCACCATCGTCGTCGCTGTCGCTGTCACTATCACTGTCGCTGTCTGAATCAGAGTCGTCGTCGTCAATTGCCATGGGATCCTCCTGGGTACCTCCCACAGGTGCTCCAGCCCGGTTTGAAGGCCAAGGCAGTCTGGTGGCAGATGGCTTCTGGGGTGTGTACCGTGGCTGAGGTGGATTTAGATGCGCTGTGGGATCAGTAAGCTCTGCAGTCGCTTGTGATCCAGACAAACCACCACCCATCTCTGCCCTGGGGACTCTCTTCTGTGGATGCTCTTGGCTGCCATTTATTCCACTTGCTGATGCTGATGACGCTTCCGTATCACCTGTGCGGGCCCTCTTCTTCGGACGAGATTCATGGTCAAAAACGGGAGTTCCATTTGGCGGCGTTCCCCCGCCACTTGGACTATTGAAAAGTCTGGCCTCCTCTGCCTCGATCTCGCCCCGAGTGCGTCTCTCGCGCAGACGAATGCCAAACTTCTTACGGGTCGTGCTTTGTTTTGTGTTGTAAGAATTTTTCAGGCCTGCCAGGCGCTTTGATCTCTCCGGTTCGTCGAGACGCGCGGCCTCCTTCATGAGGCCCCCGTATTTATCTTCGGCATTCTTCATGATTGCATTGAATTCTCTGAACCGCTCCGGTGTAAGATGCGCATATGGATCGCGCTGAGCGCTAGATGGCTGAGATGGGGTGGCCCAAGCGGCATGATGTTCAGTTGATGGTGCTTTTGCTCGAGCTTGAGGAGTCATCGATGGATGAGGAGCGTGGTGTTTGGCGAGCCTTCCATGTGCACGGGCGTACTCAAGCAAAGCACGCATCTGCTGGCTAATCTCTCGATTGTGCGCTCCGCAGACCTCAGACTTCTCGTGGTACAGTAATCCGCCACCACTGCCGAACCTGCAGCCACAAAAGAGGCATATGTCTCTTCCGAGCTTGTCGGTCGGCAGAACCTTGGAGCAAGCGCTCTTCTTCTTATGCTGTCTCTAGTTAGAAGGAAAATCACGAATCTGTCTAGATGAACTCACGTAATCAAGGGCCGGCCCGGAGGCACACGGCCAACCACAATTGCACCACACGAGTTCCGGCGGACCCATGGAAAGGTCAGCCATCGACGAAACCTTTTCGGGTGGTGCTCGAGCGGTTGACTGCGGCATCGGTGGCTGAGGTTGCTGCAGCTGCAGTGATGGAACGGGTTGAGGCTGGTACTCCTTCACACGCAGTGTTTCATTTGCAGGAGGCATCGTAGATGACGTGAGTACCGAGTGCATGGATGGAATGACTTGCTCATCATGCTCCCGAACAATGTCCCGGACATTATAGCCGAGGCGCTCAGCGCGCGACAAGGCGTTAACAAGCTGCCGTGCTGGTATTGTCTCAAGACGCCTAGCAAGAGCCCTGTCGAGGAACTGCGGACTAGAACGAGCAAGAATCAAGTCCGCCAGCTCGTCAACGTCAGCAGAGCTGAGATGGCCTACGAGCTCGTGCTTCGCTTTTTGAACAAGATTAGCACCAAACCCCTTGACGGCCTTGCCAACAGTCTCAGAAGATGCTTGGTGCATGGTAGCATTCAGCTGACGGGGATGGTTAGTAACGTCAAAATATATATGCGCGGAGTCAACTTACCAAAAAAGCAATGTGGTACTGTGAACCTAGAAGGGACTTTTCCCATTTGTCACGAATGACTTGTCGAACGACTGATGCAGGTGCCCTTTCAATTAAAGCAACCAAAGTCTGGTAATCACGCAAGGATTCAACAGTTTGCGGATTGCCCTGTGCTGCTGGTGACAAGTGCCCCTGCAACGGAGTTGGTACAGCATTTCCATTCTGCATTGTGGCCGGTTGCGAAGATCCCTGATGCAAAGTGCTAGGCTGCACGGGTGGTGAACGATGCTGTCCAGGTGGCATGGAAGGACTCGATTGAGCCGGCGAAGCACTGGGTGCTTGCCTCTGGGGCGCTGCATAGTTCGGCAATGGTACCGGGGTTTGCGACTGCACATATGGATGCGCAAGCTGAGCAGGACTTTTTGTGCCATTCATGCCATTTTGCACAGGTGCGCCAGATGCAGCATTCGTCGCTATGTTCATTTTCTGAGATTCCTCCGAGACAAGCCTAGCAAAGGTGTCGCGCTGCTCTTTACTTTCAGCTGATGTCCCGGAACTTCGAAAGGATGCAAAGAGTTTATCCAGAGCTGGTGTTGATGATGTTGATAGATCAGGTGTCATCGCTGGCGATGGTTAATAGAAAGACAATTCCCTGATGACCAGGGTATTGAAGATCAAAAGGGGGAGATAGGTGGCATGCCGAGCAGAAGCAGGCAAGTGAGTGAGTGTTCTCACGATCGCATGAAATTTGTCGTGCCTTCCTTTCTTGATGGCTTCAAGACGCGTTCAGGCACTTGCTTGCGCGCTAGCGGGCTTAACAAGTTAGTAGGTGCTCCGATGTTCAGAATGCGCCAAGGGCGTGGAAGAAATAAGCAGGGTTCCGCACTCTTGGAGTAGCTGTTGGATTTATAAAAATTCACTAGTGCGTTAATAACACTAGCGTGATTCAAAGTCATTGAACTTGAGCAGTATGGGTGCCTCGAATCTAAGGCTTTACTAGCTTAGAAGCTTAAAAAGCTACCTAAGTAATAAAACTATTAAGATACTTACTGATAAATTAACTTCATCTTACCACACTCTTATAAAACTTTAAATTAACAGGGGCGATAAATAATGCATCCACTATTAACACATTATACAGACAGACAGACAGCTCTATTAGTTGTATTGAGGTTTATTTAAAGAAGCTATCCACAGTAATATATGCGTTCCGGAAAGCATCCTATAAACTCCTTTTAAATATAAAGACGCAAGCTATTAATGGCAGCATTCTTTGTCAGCTTAACAAACTTCTATGCTTGGCATAGCTAATAGCATTTTGACGCAGATGTAATTTTTTTTCTTTCGCGCACAGGCCAAGTTTATGGCAACAAATTATTATAAACCTTCATTTATTAATTCATACTTTGGTATCTTAATCCATACTCCACAGTGGCTGTCAAAGTGTCATGAAACCCCAAACGCCTTGTCATAACAGTGAGCGTCGGCCGTGAAACCCAGTTTACATCTCACAACCCTCCAGATATGTCGTATCCCTTCCACCTCTTGTTTTGCTTTTTTTTCAATTAATTCTTAGTAAGGCTCGCCAATCGCCGCCAGCAGAGTCTTCCTGTAGTCGCCTGAAGTCTCACCATAAATGCGCTTGCCGAGACTCTTGCCGTAACGTTGCTGGTAGGCGCCCTTGACATTGTTCAGGGTGTTGCGATCCCAATGGTAGCGGATAGTTCGAGATACGAGAAGATGGTCCTTTGTTCCCATGCCTGCCATTGAGTCCTCGAGCAGCTTGGCTGCGTGCATGTACTTGTCTGTGGCGTTGCGCAATTGGAAGAGGAGAGCATCTTCCATGTGGCCAGAGAATTCCTGCTTCCAAATTAGAAAAAAAGACTTGATTGAGTGATCAGATATGACTTACGCTCTTGATGACCTTTTCAAGGTCCTTATTGAACTTTTGTTTGTAGGTGTGTGCGATGGCACGGATTTGGTTGTCGTTTCTTGTACTCATAATACTACACACAAGAATCTCGTCCGTACCCATCTTGCCTTCGGTGGCCTTGTAGATTTGCATGACATCGTCGTCGACTTGTCGGGGGTCGACCGGTGCGGAGTCTTCGGCTCTCGTAGCACCCAGAACAATCATGAAGTGCCGCTCAGTCTTCATGCTCAAATCGCCCTTGACTACATCCTCGAGCTTGTCATGGAAAGTGTGGTAGTACGCGCTCTTAATGGCCTTGAGATCCGCATTTGATCGCCCGAGCAGAACATCGTTTAGAACAATTTCCTTGGTTCCAGGACCTGACATGGCGTCGTGAAGAGCGTGAACGTCAGACAAGAGCGGGCCACGGGCTAGCGAGACCAAAGCCTTCTCAAACCACGAACTGGTCTCGCTCTGGATATCGGCAATTAGGTTGCGACGGTGCTTACGCTCGTATGCTTGTCGAATTGTGTCAATCTGCAGAGGATCCTTGTTTGCAAGAATGGCAATCAATGCCTTCTCATCAGTCCCGAAACCCTTCATGGCCTTTCGCAGGCCGTCAGCGTCAGGTTCGCCGTTCCATTGGATGATCTGAGGTGGGCCGTAGCCGATCGAGGGAGGAGTAGGCTGAACTGGTGGTGCGCCGTACTGGTGAGGAGGAGGCGCGCCGTACTGTCCTGGTGGAGGACCCGGCGGTGCAGGAGAGTGGTGGCCGTACGGCTGCTGTTGAGGAGGGGGAGCTCCATAATGGCCTTGAGGAGGTCCAGGAGGTGCGCCGTAATGCTGTGGTGGAGGAGGCTGTTGCTGATAGCCACCATAGGGTTGTTGAGGCGGAGGAGGTCCGCCTTGGGGAGGATAATGACCTTGCGGTTGCTGATACCCGCCTTGCTGGGGAGGATATTGTCCAGGAGGAGGTTGTTGATAACCGCCGTATGGTTGTTGTTGTTGAGGTGGGGGATATTGGCCATAGCCTTGGGGCGGCGGCGGCTCTAGAGGCGTTCAAGTCAGAGTTGTTGTCGCAAAGTGTATATATGAGTACTTACGGCCGTAGGGAGCACCATAACCTTGGTAAGACATAGTGTTAGAACTGCTTATATGTGTATGTGAGTTTGTATGTAATATGTGATATGATTTTAATGTTCTACTGCGGGGTGATGTCAGGGAAACGGATTGGCTTTTTTATAGGTAAGCGGAGCAGGTAGACAGAAAGCAAGTGATGGAATAGAAACTGGGAAGCTGCGCCCAAAGTGGCACTTGGGTTCCTCTTATTAATACCTTAACTCCGGTACAGGACAAGAATTGATTTTCTTGGGGCTTAAAAAAGAGACGCGCCTGCAGTACTCAGCCTTGGAGGCGCTGCGCTGCACTACCTTAATGATGGCGATCCAAGTGGGCTGAGAGGCGGAGCATGAGCAGCAGCCAAGTCCGAAGGATCGGGTGGAAACGTCATTTTACACCACACAAAAGCTGTTAATGAGTCTTTGCCCCCAGTCTTCAATAGCCTTATGAGGGGCACTTTAATTAACGTCTGGTCAATGCTGCCGAGACTTGCTCGCTCATCTGTCATGCAGGACACGAACATGCAAGCATTAGGATGACAGGACAGTAGGAGCAGAAGCAAGAATGCCTGACCCGCTTCTGCAACATGGGAACCCAGGCTCTGG
This sequence comes from Fusarium sporotrichioides, assembly GCA_019054645.1. Classification (NCBI taxonomy): domain Eukaryota; kingdom Fungi; phylum Ascomycota; class Sordariomycetes; order Hypocreales; family Nectriaceae; genus Fusarium; species Fusarium sporotrichioides. Next base: position 10,542,069 of record JAHKNS010000001.1, on the reverse strand, counting down.
ATAATGAATGCGGAGTTGATTCTAGTCAAGTACTATATTCCCGGTAGAACGGCACCTAACCAGTCGAGGCTGAGTGTTGACATTGCGTGGGGAAACAAGGAGTTTGCGCTTGCCAAGCTTGCCAGTCGTCATCACATCCATCACACGCTCAAAGGAAACCTGTCAGTGGTCACGAGTCGTCTTCTTTTTGTTAAGCTCAGCTCAGCTCTGCTAGAGTGGCATTTTGTTCCTGTGAACTTTTGAAGTTCAGGGATTATGAACTAGGAACTCATCGATATCTGATTCTATATATCCTCCATATCAACGTATGTAATGAGAGAGTACTAAGACATTATAACTTGCTGTTTAACGTTTTGCAATTTTTCTCAAGACTGATTATGATCTCATAGAATGAATGATTTCCAAAAGTCTACTCATTGAGAACCTTGATTCTTAGAGGTTACCGCATTTGGACAGACCCACCAGCCACATCGCGAGGTATGGAGCGCCACTTCATAGCCACAGACGCGCAAGACGACTTACTTCATCGTTTCTACCTCAAGAAGGACACAACGAAAGTGAGATGTAGAAGGGAGAAGAACAAATCAGGCTGACTGGACTCGGCAGTCATACTAATAACAGCCTCTACTTATTGATCACCATTTTGGAGAGCCCCTCACATGCTTTTGCAACCCACGGATGCTACCAAGATTAACGTCGGGCCATGTCGCTAGACACTTAACCAATCAGGGTTGTCTCTTAGCCGTGGCGGGTGGTTGGTGAACCTCGCTCGCTACAACCCGCCTGGTCCGTCAACGTTCGAGCCCCCAGAAGCCCCCCAAACCCGATTGTTCCTGGATGTTAGTGCGTCCCAACCACCACAAATTCACGTATTGAGCATTTGGCTACTACCAAAGTAGGGGGGAGTACAGTCCATGTTCACCAGCCATCTCAATTGCAACGGAATGACTGTCCCCTAATAAAACTACTTTTTCTCTTGACAAGTGACCAAGCTGTTCTGTCTTTTACTATCTATCTCTTCGTGAATCAACAATTGTCTTGTCTCTCATTCTCATCGGCGACCTACAGTAAAGCGTGCTTGTGAATCACTCCCTATCAATGGTCACTTGTTAGCTGCCAGTGCCAGCATCTGCAAGCACATAAAAACAAAACCACAACCGGGCACACCGATCATTCCTTTACTCTTCACGGCACTCTTTCGATCGCCCCTCTCTGGATTGGAAAAAGACAATCACAAACAACAGATCTTGGGCAAAATAGCCTCGTCAAGATGCGCGGATACATCCCCCTCCTTCTGGCTCTTTCTGCCTCTTGCACAACCGTTGCTGCGCTTCCCAAGCCCAGAATGCAACTTCGCGATGATGCAAGCAAGCCCAAATACTCAGTTGTCCCTCTGGAGCCTGGTGATGATGACGCCTCCTCAGTTGGTAGTGGAAGCGGAGATGGAAATGGCAGCAGCGGCAGTGGAAGTGGTGGCGGAGATCAAAATGGAGATGATGTCGTAACAGTGATCCAAACAGTGGTCCAGACACGAAAGCCCGTCACTCAGGTCATCACGCAAACAGGGAAGCCTAGCATTGTTACAGTGCCTGGAAAGACTGTCACCAAGGCTGTTCCCACTACCGTTTCCATCATCAACCTGGACGATCAACCAGTTGTTACTCAGACAGTCACTGTTTCTCATCCCAGTGCATCCACACCCAAGATGTCGGGAGAACCAACAGCCACAAAGGAAGCAGAAACTGCTGAAAGCCAAGCAGTGACGACAGCTCAGGAACCATCTGATTCTTTGACTTCTGCTGCTGCTCCAAGCGTAACCTCTCAGCCTCAACCCGATCCCCAACCTCAACCTCAGCCAGAACCAAAGCCAGAACCATCCACCAGCGTCGAAACTGTTCAGAGCATCGAAACATCGGCTTTGCCTGAAACCCAGTCTGTCATCATTGAAACTGTCACCGTGACACAAACATCTCCAACAAGTGAAAGCTGGACTGGAAGCTCAAACCCAACTACACTCTTCACTCAGACTACCCAAGCCGCGGAAGTTCCAGAGGGCACTGCAGCCCCTTCACTGGACTCTCAAGTGGCGCCTACTCCGCCGAAAGAGACCTTTGTTCCCGGCCCTGCTAGCAACCAGGGCGAATCCTGGTCTTCTGCCACGGTACCCTATCAACCCCCAGCCGTGCCCACGACCCTTCTCACATCTTGCATCACTTCCACCACTACCTCAGACTACCAACACACCACCCCCGAGCCAACTCTTTCTTCAAAGACACACGATGATGGAGCATGGCACACCACGTACCCGGCCTGGGACGACAATGATCTGGCAATGTGATTTTACACAGCCTGCAGAGAATAAACTCTGAATTTCTAATGAAGCATATATATTCGCGAGAGGAAAGGAAGAAGAAAAAAAGGTGAGCAAAGCAGCATGGCGAACAGGAAATGTATTAGGCATGGTATAGCATGGCATTATGAAAGCCCCCCTTTTATTTTAGAGATCGGGCGCAGGACATATAGACCAAGCAAGCGATGGAGGCGACGGACCAAGCGCTGGACGTATTGCCATATGTAATGAGTAATATCAAACAATTCACATGAATCTCCTTTACTTTGCTGGCAACTGATGAATAAAGCGTGAGGCTTGGATGTTTTGTTTCAAAATTAAACAGACCCCTGCTTGAATGGTAGTGACCTGACATAGAATATGATAGTTCGTCAGAGTGTAATATTTTTGACTATTGAAATGACATATCGTACTGTAACTTGTAGAATAAGTGGCGTCAACGAAGTAGAGAAGTTTTGTCAATGAATTTTGATACAGGGACAAACAAAGACTCATTCAGCCGTGAGAGAACAACACCCACGTTTTGGTAGATGATATTAGGAATGGAAGATTCAGAGATTGCCAACAAGACTACTATCTCGAGATAAATACCTGGCACTTCCACGAGAGTAAACGCCCAACCTATCCATCCGTTTCGTTCTCATAAATTGCAAGCCTGGTGCAAGCAGTCGAACAAGTTAAAGTTGCAAGTTCACCACTTCGTTTCCGGTCGTTACTCCCGAGTTGTATCTGGCATTCTCAGTAGAACTATTCGATACGATCCCAATGTTGGATCAATTGTCGACAAACTCAAAACTGTTCGTATATCTCTGCCCTAGAATCTAATAGTTACTGACAAGTTTGTAGAAACATTTCGAATAACACACTGTACGCATTCAAAGCTCCCGTTATGGACTCCTCCATCAACCCCTTCACCGGCACGGCCAACGACCCCAACAGCCATTCCAACTTTTTGGCTAACAAAGACTCCAACCGTAATGAGGCTGTCGTAATGGGTGGAGTCATGATCGGCGCTGTCGTCTTTGTCGCGCTCGTTGGTGTAGGCTGCATGTTTTACGGGCAGCGGGTTCGGAAGATGAAGGCTCAGCAGAGCAAGGATGTTGACGATGACAGGCGGTCTGTTTAAACTGGGTCTTGAAGGGTCAAGTGGTGTAAGTCTGGATATCAGCTCTGCCAAGCACCGTGCTGTGGAGGTTGAGAATTATCGGAGATGAGGTAAACTGTGGGATGGGATGGAGGATGCTGAGTTGGACTTTTGCTTGTCTAGGCTGGACAACTATTTCATTTCATTCTTGAGGCGGCAGGCCTTTTATGAAAACCTTTAAATCTACACTCATTTGTTTCCTTTTGGGTTTCACTTGTTAAGTATTTGCTCGAGATTGAGTACTCGTTGGATTAGATGTCGTAATTGATCTTGTCAAACAGAGTGGTTTTCAACTTGTTCTACAGGGATGCAATACAAGGTACCGGACCATGACCATTGGTTAATTCGCCCATTAGATCTTAGACATGCATGTATATCGAAGCCGTCAGATATTGTTTGCTTGTTCTTGATTGGTTTATAAACTGCCACAAGCTGTAGCCAAACTCGTATGTGCACAAGTCGCAACATTGGATCACACACAATAAGCAGAGCCCAACCTGACTCGACTCGAATCAATTCGTCCGGTTTCTTCACAGTGCAAGCCTCATCAAAGCTACCGTTAAGTGTGACAAGGGGCCTCGAGCCTCGTTCCTGCAGAACCCATCTCTCCCCCATCCAATTCTCGCTTCCATCGTCTTGCTCCAATGAGACTGATACACGTCCAGAACATGACCCACGCTGGGCAGCGATACTTGACTGCGCCAAGTGAAGTGATACGATGCGAGGTGAGGCGGTATGTGAAAAAGAAAGGAGAAGGAGGTTCATAAATATTGGTATATCAGAGCAGAGCATAACTATCTAAAGCTCTACTGTTATTCTTAATTATTTTAAACACTAAATTAAAATAGCCCGCTTCTCCACAATACCGGCCCCATCTCCGGCTCCGATCCCGAAAGATCCATTTTGACGGGAGATCAACAACAAAATGCGTACTTCTTCCATTCTCCAACTGCCCACAACAGTAGCGATAGCTCTCCTGCTCTTCTCATGCTTTGCTCTGGCATCGCCAAACTCGGACAATAAATTAATCCAACGCGATGAAGAAGAAGGCTCAGGATGCAGCACAGAAGGTCAATGGCACTGCATGACCAATTCATTCCAAAGATGCGCCGAGGGCCACTGGTCCATGAAAATGAACATGGCTGAAGGAACGAAATGTGTGCCGGCAGGTTATACGGATGACTTTAATTTTCGTATTGAGCACGAGGGAAATGGCGACCAAAATGAGGAGAACCGAAGTGACGAGAATACGAGCAATGGTGGTGCAAGTCTCGGAGTATGGAATTCGAACAGCGGCCTTGCAGTCGCACTTGTCTCGTCTTTATGGGCTGTTTTGGCAATTACAGTATAGTCTAGGGATCAGGGCTTATTGGTGCTTGAGATGGTAATACCATCCAGTTGACGAAAGACTTAGATACACGTATGTCATGATAGAGTGCATGTATTCATCGAGAGAAATATGAAGGAACTACTATCGCGTCAAAGACTTCCAGATGATCGACCCGACGTTTAGAGATCCCAAGCCTGGCCTCTACTGAAAGATACTGGATCCTTCAAGTTCTCACTACCCCGGGTCCATCATGTTGCCATGTCCGGAAATCAAACTCCCATTGTGACCCTGCCCGGGGTCGTTCACAGTCACTCAAGGCTCGCGACTCTCTTGCAACTAACGAACTCGGCTATACGGCACTACTCCATCATAAACTATCTGCAATGGCTCATATGCCGGAAAATAATACCCAGAGCATTGTGTAACCGCGAATGCTCTGCTCTGCTCTGCGCCGGCTGTCCTGGCTTTGGTATAGATCATCTGCTAATACCTTTAACAGGTAGGTAGTAGTCATTGACCTCGTCTAGCGTGCAGCAGAATCCTCAAGACCTGAACTTGGGCTACAGAAAACAAATAGTCTAAGAATGGGTCTCATGTGGCATAAAGTGCCCTACATTATTTTGTCTCTTAGGCAAGTCGTATCAATTTCTCTGCAATGATGCAATCCCAACCGAGGTTTGTCTAACTAATTGTATGTATTCTCCGCGATTACCAGAGAAGGAAATAACGAAGATCGTTCCGCTTCGACGGTAATTATCAGTTTCAAGGGTCCCGTTGTCTCTTAGTTTATCCTCCAATCATAGCCTCTGTTTCATTTATATGAGGTTACAAGGACCAACTCCAAAGCACGTTATTAGTGGTCGCAAATACGCTAATACTACTCTACCTATCCATGAATAGGTAACTCTTTCTTGAACTGAACTCCCATTTATTCCTTTCATAGTCACTCTTTTGTTCTGTATTCTTTTCTATCGTTCTTGGCCTCTCGATCTGGTTATCGCTAAAAATGGTCAACTTCAAATACCTCGGCGCTCTTGTCAGCGCTGCTCCGGCTCTGGCAGCCTTTGGTGTCACCACCAGTGGGAATAACCTCATCGTTGACTCTGGCAGCTCCAACGGCTTTTCAGTCTCTGTCAGCAAGTCTGACTGCTCCATCAACTCCATCAAGTACCGCGGTAGCGAGTATCAGTACAAGTCTCAGACTTCTCATATCGCGTCAGGTCTTGGATCTGCCACTGTCCAGTCCACCGTGCTCAACAGTGAGTACCCCCGATCTTGTGGCCAACAAAATACTAATAAAAAACAGACAAGTACATCAAGGTCACTTGCACCGCCAAGTCGGGCGACTTTGACCTGACTCACTACTACGTTGTTCAGAACGGCCAAAGCAATGTCTACATGGCCACCGACACAAAGTCCCAGCCCGCGATTGGTGAGCTTCGCTACATTGCACGTCTAGATCGCTCTCTGCTGCCCAACGAGATCCCATTTGGCGAAGTCTCCAACACGTCTGGTGGATCAGCTATCGAAGGCTCTGATGTCTTTAACGTCAACGGTCAGACCCGTGCCAAGTTCTACTCATCTCAGCGCTTCATCGACAACGATGTCTGGTGCTTTCAGAGCAGCGGCAAGGACGTCCACGCTTGCATGGTCACTCACGCTTCGCGCTCGTATGAGAAGAGCTCTGGCGGCCCCTTCTTCCGTGATATCAACAGCAACAACAATGGCGGCTTTAGTGCTCTCACCTTTTACATGAACTCGGGCCATGTCCAAACCGAAGCCTTCCGACAGGGCTTCCACGGGCCTTACGCCTTGTCTTTCTCTCGCTCCGGTGTCCCCAAGGCTAAAGATTTTGACACGACCTTCTTCAATGACCTCTCTATCCCTGGCTACACTGCCGACTCTTCTCGTGGTCGGGTCAGCGGTACCGCTACTGGTGTCCAGTCTGGGTTCCAGGGCGTTGTTCACTGGTTCAACAAGGATTTCCAGTACTGGGCTTATACTTCATCCAACGGTGCTTTCACTTCTCCCTTCATGGTCCCCGGCACTTATACCCAGGTTCTCTACCAGGGTGAGCTGAAGGTCGCTTCCAAGAGTGTGAGCGTCTCCGCTGGCAGCACTGCCTCTTCTTCTATCGCTGCCGACTCCGACATCACCACTGGAAAGCACACCTCTGTCTTCCGCATTGGCAACTGGGACGGTCAGCCCACGGGTTTCCGCAATGCCGATAAGCAGCTGCGCATGCATCCCAGCGACACGCGCATGTCCAGCTGGGGTCCTCTGACATACACCGTCGGCTCCAGCTCGGTCGGAGACTTCCCCATGGCCATTTTCAAGGCTGTCAACAACCCGGTTACCATCAAATTCAACCTCCCTTCTGCTATCTCAGGTCAGGCAACTCTTCGTATTGGTACCACTCTTGCCTTTGCCAGTGGTCGACCTCAAGTCACCGTCGGCAGCTTCAAGAAGGCCTTTGACGCGCCGACTAAGATCGATTCGCGAGGTGTTACTCGTGGAGCGTACCGTGGTCATGGCGAGGTGTATGATGCTGTCATTCCTGCCGGTACGCTGAAGCAGGGTTCCAACACCATCACTATCGAGGTCATTTCTGGTAGCTCTGGTGCTGACTTCCTGAGCCCCAACTTTATCTTTGATGCCGTTGAGCTCTTTTACTAGAGATTGCCTCGCTATTTGGAAGCAAAGCAATCATTGACAACTCCGACTACCTAAATCTATTCATGTACATATATATTGACAAATAAGAGACTGCACATACAGAGTCATAGCAATTAGCTACAGGTCCATATATTTATTTTGTCCATACCCAATCCCCCATGCTCCTGATGTCGTGAGAGTGAGATGTCCACACCACAGGATCGGCCAATAAGGAATTGTGATTTTTCGAGCTTAATACTACAATACTATTCTAGACAGTATGCAAGCTCAAGTTTGTTGCGCCCAATTCATCGTAAGGGCAGACTTAATATAGACGCGGAGTTCGTGCTGGTTGTTCATTCCAGTGGCTGATATCAGCCAGTCTTGTTAGTACTAAACTTTAGTTATCATGGCAATGTCCCCATGTAGACCGAGTGCCACTAACAAAAGTGGACTAAAGACATTCTCCGGACATTGTAGCTACCTCCGCAAAGCTATGCTATAAGTACAGAGCTCACTGAAGAAAGAGAGTGTTGCATACTCCTCTTTACATTCTTCTTGATCAAACAACAAACCATCACAGAGATCATGTCAGCTTCTAAAGGCACTGTACTGGTCACTGGCACCAATGGAGGACTTGGCTCGGCCATTGTCACCGATATACTTCACAAGCCCGAGTTGGCTAGTACCTACACAGGAGTGTACATTGTCAGAAAGGCCGCAACGGCAACTCGGCTTCAGAAGATTTTGAGCGGAGCACCAAAGTCTCACAGACACAATCTTATCGATATGGATCTCGGTTCACTGGCCAGCGTCAAAACGACAGCAGCTGAGATCAACCGTCGAGTAGCTGCTGGAGAATTACCTACTATAAAGGTCTTAATCCTCAACGCCGGGTATCAAGATCACGAAGAAATTGTAAGCTACGTCCCTGCGAGTTTCAAGATCCTGAGATGCTCATTGCTCTAGACCATGACGGACGATGGCTACGAGACTAGTTGGCAAGTGAATTATTTGGCCAACCAACTCCTGGTTCTCCTCCTACTTCAGAGTATGGATAAAGAGAAGAGCAAGATACTTATCATTGGAAGCTGGTCCCATGAGTGAGTTGATCAATCAGGCACGTTTACCTAAGCTGACGAGAACCACAGCATCGATGATCCACGTAACAAACTCGGCGGTTCAGCCTGTTTCGATGGTTATGATAGCCTCTTTCCTGGCCCAGACGAGCTTGCCAAGGGTAAATGGAGTAGGCCGGATACTGGAGGAGGGTGGCTCACCGGCTTTCGACGGTATGGAGCAAGCAAGTTGTGTGCCGTGATGCTCATGTAAGTTTCTTACCTGCTCTTCAACTAAAAATTGAACTGGCTCATCGACTCCCAGGCATGAACTAGTGAACCGTCTCGCTCAAGATCCGCAACTGTCCAACGTCACAGTAGCCGGCCTAGATCCAGGGGCTATGGGATCTGACCTTGTACGACGAGGCAGTTCTCTCATGTATAATACCATCAAATTCGCTCTTCCGGTCGTTTCTCTTCTTCTTGTCTGGTATAATCCAAACGGACCCTATCGTCCCCTGTATAAGAGTGCCGCGGATGCAGTCCACTTAGCTTTCGAGATGGAGGCTCCGACGGGCAGACTGCTGTATTTGAACGGCACGGAAGAACTTGAGACAGGAAAAGAAGCAAGAGATGGTACTAAGAGAAGAGCCTTGTGGGCCTATGGATTGGAAGCGGCTCAGATTAAGCGTGGAGATACGATTTTACAAGACTGGCAGTAATCAGACAGGTCCGAGAAGTTATTAGGCCACGGCTGGGCGCAGGTCTGAATAAGTGTTGCTAAATGTTAGCTATTCACAATATAGTTCTTTATTTCAAGTCAGAAATTAAGCCAAGATAAAATACTTGACAAGTGACGAGGACCTATACTCTGTCTAACACGACATATTGCTTTTTCCTTTACATGGGTCATAAGCCGGAATCACTTTTGAGAATGGAAATACTCTCCGGTGTATACTATATATATAGTAGTAGCGTTCGGATACTCGGATCAGGACATGGGTTTAACGCATTGATGTACTAACAAGAGGTCAAAGTTTATTGTTATTACGACCTGTTGACCCGATGGATGCAGGGACTCCGATAACTCAAAATCTCCTGATGGCTTTCTATTAGGAACAATAGAACAACTTACGCGAGCAGCGGTAACAGCGGTAGAATACGGGTCCAACGGGATTGTCGACAGGGGAATGCTGTCAATGCCTAGGATCAGGGTTGTTCATAGGGCTTCAACTTTGGCTGAGGAAAAAGAAGTTCACTGCTCAGTTTAGGCGGCCTCACGGCAAGAAGGAGAAACAGATTCCTGACAGGGCAAGTTACAGAAAATGTCAGCACCTAATTAAGAGGAAATCAACGACATGACCTGTCGAATGTCTAGGTTAGTCTGCAAAGCCATGAGTTCGTTGGGGACAGAACCACTAACAAAGCAGGAAACAACCAGGTTATTGTTTCTTTTTCTGCTTTTAAATGGACCCACTTGGTGTTGAACGTTGAAAGGCACGGAAGGTAGCCCCAAGTTTCATACAAATAGGACGTACGCACCTGCTCTACTTTAAGAGCCCGTCCCCCCTCCGTAGTGGTCCCCTGAAAGAATCTGAAACAGGCTGGGGCCAGGCACAGTATCCCAAATGGGAAAGATCTCTTTCAAGGTCCAGTCGATCCTGCCAAGACATGTACAAGTTTTCGGAAATGGAAGCTTTTACCATCCGGCAGGTGATACAGTAGCTTGAACTTTAGCCTGTGATAGAATGAAGATCACTCCTGATTCCTGTAAATAAACAGGGTATCTTTCATCTGATCTTTTCTCTTTCCATGGATCAATCACTCAACACTGCACATTTGAGCGACTAGTTTTACTGATTTGATTTAATTAATTACAAAGACGTATGTACAGTTTGAAGCAAACATTTAGATAGATATTAGCTCGTTAGGTGGGCTAGTAGTCAGTCTTGGCCGCCGCCTTCTCTAACTCACTACCTCTTTTAGTAAAAACAGGGCAAACTGGCGCTTGATGAGCGACTAATTCTAGGTGATGTCAGTAGTGGGCAGTTTGCTCGCGGCTCATCTGAACCAGTCATACTACATGCCCCTACTCTAATCGCCACAACTCTGGCGCCTGTACATCCAACAATTGCGTTCAACCCCCATACTTTGCGCCACAGACCCCGACGAGACCACATTACAGTATCAAAGAAAAACACGAACCAGCGAGGAGTTGGTTTCTCTTAGAGTGTCGGTCACAAGGCCAGCCTAATGATGCTCGTTCGGTTGGCTGTCTGTCGAGGACCACAAATCTGTCGAGACCGTTGTATTGCCGTATCCCTGTCTCATTTCATCTAGAGGCGCCAACAAGCCGAATTGGTTGGCGCTGAATTGAATGCAAGCACCAGGCCTGAAATTAATTCACCACTCGAGCGAGTACAGTGGGCTCCAGCTAACTGGAGACCTGGCCAGCCGTTAGCCAACCGTCATCGTTGCGAAGATTCTCATTAAAAAACCCCAGGTCAGCTTCTTCCTTGTTGACAAGGAATCAAATCCCCGTTGGTCTTTTCCCTCTCTCTTATCTGTTAAGCTTGGTTCTCTCTTTTCTTCTTTTTCTACTTCTACTTCTTCTTCTTCTCACCTCAGTCTACATTCCTTTGTTTACTTGCTTGCCTGTTTGTTCGTGCGTTTGCGCAATTCATCATTCTCTTGCTCGACCTTCGACCTTGGCTTGGAGCTGGACTCGTGCCTCCAGTACATGACTTCTCTCTGTTCTTTTTCTTATACTCATCCCTTCCAATAATCACACGGGCCTTCCCTACATTCATTCAGCCCCGGTTTCTAAAAGGTCTCCGTCTGATTCAGGTCCCCACTATCCGCACCGTCAGCACTTATACTGCTCAGCATTCTCGAATCAGATCTCGTGCCAAAGTCAAAGCTGAAGCTGCAGGCATTTGGATGGATATTGAAGGACTTCGCCAGAAATAATCGCCAAACTAACTATAAACAATACCGCACTACAGTAGCGCCCAGCACGAGGCACTCTCTGATCACGCATCCCCCACGAACGTCTCAATATCAGTCAAAGCCAACAGTGGCTGACACTACACTGCACTGCACGACAAATATGCCTGCCATGTGGGACGCCTTCAAAACTGGCACTGGCCCCGGTGTTCACCAGCTACCACCCCAAGAACTCAAGAACCGACCATTCCTTCGCCAGAACAGGAGCTCATCCAGCGGACTGCCACAGAGCCGATCTACTACGAGCGTCCACAGCAATCAAACTGCCAGTTCAACCAAGTCCCGCGACGACATTTACGACAACCAAACCCATCTTCACGACGATTTCGAAAACCGACTCAACGGACTTGGCATTCAAAACGGTCCTTTCAGATACGAGATTCGCCGTGGCAAGACAGTCCGAACACCAGACATCTCGGGTCCACCACGTCTGTAAGTGCTAGCTTGCTTTCATATACTTGCTTCTTTTTCCAATTTATTGCGCATCATTCGACAACTGCGTTGCCCAATCCGAACAAACCGTTCCTTGCGTCAGCCACGTCAGACAGACCGTTAGACTTTTAGCCGACTCAGCCGTCGGCGCAGCGATGTTACCTGCATCCACATGCCTTGTACAGATGTACCAGGTAACAAAGCGATGAAGGCATTCAGTCTGCCCCTAACAGTCGACGATCGGCAGCTACTGGAGTCGTTCGTCATGCAATACGTGTGCTTGAGATCGACAATCCTGTAGTCAAGTGCATGATACCAAGCCAACTTGGGGTTTCAGTCACGCCAGGTATTCGAGCCGACTGCGCACGCTACCTCAAGTGATGGACTTAGTCGTATGCATCTTATTCTGCCGGCTTCAAGGCATCTCACCAGCAATGCCTCACTCTTGGTGTCATGGTCGCTGACGCTTTTGCGTATCTTTTTTTCTTCTCGCGCTTTCCATTTCACGATGCTATCTTAAATGGCAATAACAACGACGTATCCGCACCTGACTAACATGTTTCTTTCCTTCGCAGCTCCCCTGTCCTCGGATCTGACGATATCCGAGTTAAACCTCCTCCTCGAAACCCGCGGCGACTTCAAGGAGAGGACGACTCTCCCTGGCGTCCTGCCTCCTCCATCTACACCAACGAAGACGACGAAAACCGAAGAAGCAGTCGTCACTCCCGTCATTTGAAATATTTGAAGCCATCCCATTCAAACGTTCCTGCCAAAGACATGTATGGGCGTCCCATGGGCGTCGAGATCTCGCCCCCAAGCTCTCCCGAGTTTGAGGCTAGGCAATACAAGTGAGTCCATCTCCTGGTTTCGAGCCTTCTTGCTGCAATCACTACACATTCTTGGGCATACTGTTGGCTTTGATATGCCAACTTGGGTTTTTGCTCTTCTGAAAGTACTGTCGACTTCGACATTTGAATACCACGGAAACTCTCGATTCTTTGCTCCAGGATCAGAAACACTTCCTGTTCACTCCTACTTAATTCCCACCACTATCACACGCTGTGCTTCACACAATATGAGAGTCTTGAGATTCAGAACTAAATCGCTAATCCGATGCCTTGCTTGCAGGCCAAACTCACAAGACGTCTCGCCAATCGACGACTCTCCCAACTTGTCTCAGCTGGACCTTCTTGGGGAACGCCGACTGACACCTACTCAAGCGCAAGCGCAACTTCGAAGCCAGATACCGCAGATGCGTCGTGATAAGCCAACGAGTCCTGGCCTTTCTTCACAACTTCGAACCACCAAATCAACTGATGAACTTGCCGATGCCAGTAAACCATGGGAAAACATGCATCCGTCATATTACGGGTCTCAAAAACCATTCGGGTCAACAACCATTGTTACTGGTGGGCAGCAAAGCAGCACCTCGTCGTCGCTTGGACAGCGGATCCGAAAGTTTGCCAGAGCGAAGCCCGAGCCTCTCGAAACTAGACCACCGTGGAATGGAGCAAGCGGACGTGCGCCCATGGTTGATCCAGTCCGGGATGATCCCTCTGTTGCTCCATTGAGCTTACGGCGCAAGGCCAGCAAGCGGATCGGACTTGGTGGTGGTGTCAATCCTGAAACACATAGCGGCAATGCTGGAACAGTTCGACAACACCTCCCCTCACGGCCCGCCCAGAGGTCCAACGAGACCTATAAAACACCATCACCTGAACTTGTTTCGCACTCTTATCCTAGCCCTCCAAATACTGGCTCGTCGCCACCGTCTCAGCCCGTCATGTCACAAACCACGACGTCCATGTTCACACCAAACATGGTGCCTGATCAGACCAAGGCCATAAGAAGAAAACCTTCCCCCTCAACGCACAACCCTCATTCTTCTTGGTCAAGTTCTGTCTACTCGGCAATCACCGAGAACACGATTCTTGGCGACAAATCACTCCTCAACCCGATCGAATCAGCAAGACTATCCACGCCAGAAGATCCTTGGGCGCAGCCTACATCTCGTTTCAGCGTTACGACTTGCAACACAGCTGCTACCAAGTCGCCAGTTGTGCCTGACGAGGAAGAGCGACCAGATACACCGAAGCAAACCCCCTCAGTGATGGATCGTAGGAGACCAGTCCCAGGCGGAGATAACTTCAGAAGAGCTTCCAACGTACCAATCGTCATTTCAATGAAGTCAGCGTCGCCATCAAATGAGCATTTTGACTCTAGCATTTCCACCGATAAGGCGCTTCCACCTGCACCACCCGAGCTTCAATCAGCACATGACCGTGTAGCGTACCTCACTGCTCGACTTGACAGTCTGGCCCACAGACGCAACAACATCAACAAGAGCATCAAGCAGATGACAGAGTTGATGCCTACCGACAGAATTTTGTCGAGCACGGAAGTGATGCGTAAGCGCGAGATTGAGAAGAAGAAGGTTGAGGGGCTCAAGGAAGAGTTGGCCGAGATTCAAAGAGAGGAGCATGACTTGGGTCTGAAACTCTACAGGGCTAACAAGCGTGCTGAGAGAGAGGCGGCCTTTGAGCCTTCCACTCTTTGGGTCAGGCGTGTTACATCTTGAGGGACTTTTAATGGATACAGATTATGGGTTTGAGAAATGGTATCTCTGGTGAACAAGCAAGGCGTTGATGAGACATGCATAGCAGATGGAGTCGGATTCTTTTGTTTCTATTCAGGTTTCTTTTTTTTTTCTCTAACAAGCCCTCAGTCACCGGTTTTGGGCTGGCTATTATTGTACGAAGAACATGTTCTTTAATTGTTTCGGGACCTACTACAACGCGGACAAATAGATCGTTGTCAAATGACAATACATCAAATTCACTTATGTTCTCCTTTTTCTTCTTTTTGGCACGCTTGGACATGGCGTGTTTTGTGCAAGTATTGTTTCTTCTCTGTACGATTAATAGCAAAAGCAAATACCCGTCACCCGAAATCATGTCTGGATATATCCTCCAACTGGTATCATGCCCGCCCACTCACTCTATCATGCTGCCTTTGCACAGTCTCAAAATAATGTTCCCGTCCTTCTTACCATAGTGACCTTCTAACCACTGAATGTGGCGGTCTTGGCCCATCGCAACGCCCTTCCCAACACTTTTGACAGTAGTCCCCAACTCCATCATCTTCCAGAGCAGTAATGCAAGCACACTCCTCGATAAGATAGTGCCGACAGAAAAGGTAGGTCCCAGTACGGGGTGGCTGCGGGGCAACTTGATCTTTGTTCAATTCCGAAGTCCAAAAGCTGCGTACGCCACTGACGAGCTGCTCCGAGAATGACCGTTTACTAGTTTCGGATATGGAAATGTGTCGTTGAGATCCTATGTTTTGATGCTCGTCTTCTAGTGAAGAGGGATCCGAGTCGGGAAGGCGGGGGAACGAGACGAGATCACCCGGGTTGGCGTCTACTGCTGGTGGACCAGTGTAGTTCCCTGCTTCGTCGTAGTGATCTGCCGGATACGTCTGGCGAAGACTGCGTCCGCCGTGGGAGGCAGAGTATGTCCTGCGGTTCTGATAGCTGGTGGCGTAGCGACCTGGCTGGCTGAAGTTCCCAGAGTAGGAGTTCCTCTGGTGCTGGTATGGAGAGCTTCTGGAGAGATCGTTCCCGGGCTGAAAGCCTCTTCTCGCAGATCCATCGGCGTGGGTATGGGATCCCCCCTTGTTAGAAGCGATGGATCTGGGCTGCGAAGAACCATCTCGATGATTAGCCGTGGTGTAATACGTCCCATGAGGACTGGGACCTTCAAGCTCGTAGTCGCTGAGATCGCAGAAGCTTTCTTCCTTGAACTCGTCCCAGTCTGCGATGGAGACACTGTCCGGGAGGACTGAACCGCGAGTATATGTAACTCCGCTCGTAGAAGATGCATATCTACGGATATCGACATCGGCGTCGCATCCAACCTGGACATGCGACGCACTTGTGGTGCGCCTATGAGCCATGGACGCTCTGGTCTCTTTTTGAAGACCTATCTCCTTCTATTAGTTCCTATGATCGGGGCTAGGGGAAACTTACCTTTTTGTTGACTTTGTCTTTACCTCTTTGTGAAAGAAGGACGATTGTTTTTGTTTCTCACTCCCCTTTGTCGTGCAAATGTCTTTCGGTAGTTGTTGACCAAAAGCTAAAGAATTGATCACGAGAAGCTATCTCGTCGTACAGGTTACGTTACAACTGATGTAGAGTGTTTTGCTTTTGACGAGGGAGCTTGTGTATATTTTGGCGAAAAGGGGGAGAGGAATCTGACTTGGAAAGTAGAGTATTTTATATGCTGACTTCGGCCAGATGATAGCAGCATCGCGGACGGGAGTTTGGATAGTCGATTGACAAGTGCATTGTATCGCTGGATATAAGGTGGTAGCTGAATGGATGTTCTTTTTGTGCTATGTGAGAGTGAGGTCTTTGATGGGACAAGGACAGGGGCCACGAGAACAACCGCTCGCTCAGTTCCGTTGTAAGAGACAAGAAGAGTATAAAAAAAGAAGGGAGCAAGGTATGAAGGACATGTTCGGGTATAACAGTGGTAACGACAGTGGTTCGCTGTGTTTATTTCGGTCGTTCACAAGGGAGTGTCAGTCACTGAAAATGGCAAACATGGAGGTTGTGCTACAATACATTTGTTTATTTCGTCCGGGATCATGTCTTACAGAGCACAGTGATGACCCAGCAGCCGTGTATCAGAGAACTTCTTGTTTTTCCTTCTACCTTTGGTCTGTAGCCATTAACCGTGCATGAGTGTGATGAGGTATGTGTATGTATTCACCGTCCTCCCCTTGACGGAAGAAATGACAGGATTGCCCTTCAATCTAACGCGTCGCATGCTGAACATCTCAACATCGGTCTGACTGGGAACTTCAGGGCATGGGTGTTGGGTTTCGACGAAGCGAAAGTTGAGCGAGACCTTCAACGGGTGGCCCGGCTGTCCGATGAGAACGCGAGTGGTGTCATGCCAGTCGCCCGGGTCTACTTGACGATCTTTGACCACGTTATCCTCCGGGCCGAAGACCACCGGTTCTTTCATGGTATTTCCGATTTCGAATTTGAGCTTGATGCAAGTCGCAGTGCCGTAGGCGACTTGGTGACTCCGGGTTATCTCTTTGAAAGGGAACACATCTCTTCCGTAGCAACCATAGGCGGTATGCCACTGATGTTCGTCGCCTCCAGGGCCGATGCGAAGATTGACGGTAGTACTCCCGTTCTGAGCGATGTCCGGCTTGGGGAATCCTGTACCGACAACAGCGTGGTAGTGATTCACCGGCTGGTCAGCGGGAGAGTAGTGAGGAAAGAAGATGTTCTGCATCCCATTTTCGTCGGTCCATTCAGGAAGCTTTGTCATTTGGATCTTGGTCTTGTCCACTACATCGATGTCGTTGAAGATGTAGATGCAATACTCTGTGGTGGGGATGTCCTCGATGAGCGTCTCAACTAGGATGCATCGCGTACCATAATAGAACCCTTCGTGATTCTTGAAGTCGTAGTCGGCCATGGATTCTGTGAAATCCTTTGGAGGGCCTCGGTTGAATGCGGAGTAGACAAAGATACTGCGAGCCTTTGCAGATTTAGCATCTGAGTTGGGAGATGCAAGCAAGCCCATCTCGGTAGCGCTTCATGGTGGTTAGTGATGACGGTGAAGAGTTAGATTTGTGGTTGATCACTTACACTCGGTCCCAGACCGGTATCCGAGGACAGCCTTCCATGATCTTTGGTGTCGTATCGGTGATTAGATGATGAAGACGTTTTCTTATGAAGTCTTCTTTGGATCTTTACTTTGGATTTAACGATGAAGCTCGCATCGACAAACTGGCAGCAGTATGTCACTGCACGCCAACCGGAAAACGGTCGGTCTGACATCGACGATATTGAGTTGGACCATCCAAGGGTTTGTATGAGTAATTCTTGGTAGAGAAAATAACCATTTTCATTTGTCTGTCAACGAAGCACTAGGTAATGAAGTAAGTCAAGTCAATGTTTGTTCTCTGGTTTGAACAAGGCAGACACTACCATAATCAACCGACAAACGAACTTACCCTACGACGACAGCAATGAATTATATTAAGCGATCTAGCTAAAAGGAAAGCTGCAAATCGTTCAACCTCCACTGTAACTGACGCCATCCTAGCTAACCCCTGTTATCTGCTACCTCAGTTATGGAAATATTTGGTTCCGTGTTCGACACATCTAACAGCAGCTCCATCCCAAGATACTGCAATTTCTTCATTATATTCTTTTTTTCTCCTCCGCTTTTCTCTCGTCACGAAATAAGCATGTACCGTATTTTGTAGATCTATAAACAAATCGGCGCCTCCGGGTTGACGAACCTGATGTAACAGGCCTGATGTGGGGAGTGGGAGTAGGAGTGGAGAAAAGATGCAAGGAGGGAGGGTATCATGGAGTGCTGAAAGTAGCAACTTCAGCGAATTTGTGTTGGCCATTCTACACGATCAAGTACTGCATCTCGGTTTGGTTTCAAAAGATAATATGTGCTGCGCTATCTCCTAGAGTCTGTTCCAGAAGTATTCTTCCGTTACAGCTTTCGAAAGAATTGCCAGTTATGAACATTATAGATAGTAAGTACAGTAGAAAGATGCATGTATTTCTGATGATCTACATTACATGCACTTACTTACTTACTTACATGTCATATCTTACATGACAATGACATGTGGATGATTACCGACAAAAGCTGGACGACATAACATAAGGGACCGGAAATTTGGTTTCTGGAAACCTGTCAAAATTTAGCTAGGTAGGGCCTCATTTTTCTTCTTTTCCTCTAATTATTTTGTTGATCGATTTCTCAGATTTCGATCGATCTCGCTACCAAGTGCTCTGTTGATCTGCTGCGTTGTACTAGATGTGCTTGCTTTTTCCTAGAGCTTTGTCTCTGGATCCTGGTACTCAGCACTCAGCTGTAACAGCCAGCAGGAGTAATGTCTCACTTGGAGGCTGTAACAAAGCAAACCGCAAGCCACGATTGGCTGGGATCCTAGGCAGTCTGATGGATACCGTAGTTCCTGCATACATGGTGCAAATGAGAACAAAAGTCTTTCGCATGAAATCATTGAGTGAGCTGCAGAGGAAAAAGAAAAATATACACATTCAATATTGATACCATAGTAACGCGCCCTCGGCTGCAATGAATGCCGTCACTCGATAGGCAAATGCTAAATTTTAATTCGTTCGGGAACCTATCTTCTCAATCACAACATTTAATACTGTCTTGTTCAGGGCTCAATACAACGTCCATGGCTGATATCCAATATCCATACCAACTACCACTCTTCAACAAAACAAAAAACAATTCCACGGGCATACCGATACAGCATGTTTTACTCTGTACTTTATCACGCAACTCAGCCGTCATCCCAGCTGTCATCACAGCCCAGCCCGCCAAATTTATAATTGGGTATTCTTTAATCTATCGTGGGCCGTATAACCCCCCCTGCAGAAAAGCAACGAGCATACAGAATTTCGTCCCAACGAGCCAAGCCAGGCCATGCGGATCCTCTCAGAAATACCAAGACTAAAGATATCCTCCCTTCCTTACTTATATGTAATGTGAATCTCCAGATCTGTCTCGTCTCTCAAACTTGGTGTCTTGCAATGTTACATGTCACTATATAATACTACACAATTCGATACTACACACTCATCACATTCCTTTGATCACATTCATTACCTTAATTGCCCAAGATGGCTTCGGAGTTTACATCAAACGAGAGCAACGCGATGCAGATCTATGCTCCAAGTATTGTTTTCTTTCTTGTTACACCTCTTTTCATAGCTTTCCGATTCTGGAGTCGCATAACACGGAGAACGGGACTAGGCTGGGATGACATGACCATTATAATATCCTTTGTAAGTGTTCTACTCACCCGAGATCTTCAAAAGAGATTATACTAACAATAATGGTATAGTCATGTGCTGTGGTTGTCCAGACTGTCACGATGGTCGCATGCAATTATGGCTTTGGTCAACATATCAAGACGTTGACCACAAGCGACAAGATAGTATCACTAAAGGTACACATCATACTCAAGTAGCGAAAATGTCTCTTCAAATATACTTACTATTACTAGCTATATTATATTGCCCAGATCTTTTATAAACTCACCATGAACCTGGCGAAGATCTCAATGCTCCTGCTCTACCTCCGCATCTTCGTCCACAGATGGTTCCGCAGATGTTGCTTTACCCTCATGGGTCTTGTCACCTGTTACATGATAGCCGCGGTGACCCTGTCTATCTTGCAATGCTATCCCATCAGCGGCGCCTGGGACAAGT
Organism: Fusarium sporotrichioides; assembly: GCA_019054645.1. Taxonomy (NCBI): domain Eukaryota; kingdom Fungi; phylum Ascomycota; class Sordariomycetes; order Hypocreales; family Nectriaceae; genus Fusarium; species Fusarium sporotrichioides. The sequence continues at coordinate 10,521,801 of JAHKNS010000001.1, read as the reverse complement.
CGATGCCCCCAACTTGTATCGATCTGGAAAAGTTCTGGATTGCAAATGCAGGCTTCTCTATCGCGACAGACACTCTGATACTAATGCTTCCCATGCATCCTATCTGCACCAGCAAACTCTCAGTCGCTCAAAAGCGAGGGCTTATCATGCTTCTCACTACGGGCGGTGGTCTGTAAGTGAAACTCAAATCTAAAAAATAAATAAAAAAACAGTCAAACTAATACCTGTCCAGTGTCATAGCAACATCCATCGTACGCATGACAACTCTCACATTCTCGGCCAAAACTCCCGACACGACTTGTATGTTCCTCCTTATCCACCGCAACACATGCTTTACAAATACTGACCTTCTTCTTAGTCAATGTCAGTTCCACCATGTGGTCTATCATTGAGCAAAACCTGGCCATCATCTGCACATGCCTACCAATGTGTCGCCTTCCCATCGCCACACGCTTCCCACTCTGGGTCTCCGAGTCAGAGTTAACAGCACCTGATGCCTCCCAACCTGCCGACCTATCTAAACGTCAGACTAGACGGTGGAGTCCTTACACCGGGCCCAGGAACGTACAAGGGATCACGCGAAGCATAGTCATCACCAACGACGAAATGAGTGACGAGCTCACGTTGGATCCGACTGAGAGAACCTTCACAATGTCGACACTGTCGAGCGACATTGGTGCGATACGGAAAATTGTTGAGTATGAAATCACATTCGAGACTGCATCCGATGCCAATCCATAGTTGCATTGCACATGGTTAGGGTCTTACTGGTTTAAGGACCGATTCCATCCAGACATACTACTGCTAGACGCAGCATATTTCCTTTGTTTAACTGTTTAATGGGTATTTATGTTGATTTAGAAGCGAAGCGAAGCGTGTACCAAGGATTCATTACAAGGCATTTAGACTTCAAAATTTCTTTTGTACAGATATGATATACATTTAGATAGGTAGCCAAGGATAATGTGGGATTAGCTCATACCCTCCATAAATTCAACACGATCAAGAATCATCTGACGGTATCCCATGTACTCCTTGAGACCCTCCCACTCAGGTCCAGACTCCTCTCCGTGCCTCCAGGGTTCTTTGAATCCCCAGGCACATGCAATCTTGTCCATTGCCGCTCGCTCCTCTTCTCTCATCCATCGGGTTCGCAGCGGTGTACCGGGTGCCCAAGTCACACGCTTCATCTGGTCCTTGTTACTCAGCTTGGCAATCATTCCCATCGATCCTACGACCATGAAGTATCCGGAAATACCAGCAATTCCAATACCCGTTGCCGTCGTGACGTCCATCGTGTTTTGCCAGTATGTGGCATATGCAGTTGCGAGACCGAATATGCCAAAGGGGAGGGTACCCAGAGCGAGGGCAGGGGTAGTGGCGTTCTTGATAAGCTTCTGACGCTTGAAGGCAGGAAGGCTGAATGAAGCCTCTACAATGCCCAGAGCTGCGTCCAGATGCTTGGAATCAATGGCAGTCTGCAAAGCCATATCGGCAACGTCCTTCTCGATGGCCTTGACTGCAGCGTTGGGATTTGACGCCACGTATCGGACTACGCCATTCTTCACCACAGGCTTCTTCTTGGTCGCATACATCTCGAATACAGCAGGGAGCGACTCGGGTCGACCAAGCGAGGATTGGATGGCAACATAAAGCTCAAGAAAAGCGGGTGTGATCTCAACATTGGGCTGCGAAATGATAGCGTACGCCGAGTATGAAATCTTCTTGACGCTATCGGCCAGCCCCGCATCCATGGTGTTCAGTCTTTGGCCAGTCCGCTCCGCTCCTAATTCCATGAGCTTTGACGTTGATGCCCTTGATTGAGCCTCGGCTCTGTGGATCTGAGGTTGAAGAGCCTGGGCAGCCTTGAGGCATGTTTCGAGGGCAGCAGTCGTCAATTGCTTCGCTGGGATACCGTCTGTCGCAAGAAACTTTTTCTTTGTGCTTTCCACAATGTTTGCCAGTTGTGTAGGGTCGGTCAGTTGTCTAGGGACTTTCTCCGCATCGGCGGGCTGGATGTTGAGGTCAGGATATGTCGAAGATGTCGCAGCCCATCGTGTACTCGTTCCTCTGATCGCAGACTTTCGACTATGGCGGATGGTGGCTAGGAGAGCTCCGCTGACAAAGGCTTGGTTGGCAATTGTAGGCGCTGGTGTGAAGGCGCATCGATAGCAAACATTGCCAATTTGGCGAGCGGGTAGGCGAGACATTGCGAGTATTCAAGAGCGGCAATGCTGGTGCTCATGTGCCTTTTGCCAAGTCGTTGATATTTCCTCAATTGCCTGTCTGCGTCGTTCCCTCAAGCAAATTTTCTCCCCGTCTCAGTCGTCGTTGATGCTATTCAGAAACTAGCCCGACTCTGAATTTCGCAAGTCATGATACGCGAGCGGGAGGACCCACATGTCAGTGAGTGACAAACGTTGATAGGCCCCTCAATAAGAGCAGACAAGACAACTTGAACGACTTGTTAATGACATATTTGATTCCTCGACTGTATGTGTTGGCCATTGACTTAATTGCAAGTCCAAGGAGTACCCATGAATATTAGAACACCTGAATAGGACTGATCATGCGTATCCTCAGAGAAACCAGTCGTCGTGACTCTTTAAGCTAGGTACATCTTCAAGGAACTTGGGCACTAGAACAAAGCGGGGCGCAGCCCAGCGTGTCCACTGTAAAGGAAGTAGCGGTGCTGCCTTCCATCTTCTGCGGGCAGCGTCAGCGTTCCATTGGCCATGACGAAACATGATGTGGCTCTTGCCTTTGGATGTCCGATCTCAACTGATTCAGCATTCCAGGGTTACAACTTCAACCTCTTTATATCTGATCTTTAGCTGGGCTTTACTTATCACTACTGCCTCGCCTGGCTGCGCTGTGTTGTAGACTCTTATACACCACACAGGATCTGGACGCTCCACCGTTTTAGTCCGAGGTCCCCGAATCGCCTAGCTCTCATTCATCCTACCGACGACATCTAAACTTATTCGCGACACCACACTCAAGGTTTCCGACGTCACAAACCACCTTCGCAATGCCTCCTCCACCTCCACCGCCCCCTCCTCCGCCGCCTGGTGGTATGGGCGGTCCTCCTCCTCCGCCTCCACCTCCCCCAGGAGGCCTTCCTGGACGTCCACCAGCAGGAGCAGGTAACAGAGTATGTTCATCCGCGGCGAAGACCTGCGCCAGTTTGAATAGCAACTGACAACTACTCTCAGGGCGCTCTTCTGTCAGATATTCACAAAGGCAGAGCACTCAAGAAAGCCGTCACCAACGACCGTTCAGCACCAATAGTTGGGAAAGTGTCCGACTCCTCCGCCGGCCCCCCTATCGGCGGCGCACCTCCTGTCCCGAAAATCGGTGGTGCTCCTCCTGTCCCTGGCCTGGCACCATCAGTTCATGGAAACCGGGCAAGAAGTAACAGCGACCAAGGATCTCGCGACTCAACCGCAACTAGCGATGCCGTGCCGCAACTAGGTGGACTATTCGCAGGGGGGATGCCCAAGCTGAAGAAGAGAGGAGGAGGTGTAGATACAGGCGCCAATTCCGAGTCTTCTTATCGATCCGATTCCGAAACCATCACCTCTGCGCCGAGACCTCCTGCTGCATCAGCGCCGAGACCACCTTCAGCTGCTGCGCCAGCAATCCCTGGACGAGGACCTCCAGTGCCGCCTCCAGGAGGAGCAGCAGGCTTGAGGAAGACAACGCCGATGGGATCCAAGCCTCCGCCTCCTCCTATAGGAAAGAAGCCGCCTCCACTGCCGACATCGCGGAAGCCCTCATCTATGTCGCTGCCACCCTCCGCGTCCTCGCCAAACTTGGTACCTTCGGCTCCCCCTCCTCCACCGCCTTCAAGTCACGCACCAGCTGCTCCTCCACCACCTCCTCCATCTGCGGCACCTCCGCCCCCTAGTCAATCCCCAGGATCTAGGTCTTCGGTACCACCTCCGCCGCCGCCCCCTCCACCCGGAGCAAACCATGCAACATCATCCCTTGCTGCGCAGGCTACCCTTCGTGCTGCTGGTCAAGCATCACCAAGCGCTGCACCTCCTCCCCCTCCAGCAAGTGCGCCTTCACCTCCACCACCAACAACACGTTCCCGAGGCTCGTCTCTTCGCCACTCAATGCTGGATCCAAGTATGTTCACTTTGTCAGCAAACGGAGGAAAGTCACCAAGTCCTACGCATTCGCCTTCGCAACCACCTAGTGGCGGACACATTGAGATCCATGATCCCAGATGGCAGTTCAAGGATGAGGGTCTGTTCCCAAAGCCCAGAGATTTTGTAGGAGGAACAAGAAGATACCGTGCAGGAAGAGGAAGTAGTATTCCTCTGGATCTGAGTGCTCTCTAAAAAAAAATGGAAGAGTTTAAAAATGGAATTTGCACCCTTGAACAGTTTATTCCCCAAGTTGTGTTCATGATTAGACGAGCAGCATGACAGTTCTGAAAGATTTGGATATGCTAGATTACATACAACAAATATAAATAAATATTATATCGTTGAATTGTGCTCAATCTGTGAAATAAGCTGGATAAAAGAGACAGCTTGCCATGTTCATATTGGACATGTGCTACAGTGGTTTCATTGATGTTCTGAAGACCATATACGGCAAATATAGTACACTCGAGTCAAGTACTCCTCCAAATATTGTACATTTATAGATAGCCATTTCAAGCTTACATAGACTTAAGGTAGTTGGTCTCTTTAATCTTGGCCTTTCTCTCCTTTCGCATTGCCCTCTTGAGCTCTTCTCGCTTTTGTGCGGCCTCAACGTTGTGTTCCACACCCTTGTTCTCCTCGCCGAGAATGTTGACAGACTGATGCTGGATAGGGATCTTGGGAGCTAGTGCTTCAAGATTGCCCTCAGCCAATAGCTTGGCTTCGTGAGCCTTTTGACGCTTTGCCGCCAGTTTTCTTTGCTTCTTAGATTTTGCTGTAGAGCTTGTTAGCAAAAGTGGTTGACAGATATACCCATGTCAGGTATTGTGATGGTATTATGATAGCGTACAGAATTCGTCTCCAGCGTTTGCGTCCGCCTCATCAGCATCCTTCTTCTTCACATCCAAGCAATCCCATAGCCACTCCGGGTACTCGTCGTCATGTTTCGCAACAGGGTCCTGTCCAGCCTTGGTGTAGTTCAGTCCGCTAAGGACAGTTCCGGGTGCACATGATGATCGTGGGGCAGGAGCATCCTTGAGGGCCTCACCAGGTACTGTGACGGGGGTCGAAAGCGCGGGCTCGGCGTATCGGAAAGGCGTCGTTGTTGTGAATTGACGAAGGATGGGCTGAGAGCGCCGCAGGGCGGTGGCGCGTAGGCACCGAGTGCAGAACATGATGATTGCCGCTGGATGTTGGTAGTCGGAGGGTGACAAGGCTCGAGGTTCTGGAGAAATTTTGGAGGTGCGAGATGTGGAGAGCCAATGGGAAGTCAAACAACCTCTAATTGTCAGCCTCGCCCCAAAAGCCCGCGCAAGCTCGAACGACTTATATAATTGGATCCAATGTGCAGAGACTGCGCAGTTTCTTTATGGGTTCTTTTCATTTCATTTTTCCCTGATATATACACAGTCATACAAGGCCAAGGTGGTCATTACACCTTTTATAGCGAGCCGAACTGGTCACAGTCATGTTGTGATACCAAGGCTAAAAGGTCCCTCCCGTTTAGATAACCAAATCCCGCTCACTTCCGTCCCAAGCCATGACTTAAAATCATTTCCCTTACGAAGAGAATCGACCATGGTTCATCTTGGCGATCTTGTCGCTTGTGTGGACCTTGGCCGCCAGGTCAAGATCGTGTTCCTTCTGATCGACATAGTTTTGTTGCAAGAACTTAGTGCCCTTGATCTTGTTTGTCTTAAGCAATTGAAGATATCGCTCTAGTTGTAATTGTCAGTTGATCATCCAGGGCGCAGTTTCGAGACCTCGGTAGAGCTCCATATGCGGCCAAACTAACCTCGGAGGTGGCCGCAGTTCTCGAGGTGGTTGACACCCTCACGAACGTAGCACTTGTTCAGCTCCTCGCCAACAAGTCGGGTCATCATAGCGCCGACCCATTGTTCTCGGATGAGGGCATCCTCGGCAGCCTTGAAGGCCTTGGTATCATCGTAGTCGACGCCGTTAAAGGTGGGAGCGACGGTAGGCTTCTGGGCCTTGAATTGCTCGGACTCGGGAGTAGGCATTGTGAACTGAATTGAGCTTCGTCGGCTTATAAACTCAGTTGGTAAAATGGAGCGTGGGACGGCGCGCAAGGCTGACAATGGACTCAATCGATATCGGCGTCTTGATAATTACGTCCGAGTAGCTTGAAGCTCAACCCAAGTGAATTGAATGTCCAATGACAGGCGACCTGATTTCTCAGGCAAGCACGGACCCGCTTCCACCACCACCACCTTCCCTGTCAGTCGCAAAGTTGTCACCGCCTTTGGTTGACCCACCATTTTGACGGCAAAAAAAAAAAAAAAACTCTGTCGCGCATACCAGAGCCAGCCTCCAGCTTAAAACCCCAGTGCCGGTCGCATTAGAATTCCTCTTTCTACATCCGCCTCCTTCCCATCATTCTTACTGTCTATTCATTCCGTTTAGACACTACCTCTTCCTTATCCCCCTTCTATCTTAATACATAATCACAATGGCTAAGTCTACCACAAAGGAGAGCAAGAAGACCAAGGTCTCTGAGCCTCTCAACACTGTCAAGGCCGGAAAGGTTTCCAAGTCCTCCAAGTCTAAGGACGTCGCTAAGCCTGCCGCCAAGAAGGTGACCAAGGAGAAGGACTCTAAGAAGAGCAAGAAGAAGGCCGAGCCCGAGTCTTCTTCCGAGTCCGAGTCTGAGAGCGAGTCTGAGGCTTCCGCCTCTGACTCTGACTCTGACTCTGACTCTTCTTCCTCTGAGGAGGAGAAGCCTGCCCCCAAGAAGGCCGCTAAGGCCAAGGCTGCCCCCGCCAAGAAGGCCGAGTCCTCTGACTCTTCCGACTCCGAGTCTGACTCCAAGTCTGACTCTGACTCCGACTCCGACAGCGAGTCCGAGGAGGAGAAGCCCAAGGCCAAGGCTGCCAAGACCAACGGCACTGCCAAGGCTGCTCCCGCTAAGAAGGCTGAGTCTTCTGACTCTGATTCTGACTCTGACTCTGAGAGCGAGGAGGAGAAGCCTGCCGCTAAGGCTGTTGAGAAGGTTCGTTTACATGAAGTTTATCTTGTTATATTACATAATACTAACATATGAAATAGAAGGCCGATTCTTCTGACGACTCCGAAGACTCTGACGACTCCGACAACGACTCTGATGACTCCGACAGCAGCGACTCCGATGAGGAGGCCGGTGCCAAGGTCGAGAAGACTGAGGAGGCCCCCTCCAAGAAGCGCAAGGCTGAGGATGATGGTGATGCCGATGCCAAGAAGGCCAAGTCTGATGAGCCCACTACCCTCTTCGCCGGCAGCCTGTCCTGGTCTATCGATGACAACGCCCTCTACGAGGCTTTCAAGCACATCGAGGGTCTTGCCAACGCTCGTGTCATGACCGAGAAGGGTACTGGCCGCAGCCGTGGCTTCGGTTACGTTGACTTCAACGATGCCGCCTCTTGCACCAAGGCTTATGAGACCATGAACGGTACCGAGCTTGAGGGTCGTGCCATCAACCTTGACTACGCCAACGCTCGCCCTGCTGAGGCTAACCCTGCCGCCCGCGCTGCCGACCGTGCTCAGCGTCATGGTGACACCGTCAGCCCTGAGAGCGACACACTCTTCGTCGGTAACCTTCCTTTCGACGTCGACCAGGACAGCGTCCGCGCTTTCTTCGAGGAGGTCGCTGCTGTTGCCAGTGTTCGCCTTCCTACCGACCCGTAAGTTACCTTGCTCTTATGAACATGTTCATCGTACTAACTCTCAACAGTGACAGCGGTAACCTCAAGGGTTTCGGTTACGTCAGCTTCAGCTCCGTTGAGGAAGCTAAGCAGGTCTTCGAGGCCAAGAACGGTGCCCCTATCGGCAACGGTCGCATGTCCCGCGCCGTCCGTCTGGACTACGCCAGCAGCAAGCCTCAACAGGGCGGCGGCGGCGGCGGCTTCGGTGGTGGCCGTGGAGGTGGCCGTGGTGGCGGTCGCGGTGGTTTCGGAGGACGTGGCGGTGGTCGCGGAGGTGGTGGCGGCTTCGGCGGTCGTGGAGGTGGTGGTCGTGGTGGCCGCGGCGGTGGCCGTGGTGGCTTCGGCACTGGTGCTAACAGCACTCCTACCACCTTCTCTGGTTCCAAGATCTCTTTCGATTAAACGTGGGTTGATGCGCAACAGTTGCGGACTGATGGCTTCTGGCGGGATTTCCAATAAGTGGGCTTTTGTGGGCTGTCGATTCAAAACAAGTTAAAACTCCATCGTGGAGCAGTGGGCTTTGAGAATATGCTTCGCATGCGCAAGCATTGATAGACCTGGGGGCTGTTACACTTGGGACCGTGGGCTCGTGGCATCTGCAAAGGCACCCCTCGCTGGTGCTTGTGGCTTTTTGACGTTGGCTTTTGATTGTCCGTCTACACGACGGACACCACGTGGGCTTCTGAGGGATTTGTTGACGGCTCTTTGGGAAGAGGCTCCCTTTGTCTTTGCAGACATTGCGGAGTGGACCAAGTCGAATCTTGCGAATACTCTGAGGGTCCTGGGGGCTTTTCGAAACACGACCACTACGATGCCATTGCCTGTCCTCAGGCTTCAACTGGTGATAATCTCCTGCCTTTGATGTCTAGACCACCTTGATTTGTTATACCATGTATTTTGTACTCTGGAGTTGTTTTCATCGTTTGATGTTGGTGAGTATACCACTGCCGTTATTCTTTCGATTATGTAGCATCGGGATCCGTCCACTTCCCAGGTATAGGGGCGCAATAAAAGTTCGATCATGATTTCTTTCATATCAAAATTTATTTAATCTGAGTGTGCCTATCATCTAAATGTTGTGAAAGCTTTGCGTGCAATTGAATGAGACGAGACATGTTGAGATCATTCGTTTATGAAACCCTTGATGCCATGAGATTATATGTGATTGCTTATCCATTTGACTTCTCAGGGACATAGTTAAAATGTTTTCATGGCCGACCCTCCTATTTTAGCATGGCCTAGACGGCTTAGGACAAAAGGTAGTCTATAGTTATGACGTCGAGTTGGAAACATATACATGTGGCGTGTGATACGACTCAACCCAAGACAGCGCGTGCGGAGAGGCCAGTCTTACGGGAAGCTGCTTGCGCGTGAGCAAATCGACATGATCGTGCTACACTTATGGTCCCTGGATTTGTTGGGGTAAGGCGACATGTCATGGAGGACAGGTCCAGGTAGGTCAGTCACAAGAGTCAGCTGGTATAGTCTATTCCATGAGATTGTCAGTACAGTATCAGGTTGCTTTTTTGCATTGATGTTATTAGAGTCAAGATAGAAAGAAGGCGCCACAGAATATGATAAAAAGGATGCCTCAAAAGAAGTCGTTTTGGGTCTAATGTTACACGCATGATATAGACCCAGTAAATTACCAAGGCAGATCGATAAGGATGAGGTTTAAAGGGTCTTGATGTTGGCTCACGTATACAGGACTGTAACAAACATGGGCAGACAATCGTATTATGGGAATAATGGATATGGCACCAGATAAGTGAGATTATACGATACAATAGGATGGTCAGCAGCGTCAGCCAGCCCCTTTCTTGACTGAGTGTTTCGGTGTAAGTTTTGATAACGTGGAAACTTAAACTACAGTACAGAAAACGTTGGGATAAATAGAGCTGGCTGTTTGATCGACTGTCTAGGATGTTTACTATGAGCTTGTTTGACTTGGGACAACCCAACCCCGCCTTGTGCTCATGACCGGTATGTTTGTGCTGCGTGCTCATAGAAAGAGGCGGGGATTCAAGTATCGATACTTGGTGAGGACTACTTCACCGCTCACGATACAACCAGATAGACAGTGTGCGATGAAAGCAGCGTCATCGTTTCGGCATTAATGTAGATGCACACAATCTGGTTCATATCCGGGGTTGCTAAAGAGAGTGTTTCACAGCTGTGCGTGATACGTTCGCACTGTCTCCCCGCACTCTCCCTCAAGTACCTCTACTTTAAGTCGTTATCAATGGCCGTCGAAACGTGCTCTCGTGCTTGTAACAAAGGGGAACAGCAGAAGCCATTTATCCATCATTCAAAGCCCAAGACCCAGAACCCCGACTTCGCTGTCAAGAAGCAACCTCTTGTATCTTTTTTCTCTTCTCTACCTTCTCTTTGCGCTTAATCATTTTTCATCAACATCTTGCTTTGTCGAATCTGCTCTTGAATGAGGATTACCCCGGACCTCAGATAAGCCCAGATAAAGCTAGTGGTCCGGTCGATCTTACACCCTGTAGCAGGCCTGAGCCCGTCACGCCCCGTGCTTCGCCCCTAGAACTCGACTCGACTGCCAAGTTTCCAGGTAAACTCGACTTTTAACCAAAACATCGCTATCTTCGAAGCGAAAGGATTCAACATGGACGGACAGGCGAACCAGAGTTGGCAGGAAAATAGGACGTCCCCTAATCCTGCAAGATCGAGCCCTGGGCTTCCTCAACAAAGACGTTATGACGGTTGGTTTCCATCAACTCTATTAACCTTATCGCACGTCAGCTAAATAATCATTAGAATCATGGGTAGAAGTCGCATCGCAACCCTCGTCTTCGTCTCTATCAAGTATCGGTGACGAGATAGTTACGACTGGACTACGCGTTGGGAACCCCTATGTACGCCGACGACGCTTACAACCTGCGAGATCGCTTCCCCAACAAAATACGGCCATCCACAACGTGTCTGTCGCCGACATGAGTAGCCAGGAAGAGTACGATGAGAGCGACAGTGAGGACGACCGTCTTCTTACCAGCTCCACCGAGAATACCCATCGGTCAGAAGAGGAAATGGATCTTGATTCGGAGGCCGAGTCGGATGGTGATAACGTCACCGCGCTTGGGCGAGTGTCTGACCGACCTACAGACCAACCCGTCTTTCGGCCTCAACCCAACGCCTTCACTCATCCATCAACACAAAGACGGGACTCTGCTCCAGCTATCCCGACTGCGCCTCCTCCTCACCCTCACAATGGTCTTACACGACCATCTTTCACTCAGAGATCACAAACACGGCCCCACCGTGCGGGTCCAAGCTTCATGTCCCCAGCTGTCCGCGAAGAGAACGATGCAGCTCTACGCGCGTCTCTAACCACTCTGCTTTCTTGTGCACACGCGGCTAGAGGCTTACCAAAGTCAAAGGAGGAGGCCGAGGCTCAGCGAGCAGCGAGCGCAGGCGTAGGGCCCAGCAACCAGCCGATGGAGCTGCGACTCGTGCCGGAGGCGGAGCTATCACAGGAACCTCCAAGACCAAGAAGGGTCCAACGACCCGCCGCGCCGTCTCCACCCCGCAAACGGGCCGGGGGATCAAGATCTCCTTCACGAACTTCCAAGCACAGCTCTGGATCGCCAACAACCCCACGAGCTACCAAGAAGAAGAAGGTGGCCCAGACGGAAGAGCCTACCACTATCTCACCAACTCTCCTCACATGGGTTGTCAGCGCCGGCGTTGTCATTGTTGTGTCTGTGGTGGGGTTTGGTGCAGGGTATGTTATCGGTCGTGAAGCTGGTAGGCAAGAGGCGCTGGTGGCCAGTGTTGGCAGTGTCAACGACACCACGTCTTGCGGTCAGGAAGTCATCCGATCTTCAGGCAATGGATTGCGAAAACTTCGATGGGGTGCTGTCGGCAAGAGCATCGTTGCTTAGAAAACCTAGCGATGTGACGCTAGCCATGCCTCGTTCTGCTCGTGAAATGACAAGAGCAGTTTGGACCTTCCTTATAACGAGGTTCAACAGAGTTGTGTCTGTCGTTTACGCAACTTTAATGATTTGTTGAGATATATTGGTGGTTGCAGTTATGACGTACGCAAAGTTGCTCATGAGGTCGACGTTCATGCTATTAACGACTCATCACGTACAGGCGAGAATACCTTTGTGCATTTTTGCGCATTCTTTTTATGGGATACACGGTGAATTCGGCATGTTTTCTACTTTTACGTATTTTAGCCTGGCGAGTCTATTTTTCCCGTGTAGATAGTCTTCGTTGTAGGCGTCGGGAAGATTCCCCTCATGATTTAATAGTATAGGGTACAGGAATAAAAATATTACTTGCAAATACATGGACTGGCCACTGAGTGAAAAACATCAGCTGAGGCGCAACTACTAAACTAACTGTGGTATCCTGATATAAGTAGGTAGTCAGTTGGATTCGAGCGGCTGACTTACCCCAGTGTCTCGGCTACTGATCGCGTGAAGAGTGGGATATGGAACATGAACAGTAATATTGACAAGATGCCTCATGGGCCTTCTCACAGTCTCAAACATGAACCCCCACGTTCGAGGCATCCTGAGCCTAAAGGATTGATACTGCAGTAATACTGCAGGCGATGAGTTGGTTGTTTGGATCAACATCCCGGGACCGGCGCTGTTACAGGCCCCGGTCCGGGCCGTCGTAAAGGATTGCTGATAGGGACGGGGCACACAACACGGAACGGAACGGTCACCTGCTGGGCCATATTATCGTTCACCATTTCAATACGGAAGGGACACGGGCTACATGTCAAGTCATCTATAATATCAACCCCCGGAAGCGTCAGCCCATATTAAGCGGGGCATTGGAGACGAGGTGGTTTAAGTGATCGGAGTGATCCGGGGCTCTGGGATCAGATATAGGATGTTTTCTTGATGTTTGTTGCTACCAATTCAGGGGTCAGTAACTGGGGATAGGGGCGATATTTCCGGCGGTATCATAACCTCGACTTCATCGTATGGTGAGTTTTGACCGAAACATTACCACCAAGAGCACGAGTATAACACGGGAAAGGTTCTGCTGACAGTAATCACGGAGAAGTTCAGATAAAGCTGAAGTCTTAGTATCACAATCACTAAGATGATCGTCCTCTTACAGCTTACATGGGCCATCAATAACTCGAAGCAGTAGTATCGGCATGTGAATAATACTATAGTACTGATGTTGTTTGAACCATGCATGTCCCGACCACCCTGGCTGGATATGCCAAAATCAAATAAAAAAACATTAACCAATTACCGACGTGGCCTTATTCATCAAGGACCCTGAGAATGATTCGAGGAATCGTCACATTAATGAATAGCCGATAATTGACAATAACTCATGGAGAAAACATCGGTTTCTTATTCGGACCATGCCATAGCCCTGAAGGCTTTTCATCAGCCCATTTCTAATAGGCTTCAAAATCTGGCTGAGTAACAACAAGACTAGGCAGTTGCTAGTAAATCTATGATATGGTGTGAGAGTGAGAGTCCTCTTTATCTCGGAAGGATTGCTGCTGTCAGCAGTGAGATCAAAAGTTGAGACACGTAGTAGGTAGTACTAAAATATTGCTGATTTTCAACTTCCCGATACCTATCTGGCAGTTCGTCATCACCATTACCATCACCACCACTTGGCATTTCTTATATGCAGTACGTACTGCAACCCATTAATACCACAGCAAAAAGTAATTCGATTGGCGGGGCCGATAAGAATGCGAAAAAGGAGGGCAGAGGCTCCCTGTCCAGATCTGGCACCACCAGAGTTCTAGAAGTAGATGCGAATACGAATTCGGGACCTCACGACCAATCATATCACACCCTTTCATGACGGGAAGATCAATGCCCCCATTATTTCCAGGCACCGTCCACCATGGTTGGACCATATCGGGATCCGTTTTACAGGACAACAGGAAGTAAACTGTCAATTGAACCACCACAAGCCACCACAAGAACCACTAAATCTCGAAAGAGTGCAGGCGGTGTGCCGCGCTGTTGCTGGAAGACGGGTGGGGTCCTGCATTACGGTACGGTACCTAACTAAAAGGACACCCCGGTCCGAAAAAAAGACGTTCGGGGTCTGTCGCAATTACATATCAGTTAATCTCCTTCGCCATTTACTTTCACTTTGTTTTCCTGTCAGTCTCTACTTTCTACAGGCTCGCCATTGGAAACCCTTTTTTCTTCCTGGTGTTGACTACGGCGACTATTCTGTCTTGATCTTTGTTTCTTCTTCTTAATCAAACTTTCTATTCTTCAAGAGTCGAACCGAAACGTCGCATCTCTTCACTACGACACCCAACCATGGGTCTCCTTCAAGAACTGGCGAGCCACCCGCTCGCCCAACAATTCCAGGAACTTCCCCTGGGTCAGCAAGTTGGAATCGGATTTGGAGCCTTCCTCGTCCTCTCCGTCGTCCTCAATGTCATCAACCAGCTCCTCTTCCGAAACCCCAATGAACCCCCTATGGTCTTCCACTGGTTCCCCTTTGTCGGAAGCACCATCACATACGGAATGGACCCCCCTACGTTCTTCAGAGAGAACCGTGCCAAGGTACGTTTGACACAGCCGAACTGAGCTGGGAATCCATTTCGAACCTCGTGAACGTAGAAACTCTCGAGGCTGCGATACCAGAACCAAAAACGATCAAAAACTAACTTTGTTCTAGCACGGCGATGTCTTCACCTTTATCCTCCTCGGAAAGAAAACCACTGTTGCTGTTGGCCCTGCTGGAAACGACTTCATCCTCAACGGCAAGCTCAAGGATGTGTGTGCTGAGGAGATCTACACCGTTCTCACCACTCCTGTCTTTGGCAAGGATGTCGTCTATGACTGCCCCAACGCCAAGCTCATGGAACAGAAGAAGGTGAGAAACAACAGTCGTCAAACCTCTTGAACAGCATACTGACAGACTCGCTCCTAGTTCATGAAGATTGCCCTGACCACCGAAGCCTTCCGATCCTACGTTCCCATCATCTCCTCCGAGGTTCGCGATTACTTCAAGAGAAGCCCTGACTTCAAGGGCAAGTCCGGCATTGTCGATATCCCCAAGAAGATGGCTGAGATCACTATCTTCACTGCCTCCCACGCCCTCCAGGGCAGCGCCATTCGCAGCAAGTTTGACGAGTCCCTGGCTGCTCTCTACCACGACCTCGACATGGGGTTCACCCCCATTAACTTTATGCTTCACTGGGCCCCTCTCCCCTGGAACCGTAAGCGCGACCACGCCCAGCGCACTGTTGCCAAGATCTACATGGATACCATCAAGGAGCGCCGCGCCAAGGGCAACGATGAGTCTGAGCACGACATGATGAAGCACCTTATGAACTCAACCTACAAGAACGGTACCCGTGTCCCTGACCACGAGGTTGCTCACATGATGATTGCCCTCCTTATGGCTGGTCAACACTCTTCTTCCTCTACCAGCTCTTGGATCATGCTCCGTCTCGCTCAGTACCCTCATATCATGGAAGAGCTCTACCAGGAGCAGGTCAAAAACCTCGGTGCTGATCTGCCTCCTCTGACTTACGAAGACCTCGCCAAGCTGCCCCTTAACCAGGCTATTGTCAAGGAGACCCTTCGTCTCCACGCCCCTATCCACTCCATCATGCGGGCCGTCAAGTCTCCCATGCCCGTCCCTGGAACCAAATATGTCATTCCCACCTCGCACACTCTTCTCGCCGCTCCTGGTGTCAGCGCTACCGACTCTACCTACTTCCCCAACCCTGATGAGTGGGACCCTCACCGATGGGAGGCCGACTCTCCCAACTTCCCCCGAATGGCTTCCAAGGGCGAGGACGAGGAGAAGATCGACTACGGCTATGGTCTTGTCAGCAAGGGCTCAGCTTCTCCCTACCTGCCTTTTGGCGCTGGTCGTCACCGATGCATTGGCGAGCACTTCGCCAACGCCCAGTTGCAAACCATTGTTGCCGAGGTCGTTCGTGAGTTCAAGTTCCGCAACGTTGATGGCGGTCACACCCTGATCGACACCGACTACGCCTCGCTTTTCTCCCGACCTCTTGAGCCCGCCAACATTCACTGGGAGCGACGCCAGTAAATTTATGCCTAATGGCAATGATGCGAAGACACGAAATAAGTTGTATATATGCAGCAAATGCAACGGGCATGCTGAGGAGTTGAATGTTTTGTAATGGCTGGGCTGGTATTCTTTCCAAAAAGAGAAGTTAATTGTCATGCCATGCCAGCAAAGTCTGGCGATAGAATATACATTTTTAATTAGCAACGATCAAAATATGAATTACTTGTTCAGTTTTCGGAATTAAATCAGCCGTGTCTGTGTGCGTTTTGTTGACCTGATCCGATCCGATCTGATATGTATTTAGGAGGCGATCTCATGAGGCTTTAGGTGAAGTGAAGTTGGAAGTTGGCAGAGCAAACCCCACTGAGGCGAGCGCCATCAATGACGACTGTACCACATACTTGCCAGTTCGACTGCAGCTTTACTGCTCTTGTTCTACTGACTCGATTTTAAGCGCAGAATCATCCATCAGCTTTATTAATCGGCACTAACTTTCATATAACTACAAACAGAAGCCATCGAGTTACTAGTGTAGCTAAGGGACCATTCATCAATACCCGTCTTGACAGTATCCTTGACCAAGCCAGGGACCAGACCCAGTCAGTGCCACATTTCAGTAACTCATCAAGACATCATGAGCG
The DNA here is from genome assembly GCA_019054645.1 of Fusarium sporotrichioides. NCBI lineage: Eukaryota > Fungi > Ascomycota > Sordariomycetes > Hypocreales > Nectriaceae > Fusarium > Fusarium sporotrichioides. Next base: position 10,505,277 of record JAHKNS010000001.1, on the reverse strand, counting down.
AGTCATACGGACCCATTGTCCGTCTCTGGGGCATTCATCCTTCCAAGCTTCCGGCTGCAGGATCACAATCCGAAGAGCTCAAAGTACTTCTCGCTTCAATCCTTCTCGAGGCCGTACCTTTTATACAAACCGTTCCTTCCGAGATCCCTTCTGTGGAGCCGGCCACAGAGCTCCGCTCCACAGGTGATTTATGGAAGCACAAAGCAGTCAAGACATACGACGGTTCTACAGCTCCTGTTCATGTGTTTGAGCGTACAGTAGACGCCGAAACTCTAGACATCGTTGCTCAGAAGAACCCCGGCCTCGGCGTTTCTCCTGGCAAAGCCCAGTCGGAGCTTTGGGCACTACGACGAAGCACTCACGAACCAAAGAAGGAAAAGGGAACGGCGGATTGGGATGAGTTTGTGAGATGTTTCAAGGAGAAGCATGCTGAAGCTGAAAGGCTCTTTACCCCGGGTGTTGTGAGCTTCAAGAGGCTACAAGAGTGGGATTGCTCGGGTATCGAGGTCCAGCTCGAAGGCGAGACGTGGGTTGACTGGACACTTCGTCGCGAAGAGTCTGTTCATGACCTCCCTGGCCCGCTATCTAAGCGCGTGTTTCCAGTTCTTCAAGCCACAGCTGCTGTGCGTGGTCGCAAAGAGTTCATGGTCATCCAGATCGCCATCCAGGCCAGTGATGAAGCTACAGACGTGGCTGTGCACGATGGCCCTATTCGAGCAGCCTACTCCAGCATCGAGAGGGTCCGGGAGTTGGAGGATGGCAACTTGGAGTGGATGATGGGGACAGTGTCCGATGCGAAGGGGTTGGTGCCTATGTGGGCGCAGAAGTTGGGTTTGTCTGCAGCGATTGCTAAGGACGTGGGCATGTTTATGAGATGGATTGGAGAGGAGAGGTTGAAGGGAAAAGATGCTGAGGTCATTGGCGACCTGGAAAAGGCAATATGAACTAGAGTGTTTAGTGTGCTTGCTTGAACTTTTGTTGATATTCTGTCTGGGTAGACGAATTATGGTTGTTTCTTCGGGCATATACAATACCCCTCTAACCTGTCTTTGCATTGTTTCTATCTTGCCTATGATAAATTAATATGAGTTAGACAAGAGCAGGCAATACCTCGCATTGTTGTTATAAATCTGTAGGATTCGGCAGCGATTGGTAGGTACGTAGGCAGGCAAGATAGCTCCTGCTTCGCCCGCCTCTTACTCACATGCCTCTTTCCTGCCTCAACAGGTAATCTACTCACTGTTCCTTCACCTTAAACTCATGCAACGGATTATCTAATTTCGTGTTTTTGTTAATTCATCCCGTCTTCTTTTCAATCCGTTCTTCTGCTCAACATCGCAACAACGCAAATGATCCTACACAGGAGATGATGATTGTGCTGGAACACTTGGAGCTCCTCCTTGTCACCTTCTGAAGAAACTACAGCCTTCACCTTTCCAACACACGTCCCTAATTCATCGAAGTAATAAACAGCAAGTCTTCGTGGGAACCTCTTCTGTTTCGAAATGCCTAAGATAGCCAAGACTCGCCGTCAACCTCACCGAGGTCCAATCCGGGCTGCGGACCCCCTCTCGCCACCAGCAAGCCAGAACATCAATAACACAACCTCGAGTACATCCGGTACCGCCACTAGTTCTCTATTACTTTCATCTACAACAAAAACTATAGATCATGCGGACGGTGAAGGTGCAAAGCTCCTCAAGCAAGCGGAGGCACTTGCAACCATGAGTGTTGAAGTGAATCTCCGCGCTCTCTCGACACTTGCGCACAAACTTCAAGATGACGTCAAGAAACTTGTTCTTCGTACTTCTGATGACCAAGACTTCAGGCGCGAGAACGAAGAGAGAATGACTAGAATAATGTACGAAGTGCACACGGTCAAGTCGTTCATGGCTACTCTACAAGGCCAGCCGCCGGCCACGCGAGCCGACATCGATAAGGTACAGCAGGAAATGAGAGAAACTTCAACCAAATGGCACAAGCAAATCGAAGATATGGAGGTTAAACTGGATGCGCTCTCAGCGGGGATGAAACAGCCCTCGAAGCCAGCTGTCACGAAGACTGCCAATCTGGACCCGATTACACCTGATACTACGAGTAGAGAGACACGTGCAATGACAAAAGCAAAAACTGAGCTCCAACCTAGCATACAAAAACAACAAAGTGGGTGGTTTCCAAGTTAATATGCTTACTTCAACAAGTGCTGACCTACTACAAAGCTTCCTTCCGTTCGTCAACTCCCGAGTCACGCATTCAGGACGCTATCGACTCCACAAAACGGTGGAATCGAGAGCACAAGACCACGAAGTTGAGAGACAGTCATTTCATCACTTCTTATTTTAGGAAGCAGACGCAGCGCGATGCCGAGCTAGGTGGAATACTCCAGCGAACACTTCAAAGACGTATGGCGAATAAGGCCAAAGCCAGATTTGATCCTCAAAATCTGGAAGAGCTCAGCCGTCATGCAGTGTGGAAAGATGTTATAGATATGGCAACGGAGGTTCTAGTTGTCAGCAAGATGAGGACTGCGCAGTTACTGGGTCGATCGTGAACTAGATATGTAGAGTTTCAGCCTTGATCAAAGCTCGATCTTGACGAATTTCATGGAGGAACGATTCGTTAGAAAGGCGGAGAGTCAGAAAAGGGGGAGACAAATGAAGCATGTTTTGAAGTGCTACCGGGCGGATTGTTTGTAATAAATCAATGTGGTATTTGGTCTGAATTCATATCTAAGTCATGCCTCCCCAAGTCCTGGGCCACGCTCTAACGCCATTCCCTTGCCATGAGCCTTTTCTTCCGTATTATATTATCCTGTGGCCATTGCGCCACGTTGCATGACATCTAGTCATCTGTCTCAATACCAATAGACGAGTTCTTGAGCTCAATTTCTGCCTTGAGCTGTTTGATGGTTTGTTCAATGCGAGTTCGCAAGATCTTGTTCATAGTGCGGGCCAGCTCAGCTTGCTTGTTGCCCAGTTGTTTCTTGAGGTCATTGATAATATCCTTGACACCCTGTTCCTCGTCACGCTGGGCACGAGCATCGTCATCCAGATCTTCGTCGTCATCGTCGTCGTCGTCTGAAACTTCTTCTGACTCGTCCGACTCAATACTATCTTGTAGAGGCGCAGGTGTATTCACTTGGGTGGTGGTCATAGGCGTAGGCGCATCCGGACCCGTGGCAGGAGTCTCGGCGCTGACTTCTCCAGCGAAAGCAGCCTCCAGATCAGCCTCGAGGTCGTCGTCTCCTTCACCTTCGCCGCCGAACAATCCGTCCTGGCTTTGGAAGTAGTCCATAGTGTCATCAATCTCGCCGTCGGCATCCTCATCCGCGCCGTCATCATCATCGTCCTTGGTCTCGTCGACCCATTCCCAGCGCGTCGAGCCAGCCTTAGCATCCTCAGCGAGCAGGCGTTCGACTTCCGCTTCCTTGTCCTCAATCTCCTTACGACTGATGGTCTTTGCGAATCGCCGGTTGACACAATCGTGCATGGGTGGCGTCAGGCCGTGTGGCCACCTGAAATGTTGGTCGATCATGCTCGGCAGAGTCGCTTCCCTGGCCTCAGCTTCGCTGGAAACCCTGGAGTAGACCAGAAGCATTTGACAGATGTCGGCGGATTTGAGGAATGACTTTCGATCCCATGTCTTCATCGCCTCGGTAATCGTGGGTAAGTCTACCATGACAGCAGCAAAGGGTTGTCCCTTGACTGTCACGACCGCCCTTCGACTGTCCTCTTCAAAGAACCTGAGTTGAATGTCTGCTCCTCCTGCACTCCGGGGGATACCCATCTTTCCATTCTCCATACACCATCTGACATAATCGCAGTGCTCTCCCGGCATCATTCTCAGGACGAACTGTTCCTCGATCGATGGGTCTTTCTCTCTATCACTCGCTTCTGAGTCGTAACCATCTCCTGGCGGGTGAACTGGTGCGCGTCCCTTCGGCTTCACCACCACCGTCGGAGTGAGTCCGGACTTTGTGGCCTTGAGCTTAATTTTCGTCGTCGGATGCGCCGATCCCAACTCATCGTCCAGATCATCGTGCGCGCGCTTCTTGCTCTCGACGAGCTTCTGTGTGGGTTTAGGCTGTCGTCCGGCTTTTGTTTTGGTCGGGGGCTGTTCGGCTGGCGTGGAAGGTTGTGATTTTCCGATCTTGAGCTTCACTTTGCGGCCTCCTTCTGTCGGCGTTGGTGTTGGGGCAATGGCCGAAGTTGGGACTGAGGCTGATGGTGTCGCGCTTGTATTTGCATCGGCAACGAATGATGAGGATCTGTTCACGTTGATCTTAAGTCGAGGTTTCGCGGCTGGCGTGCCTTCCTTTGGCGTAGGTGTGGACATATTTGCGATGGAAAGGTTGCAGAGCTAAGGAGCCTGCGATGCTGTAGCTAACTAATCTGTAAGGAAATCGGCCTAGGAATCGCGTGGCGCGCTGTTGGAGAACATGATGGAGAGGACCCATTTTTATCCGCCTGGCAGTTTGTCGAAACCAGACCAATGAATCAGTCAACAAATGTACCTAGGTACCTAGGTAGGTAGTAGGTAGGAGGATGAAGTATACCTACGAATCTTTATGAAAACATAAATCGATATGCTTTGAACTTTACATGAACTTTTTTAATGATACAGTGATGAAGTATTCTATATGTCCAGAGATACCTGATCTTAATGCTACCTCGGAGGAAGATCGCCCTTACAAGGAATTCTTTTAAGTCTCACAAGTTAGGATCGTAAAGTGTGCCCTTGGAACCTATCAAAGGAAAGTGCAAGTTCGATATTCACCAAGTCTACACCGCATCTAGTGTCATGGTTGAAACTGAAGAAAAGAAAGATTGGTATCTTGTATGCTATTTAGAAACAACGCCACCCAACATCACCGGTGCCTCATCAGATATTTTGCCCTAACGTTGCGGACTCGACTCATGTGATAATCCAAGAATATGGAAAAGATGTAGTTGGTAATCTTGGTTATTTACCAGTCGATCCCTGTCCAACCGTAGGTGCCGTCCACGTTGTGCCAGCCACCATTTTCCATACTATCCTCCCAGCCCATCATCACAGCCAGCAACCGGCATCCCATCGAGCTTACAGTGCAGACTATTTTGTCGCTTGACTCGGCAAGTACAGAAAGATCCATCATATAAGCTCGGCCGACGAGGCCACGAAGCCTCAGAGTTTCTTGTGATGGTGGTGCCATGTGTCTGGCTTCCTCATTAACATCCTGAACGTGAACCCCCGCAGGTGCTTCGGCAGCATTGTTCTGGCTATTAACGCCAAGGTTCCAAAAGAGAGGAGCAAAGAAGCCACCTTCCCAGCCAAATGTGTTCTCAACGAAGTTGTTGGACTGATGCTTATTACCGCCAGCTCTGGCAATGGCACCCTTTGAAGCGAGACGAATTCGGTCTTGAGAAGGAATTGTGTGCGCAAACTCAGGTTCTTCATGAACTGTGGGGTCGTCTGAAGCCAGAAGAGTGATGGAGTGACGCTTAATGGGACCCTCGACCCCAGTTGCGTTATAGTATTCTTCGACGTAATGGCTAACCTGCTTGAGGTAGACATCGGCCGGGATGTAGGTTTCGCTGTACTGCAACTCGAGTGGGTGCTGGTCACCGTGACGAACATGGAGTCCGACAATAGGCGCATGTGCCGTAAGGCTGTCCTCAGCTTTTGCCTTTGCCTGAAGACCAGTGATACGGTTGTCGACGTAGGTTTGATCCTCCTCGTTCAGGAAGAAAAGGTCTTCAAACCCTATGCGAGCCAGCTCAAAGAGATCTCGCAAGCCATCATTCGTTCCAGCGACACGATGGTTCTGAGCCAGCAGGGCTGGGAACACTTCTTTTGCCGTTGCAGCAGAGACAACCAAATGGCGAGCTTGAAAGGGGCAAGGGACCATGTGGTGCCTTGGGGGTGGGCGGCATTCTGGTACGGGGGGAATATCGAAGATTTGATCCCAAGAGCCGTATGCCCATCGTTTGTCGACGATGAAGAAGTCACGACCAAGCTGCTTAGCAAGTCCATAGAAGGTCCACAACATCATAAGAGTATTGCCAAGGCCAGCATCTGTGGATTCCAGCACAAAGGTCATGGTGCTTTCGCAGACAGGCTTATGCTTCAGGTGTTTCTTATCAACTCCAACAAACTTGCCCTTGTTTTTGGCACGAAGCCCCTTTGTAGGAGTAAGAAGGCCCGATCTTTCGGCTTCGTAGACGTCGACATAGTATTCGTCTTGAGCATCGTAGTTGATGATGGCAGTTTCAGTGATGGGTCCTTTGTTGTGGATGTCTCTTGCTCGCGAAGAAACTTCTCGACACTGACTTCCCATTTCAGCATACTGTTCCATAGTCAGAGGGAAATCTGCATTCGGTGGGATGAAGACAGTCCACTTCGAGCGGCCCTTGTTGTCGTTGACGATAATTGGCGTGGGGAAATCTGGGAAGGCATCCTGACCAACCATCTCAAACTCCTCTTGTTCAAAGTAAGGCCATACTGCTGCTGGAATCACATTTGGGTTCTGGAAAGCTATGGCCGCGAGGTAGGAGATTGACAGTAGGATGCCTAGGAGGAAAAGACGTCGGAAGACTCGACTTGGTCGAGTGACCAAGATCTGACTCGACCTTCTTTTCGGAGGTCGAGGTACAAGCGCTGGGAGAGCTGGTGAGGCAGGTGGTGAGAAGAAAAGGTGATTGAAGTTGAATCGTGATGAAGTTGAGGAGACTGGCCCTCGATCCTGTGCGTTATAAGAGCTAGCTCGACGCAAATTAAGTGCAGGCGGTACCACCAGCATCTTAGTTTGGGTAGAGCCCGACATTGTGAGATCTTATGATGATGATTGTGATGTAAATGAAGCAGTCAAGTAAAAAAAGTGAAATAGAACCAAAACCAGCAATTCGGCTAGAAGAGTACTGCTTCCTTCGGTCCGCCGATTATGCAATGGCAACAAGTCCGACAGAAGGTAAAATCGGCTCTTCTGGATAAACGATTTGGTTATAAGGAATGTCAAGAATAGAATGCGTTGGCTTTGACCCGATGGCGTAACACAAGCGGCAATGTGGTGTTTCTTTGAGCAGTGTACACGAACACTCTGGACCAGAACGGGTTCTCTTCCCGATGGTCAGGCAAACGCTCTGATTGTAAATACGAATGTGGTTTTCGTCACAATTTGTCTTAAGAGATTCCAACGGTAGAGAAATGGGCGAAATGAATGTGCAAAGAATCGAATAGTTAGTAGTTCAAGTTGAAAGTAAAGGCATCAAGCCTGTGCGTCCTGCACTGCAGAGAATAAGAAGAGAAGAGAAGATAAATGGTAACCAAAAAAGTCCACAGGACATAGAACAAGGGAAGAAGAAACAAAAGGTTCTAGGATCAGAAGGAGTCAGTATGTTAAATTTCTCCGGATCTTGGCCTGGAATATCTAGGCCTAGGACATGAGAAGACATCCGTTGTTCGATGGAGCCCGGTCCATGACATGGGTACACCCTGGATGGGAAGGAAGTCCGAAGCAGCGCTTGCTTCGGGATACTCAAGCACGGATGAAATTTCGTATGAGGGAGGCACGGCCTACAGCGTGATTGCACTGAACGAAATTCACATGTGACCAATTAGTGGTCTTTGGTCGCTTATTTGCGCCTGCCATACGAAGCTAAGGTTATCCTCAATGCTCCTCCCATTCCTATCAATTTCACTTGATACCTATTGTACCTACAGCAAACCATTTCCTTGACCTAAACCAACAAGCCAAGCATAAATGCCACATCACGTTGCGGAGGATTCTATTCTATTCTAGAGGAACATCAAACAGAGAAGCGCCAGGGGGGTTTGACCATGATTTGTCCATCCGTACGTACGCTCTGCCTCAGACTAATTGTGCAAGGGGTACATACAAGAAGCACAACTGCTCTGCGCCACGACACAACGTCAACAGGAAACATGTCGTGTTCCGGTTACCGACGATCATCCCATGAAAATCGCCAGATCATCTGCGATTAAAGTTGAGAGCTGTTACAGAAGTTCAAAGGCCAGCCTATTACATGCTCATACTTCCCTCATGCCATGGATAGGCGAGATGGTGATGATCTTCCATGTCGTCACTTACCACCAGTTGAAAGCCGTCGGGATGTGGCATAAAATATGTACATGCGGAAGCCGAACTTTACAACTCTAGTCCAACTTACGGATACCACTCCTTGAGTTACATACTGTAACTCGTTGAACCCTCGCAGACCTGATCACCTTCCTAGGCCTTCCCATATCCCTCTCTAGTCGAGCCCGAGAGCATCGCACCTAGTCCGCGCTTCTGCAAGGTACGGGCTCCTTGCTAATCTCGACAGGGATGTATGGCAAAAGCAAAAAAAGACCGGGCTTATTGCTTCCTACAAGTTCCAGCCCTGTTTCAGATTTTAGCAACTCTTTGACAGTCGCAGCCAATCAAAGACTGCCGTCGTACTGACCTCTCCAGACACGCTCCTGTTGGTAATATCAGGGATCACATCTCGAAAACCAATACTATCAGACTTCTCAAGCTTGATCGTTTCGACTACCAAGTAAAAAAAGAAACAAATGCTCTACATCGTTTCGAAAAGTGCGGGAAAGCAAACCAATCATGACAAATTCGGAACGGAAGTTGACGGAGAAACAAATCGCTCTGGTCAATCCACCGGATGCTTCTTCCCCCGCGCGTTTGATGTTTGATTGACAAAACATCAGTCCTCGGACCCGAGCATAAGCCTGTGAACCGCACTCTGACTAGATCACCACACCACTGTCGAGCATTAGGCAATATAAAATTTCATGCAGAGCCTTACCACCCTACTTTGGCGTCTTGTGCGTGGTCCAATGACTCCAGCAGCAGTGAATGGGCATGATCATAAGTTGCCAATAGAAACAAGAACGAGTGGCTTAGGAGACTTCAGCCCCTCAGCCAGCACGGCGTTTCGGATAACAGCGGAGCCAAATTCTCACAGACAATCTGATTCTTTGGCCAATAGACTATGGCCAAAAGACAGACACATACTGAAGACGACAAGTCTCTCCAAGGGTCTACGATACATCACAATTGATTAACAACGGGGATAAGAGTTTATGCTTCAACTGTCTCTCATTCTTTCGTTCCTCGTCTTCTACTTCTTCCCCCGTTCTCCATGATTAACTGATTGCAACAGCCAGATGTCGCTGCTGCCGCTGAATGTTTCCGCCTTGGACTCGTCATGATATATAATACATAACTGAAAAAATAAAAGTAGTGGGATGAAGGAAGTTGGGTCTCTTCGAGAGCAATCCTACCACCCGCCTCCTTATTCAAAGGAGTAAGAAAATCGAAATAACACCGTCGCTGCGGTTCGCTGTTCCTCACCGAAGTCCGGAAATGAACAAAAACGTATGCGGGTAGCCGCATTACCAAAAAGACGAAGCAAACCAAAACTCGACCCTCCCCTCCGCCATCTCTCCTTTAGTAACATACGAAAGTAAAATCGGGTATAACGCAATCAAAGCCCTTTTCCCGCAGATCCGTTCCCATTTCCTTAAACGCCAATAAACTCAACACACACCTCTTACCCCCTATGCCTCTACCGACACGTCTTTGTGATCCTCGGGCGGGTTTGGCGTAGGAGTTCGACGTAACGGCTCGAGGTTTGGCTCTGCTAATGAGTCCATATTTTGTCCTACTGCCAAGCGTACACTTCCTCGCTTACCCCTGACAACTTGCCCTTTCTCAACTCGATCCTGCAGCATCTCGTCCAGAAGATTGTTCATCTCATCAACACCCCGCGTTCGCTTCTTCTCGGTCCCCGCGGGTTTGACGCTTTTTTCGGTATATGATTCCTGCGCAGCTGGCTTTGGCGGCGGTGATAAGGGAGAGCGAGGCTCAACGGTTGCTTCAGCTGTATCGCGTGATCGTGCAGCGCTTCTCAAAGCTGCCAACATCCTGTCCTTGTCGTCTAGTCTCGCCCGAAGGTCCGCAATCTCGGTATCTTTCTCCTTGAGTGCAGCAGACACGCTGTGGTCCTCTCCGACCATAATCGCTTTGTTGGGGGCAGCGAACCCGACCGAGGCCCGGCTAGAGCTAGCGCGGCGTGCTTGGAGAAGACGTTTCTCTAATGTTGCAATGTAACGGTTCTTGTCTGCGAGATCAGCTTGGAGAGCACGGTTCTGTGCTGTCAAAGATGCGGTGCCATCGCCAAATTCCCCTGCGCTGTCATCCTCAGCCTCAACCGGCGTATTATCCCCAGAGTTCTTCTGGCCGCCACTGGAGCGTCGGCCGATTGTCGACGATGCCGATGTCATTGACGATGTACGCTCGACAAGTGGTCTACCGCCCGAAGATGTAGCTACCGACGAGCGGATCGACGCAGGCAACGAAATTTGTGAGAACTGTGAGAACTGCGAGAATCGTGAATATTGGCCGAGTGCGCTCATTGTTCCGTTCGTGTTGACGCCAATCGACTTGGAGCTAAGAATCAGACGGTTCAGATGGTCGATTCGTTCTTTGAGCGCCGTTCGAGCGAGTTGCATTTCAAGGATTTGCTCCTCATGTCGCTCTGCTGCCTGCGCTTCCCTGGCCTTCTCTTCTTCCTCATCGAGGACCGGCTCTTCCTCCCCATCACCCTTTTTCTTCTTTGCCTGAGCTTCTAACTGCTGGCGTAGTTCTGTGATTTCCATGCGGTAACGTTCGAGCAACACTCTAGCTCCGCCTTCGCCACCAGCACCAAGGGCCTCCTCGGCCTTCTTTGCATGGCTGACGATGCTGTTTTTGGCCCGCGAAGCAAACTTGAGCGTATTGATCGTTTCCAAAGTATGGTTGTTGGCCAAAACCGCGCTGTTTCCAGCACCAATCTGAATCGTGCAGAGAATACTGACTAGAGAATTTCCGGACAATGCGCCCTGCAACAATCGAGTAAGTTTGCTATCACGGTAAGGAAGATGCTTTCCTTCTTTGTCTCCGCCCTTGGCTTCCTTTTCTTTCCACTCTGAAAGCTTCGAGATGACGGTTCCGAGAGTGAGTAAACTCTTGTTGATGTGGGCTCCTTCTTGTCTACGCTCCTTCGACTCAGCTGCCTTTTCAGAACCAGCGAGATCGATCAAGCTTAAAGTTGACACCCGAACACCACCAGGCAAGAGACCAGATCGCTTGCCCTCGCCAACAGCTGCACCGCCCGGCATCCTTTCCCGAGACTCCACTACGATTTGAACCACCGCATGACTTCGAGAACTGCGAGCGTTGAACTGAGTACTAGCGGTTCTTCGAGCCTGATCGCCACGAGCGATAACACGCAACAGCTGTGTAGGGCTCTGCACGATCTCCTCCTTCAATGGTGTAGCATAAACGCCTCGCTTGCTATCCTCTCGAAGCTTGATCTCTTCTTGTGGCGGTGCCCCGCCGGATGTTGACATACTCAATAAGTCGTGGATCTTTTCGTTGTAAATTTCCAAATAGCTGACTCGCAGCAAAAACTCTCGGGACGGCGTTTCTCGAATATATGAGAAAATATCGGTAATGGCAAGGGGGATCACGCCTGGTGACGAGGCTGTTCCCTGCATGGAAAACGTCTTTCCAGTACCGGTCATACCATACGCAAAGACAGTGCCATGGTAGCCCTCCATGACTCGTCGGACAAGCCGTTTCGCAATGTGGTCATATACTCTGGAGTTGTGGTCATGTGTCGTAAAAACGTTGTCTAAGAACCGTTAGTTTTGTTAAACCTCTGACAATTTGAGATTGCATACCATAATAATGATCTCCGCCGTCCTTCCCTCTGAAAGAGATGAGCGACTTGCGCCCGTCAACCATCCATTCTCCATCAGGACTTCCGTTATTTCCGTTGGCATCTGGCCGAACTCGTACGCTCACAACGACATTTCCCTTGCCATCATGTTTTGACGCTCGCTTATCGGCAGTAGCATCCGATTTTTGGCCTGGCCCCTCTGCAGGATCGTCATATGTTGTGGCTGAGGTGGAATACGAGTCCTGCGCTGAGGAACTGCGGCTTTGAGGAGGAGATGCTACACTGATCAAACCATCCGACATGCGTACATTATTGATAGACTTTCCATCTCCGCTACCATTGAGAAAGCTTGGTGTGCTGGAACTGAACGTGCTGTACATTGATTCTTTCGTTGGTTTGGACGATTTCCTTGAGGGTCGGGGTCTATCGGAGGTTCTTGGACTGGGCGGCACGCCGCTACTTGTACGTGTGTCGCCCCTTGGTGGTTGTGGGAAAGAGTTGATGCTGACGCTTTTGCGGAGTGTCTTCGGTTGTGGAAGTGCGGCCGTGGGTGCTGGACCAGAAGGAGCGAGATTCGTCGTGGATGATGGTGCTCGAAGGCCAGATCTGGGGGTTCCAGGCACTGATTTGGTAGACGGTGTATGCGTGGCCAAATTCCCTTTGCTTTTGCGCGTCTTGTTCACTGGCAGAGCTGGAAGGGCCATGTTGGGTGGTCCAACCGAGGGCCGGGATGGGCGCGGTAACGTCGTCGTCATCGTGGATTGGGTGGGTATTCTGGAAAAAATAAAAGAATAAGAAGTTGCAGGTGCTCGCAGGCTCGAGGTCGGCGGCCTGGTGCAAAGTCTTGTTAAACGTCCTGAAAGGCCGGTTGTTCCATCAACTACGTCCACCGCTAAATCAACAGCTTTGATGTGCTCGTTTGGTTCAACGTCACTCTGATAAGGCGACGGTCGATTGTAACGATAAAAAGAAATCTTATATCATATGGGCTCTAGTCCTTTGTAAGGGTGACCCAGCTTGACCGATCAAGCGAGGGATAAATGGGTGGAACGCGGGAGGCTGCGCGGGCTCGGAAGTATGTATGTATGTCTCTCTCCAAGGTGGTATCGACTTGGCTGTGGATGGTCAGTGACGTGCGGCAGGGCAACTGCAACAGTGTGTAATAGTGTAAAGATTCTAGCTTTAGCTAGCACACCCAAGGGAAGAGTATCAATATCGAACAAAAGCAAATCCAAAGAAAAGAACGGCTGCCAGCAACGTACTCAGCCGTCGAATTGCTTGAAGGAAAGTATTGTAGTTGAAAGGGGGGCGGCAGTTGGGGACGTTACAAATGACCTCTCGAAGTACTGTGGTAACGGAGCAGGACAGGAGATGAGAAAGTGAACCCTTACCCTTGGGGAAAAGCAAACCGCAGCGAACAAGGTCCCAACAAGGCTAATGTTAGCACCTCGACTAGCGCGACAGATGGATAAGTAGCCTTGGTCCAGCACGGTGACGATGTCGGCCTTGGTTGTCCAGGATTCGAATAGACAGATCCAAAAAAGGATTTGCAAACGGTTTAGTTGTGAGTTGAAGATCAAGAGCCGAGCATTAGCACAGCAGCGAAACAATGTCGGCGCTGGAGCCAGCGAAGTACTGGTGTTGGTGTAGATGTTCGCAGCCTAGAAGAATAACAAGGGCGAATGGTAGATGATCGGTTTCGGCAATGGTATGTACAACACAGACAACGCTTCCAAACTGAGACTACCACGCAAAGTACCGCACAGTACTGTATCGTCTTCGCCTTGTATAGTCTGATGTTGATGTGGGGAGAAAAAGGACTGAGTGAACCTAGCGAGGCGAGTTCGAGTTCGAGTCGAGTCAAGTCAAGCTTGGAGTGGAGGGGAACGAATGGCTGGACAACTGGCCGGGATGCAGATTCTAATGCGGTCCCACCACAAGCACAGAGCAGTAAGTGAGTGAGCGACACGAGTGGCGTGACGTGTGGGAGGAAAATCAGGGACCGGCCTTCCAAAAAAGAAAAATGTGACGGGGCGACTGCAACGGGTTTCCATGTATAGAACGACCTTCTACACAAGGAAACTGCGCGTGGGTATAATACAGATTGAAATAAGAAATCAAAATGAAAAGAGCGAAAGAGGGATCCAGAAATGACGAACACGGTTGAAGACGCGGACATTAGTTCCCAAAAGCCTGAAAACGGTCCGCTTAGCAGATGAGGCGCTGGAAACTTCAGAAAGCTGGGGACCTACCAATGGATACGTTCCAGTTAGAGTATGTACAGCACTAGCGCAAAGGAACCTACGAGGTAGGTCACAGAGAGTACCTTTGGTAGGTACTCTGTACAGAAAGAAAGACCCTGTTGGCGGCTGTTATGTCACGATCAAAATCATCTGGTTTCCTCCCTTGTCTCTTCATGCATCTAGATTGGATGACAGGGCATCCTGGAGAATACAGACCTGAGCGCCACAGTAGCAAGGACTGTAATTACGATATGCAAGTCTGGGTCACGTCTTCGAGTAGCATTGAGTGCTGTAAGAGTCGACTTGACCGGTACGCACGGTCGCCTAAAATAACCCCAGTCTCTTAGGTTAGCTAACTTAACTTCTTTTTACAGGTTCAGCCACTCAGGGCGCCTTGTCTGGACGCTTGGGGATATCTTCCCCGGCCAGCCATCCACCCATCTTACTGTTTAGGTTAGCAAGGCCAGTGTACGAAAAAGAAAAGATTAATCTAATATCCAACCAGCCGTTGAATAAAGTATCAGGGACCACGGTTCAATATCATTTCAGTCATCCCGGCCTCAGAAAAGTAAGTCATCCAATTGTTTGTACACGGACTTTAATTCTGAGCTTTCAGTGTCTAACTGGTACTGCAATAAAAGCGTCAAGCTTCCGTTGCAGAGACTACAGAGTACAGTCAAATATTTGGCCTACCTGCCCAAAGCTAAACTGCTGTAGATCAAAAGGCCTCCACAGGTTCGTCAGATAACTGCTTACATTGTCGATCGCCCCTTCCGTAAAGCACAATCCACTTCCTTTCAATGGATTTGGGCTGCAGCTAATACAGTACTGTGTTGATGAAGGAAGGTGCACTACGGTACGGTACGGTACCTGAGAGTTGCCTTAGTTCCCGATGCCGAGCAACCTCAAACAGCTAACGCAGGTACGACGAATCGTACCTGGTTAGACTTATTGGGAGTAAAGTCTATCCCACACCAGTCTAAGAAAGATTTGTTTCGAACATCATTATCATCATCATTTTAAACATGAGTTCGAGCCAGACTTCGCACTACGAAGTCTGACATATGTCTTGTCGCTTCACAAGATGGCCAATTCTCTGTCGCTCTAAAATTCCCTTGCGCCAGATCAGACAACCCTTTAGTCGGAATTCCAAGCCCAGCTTCTGGTGTGGTCCTTTTTATTAAGACAATGTTTCTTGCTTCCTTTGGAGATCGACATCTCCGACCCTACCTACTCCCTGTCAACTGGCAAGGTCTTTCATCGATCGGCACCTGATACGGCTAGGTTGGTTTGCCTCCAAGACGCCTTTTCGCGATAGCAACAGATTTTACTCCTTGTCCAAGGAGTTCTAAAACTTGTGGCTTCGATCTATCATCATACACGATAGGACGGCTTTCTGATGGGGCAAACAAGGTCCCCACTAGACCAATAACGAGTGTCCTTCTCATCTCTCTAGAGGATCTACTAATTACAGACCCTTTGCTCATCAAGAATGGAGCTCTATCCACAAAAGATCCAATGATCCTCATGGAGTACCTGCATGCCCTCGGCCGGCCCTCGCCATGTAAGTCGAGACGGAGAAGTATCTCCATATTCATCAATATTATGGCAGCCAACAGTTCATCAAAGTCTGACATGTTACGCCGGATAGTGGCTCTACCAAACACCGACTCCCATTGAGACGGAACCGTTAGCATATTAACGTCGGTTGATGTTGAGCCTTGATTGCCAGAGCGCATTCTGTTGTAGGACTTTCAGCTTGTGTCTAGTCGGTTGAGAGCCGACCGATGGTCTTGATGTACTCGCATATTATTGGTATGGAAAAATCCATGGGCGCAATTTTAATAAACCCCCTGGCGAAGTCGCCAATACTCAGACCAACACGGCCCTTCCGCGGCTTTGAAGGATCCCGTTTATGACCCTAGCTCACGCCCCTTTCGCTGAGACGACCCCAGCTCTCCACAGCACATGGTTAGCATGGGCCATAAATCCAGTCCTGTGGTCTTGTTGGTCAGTTGTTCTATGAATTTTGGCCTGTCTAACACAGTAGCAGTACGCAATTTCTGGCTGCACGTGGTTGTCACATTAACATTGTCTTTCAGCGATGTTAGTGGTGAATCGAAGGGCTTTGCTGATCAACAGAACAAGGTGTCGGCATTCAGCTTGTATTGAGTGGCATAAGACGGTGCTTAGGGTTAGCTTAGGATTTTATCGCTTCATATTTGCTCTGATGTGATAGTCCTCTTTGCTAGCTTGCTTTTGGGCGGCACTGCGAACGGTTCTTCGACGGGTATTAAGCCGTCTCCAAGCATCGTTCATTTAAGGCTCATCTCGCTCCTGGCACCATGAAGATCACTCCGCCTATCATCAATCTCAACGGGCCGTGGGGTCATCACTTGAAATATCTATTGAACTAGGTCCGTTCCACTTGGTCGTTTTTAAATGGTTCATGCACAATACGCTCCCCAAAGACCACGGAGATAATGTCAATAGAGCTCTCAGTCAGATACGAATAACGATTTACTGTTCGGATGGTCAGAGGCCGACTGATAACATTGCGTTAAAGAAACATAACAAGCCTGGTTTCGAGACAGGGCTGCAAGCGACTCGGGACCGCATGCTACACCCGGATACATGCCAGTATAAGATGACTGCATCACAGTCGCTAGGATCATGCCTACTCAGATCGGCGTTGCATGCAGCTATCTTTTACCAATCTATGGTCCGAGGTCAGCTTGAACTCGTCTGATGCTATCCCATCATGTCTTGCCTTTCATGCCCAAGCTATTCTAGGCGAAACCCTCGCTTGGATCAAATGTTTGGATCAAACAAATGTTTGTTGACAGGCAACCCAGCTAGAAACGTCGTGGTTGTTGGGCAACTATGTACAACCTACTCACGTACTGTAAATACAACCTCAAGCATTAACTAACACGATCATGGACGTGCTACTCATTTATCATACTTGGCAAGTCGACAAATCTAATAAAGATTTCCATTTAATGATGGAGGGTCACATCGCTTCAGTGATCAGGGGAGATGTGCTTATTGTCCGTTACCAACAACCAAAACTTGCGAGCAAACACGCAAGCCACCACTGTTAACCCAGCATCCATCCTTGTACTTATCTGTAGGGAGCATCACAAGTTTGGCCTCGATGCTTGCTTTAACATTCCAATCACCTGTAATCACAGTCTAATCACAGTTGTCACACCCAGAGTTCGCCTCTTCCGCCTCAGCTGAACGTCTTAGTACATTTGACAACGCTACATATTGCTTACCAAGTCTACACAAGTATCTTTTAAACTAACATATCGTTGGTCAGTTATCATTCCGAGTTATCATACATCGTAAGCCCCTATCATGAAGGATTTGGGTCATTTTGATCAAGTGTGGTGAAGAATGGTCATGAATTGATGGGATAGACGACTCAGCTCAATGTCAACTGTGAAATAAGAAGTCATTGCAATTGCCATTATGATATTTGGGACAACAGTTGACAGTTATCTTCTGGCTGGAGTTTCAATGTACAAACAGGATGTTTCTACCAATATCCAGTTACATATGGTATTCAAGACAAATAGTGGTACTTACAAGTCAAATTCGATAAGGAGTTCGAAACACAAGACTTGCCTTGGCAACACCATAGCACCATAAACTTGTTAACCACATCACGATATTAATGCAATGCAATATATGTACACTCGTCTCAACCACCCAATGCTCTCACTCCTCTTCCGACGCTTCCCGTTTCAAACACCTCCACTAAGCCTAGCCCAACTGCCTCTCCCAGAACCCACGACCATTCGACTCCCCAGAACTCTTTCCACCTTGGCCCATACAAACCACCGCCCTCGAACCGCTCCTTCAACCAACTCTCTGGCCCTTCGCCCCAGCGTGTTCGCCGTAGTGCCTCTCGTACCCAGTTGACAGTAGCTGTTGCCAACTTGAGATGCCGACCGTGACCCGGCACCGCAATACGGTGACCAGATGGCGTAGAACATGACCGTGTAAGTGTCGGGGCGCCACCACCGCCGCCGGCGAGGTGAATGGCGTTTCGTCCTCCAACAGCAGATACGGTGCCAGATGCAAATCGTGAAACGTGATGGATCGAAGTCAGGGTTGTTCGATCCTCGGGTCGGATGTCGAGCGTGCTCTCCGGCGTTGATGGCGTAGAACTTGTCAGAAAGCCCATTCGGATGAGCTCATCGGTTTGCCTGCCTTCCAAGGCATCCTTGTACAATACTTGTGTGGTCGGATTCTCTTTCAGAAAGATCTTGAATGAGTTCCTTGTGTCCTCACTCAAAGATGCCTTGTTGAGCATATCCTCGTAGTCGGGCGTCTCTATCAATGCTTCGCCTCCGCCTCCACGCCTCTCAACTCTTACTCTTCGCACTACACCTTTCGCCACCAGCTCTGCGAGTTCTCGTTCTACCTTTCCTGGAGACCGTAGTATCGCATTAAGATGCCCGACGGTGACAAGAGGCGCTGTGGTGGCCCGATGGTTGAGCACTTCTG
The DNA here is from genome assembly GCA_019054645.1 of Fusarium sporotrichioides. Classification (NCBI taxonomy): domain Eukaryota; kingdom Fungi; phylum Ascomycota; class Sordariomycetes; order Hypocreales; family Nectriaceae; genus Fusarium; species Fusarium sporotrichioides. The sequence goes on along the minus strand of JAHKNS010000001.1, from coordinate 10,486,802 downwards.
TCGTCCTGGTTGAGTTGAAACCTGTTGGTGGTACGGGACTGAACATCCGCGCTCGGATGTATCGCATTGCTTGAACAACATCCCTGAGTGTGAGATTTTCTTCCAGCACTTTTGCCAGGCCTATGTCATCGAGTTTATCTTGGAAAAGGTCTGCTTCTTGATCCTTGGATTTGCGCGCTGGTCTTCGTGGCGTTGTGTTTGAACATTTGCGGGAAGGTGGTGATGATTTGAACGGCTTAGTGACTCGGCCAGACTTGCCGAGTATAGATCTGATTGTTTGCGGCATGATGGATTACTGTGAGATGATGTTGATTTGAAGTTTGCAACCACTAGTCAAGCATCAACTTGCATGTGTCGTTATACGCCCTTGGGTTCGATCGGTGGCAAAACGGTGGAGAAATCACAGTTTGCTGTCAAACTTCTATTCACACCGATGGGCTCAACGGGAAAGGTCTCTAAGTATTGGATAGCGATAAATAAACACTACGAGAGAAACGTTGGATAATATCACAAGAGTTTCGAGTTGTAGTTGAAGGTGATGATGTCTTGAATGGAAACTACCTACCCTGAACGCTGCGTTCAGGCTGACTAAAATCCATTCCAATTGGATTATTGTTGCATGTCTTCAATCTGCAATGTCCAACCGCCAAATCCAACAAGAGATACAGAATTTTCCAATAGATATTAATTATGGCAGGAGTGATCCAATGTCTAGTTTAGCCAGCTGTCGTCAATATATAAGAAGTGATGGCACTCATTCTCTCACTCGTGAGCTTCAGTGATATCTTTAACAGCTCTCTTCCAATCTCTGGTTCCTTCTTCTGGATCCTTGCCCACTGATCGCGATCCATCAACCAGACCACACAATCTCTTTCCACAACGGCTGTCGCAGTTCGATCAGTCTCAGAGAAGAAGGGCAGTTCCCCAAGAGTCGTTCCAGCGACGATGCTTTCGCACAGCCATCCTTGAGGGAGATCGTACTCGGCGCGTACGATACCACGTTCGACAAGATAGAATCCGTTGGCTTGCTCTCCGCGTCGGAAGAGAACAGTGCCAGCTGGGATCTCACGCCGAGAGAAGTAAGAGGTTGCTGGGAACCAGAAGTCCTCGTTCTTGTCACTCAGGCCCTGGAAAACCTGGAGCATGAGACGAAGGGGCTCCTTGAAACTCTGCCACTTCTTCGGACGTTGAACATCAATGCTGCTCAAAGTATCACGAGCAGCCTCAGCGAGGTGATTGCGACGCGGCGAATTGAAAGGCGGATCAAATGATGAGAAACCAGACGACTTGTTTGAAGGGACATCCAGGTTCTGGGCTGACTGTGCCGATATACGCCTCAAGGAATTTATCTCTTTCTGCCGAGCGTAGAGAGTTTTGAGCAGCTCATTCTCGCAACTTTCGAGGGCAGAGTTCAGATTCGGCAACATCATGACTTCGATACCATCGTTGCCGAGTCCAACAGCTCTCAGGTTGCGACCAAGTTGAGTCTCCGAGTCAACACCACTCAATACGAGAACCACATCCTTGTTGTCAAGCAATCGACTGATGGTGTTGAAAGCTTCGCCTGCAGAGTAGTCGAGCCCTGTTACATGCCACATATCGAGAATGAGGAACTTGATGGGCTGTGCAGTGAATGCGCTGTCCTCCAAAAGCGCCCGAATCCTCTCTTCGACGCTGACAATGGTACCAAAGAAAAGGTAGCCTGTGAGTTTGGCGATGTAGATCTGTCTGCCAACTTCGTGTAGGTAACGTTGCTGGGACGGATTACGTCTTACGGTAGACGTAACTATATCGCCAGAGTAGTTTCCGCGGATAGCGGAAACACGGGAGGTCTGTAAGATCAATGATACAAAAGCCAACAGAATACCAACTCCAATACCGACAACAAAGTCATGAATACCCATGACGAGAACAATCACAACGACAGTCAGGTACTCAGCCAGCTTGAGCTTCTTGCGCGGAAGCCACAGAGCCTCGAGCAGTAACTCAAACCCAAGATCGTAGATCAAAGTGCCTACCATCATGACCGGGATATACCCAATGAGAGATGGGCCAATGACCATGACGCCGAACGTCGCCGCAGCTAACATGTAGCCTGCGAGACGACTGTTGCCTCCAGATCGCATAAAGAAGACAGTGTTTGCATATACGAGGTAGTTTTGAATGCTGCCAAAACAACCTGACAAGAAGTTGGAGTACCCGTGAAGCCTCAGCTCCTTGTCAAGATCAGCATGATCTTCACCGCAGTTAAGGGCCAAGGCAGGGACGTTGATTGGGACATGTAGGATGCCGAAAAATGTCAAAGCAAGCATGGCAGGTACACATTCAATGACCGCATCCCAGCGAACAAGGTGGAACTCTGAGTCGACAGTTAATACAGTAGAGGTCTTCGGGGGCGTGCACTTACTGTAGAGGGTGTAGAAATACCACCATGGCTCTCCAGAGGGAGGACCCTCAAAGATCCAGCCATGGTCACGCAATGTATCGATATGTAATGTATCCAACGCAAGTACAAAGAAATAGAAAATAAGAGGGATCGCTAGGATGAATAACGGAAGAAAGAACTTGGATGTGATCTTGGACTGGCCATAAAATAGTACAATGGCGAGAACCAAGGGCACAACCCATAAAGGTACGGTGGCTGGATCAGAAAGCTGTTTTAGAGTGTCGAGGTTGTACTGAAGACTGCCATCGAGTCGAGCGGAAACCTCAAAGCCAGTAGCGATCAGGAACCAGCCGACACCTCCAATGCAGCCAATTAGGATATGCCTGGGAATGAACCCGACCATGTAACCAACTTTGAACCGGCCCATGAGATAGAAGACAAGTCCTGTCATCATGGCGCTAACAGAGAATGACACAATAGTAGTGGCAATCACAGCATCGGGGTTTTCTTCCCCAACAACCTCAGTGATCTTGCCTGCCATATTGTGAAAGAAGGGTACAACTTCGATCTGGTGTACGTTAGTAAGTTTCAGTCCAGCTAGGAGAGGAGTCGACTGACCAATTCTGAACCAACAGCGCCTTTGAATATACTGCCAGATGAGAAAGTGATTTGTGAAACAATAGTGCTAACATAGAAGACGGAAATTCCAGCAGATCCAAGGTGGGAGAATATTGGCTTTCCAAGAGGGAAGAGAATCATTCCTGCAGTTGTCAGTTACTCTGCAGAGCCATGGGTTTGGGGAACATACCATATGAAAGAGCATCCAAAATGTTAAGTAGAAGACCAACAGAGACAGCGGGAAGACATGAAGTCGGTGTAAGAACGATATTGTTCCAGAGCGCCTGGCGATCCCACTTCTTGGGATTGACAGCAACCGATATCCTCTCTTCCATTCTGTGGCCGACTTCCGCAAAACCACTAAACCATGAGGGCTTTGACTGAGCCTTTTGTCCCTCAAGGTCAGAGTAAGATCGTCGACCGCCTGAAGTCATCCGCGCCAGCAGAGGTGTTTGTTCCGTCGCATCTTCTGCGTGACTAGTTCGGCGTTGATCCTGCTCTGCTTGGTTGTCCTCGACATGATCGTCTCCATGTTGTTCACTTGGGTGATCTGGCGCAATCGATTGAGGAGGGGATCGCTTGAGAAGGTTTGCTAGTACCGATGGCCCTGCATCCTCATCGAGATCGTCTTCGTTACCATCTGGCGATGGCGGCTCGGGAACTTCGAGGATTGTTTTCGATGAACGGGCATTTTCAGCTATAGACGAGTCGTCGACAACCTCGGAGTCAATTGAGTCTTGGTAGGAGACTCTTGCTCGTTGGAGGACGGATGAGTTCTGTTGTGTTTTGGGATCGGAGAGCAGGTAGGTCGCAAGCTCAGCAGTATCCTGGCGGACGGATCGAGCGTTTTGAATACTATCAATTGGCGCTACACAGAGGTTAGAACAAGACGGGAAACTCTGGAACAAAGGTTAGGGTGTAACATACCTAGACTATCTCGCATAGAACCATGGATGAAAGACCTAATAGGTTCTCTGTGACCAGCAGCAGAGCTAGTCGAGGACGGTCTCGCAATTGGAAGATTAGGACTGTGACCATGCTGCGGAGGAGAAGTTGAGGGCTCGTCGCGAGGCAATTGAGCTTGCTCGTTATCGCGCTGCGAAGCGGTACTCAAAGCCCTCCTCCTCCAAGGAGTAAAGTTGAGCGGCGACGACATGTTATGGGGATTGGGTCGGCCGCAAAGGCACCTCTGAGTGCAGGATGCAGCTCGTTCTAGGTGTGTCGCATGAGCAAAAGGTTGGTGATACTCTTTGTGTACTTTGGTTTTGTGTTGCTGTTTCAGGGTCCAAAGAATGAAGGGTACTCAAACAATAACGACCGAGACAAGAAACATTCCAGGCGAAGCCCTCACGTTAGAGAAAGATGGTGAAGAATTCGTGGGGAATGGAGTGACGAATGTCAATCAACTGCGATTGCGACGCAGTCTACTCACATTGAGCAAGGACAGGGGGTGGTGAAAGCGAGCCTGGTGGGGCGTCTCATGACACTATCAAAGTTAGGCTCAGCAACGACCTGGAGCCTGCCAGCTTCAGCACAGTCTAGTCCAGTAAGGTTGTCAACGGGCAACGAAACATGGAATACGCAGAAGCTAATTTTACACTTTTCATCTTGTTATTTGGGTCTGTTCATGTCTATCTTCCCACTGAATCTATTCACTTATGGTTAGGTACCTATACTGTTACGCCAAAAATCATGCTATTCAACGTTGTAAATCTTTTCATGATCCTGGAATCCTTGTCATGAGCCGAGACCGGCATGAACGCCGGATTGCCTGCAGTAACAGCTGCAGCTGCAGCATTATTTTTTCTTCTTGTCTCTCACATTTTTTTCTTCTCACCTGTGCTTTAGGCGACAAGACCCGCTAAGACTGACCGAGAACCCACTAACAACCGCCACAACCAAAAAAACATGTCAAACTTGGTTGCAACGGCCGCCGAGTCTGGCCGGACGGGCCGAGCGGGTTAGTGCAGGGGGGTTGATAATGGTTGAGCACCAAGGGAAGTGATAAGACGCCAATCGCTAGGTAAATCAAGATTCATTGCTTTATGTAACTCTTGTCCAGTCAAGATCATCTCTCTATCTGCATTCATATCTGCCTACGCCTATCTAGACTAGGTGTTCTAAAAATGGAGAATGTATGCGGGGACGTTGAGATTTCCGCTGTCAATGAGCTCCATGGCCTGGACTGTATCAAACATGGGTTTGTTAGTTTACTCAGACTAACTTCACATGTTGCCTTTTGGCTTGGGCTGAACTCTATTCAACCCAGGGCGCTATTTGTTTGTTATTGTCTGCTTCTCCTCATAATATCCAAACACTGATCGAGATAATGGATGCTTTCTGGTTCCACCGCCACTACAACTACGCTGAGGGGAACGCTCGTGGTGTGGGTTGCATTTGAAGGGGGAACGGGGTTCCAAGCTTGACGCTACGCTACCTAGGAGATGGCAGAAATCTCAAGACTTACTTAGCATTCAGAAAATAAACAGCCCAAAAGAGTGTCTACGATGGCATAAAGTGATTGAACTATTTCGTCTCTTGAGCATTTCTGCACCCCTGAGGGCCATTGTCTCTTGTGGCTTGCAGTTTGCATTGGAACTAATTCTACGAAACAATGACAACAAGGTGGAATAAACGTTGCTTAAGCAATTACATGTGCTCGTATCAATGCTATCTAGCAGGGTATAACAACACTAAAGTCATGATCATTCAAACCATCTGGCAAGTCCAACAGATCACCAGAACCCCCTCAACCAAGCTTATGCAAATATCCTTGTGCAATAAGTCTTTCAACATCTCCTTGGCGAACGTAAAACTGGCTGTTCTTGGTCAAAGTGATAGCCCTACACCAGTTAGCTAAATGCCACAGCACTCAAGGTCTGCTTGCTGGCAACTCACCCGTATTCTGTTTGGATCTCTCCAGCGTCCTTGATGACTCGTACGTCGATGAACAAGTCTCGTGGTGGCTCCAGGCTACCTGTGAGATCGATATCCGTCCATTGACCTTTGTACGCGGCCAAGAGGTCACTGTACTGTCGAACGTATTCCTCCTCTTGCGGGCTCAGACTGCTACTCGTCGCACCACTGCTTCCTGTGCCAGATGTGCCCGTATCTCGTACTTGTTGGCCGGACAAATCAACCACGTCTGATCCATTCCATACCTGCTCCTCCAGCTTGTCTGTTCGTGTTCGGTGGTAGGCAAGTAAGCACCTTTTGTTCCTTCGCATAGATAGATGGTTCACAAGAAGTGTGCAGGCAACAGCCTGGTCGGCGCTGGGATCGAAGGAACCTTGGAAAGGCTCGAGAAGTTCTCCCACATCTTTGTCAAGATCCCTCACTTCGCGTGTCACTGCGCGGACGATCTCGGTCTGGTAAGGCGGTAGGTGTGCCAAGTTCTGCGTTCGTTTGGCATGTTGGACCTGGCATCAAAAGTCAGAGCTGGCTTCAGGTGCGTTGCGAAGGGAAGAATACCAGCTTGTTGCCCAAGTCTCCGTACATGGTGCAGCTGGCCCGAGTATGTGTGCGCTCAAGTGTCTGTGTTTTTTATCTGCATATCCCGACTATCGTCGATTTGAAGGACACAAAGTTTGTATGATATTCCGAGGATGGCGGTCTAGTTACGTTCCAGGCTATGACATCTTCATTTGAGCGGTAACATCAAAAATGCAATAGTGTCGCGTTGTCTAGGACGAACTCGACCGCGACTAGTGGGCTCCATCAACGCGCTCGCCAAGTCTTGATTACCCCGCCATCACATGGTCTGGAATGATATACAAAATGAGATGCAACTTTTATGGAGATTTGCCCCGCTGTCAACGGTAAAAACCCAAAAAGTAATAATGGTGGCGGGGTAAGAATTTTCTACTCTCATGTGGTGGCACGTTGAGGGCAGAATGTTCATGATTGGCTTCACGGATGAATTACAGGATCCTCATGTTTTGATCTATCATTTTTTGTTTTTATTTTTCATCTATGTTTGGTGCGAAGGGTAGGATTCATGATTTTTTTTTCCACCTTTACGTAGCTCATTTGAAAATCATAAGATCCCGTTGGTCATCAATCCTCGCCGTCGTGCCTCATCATAAGTTGACATAGCTAATGCAGGCTTTTTACAGCTTCTGCATGGCAGCAACGTCGGTGGACTGGACGTAGTCCTCGAACTCCTGGATCTCCTCCTCAAGGTCGGCGACGGAGATCTTCTCGTCCTCAACAACAAGGTTGATCTGGAGCTTCTTGACACCGAAACCAACGGGGACGAGCTTGGAAGCACCCCAGGTCAGACCGTCCTTCTCAATAGAACGGACGGCAGCCTCGAGAGCAGCCATGTCAGTCTCATCATCTAGAAATTGTTAGCATAAAGACTTGTGTGTTTGTAGCGACAAAAAAAACTTACCCCAAGGCTTGACGTCGAGGGTGACGACGGACTTGGCGATGGTCTTGGGCTTGTTCTCCTTCTTCTTGCGGTACTCAGCGAGGCGCTCCTCACGGACGCGGACGGCCTCAGCATCCTCCTCCTCGTCGTCGCTGCCGAACAGGTCGACATCGTCGTCGTCGTCACCAGCGGCATCAGCAGCAGCAGGGGCCTTCTCAGGAGCCTTAGCAGGGTTGATGGTCACCTCAGCGGTCTCAGGACCGTAGGTGGTGTAGGGAGCAGAAGCATCACCGGGGAGGGTGGCGAACTGGCTCTCGTAGCTGGCGATGTGCTTGTACCATCGAGCGGCGTGGGGGTAGCTCTCGGCAGCGGGAGGGCCAGAGAGAGCCTTGAAGGCAGCGACATCAGCCTGAGAGGCAGATTGGCTGACACATGTTAGCACATAGTCTCGACAGAGCAGTCGAAAAGTGAAAATGATGTGGTTTTAAAACAGCTCAGAGTTGCACAAGTGCTTGTTGCTTCGTCAAACGGCGGGTCTTGAGTCCACCTCCGAAACACGGACCAATTTGTCTCATCACAGAAGTTTTGTGTCGAGGGGAAAAAGCGAGGCAAACTTGGGGAGATAGAGATACATACCCAACAATGTAAGAGCGGGTGCTCAACCAGCTGTTGAGCACTGAGTTCAACTGTCAGTGTCCATGTCCATGGCGCGGAAACGAGAGGCGCAGAAATAGCAGGCCAGGGACATACCGTGAGCTCCAGTTTCGGAAAGGAGGTCGGTGAAGCCCATTTTGAAGGATGTGAAGAGTTGAGTCGAAAAGAAGAGAAAGGTCGGGTATTTGTAGAGCTGGGAGAGTTGCGAGAAAGAAATTGGGTTGTCTGGTCGATGTCCAAGGTGGGGTTTATGAGATTTTTCACCTAATTTGCTTTGACTGGGTCACCCTGCTAGTCCAACCGAGGGGCGGAGGGTGTAGCGGATTAATTGCATCCGTAGACCGACCTCCAAGCGTCATGGGCTAAGGCGTAGGTGGGTCTAGAGCTCTGTTAGGTAACTGCCAGACTACATACCACTCGACAGCTTGACGACGTAAGAGCTTCTGCAGCCTTGTCAACCAAAGTTGCCTTTTATCCCTTTTTGCAGTTACCTTCAACATAAACGACAGTAATTCTTTCTATCCGTGGCAATCGTGAATTCCCAACATGCCAATCTCACCAATCATCACATTTAAGGCCGGCCAGTGCGAGGTCGATGTACGACAATTCACCCGCGCTCGAGATCCTAGTAGCATCCACTAACTTGACTCTCCAGACCTCCTCTAAGCCTTACAAGGTGAAGCCGCAATCTGAGCCTGGTTACATCTACCTATACTCCGAAGATGGTAGGTCGTCAGCTTTGTTGATGCTGTTGATACCCTGACTAACGGTGAAATCAGATCTTGTGCATTTCTGCTGGCGCAAGCGCAGCGAGCCACTCGACAACCCCGAGCTGGACCTAATCATGGTTCCCACCGATGGCAGCTTCACTCCCTACGAATCTACGACATCTTCTGAACCCACCTCCAAGACTGATGGCCGCATTTTTGTCCTCAAGTTCTCTTCGTCCTCCCAACGATACATCTTCTGGCTACAGTCGAAGCCCCAGAGCGAGAACGGAGACCCAGCTTACTACAGTCCCCGTGATCGCAAGATCGGCGATATCGTCCATCGGCTGCTACAGGGTGAGGAAGTCGAGGTGGCCGAGGAAATGTCTACCGTTCGCAACGATGACCAAGATGATGATGAGGACGAGACCATGGAAGACGCCGAGAACCAGCGCCCCCGAGAGCAACGAGGTAGCGGAGGCGCGGGACCTGATGCCACAGGAGGAGATGTCCGTGAGGAGGGTGAGGGCTCACGAGAGGGTGGAGCGGATGGTGCTAGAGCGTAGGTGATTCCCTTTGCGTGGTTGAACAGAACGGCATGCGTGCATATGATGGAATTGGAGTTTAGACTTAGATCTGGGACCGCAGTTTAAACTGTATAAAGCTAGTTTTCTTCGCTACGAGAGGAGAATTGGGAACTAGAGTCCTGGCGCTCCATCTTTGGCATCAACTTTGAAATGTGACAGCGCTGACGTGGTTTCAGGGTCTCTTCCTCAGCCCCTGGTACCGATGCCTCTGCTGCTGTGAGGAGTTTCCTAGACTCCCTTCGCGGTCAATCGGGCCTCTCTGGCGGACAGCAACAGCAACAAGGTGCCGATAAAGCGTACCCATACCTCAACCACCTGCTCCCGACCTCTATCACGGTACCCATGATCGACTCAGCCCCCGAGGATTTTGCCGATACGTTAATCAGCTTTCTCCCACCTGCTGTCGTTGTTCTTGCGAGTGGCTCGGCTGGCGCTGTTGATGGGAAATCAGACCCGCCAGCTACGACTGTGGAGGCTGCCAAGGCATCTCTCTCACTTGACGACAAGCGAACGCTGTTGAAGAAGGTGTTGCGAAGCCCTCAGTTCAACCAGGCTCTGGCAAGCCTCACCATGGCTATTCGTGATGGTGGTTTGCCTAGCATTGCTGATGCGCTTGGTGTCAAGGTGCAGGATGGTGGATATCTACGGGGTAGTGGCATGCCCCTGGGTGGTGGTCAGGCTGTTGAGGCATTCGTCAATGGTGTGAAGAAGACTGTCGAGGAAGAGAAGAAATGAATTTGATGATGCTATCTAAGAGGTAGTGCCTATGTTCTCGAAGCATCTATCACGGCGTTGTATCACGTTACTCTGATAAAGGTCGATGCTTATACAGTCGTTGGCGTTATACGGTTGAAGGCTGGGGCTCATTTCCCTCCCAGAGATTCTAGAAATATGAATAGACTCACCCATTGGTACATCGTGGCTTTAAGCTTGGATCCCAAATAAATAAATCAAAGATGAGCAATTCAATACCAGCCCAGATAAATGGTACTGCAACTACACAGTAACTACCTAGGTACTAACTAAGGCACGCCACAGGTAAGTAGGTAGTTCTTAGTGGGGCTTTGAATTAGGTGTTGCCCAGACGCCCCTGCTACGAGTCAAGACCCAGTTAGAGACGCATACTGACGTACAGCGGCGCGCCTCAGGGTATTCTCAGCTATCATAACTTAGCTCGTGAACACCCAAAATTTGTGCTTCGACATTGTTCTTCTCGTCGCATAGCCAACACATTCTGTCTTTTATTTTCTCGAACATTTAGTATTCTTCGCGATGGATCTGCCGTTCCCTATAGACCCTCGCGAGTTCGATAGCGATGATCGCATCTCGTTTTCCAAGCTCGACCAGAAGTTCATCGCGGTTCATGACGATGGTAATGAGTACGAATTTGACGCCGATTCAAAGCGATGGGTTCTTGCAGACGAGGAGCCATTGGAACCTCCCGTAACCGATGCGTATGATGATTTCGCCGAGTTTGCATCAAACGAAGCTGCAGAGGACGGATCAAGAAAGCGCAAAAATGGATCGGGCCAGGACTCTGAGGTATGTTCACATCACCACTTCATCATGCCAATATTATTGCGCGTAAACCGAAGAACCACAATCTAACCCTCTAAGTAGACTCCCGAACCATCCAAACCTTCACGCCCAAACAAGAAGCAAAAAGCACCCCCACAACCCAAACAAAACACAGCTGTCTATGTTACCGGTTTACCTCCCGATACGACTGTCGAGGAAGTACACGATCTCTTCTCACGAAAGGGTGGTGTCATTGCGGAGGAAATCGATAGCGGTGCACCGCGAATCAAGCTTTATAATGATGCCGATGGCAACTTCAAGGGCGATGCTCTGATTGTCTTCTTCAAGCCCCAAAGCGTCGAGATGGCCATCATGCTTCTTGACGACACAGACTTCAGGTTCACTGCGAGCGGCACGCGCGAGGGACGGATAAAAGTACAAGCTGCTGATTCAAGTTACAAAAAGGTCAAATACGACCAAGAACCTGGTCCTGGTGGGGAGAAGAGCAACGGCACAACTGAGCGTAAGCCACAGAACAACCGCGACAGGCAAAAGATTATCAAGAAAACCCAGAAGCTGGATGCTAAGCTGGCTGACTGGGATGATGATTTGCCATACCCGGGACAGCCGGAGGCAGCGACCAAATGGGACAAGCTTGTGATTCTTCGGCACATGTTCACATTGGAAGAGCTTGAGGAGGACCCTGCTGCTCTGTTGGAGATCAAGGAGGATATCCGAGAAGAATGCGCCAAGCTAGGGACAGTGACGAACGTCGTTCTGTTTGACCAAGAGCCTGAGGGCATTGTCTCGGTCAAATTCAAAGAAGCAGAATCAGCCCTCGCATGCATCAATCTTATGCATGGGAGAAGATTTGATGGTCGAACGGTGGAGGCTTTCCTGGCGACAGGAAAAGAGAAGTTCAACAAATCAAAGGATGAAGAGAATCATGGGGACTCGGATTAGAAGCGTCCATCCGCGGTACGTGTTTGGAAGACGAGTCTTGATTAGAATGTAAGATACCCATAACTCAAGTTTAGACACAAGAAATGCCATGTGCAATACTTTCAGATCTCAAAACAAATATCCCCAGGTTCCCGTTCATACGCCTAACTCGATTTACTTTTACGTGGATTTGGGGCTGATGCCCATTTCAAGTTCTTCGGCGACTGTGTACCATATAGCAGCCTCGATAATGTTGCAGATTACCTGTAACTCTTCATCATCTAGTTTGAGATTGCTGTTAGTCATGTCTTCATTTTCTTTGGATATATCTCGATTGCCTGAAAGCAAATCTCACCTCGTGGGGCGTAAACCATGACAAAGTCTGGGGAGACTGGGCTCTTGATAAACCGGCCTGTCCAAGCCAGTGGATGTCTTTGACCCCAGCCTTTTTTTAACACCTCTCGTATATCATCGGGATGCAAACACATGTGCATGGAGTGATCTGAGTCATGAATGTGACATATCTCACCCTGACAGCTTGTCTGCACAGGATGTCTGGCGAACAATGCTAAGCCATGCTTCTCAACGCACGACCTCTCGGTGCCGAACTTTTTTGGGTTACGATTTGCCAGCTTTGCCATGGACCAGCGGACAGATCGATAGCATTCATGAGATCCATGTTGGTCGAGCTGTCGTTGAGGGGCGATTCCAGCAACAAGGGGACGTGGACCTGCGCGGTATGGGAGCCGTTGGCGGCGAAGGATGCCTGACGTCGGGAGGCGCAGAGGATCGGGTTCTGGAGCATCATATGGGTTTCTGAGAGCCCAAATGCGATACCACGATACACGAAGGTAGCCAGCAAAGGTTGAAGGTGTACCACCAGGGCCCAAGTTGAGGAAGTTCACATAATCGTTGTGAATCAGTAAGACAACAGGAACGAGAGCAACGAGAGCTTGGGCATGGTATGCGTCAAGAAAGTGAATAAGTAGGACAAGAGTGATGGAAGACAAGAATATGTTTTTGCCGTCAAGAGTTACCGAGATGGATTGCTGGCGAAGGGCATGTGAAATCTTGATTGACTCGAGCTCCGCCTCACCCTGAAGATGGGGAGGAGGAGAAGCCAGAGTCTCTGTGGAAGTGATTGCAACAGATGACATTTTCAGGACAATGTTGATTTATATGTATTATGGATTCAACATGAGCTCAACTTGTCAAGATGAATTTCCAACCACAATGTCGCCAGTAATGTGGTTGGTAGGATGTGTGGGGGAGCTTTAGGAGGCCGTGTAAGTGTGATGTGGTATTGATGAGAGAGCCAGAGGAGGTTCTCTCAACTTTATACAAGCATTGACAATGATCGACCTTGCAACGTAATCTGGGGTAAGATAAGCCAGGTTCAGCTGATCCTCGTATCGTATGCGGAGCGCACTACAGCAGAATCTCGCAAACAGAGGGAAGAAGCGAAACCAAGGATTGGAGACGGTGAAAGGGACGACAGGAGGGGATCGTCATATGATGTCCCTCCGGGAGCACAAGCTAGGGAATAGTCGAGAAGCCATGGACCAACCAATTTACGCCCATATGCAATTGGTACTTCATTGCATAGTTGCCTCCTCTCTTGCTTGGAATTCTTCTCGGCGAGTTACACCGTTTGTGACGTTCACTGTGAGGACAACATACGCCAGGCTGACAATGAGTCTCATATTAGGCACATCACGTCAAGACACTCTCCATTGGATAATTCTGCACAAAAATGATTGCAAAAAGATAAAATACAACAAAGTCACGAGGCGAAAAAACAAACCTTGGAAGCACAGGGCTCTGTATGGCTGAGACACTGAAAGCTACTAGCGAACTGATATGCTGCAGCCGCCTGCGGGGCATGACGTTCAATTGAAAGCTTGAGAATCCGATCAACAGTCTTACTTCAGTGCCGTCTTACCTTTTCTAAACTTTCCTTGTTACTTGGGATCCAATACGCCGCTCAGCCATGACATAGTTTCACTCTGATCTTCCAGCTAGCAATCCAGTCCCGAGTAGTGCAACCACCGTGTAAGCCAAGTTTGCCAAGACTACCCTGGACAAGACGATAAAATGGTGGTCAGCGGAATATCTACGCGCTATCTAAGCAGCGACATACCTGGATTGACACTTATTAGTATTAATCACCAGTGAGAATCCGCCGTGTATTATCGTGAATTCCTTGTCTTTTCGGATCTCTTTAATAATTTCTTGGTCCATCGTTTGACAAAGGCAAATCGCTTGAACTGACTCGCTAGCTGAAGCAACTCGACACTCGGCTAACCCTGCGTTGACCACGACACAGCCCAGCAGCGTCAGCCAAGGGCGAACGAATGAAATCCAAAAGGCCCATGTTTAATACAAAATACTGGATTTCCCTTTCAGCAGCTACTCATTGGTTGCTTCAAATTAAGGCCGTAACGCCGTATCGATGGCTGACGTTGTGACCGTATCTGAGCCTAAGCTCGAGGTTGCTCAGCAACAACCGGATCCGTAACAAAACAAATCAACGAATGACGAAGCTCGAATCATGGGTCAACCACCAACTAAGAGCGGTCTAAAGAGCTGCAAGGCAACATCCTCCAACACTTTTTGCTCCTCATGACAACCTCTTTACAGCAGTCTGATATCCTATTCAGTTAATTGTTTCCTTTCGTTGAGCGTTATAGATTCCTTTTCAGCAATCAGGAGTACATATCACAATAGAGAGACTTGCCGTCCAGGCGAAAGGGTTAGTCTAGAGACTTGGAATTCCTCTCATGCCTGCTAACATTACTGTCGCAGACATAAAACCACATCCCATCATGGGGCTACTAACAAACCCTCTGCGACCACGCGAGCCAAAGCTCCCACTTTACCAAAAAGTAAACTCCCCAAACAAAGAACGATTTTCAGACGACGACTACTCCTCCGATGAGGAAAGCGATTATGAAGATGAGCCATACTCACCCGAGAGCTCTTCAGCGGGCTCTTCAAGACATACGTCGGGATCTGCAAACAGCGGACTCTTGATGCTCCCCAGTCACCAGAAGAAGCCCCTGCCCCTCAGAAGGAGAATTGCCAAGGTGTATCCCTACAGAGTGCCAAACAAGGTCACCCGCTACTTGTTTTGCACAGTGATAACACTCATCATTGTTATGGTTCTGAGTCTGGTGCGCGCGAGCCAGGTTGAGAACTGGAAGGTTGCCAACGGCAAGGTCGACAACAGACCACCACCGCCACCACCTGCCTGGGAAAAGTTCCCTTTCCTGGAGAGATACTACGGCGGACTCAAGACCTTGGTTAATTTCGATGACCTCAAGCCCGAGTGGCCTCATGTCAAGAACGAACCTGAGATGTTGGGTGAAGGCAATGACTGGAACAAGCAAAACGAGATCAAGAGCGGCAAGGACAATGACAAGGATAGCGACGAGACCGACAAGGCCGCCACCGAAGAGATTGAAGCCGAGGCTCAAGGCACCAAGGCTCCCAAGAAGGAGACCAGAGACGAACCAAAGCCCAAGGACGACTCTACGGATACAAAGGAAGACAAGTCGAAAGACAATTCCCAAGCTACCAAGATCAAGCACCCTGAAAGCAATGACTGGAGTGGTTACGCCAACAAGACCAAGGAGACAGGCATGAAAGAATGTTTTCTGGATGCTGACGGTACAGTCCGAGTCCCACAGCTGCGATACTACAACGGCCGCCCGCAAGGATTCCCTGAGCACGCCATCGGATCTTACGAGGCCTTGGATCTACCCGAGGATATTTGTTTCGATCGCTACGGCCGCTACGGCCCCTATGGATTCGGCTACTCTTCGCGTAATGGTGGCCTCAGCGTTGGCGAGCATGGTCTGAAGGAGGGCTCAGATGCTGTCTGGGAGAACACACCTCGCGTGGATTATCGACAGATCGATTGGGCTGATGTCCAGCGACGCTGCTTCAAGACCAACCAGGCTCGCTTCAAAGACTTGCCTGAGAAGATTCAGACTCCTCATGGATTCTTCGCTCATGAGCCTAAGCCAAAGGCTCTACCTAGCTCTATTCTCGAGCGTCGCGGTGTCGAAGAAGAGAAGCCCAAGACTGTAAAGGAGACCGCTACCTCCAAGGTCGGAGCTGACAAGACTGAGGCGGCCCAGCCCAAGCAGACTAACACTGAGGAGGTAAAATCCAACGTTTCCAAGGCCGACGAATCAAAGACAGTCGAGTCCAAGGTTAACACTCCAAAGGCTGCGGCGACAAAGGTTGCTGAGGTCTCCAAGTCTGAAATGCCAAAGCCCAAAGAAACCAGCACGAAGGAGTCTCAACCTGAGAAGCCTAATCCCGATGACGCTGGGGAGTCCGAGAACGATGTGCTGGAAGTCCCCAACATTGAGTCACCCACGGCATCTGGAGCCGGATTATCACGAACAGCCGTCGTTGTGCGCTGCTGGGACGAATACAACTGGCGCGAGGATGACATTGCCCACCTTCGATCTCTCATCACTGAACTTGCCATCACCTCTGGCGGTCGTTATGATATTCATCTACTGGTCCAGGTCAAGAATGAAGCCGCCCATCCTGTTTGGGCAGACGAAAGAATCTACCAAGAACGTATCGAAGAGTCCATTCCCGAAGAGTTCCGAGGCCTTGTGACTCTGTGGTCAGAGACTCAAATGCTCGCTCTCTACCAGGGTATCTACGATCACTTCTCTCGTGGCCCTGACCTGCCCGTTCACGGTGTGTACCGCGGTCTTTCTATGGCAATGCAGTACTTCGCCCATAAGCACCCCGAGTACGATTACTTTTGGCAGTGGGAGATGGATGTGCGCTACACCGGCCACTACTACGATCTCTTCAGCAAGGTCGAGAACTGGTCCAAGGCTCAGCCCCGCAAGGGTCTCTGGGAGCGCAACTCCCGCTTCTACTTCCCAAGCATCCATGGTACCTGGGAGGATTTCTCGCAGATGTCTCGTGTTCAGAGCCAGATGGGTGTTGTTGGTGCCGACAATGTGTGGAAGGGCGTTTCTGGCTTTGACGGCAAGACTCCTGACCAAGACACCAAGGGCCACCGTACTGTTTGGGGACCTCTTCGCCCCAAGGATGATGACGACTGGTTTGAGCCTGGCAACGATCCCGTTGCCCCCACCTCTTATGAGAAAGATCACTACCAGTGGGGTGTTGGCGAGGAAGCTGATTACATTGCGCTCAACCCCATGTTTAACCCTGAGGGTACGACCTGGGGTTTAAAGGACGACATCACTGGCTTCAACCGATCGGAGGGGCTTCCTCCTCGCCGCGCCAACATCATCACTACCGCGCGCATGTCCCGCCGACTGTTGACAACCATGCACAAGATGACTGCCTTCAAGAAACAATTCGCCTTCCCTGAGATGTGGCCTGCTACTGTTGCTCTGCAGCACGGCTACAAGGCTGTTTCAGTCCCTCACCCCGTCTACGTTGACCGAACCTGGCCTCCAGCCTACATGGCTCAAATTTTCAACAACGGTCGTGATGGTACAAGTGGTGGTTCTCGAACCAGTATCTTCGGCGATCGTGAGCACAACATGCACGGTCTCTCATGGTTCTATAATTCAGGCTTTGCACCAAACATGTACCGCCGCTGGTTGGGTCTTCGAGTGAACAACGATGGAGGCGAGGAGTTTGAGGGCACTGAGGATAAGAGCAAGAAGGGCAAGGGAGTCGGCAACATGCGTGGTGGTGAGGGCAGAATGTGTCTGCCTCCTATGCTGCTACATCCCGTCAAGGATGTGGAATTGCCTGTTGAAGCCCCCGAAGCTGAAGCTGAAGAGGGCAAAGCTCCTCAGTCTGATCCTGGTGCCTAAACTACCCTTTCCCCTTTCTGCATAGAGGACTCTGAGAGTCATTGTACGGCGTTTTAGGTTTTGTTTTCTGGGTGTTTTCTAATGGGTTTACGTCCTGCCACGTATGCGATGAAATATGTCAATGGGATGATAATGACCTTTCAAGCTGCTAGGCACTGTAGTATATACGACTGTCTTCTGGGTACCTGGATTTAGACCGGACAAAGTTGAATAATGAACATGCTCTTCCATGAACATATATCTGCAGTGAATGTTTACAATTTGTGGGGGAAATTACTCTTCCCAAACCTCACGACGTGATTTCAGATAGTTAGATCTTGTCCAAATCGTAGTAACATTTGGCTCAACAACGTAAAATGTTTTATACATATTTTCTGCTATGACATTTGCGCAGATTTCCAACTGCTCTTTTGTGTGATCGTTTCATGCATCCCGAAGCTCCCAGTTTTGCGCCGATGTGTTGTTCGCAATTGCGACGTGTAGACAAAAAGCGTTCCCGGGCAATTCTTCATACTGCCCCTTTTCTCATATCATCGCATAACGTTGGGCAGCCCCTTAGACCACACGCTTGACCTCGAAGAAGCGTCGCAGCCACCAGACCTGGAAGAGAGACTCTCCAATGACGACACCAATAACGAACATGTTCCACCACTTGACTCGGCTGTTTGTGCTCTCGGCAGTGTTTCGATGGGTGCGCTCACGCATGACGATATACTCTTGCTCGTCCTTGACTTGGGCAAGGAGATCGGACAATTTGCGGACTAGAGTAGAATTCTTGTAAGCACATTGAATAAGTAGCTGCACAACACAGGAGAGGATTTACCTTCACGGTCGAGGGGGTCGGAGGGCATCTCATGCTCGCTCACGTAGACAATTCCATGGACGTTGAAGGAGACTTCCTTGGTGTTGGCACCCCAAGCCTCGTTGCCGAAGCAGTAAAGGTATTTGCCGTCATGCTTGGCTGTGAATGAGTAGTCGCCGTTGGAGATACTCTTCTCGTTTGTCTCGTATTGTCCAGTGGGGTTGGTGATCTGTCCAAGTTAGCATCCTGACCACTGCCCTGAATCTTTTCTAAGGCACATACCCAGAAGTCAATATCGAGGTTGCCTGCGCTACCGAATTCACGGTCGCCAACCTGGAAGGTAACGGTCATGGTGTCATCCTTGTGGAGGGACTCGTGGAAGCATTCTCGACCGTGGGCGGGCAGGACGATGTTGTGAGCAGTGACGGCTGAGAAGACAGCGGCGGCCACGAGGGCCTTGGCCGCAGAGACGAAGTACATTATGTAGATGGGAGTCGAGGTCGGGTATCGATTGATCGCTATAGCTTCAAAAAAAAAAATGAACGTCGTGGTCGTTTCGCGATCCTACAGTGTTATCATGTCCCTGTAGGAGCTATACTGTCCACTAAAGTCAAGCAAGGTATGGAGACGGATTCGAATCGCGACGAATTGACACCTTTCCACAGCTAATTGGAGGAACAGGGGGTAGCCTATCGCTTGCTTGCTGTTGCTGTTACTGTTGTGGCTCTCTCTTCCCGTCTGGGCAACCACGGTTTTGCCGAGCTCAAGAGATCAGTCAGGTTGAGTTCCTGCCAGCTTGCAGCTTCTATTCTTACCAGAATTCACAAGCCAATCCCGCGACTCCAAGTCCAAAAGGGGGAAAGTGGGTATGTCCTGGCGCGGTGGGGCCCTGTGGCTTGAGCCAGGGCATGCTAGGGATTAAGGTACCTTGGATTGTCGTTTATCTGTCCTCGCGAATACCTCATACGTGCCTGAAAAAGGGATGAGAGGGCGGGACCTGATTGCGCGGCATTCTGATTACTGTTATCTGGTATCGAGAGAAGGAATTTATGGCTAAGAATGACTGCTACTAATTAGCATGATTTAGTGGGCTCTCAGCCATCTACCCTTTCAGAAATATTGCCAACAAAAGACTTGCCTAAAATCGTATTCAATAAATCCGTCTTTATTCAGAACCTCTCTTATCATGTTCCCACATTAAAGTGAATAAAGTACCCGAGATCAAAGAGGTCACTGACCATGTGGCGGTGCAATTGCGTTGTCTGCCCCTCAGCACTTGGGCTCCCTGCCTGTTATGTCAATCCCCTGAAGCGCAATCGAAACAGGCCCCGGCTCCAGTGTTCCCCTGCAACTAACCAGTAAACAGTCCAGTAACACTGCTGCACGCTCACCAGCCTCAGCCCCCCCCCCAGCCCGAGGCCAGGAAAAAATAGGACATTGTCTCTCACTCTCACCCCTCTCTCCCTAAAGTGATCCATTCTCACACCGACAAGTCAAACCACCCGACAGCGCCCACCCCCAATCCAATCCATCCATATTATCCATCCATCCATCGTCGCTCGTCGTTTTTTCTGCACCACCACTCCCAAGGACTGCCCCACGATCCAGTAAGTTCAGCGTCTTTCTGTCTATTGCTCGAGTATCTTCAGATTCAGCTTCTTGTTGCTTGCCTATTCCCGATCCTTGTCTCGATGGCTTCAACGAGTTACCGTCCGTCTCACGCTGTCGCCGCCCGATGATCCAGATTCGCCGCCATGCTATTACCCCGTTGATCCGCCTCGTGACGGCCTAAACCACCATGTCGACGTACAGCATAGCACAGCTTATCTCAATGGATTTGGCGGCAGCCTGGAACAGGAACGCTTAAAAAGCTCAGAGCCGCAAGGACTTGACTTGGATGGATGATGGTGACGGTGGAGAGGCGTTGATGGATGAGCTCTTAATCGCTGCCTTGTTCATCAACTTATGTGTCCTTTCGCGACACTCCCATAAAGCCATCCACCATCCACCATCACCAGACATTCAGCCTCCTGTTCTGTTCCTCCCTTAGCTATACGTCTCCTGCATTCTGTCTTAGACTTTGTCTCTTCCCTCTTTAACTCAAAACTGTCTCCTTTTATTTTTACTTTACCCCTCGCACGCAGCAAAGTCCCTCGCCACGTCTTCTTCTTTCAACATTTGTCCCCCAACATCGCTGACCTTGCGCCTTCGCCTCTAGAACCCTTTACTCTATCCCTAGAAACACAGGCCTCGACGCCGTAAACCGCAAACATGGGTCTCGCCTTTTCGAAGCTTTTCGACCGACTGTGGGGGAAGAAGGAGATGCGAATTCTGATGGTTGGTCTTGATGCCGCCGGTAAAACAACCATTCTGTACAAGCTCAAGCTCGGTGAAATTGTCACCACCATTCCCACCATTGGTATGATACGCCCTGAATTCTTCCTTCAAAATAGCTCGTTTTGCTAATCTTTTCCTCTTCACCAGGCTTCAACGTCGAGACCGTCGAGTACAAGAACATTCAATTCACCGTGTGGGATGTTGGTGGTCAGGACAAGATCCGTCCTCTGTGGAGACACTACTTCCAAAACACTCAGGGTATCATCTTCGTCGTCGACTCCAACGATCGCGACCGTATTGTTGAGGCCCGAGAGGAGCTCCAGCGCATGCTCAACGAGGATGAGCTCCGCGATGCTATCCTCCTTGTCTTCGCCAACAAGCAGGATCTTCCCGTACGTCACGACCCCGCCTTGACACTTCGCCTAACAACATTCCCCTCAATGTGTCATTCAACCATGGTATTATGGTGCTAACATTATTCTACAACTAGAACGCCATGAATGCCGCCGAGATCACAGACAAGCTTGGCCTCCACAGCCTGCGACAACGCGCCTGGGTAAGTGATGAACCATTAATCTCTGAGTTCTAGAAATCTATATATTCATCCGTTTGGTCACATGCTAATCTTTCACCTTTTCCTCCAACAGTACATCCAGTCCACCTGTGCTACCTCAGGTGACGGTCTCTACGAGGGTCTCGAGTGGCTCGCCAACACCCTCCGAAAGGCGGGTCACCAGTAGAAAGATTGACGAGAAGCATCTCTTAAAGAAACCCGCCTTTTTCTCTTGCTCCGCCACATACTCTCAAATGGCTCTTTGTGTCGACTCAAGGTTTCGGTTGTAATTTGCAAAGTTATCGGTCAACCAATCGAAAATGAATCCTTGAACCAAAGTCGCATCTATTCACGTTTTCTGTTAAAGCAACCTGTTTCTACGCTTCCTCCGTCTCTCAATGGTGCTTCACTGTGAGCCTCTCGGTTAACGTTTGTTTGCCATCTGCCAGCATCAGCTCGCCTCCCGAGGACCACAGAACGTGCTTTCTTTTTTTCTTCCTGGAGGAAAAGTCGGGTGATGATGGGAGGCGTCTTATGGGGAACCCCCGGGGTATTTGTACAGTCGTCAAATCGGATGTCGTTTGTTCTTTGAAAAAAAAAATGCATTCTTTGCAGATTTTACACGAATACTCTCACAAACCGTGGCGCACTGGTACATCTATCATTTGCTGTTTTTTTCCATTTCCTTTCCATGTCGCTTCAGGGAACATGACCATGATGATCAACTCGAGTAACGAGGAGTAGAAACGAGGCATGAATTGGGGGCCACTACGAGATTGGGTCGTTGTAGAGATTCTATCTGTTTTATTCCATTCTTATATCTATGTCGTAGTCCAAATCGTGATCATTCGGTGACGTTTGTACAATGTTGAGTTCAGGGGCTAGTCGTAGCTGGAGTCTTGGCTCTTGTGCTCATGCAGGTTGATCTCAAGACCATGCCGTGAAGTTGGCTGGATGCAATACCTTGTCCTAAGAACATCAGCATGCTTTTGGAGAGGCGAAGTTAATGAAATAGTTTATGCCGTCTTGGAGCAGGCTCTTGGGTTATTTGTTGTACATAACTAATTGACATCAACTTTCTTATTGCCTTCCTTATTTACTGCCTAGGGTTGTCTGAGTAGGCACAACTTATAAAGTAGTTAGAAACGTCACAGCTACGCTCTCACTTAACATGATTATTATCAAAACCGTCTCGCCTCCGTGACAGAGGGAACAAGTGCTACCATTCAATAAAGCAGTTCTACAAGTATGGCTGCAGCTCGTCACCCTTGACTATCGTTATCAAAGGCCACCTGCAAACTATTGGGACTAC
Source organism: Fusarium sporotrichioides (assembly GCA_019054645.1). NCBI lineage: Eukaryota > Fungi > Ascomycota > Sordariomycetes > Hypocreales > Nectriaceae > Fusarium > Fusarium sporotrichioides. The sequence goes on along the minus strand of JAHKNS010000001.1, from coordinate 10,464,186 downwards.
CCTTTAGAGTTTTGGCAAGCCCTAAGTAGTAAAACTATTGTCACTTGAGATGGAACACAAATGAGCACGAATCTGGTCAAGGTTTGGAAGCTGAGTGGGTATTTATTAAATCAAGGTTATAACATTCTATGGTACTCCGAAATGCTAAGGTTATAAAGTATGATGCTATTTGTACAAGATATTTTACAATAATTAGACATGAAACGCATAAACTCATTAATATGAATCCGAACGATTTTTGGTAGGGACAGTTTAGTCCTCCTTGGGTTTGATAGCAATTTCCAAGCCTTCCTTGTCCTCACGAATCTTGATCTCGGCTGTCTCTCCCATCTTCAGCTGGCCCTTGATGATCTTGTCTGCAAGGCCGTTACCGATCTCGTTGGTGATGAGTCGGTTCAAGGGACGGGCACCGAACTTGGGGTCGTAGCCACGCTCCGCAAGCCAGTCTCTAACGTCGCCGGGAACATCAAGCACGATGCGGCGGTCGTCGAGGCGCTGTTGAAGTTCCTTGAGGCGTATATCGACGATATCGCGAAGGGCACTTCGGGCGAGGCGCTTGAAGACAATGAAGGAGTCGATTCGGTTGAGGAATTCAGGTGGGTAAGCTGAGGCGACAACATCCATGACGGCCTTACGGACGGATGGATCAATCTCGCCGTCAGCTGTTTCGCTGTAAGGGTGCAGATGGTTCTGGCCGACAAGAATGTCGGCACCCAAGTTGGAAGTCAGAACAATGATGGTGTTCTTGAAGTCGACCTTGTGGCCTTGAGCATCTGTGAGGTAGCCCTCATCAAGAACTTGGAGGAGTAGAGCAGAGATATCGCGATGTGCCTTCTCGAACTCATCAAAGAGAAGGACAGCGTAAGGCTTGCGGCGAACCGCCTCGGTCAGTTGGCCAGCGTCTTCGTAGCCAACGTAACCAGAGGGCGCACCAATAAGTCGAGAGATGGTGTGCTTTTCCTGGAATTCGGACATGTCGAAGCGAACGACTGCAGACTCGGTCGAAAATAAGAACCCGGCAAGCTTCTTACAAAGCTCAGTTTTACCCACACCGGTAGGACCCAGGAAGAAGAAGGAAGCCAAGGGTTTGTTCTCGCCGCTCAAACCAGCTCGCTGGAGACGAACTGCATCTGACACAGCCTTGATGGCTTCATCTTGTCCCTTGACTGCCTGGCTGAGTGAGTCCTCCATATGGACCAGCTTCTCGATATGGCCCGAAGTGAGCTTTGAAACGGGGATACCGGTGATACGAGAGACAACATTGGCGATGTCGTCTGGGCTGACCGAATCGTGGATAAGGGCCTCGCTCGAGTTTGACTCTTGGGCTTCTCCCTCCTTGGGCAACTTTTGCTCGAGATCGGGGATTACACCAAATCTGAGTTCAGAGGCACGCCCAAAGTTTCCTTCTCGCTGGGCCTGCTCAAGCTCGAACTTGGCCTTGTCGAGATTCTCTTGGATCTTCTTGACCGATTCGATTTCAGCACGCTCCTTCTCCCAGCGCGAGTTGAGCTCAGAAATTTCCTCGTTCAATTTCTTGAGGTCATCTTCGAGCTTTTCCCGGCGTTCCTTGCTTGCCACATCAGACTCCTTCCTCAAACTCTCGAGCTCAATCTGAATCGTCATGATCTTGTGGTCAAGGCGCATGATGTCTTCAGGCTTGGACTCATGCTGTAGCTTGAGATGACTGGCTGCCTCGTCCATGAGATCAATGGCTTTGTCTGGTAAGAATCGGTCGGTAATGTAGCGGTTAGACAGAGTTGCGGCAGCCACCAGTGCACCATCTGTAATACGCACACCATGGTGGACTTCGTACTTGTCTTTGATTCCTCTTAGGATACTTATGGTATCCTCCACGGACGGTTCGCTGACAATGATGGGTTGGAATCGTCGTGCCAGGGCAACATCCTTTTCAATTTGGCGGTACTCATTAAGAGTTGTTGCACCACAGCACTGAAGTTCACCACGGGCCAAAGCAGGCTTCAAGAGGTTCGAGGCATCGATTGAGCCTTCAGCCTTGCCGAGGCCAAGGAGGGTATGTAGTTCGTCGATGAATAGAATGACTTCTCCCTCGGCCTGCTCCACCTCTGTCAAGACCTTCTTCAATCTTTCTTCAAAGTCTCCTCTGAATTTAGCACCGGCTATTAGGGAGCCGAGATCAAGACTGATGACCCTCTTGTTCTTGACACTCTCGGGGACGTCGCCACGAACAATACGAAGGGCGAGACCCTCAAGAATTGCTGTCTTTCCGGTACCCGCATTACCGATGAGAACTGGGTTGTTCTTGGTACGTCTTGACAGAATTTGGATCGTTCGCTGAATCTCGGCATCTCTGCCAATAACAGGATCCAGCTTACCATCCTTGGCTCGAGCAGTCAGATCGATACCAAATTGTTCCAGAGCAGGTTTCTCTTCCTCACCACCCATGTTCATGCGGTGAGTACCGCCAGGTGGATGAGGTCGGCCATTGGCATATGTCCTGACTGCAAGGCTTGGTATCAATCGTAGGGATGTTGGTCTTAAAGGTTGTGTTGCAAGTACTCGTGTAAGTGGCCAGGCTGATCGAGCCCGGACACTAGCAGCCATACGCTGCGTTGATGTGATTAGTTGTCTTCGCGCCTGCATACTGGGCACTTGTGAATAGCAAGACAATAGACTTGTAAAGGATCAATTGGAAAAGAAAAAAGAGAGAAGCAAAATCAAAGATTCAATCAACAAGCGGGAGACCTCTAATTATCTACACGGTCGAGGCCTAGACTACACGCTTCATGACGCCCGGGGCATTTTCTCGTAGCTTCCAGGTCCGTCACCTGTAACATGAGACTAACAGCTGATAAGATAACAGACGGAGCTAAGCTGCAATAGCAAACATCATGTGATATTATCGGCTCTCAGGGCTTGCTGATAGAGCGGAAAAGTGGAGATTTGAACACGAATTTTGATTGGGCTACTGGATCGGCAGAAGGGTTCACATTTTCCCACAAACTCTAGCGGCTTCCACAAAGAATTCCAACATTTCGGGCGCACCTCATCAACACCAAGTGTCTTCCTTTCCTTCACCACCCAACCCCAAGTCAACCAGCCAGGAGAGTCACAATGTCGGCGAAGCCCACGAGCAAGACCTTCGGAAAGTCGACCCGAGAGGTCCCTGCCTCTTCGGAGAAGGCTAAGAAGTGGTACCCCGCTGACGACGATGCCGAGAACAAGAAGGTATGTGATGATTGTGATGCGTTTGCAGGCAGTTGCACAAGTGTTTTGGACAGCGCGGTTCGGTCGGGAATATGGAACGCGGATTGAGAGATGTCGAGTTTCGGTCGGTATACGACAGGCAGTTCGACGCCCAAAGCGCAAGGAGGAAAGCAGCATGTTTGGCAGTGACACTATCACTCTTCTTTTTCTGTAAAAAAGAAAAGAGCAGTGGCCTCGGCAGTATCACCCCAGGAGAAGAAGAAGAAAACAGCATCATGGGACGACCAAAGCCTTGGAAAATTCCAAGGCTTCGAGACGAAACGCACAAATCAGTATACACAGAACTGCGACAAATATCGATTGACGACCACACGCACATGCATACAGACACCCACACCCACACACATATATAGCAACTGCCTGCAACATCGTTCAGTATAATCAAGCATCAGTCCGCTAACAGGTGGAAATTCATAGGTTCGCAAGGCTGTCCGATCTTGGACTCCTCGCAAGTCCCTCCAGCCCGGTACTGTCCTCATCCTCCTCGCTGGCCGCTTCCGTGGTAAGCGTGTCATCCTCCTGAAGTCCCTCGACCAGGGCGTCCTCTTGGTCACCGGCCCCTTCAAGATCAACGGTGTCCCTCTGCGACGAGTCAACTCCCGATACGTCATCGCCACCTCTTACAAGGTCGACATCTCCGGCCTCGACGAGAGCAAGATTGAGGAGATCTCTCAGCCCAAGTACTTCACCGCCGAGAAGGCCAAGGAGAAGGCTGGTGAGGAGGCTTTCTTCAAGCAGGGAGAGAAGCCCCAGGTACGATACAACAACCCTTGTGCAAGATTTGTGGACAGGGACCAGATTACTGACTTTTGCCTACAGAAGAAGGAGGTCAACAGCAGCCGCGCCGCCGACCAGAAGGCTATCGACAAGGCTTTGATCGCCAACATCAAGAAGGTTGAATTCCTGGCCTCTTACCTCTCCAGCTCTTTCAGCTTGAGGAAGGGAGACAAGCCCCACGAGATGGCCTGGTAAATGTGCAATCTTGTGTGCCAGGGTGATGGGAGTACCGGGGTTGCGACACAAAGGGTTGTAGAACGGCAAGGGTCTCCGAAATGGGCTGGTTTGGCCAATTGCATTTGAAAGTCGACGGGCATCGGTCACATTTTGGCGTCTGTAATCAGGTTTTACAGTCAAAAACAAACGAGCATACAAAATTCTAGAGGCTTCCGGTGAGAGGCCGATGATGATGAACTTCACTCGGATGTCCCATCTCCCTGGGTGAAAAGCAAAACAACTGGTGTGAGCGATCATGGTCTTTCTCGGTCTGAACTGGTCAAAATGGACATTGTTTTACGAATCATAAAAAAAAGTTTCAATAATTGTGCGTGGATTGTACCGTTGACATGTCAACTGATTTGGGTAAATCCGACTTGGGTCTTGGTAATGACATCAATCATCTCATCTTATCTATCTTATCTGTTTTTTCTAATGTACAGCTTGTATACTTAAGATGGTCATCGTCTCTGTAATGCTTTTCGACTTTACAAGCCGCGATCCACCCAACTCTGGACCATGCCACCCAATGAGGCCTCGTAGTGCTTGATGGTAACCTTTCCAGATGACTCATCCAATGAGGTGTTGGCCTGGACAAAGACCTTGCGAGGCTGCTTGTTCTTGAGAACAATGTCGCGAACCTTCTTGCCCCAGAAGTCGGGGTCGACAGTTGTCATGTGTACATAAAAGTCAGTACCGGTCTTGACATCAGCAGTCGACTTGTAGATGTGAAGCTTCTGGAGATACTTGGCAACGGCTGATATACTTGTTAGCTTGTTGTTAACATATTTGGGGGCGAGTTCTTACCATCTCGACCAGCCGTGAGAATCTTGGAGCGATCAAGCTTGATAGTCAAGTCAGAAAGATCGTCCTGCTTGTAGTCAAGTTTGCAGAAGTCGTCCTCAGCCTCGAGGAAGCACTTGAGAATAGAGAAGCGGGCCTGACTGTGAGCCTGTCCCCATTTTTGGCTCTTGGGGTCCCACATCTCAAGTGAAGCAAGTCCAGCCCGGGCCATGGACAAATAGGAGGCGAACAAGACGTCGCCAGCCTCACCGTTGATGTCTTCAGAGCCATTACCGAAGCCAAAGATCTTGAGGACGGGGAACTCGCAGCTCAGGTGCATAGCAACAAGTTCAGCACGGCACTCCTCGTATGAGGCAGCTATGCTACCGAACACTGAGCCCCATGTCTGACCAGGCTTGTACCAAGTTGTGATGGGCTTGTTGTCGACAGGGCTGACGGGAGGGTTCTCCTTGTCAAAGTTGAAGGTACCTGGTGATGTCTCCTGGAGAAGCTTACCGCAACCGTGACCTATTGCGCATGAGTGATGATGGTTAAACGGCATATCGGAGTCCGTTACATACCGGTAAGCTCGTGAAGACCAACCTGGACCTCAAAAGAAGCATCGCGCTGCTTCTTGTAGACCTCAAGATCCTCGTCACGAATGAAAGGAATCTTCTCATCGGGAGCCTTGGCACTCAGAACATTTCCAAGGGACACGTTCTTGAAACCCTCGGTCTGACGGATATCATCGTAGTTGGGGCTGCAAGTTGTTAACAATCAACGTCTCGCCCTGATGCATGATTGCCAAAACTTACATGTTGATGCCAGCAGGAATACCAGAGCCTTGATTCAATATTAGCATCATCAATCATATAACAAGGCGGTGGTTGTTACTACTTACCAGCAAAGGTCATGACCTCAAGAGAGGTGAAGTCGGGAGACAAGAACTTGTCCTTCTCAAACTCAGAGCCCCAAGGCAACAGGGGAATAAGCTGGGGTGCCTTTGCCACAAGCTCACCAAAGGCACGAGTTCGCTCAACTGATGATTGATTAGCAAAACACTGAGTAGCTAGTGAAGATGGTTCTTACGGTTGACCACTATAAAATTGTTAGTGAATTCGTACATGGCGTTACATGCCACAGGGAAACTTACTGGAGGCGAAGCCCTCCCACTCTCCGCGGATACCAGCAGGGTCTCGGTAAGTCTCGATGAAACCAATGTTGGACTCGATCATAGGACCCTTGTCCTTGATCCAGTATCTTTGACTGTCCTTGAAATCCTCCAGAGAACCGGACTCGAAAGACTTGCTGTAGGCCTCGTGCATCTTCTTCTGGGTGTCGTTCTCGGCGTTCTCGGCGGCGCCGTTGATGAATGCAGTGATCTTCTTCATCTCCTCTGCGTAGTCACCGTAGACTAGCTTGATAGTCTTGCCCTTGAGAGATCCATCTTCCACGGTGAACTCGGTCTGCTTACCAATATCGCCTCCCTTGCTGGGGATTTCCTTGACAGCCGAGGCGATCAATATCTCAAAGTTGCCATCGGAGGTCTTTCGAAGACGGTTGTTTTCGGGGAGAAGACCCTTGGACTCCATCCAGCCAGAGACAGCCTTGATATCGTCCTTGGTGATGTGGGGAGACTCAGGGTAGTAAGTAGTCATGTGGCCATCGTCTGGGTAGCCCAGGTGCATCATGGCAGGGTTGTCAGAGCTGAAGATGCCACCCTTTGTGGCCTCGTAAAACTTGTTGGTTTCGGGAGAAGTGGCAGCCAGGGCAGCAACGGTCTTCTCGGAGCAGCGGGGGATAAACTTGGAGTCACCAAAGCTCTTGTAGTTGCCATTGTTGCCGAGGAACATGGCGGCATACTCGAGGAATCGGGTAGCCTCTTCCTCCTCAACGCCAGCCTTCTTGGCAAGGGCGTTCCAGTCGCCATTTGCAGACTTGTGCAGAGACAGGATCAAGTCAAAGATAGGCTCAGACTCTGGGGAGATTTGTCGAAGGACAATTCTGGTGCCAGCAAAAGCAGCTCTATGATGATGATGCGTTAGCCGCACGACCCCTCTCTCATAAGCAAACATGAGTTGCCCCTCATTCTAGATTGACCAAGCTCGACGACGACTTATACAAGGTCGAGAGACAAAAACAAAACTTACTTGCTGATAAAGTGAGCATAACGTCTCTGCTTGTCGGATAAAACCTCAAAGTGCTTCTCAATCTCAAGCCTGACGACCGAAGGAGGCTTGTCGGCGAGGTAGTGGACCAGCTCGTTCGAGTTCATGGCGACGATGGAGGTGGAAAATCTATGAAGGCTCTGACGGTTGAAAGACTTGGTAGAGTGAGGAATTGGCCGTCGTGTTAGCGGAGAGTGTCTCAAAGATGCTGTTCTCAGAGAAGGCAATCTTTGAAGAACAAGAGACGGTGAGATTGAGTTGAGAGGAGGCATGTGTGCTCGCCGGCCAATGGATGTTTGTTCTCTGGGATTGAACGCAGCTTCCTAAACGTGTTAAGGCAGCAAACAGAAGGTGCAGAGCTTCTTTCCTAAAGCGGCTAGTGAGCTGTGCACAAATCTCCATCATGACACCATGAGTGAGGGGTTCAACAGATGTAAATTGGGGTTACTACTACCTGCCCATCATGTAGTTTTACTCAAATATCAGGATTAAGTCCCCATTAGATGACTTGGCCATGGGCCTCAATCTTATGCATGTGCTGTCTTATAGGGAGTGCTGCTTTTGTATGGAATCTTTAGCTTCACTGCTTAGATGGTGTCAAATGGCAAAGGATATGCACATACCATATTTTGCCAACCTGCATTGTTAACTGAGATGGTAACAAAAATACGACAAGGACCTTCTCAGTCGTTGTATATTTTACATTGACCCTAATATATTCTTGGGGCTCCCGTCTTCTTGGGATTAGTTCTGCTAGTCAAACGTTCGTGGACTAACTGATCCATACTGTTGGGATGAACACATGGAACCTTTAAGCAGAAGACAAGATTAGCATGTATCCCAAATAAATACCCTTAAAACATTTACATCTCTATCCTCCTAAATCAAACCGAAGTTGTTTCCTGTAATTCATCATGTTTAAAAGCAGTCTTAGGAATATGGCAACAATCGCGTCAGGAACCGTCGCCATTGTTTGCTCCACATCACTTGCGGACCATGTACCCTATAGATACCTGATACCTGAATCACCAGTTGTTGTACAGTATGAAGAATGTTGACCACAAGCCACCGCATCTATATGATCAACATGTACTTTCGTCAAAGGTCATGCCGGTAACTAAGTCAACCGGCATGAAATGTTATAACTGTGAGGTATTGACTGAAACGAAGCGAGCCGAACCGAAAAAAACATGCCGACTTGCACACTGAATTCCACCCCAGACTTATACCGAGGGGTCTAATGGGTTTCATTAGAGTATGCAGCTTCTTCAAAGCGGTGTGGCGTTGTAGAATCGTACATACAGTACATGATGTCCAGCCAAGCCTCGAATTGGAAGCAAACAGTATCGGTCGAGTAGCCGGTGTCGCCAACCGAGCCAGCCCTTCGGAATCTAACCTAACAACCCGACAGGGCGGGACGCCCGGGGGGAAAAGGTTGGGGTGACATGGATCGAGTTCCAAGACTCCCAAGTCAAGTCAAATCATGCCCGTTTGTTCCGGGGAAAGGTTTTGGTTGCCCCGAGTTTGTATACCTACCTAGGTATCTAGTCTGTATAGTATTGGGCGTTTACTTTAAAACCGGTAACGTGAGGATAATTTACTGTTGAGCAGATACACATTTGATGCGTGATCAATTATTTGGTCAAATTGACCATGTTGGGGTGTAATATCAATCATACAGACACTTTACAGGAGCAGTAACAGTCTGCCCTTGAAGCAGATGCTATCAATTCTGTCTCAGAACGTGCATCTCCCTACCTATGCAAGCCACTATAGTACTCGTCGTATTATATTGATTTCTGTCTTGTTTCGTATCGGAAATGAAATCCTGAATTGAATTTTCTGTTGGTGCTCTGTGCTTCAAAGTCCCAAGTCCACCTGACCTACCTCTGCCTGCCCCCACGCCTCTATGTACTCCACACTCTCTCACTACACTAACACTGCACTTCTCTCCTGGTGGCTTTCTCCCGTAGTGCGTCGTGCCTTGACTAGGGCCAGATCCAACTTTTGCATTTCCAGATTAGGCTCACAAAATTGTAACTATCTAGCTAGAACCTATACAGTATTGTTAAACTTATATCCAGGCTGCTGAGAAGTTCAAGTGCTGGTGCTTGTAGCAACAGGCACTCGCTCGGCTTTACTCTTTTTCTGTTGGCCCAAGTTCCTATTTGCAACAATTGCAGGAACATTCAACTGGGGCCCCCTTTACAAAGCGAGACGAGGATTGACGAGATGTTGATTATTACAGTATCAGTGCGTTAATAACTGTGACTTGGTCCTAGCGGACAATATATTTAGAATAGACCCATATTGGAACATTCGAAGAAGAAAAGTAGCCTGTATCTGTTGTACATGGATCATAATGTTTGAGCATCAGTGTAGGACAACTTTCTGCTGCGGCGAAAGAGTCTGACCAGCACCTCGGTATCGTAGTCAAAGGATTCTGCATTATCAATCATCAAGCAGCCCAACGTTTATCTTTAGTCCAATTCGTCGACCTTGTAAGATAAGATCTCGGATTTGATTTGAGTGCAGGTAAGTAAAGTAGTCTTTAGCCGTAGACCCAGTCCAGTCACACCGGATAAGAGCTGACCAGGTTTTGTAGATGTAGACTTTTACCGAATTGAAATTGATTACCCAAGATAATCCGAATTCCTCTTTGGGAGAACTATAGATACTGATATGTATGTGATTGATACTGGTTAAAGAGTACTGCCCTGGCGGTTCGACGGCAGACGGCTAGGAATTCCATCAAGTCTAAGCGGAAACTCCGCGCAAGGATGGATTGCTCCAAGAGAACATGATACTGCAGATCCGCCCCAGGGGATCATGATTTGATGCATTGCTAGCATAATTTTCAAGTGTGACGTGCATTGTCACGATGATCAGAATATTTCATGTATGGAAAATTGAGAGGACGTGCGAGGAGGGAGGGAGACTCGTGACCTCACCATTCCACAGGTACGAACGAACGGGAGAGTGACAGGGACAGGGACTGGACTGGGAACTGGGGCTGGGATGAATGTATGTGAGATGGAATTTGGGGTTCAGACTTTCTAGACCTAACTAGAGACCATCCATCATCGTGTCCCACAACAAGCGTCATGGGCCCTCACCAATCTCTTGTCTTTTCCCCTGACAGTGAATCCGCTCCACAAGAACTAATCCACTGCCACGTTGAGTGTCCGTAGAGTCAAGATAATTGTAGTGTGCAGTATTTACAGAGTAATACTACGAAACAGGAATGGGAATGGAAATGGAGATAGACAACTGCAGGTATCCCTCAAAGGAAGAAAAATGTCCGGATATACCCAGTAAAGAGTACGTCTAGGGGTTACCTCTTTCTGGTCTCGGGCCAATAAAACATCCCCAAAATCCTGTCTCGTCACCCTTGTCCTCAAGTATACTTACAGAATAGGCCCAGCGGGTGACTGTCACCCCCCGGGCCCATTTCACTACACCCAATGCCCCCACGCCACCCTATGGAACAAGAACCGACGGTGGAGGCTTTCCAAAGTTTCGTGCCTGTCCTCCACTGTCACGGTCACGGCCTTCTCCCCGGTTCTCCTTGAGCCTGAATTTGAACATCCATACATCAGCCATCCGTGACTTAACTAGGTTGTGCTCTGTAACTCTAAGGCTTATATAGATCCCCCCTCTGTCCTGAACCCCCCGTGGTTTTTTGTCAATTCCGCTTGCTTGCTTGCTTCACTGAATTTTGGCTCTTTTCCCAAACTGTTTTTACTCTTGCTCGTAACGGTCAACGGATATCATACCTACCTATCCATCTTGCTCCTTGTTCATAAACTGCACAGCCTGTTACTACGTCATTTTGGTTATTGCCGAAATACCTTTATCACTGCTGCCACTGGATTCGTTATTGGACCGGACCATAGGCGTATTCTGGGGCTATTTATTCTACGAAAAGGCGTTTATCCGTCCACTCAAATACATACAGGAACAACCTAACAAGCGATACCTACCACACATTCATAACTCTTCTCAACTCAAGTAAAAAAAAAGTCGATTTAGATTTCTTACAAAGAACTGTTTGAAAATGCTCACTTACAATTCCACTTCAACAATGCCCATCAAGGCTCCTACAAAACCAGTATCCATCGCCTTGTCACCCACAACTTCGTCACCAATGACGGCAGCAACCCCATCTCTCAACTCGGCCGCCATTAACGGCCACAAGACACAAGGACAACAACACATCTGGCTGGTAACGGGCCCTGCTGGTTGCGGAAAGACGACTGTCGCCGAGTATTTGGCAAAGTCATTGGGTATGCCCTATGTCGAGGGTGATTCTGTATGTACAATTTTCTCACCAGTGTCGCATTATCACTACTAACACACTCTCCTCCTACTAGTTCCACCCTCCCGCCAATATTGAAAAGATGGCAAATGGAATCCCTCTTACTGACGAGGATCGATGGGACTGGCTCACTGCCCTGCGAGAAGAATCCATCAACCGCTTAAACGCTGGGTCATGTGGTGTTGTCCTCACCTGCTCAGCACTCAAGCGCAAGTACCGCGACGTCATCCGTGTCGCTGGATACTACGATCGCCGCATCCAAATCCACTTTGTCTTCCTCGACGCCCCTGAAGAGCTTCTTCTTGCTCGTGTCACCCAACGACAAAACCACTACATGGGCGCCAACATGGTACACAGCCAATTCGATATCCTGGAGCGCCCCTTGGCCGACGAGAAGGATGTTATCACCATCGACGTCAGCCGACCTATCGAAGAAGTCGAGCAAGAAGCCTTGAGCAATGTTTTGGAAACCATGGCCAAGTCTCAAGACAAGCTATGAAAAGAACATATGTTGATGCATCATTTTGACATACATAACCTCCACTAACACTTACTACCAACACCCACCACACCACCACACATCCGCCCACTGTCCAACATTATGCGAAAATTATCATCGAGCAGGGAGTCACAGCGTTATATGGCTATTTGCATTATGGATTTAGGAGTCTAATATTTGTCCATACCTCTATCTTTACACGGCGTTAAAAGTTCTTGTCAGTTACCTACCTCATCTTCGGACAGCTCCCCGGTGCGGTGCGACAAAGGCTGGGTCAGGCATGGACAAGGATAAGCAACTCAAACTACCTAGTAGTTGTCTCAATCTTGGTCTTGGGTCATGCCCCATGGCTTGCCCCTCCCCCCGCAAATGTCAGTTGCAGTCGCTGGGTCCGGAGAGCGCGGGGTGAGGTGAGGCTGCTGATACAGATAGGCTAAAAGGGATGACGGCAAGGTATTCCCTCGTCATCCTTGGAATTTTTGATCTTTTTTGTTTGGTTACCTACAGTACAAATAGGGAAAGGAGCTTGGGAAGGAATAGGCGGTCAGATTTGAGGCTTATTTTTAACTGAGCCACGACTTTCAGCTTTGTTATAGATTACTCGCCATCTGCTTCAAATGATGGTAGAAATATAAATGTTTCAAGACTTTATTCGTTGCTCACTTTGTGATTATTCTACTGGGAAGTCTACTATGCTATATGGGCTTGGAATGTGCAATCTGCAGTTGACACTGGGACCGGACTTTACTGGGTTGGATAATATCTGATGTACTCAATGTCCAGCTCATGCATCATGACAACCTAGCTAGCCTGACTACAGCTCAGCTCTTTCACCCATGAAAAATGACTCGAATAAGTGTACAAGTGATGCATCACCCGAATAATTCCTCAAAAAATGGGCTTCAATCGGAAGTTCTGAACTGGTGTGTTGGCATCATGCACGGTAATACCCTTTCGGCACTTGTGATATAGAACACATCACGAGGTTACATATGCGTCGAAATCAAGCATATTGTACAACCGCCCATCCAGTTGGGAAAAGAAAAGCCTTGTGCTTACGGCATGCATGTCAAAAGTGCCGACCCTCCTGTACTCTCATAGCTATGATAAGACCTCCTCCGTAGGTGAAAGTATCACTTGTGGAAACCAAGCCTGTAACATGACGGCACAGCATATTCCCTTTCCGCGTATAGACTCCCATTCTTTACCATGACTTGTAAATTTTATCTCTAAATTATATACATTGACGCGTTTTCAACTATTTAAGATGCATTACCATAAGATCTGGCTCCTCCACTATTTGTCTCACAACTTCAGCGGCTCGCGCCATAGTAGCACCGTCAATAACTCGATGGTCAGCGCTCCAGCTAAAGTTGGTAATCTGCTTCTTGACCACGTTGTCGTTCTCATCAAACGCAGGCACTGTGCGCATACGTCCAATGCCCATGATGGCCACTTCGCGCTCCACAATGACAGGACTAACATATGTACCGCCGACATTTCCGATATTAGACACAGTGATAGTGCCACCTTGGAAATCAGCTGGCTTGAGTTTGCCTTGGCTGGCCAGTGCTTGAAGCCTTGACAGTTCTGCTGCGATGGTCAAGATGTTGAGAGATGCAACGTTCTTGATCACGGGTACCACAAGACCGCCCGCTGTGTCCATAGCGATACCAATGTTGTGTTGTGATCGATGGACCAGACAGGGCTTGCTGGTCTTGGGATCAATGTCCACTCGGGCATTGAGCATTGGGTACTGATTTAGTGCTAGCGACACAGCCTTGATGATAAAAGGGAGGTATGATAGCTTGCTTGGCTGCCCCTCGACAGAAGGGCCCTTGGCAAGAACACGGTTCAGACGTTGGCGAAGTTCCACAAGACTTGAAAAGTCGACCTCGTCCGCGTAGAGGAAATGTGGAATGGTTAATGACCGTGTCATGGTCTTGAACATTTGGAGCTGTGTGCTGGACAGAGGCGTGATCGTTTCTGTTTGCACCGATGTATTTTGGGGCTGTGAAGGTGTAGGGGTTGGTGCTATTTGTTGAGCACTGCCCTTTGCATCCCTCTCCTTAACAAATCTGTAAATGTCCTCTTTCATGACTCTTCCGTCTCTTCCAGTTCCGTCAACGTTGGAGATATCGATTTTGAGCTCCTTGGAAAGATGTCGCACGGCGGGAGTAGCGATGCTTGCACATTTGCCCTTTTCTTTTGCTGGCATCTCAACCGGCGCTTCTTGGGGAGTTTGTTGTTGTGTTTGTTCGGTCTTGGACTCTGTAGGTGGTGATGGTGCAGGGGGAGGAACGTCCGCCTTATCACCTGGTTGGTCAATTATCGCTTCGACATCTTCGGCCTTGGCCTCACCCTCAATATCAATGTCGACAAAGGGCTTGCCAACCTTGGCCATCTCGCCTGCTTCGTAGTGTAGCTTCTTGACCACGCCGGAGAAGCGACTTGTGATCTCCACAGACGCTTTATCGCTTTGGACTTCGCAGAGTGGTGAGAATTCCTCGACACGAGCGCCTGGTTCGACGAACCATTGGATGACCTCACATTCGACAATACCTGTCATCGTGTTAGTCAGGTTCTTGAATGATGTGACTTGGGAGACTTGCCTTCACCAATATCGGCCAGAACAACAGGCTTCACAGCCATTAACCTTCTAGACTCGCTGAACCATCTAGGAGAAGAGGCATTCAGTGAAGCACGAGGGCCAATTGCCACGTTGCCCATGGCTCGGGCAACGTGCCATTGCTTCTGCAACACACGGGATCCTCGCTGTAGAAACATGGCACTGTAACTAACAATTGGGCCTGGAGAAGTGAGAGTAACGATCAAAGAAAATAACAAATATCAGCACCAAGTCATCCTCATAAGAAAGAGGAGATGGTAAATACCATGGCATTGTTTAAGCCGAAAGCCTGGCTTCCATCGGCCCCGTCCGTGGATAACCGCCAATCCGGGGGAATGACGGCACTGGCAGATACTAAGCCCGATCTGACCGCGTTCTCGGTTCTGTCACGAACCCCGAAAATCCACATTGACGATACAGGCAATTGCCCTGTGCTCCACTGATCCCGTTCTGAACGTGGGGATTTGGTCCGGACTTTTTTTTGGAGTCGATAATTTTCCAACGTCTGGTCTGATCTTGTAGAGAGAAGACCGCAGAGCCGCCCCGAAGTCTCTCCCACCCCCGCCAAACCAGCCATGATGGCGTCACGACGACTCGACCTATCCCTCTCTGGCCTCGCCCGTCGACCTCTAACATGCTTATTTTGCCAATCCCGACGATGCTTCACCACCTCCGCTCTTCGGCCAGCGAGGACTGAAAAGCCAGGTGCTGGCGCATCCTTAGATCCTCAAGCAGCAGTTGCCAAGCCAATCGAAGCTCCCCGAAGCTATGGAAAGCGACAACAGGGCCACTTCGTACCTAAGCCTCTTCCTCGGCCAATTGGCATGCCTCTACCGCCCAAGGCTGGAGAGAACACAGGCATTGATAGTCGCTCACTGAAGCAGCGTCGTGAGGACTTTGTCAACTATGATAAGCACTTACAACGACGGAAGGAGCTGTAAGAACAACCATCGCCCAAGATGTACGTCGCATATACTAACAACGCATGTCGACAGAACAGCAAAGATATCACGACCATATTTCCGAGACTGGGGTAACCTTCAATACCATGAGGGTAAATCCTTCATCGCACCTCCACGCCTTTTTAAAGCAGAACTCTCTCTATTCTTCCCCAACTTCTACGGCGAAACCCTCTTAAAGACGGACAAGAACCCACGCGATACCACACCACTTCTCAGCGGCAAGGCTACAGTTATCAATTTCTTCAGCAGTCGCTGGGCCGAGCAGCAGGTCGCAACTTTTACTTCCAAGGAGGAAAACCCGGCGCTGCATCAAGTTCTGGCACAGAACGCCGACACCACACAGCTTGTCAACATCAACTACGAGGACAATGCCGGAAAGGCCTGGCTGATTCGGTTCTTTATGGGATCACTGCGAAAGCAATTTCCCGAGAAGGACTGGGACAAATACTTCCTGGTACGACGTGGTGTCACTGACGACATTCGGGAGTCCATTGGCCTGCTCAACAGTAAAGTCGGATACGTCTTCCTTGTCGACAAGTACTGCCGCGTTCGGTGGGCAGGCAGTGGAACAGCCCATCCAGTTGAGACAGAGGGCCTTGCCAAGGGTCTCTCACGCTTAGTGGACGAGATGGATCACGAAGCTACCTTGCCTGCCACAGCAAAGGAGCAACACCCAGGTAAACAGCATCTTGAGGTGCCAAAACTCTTGTAATTAGACGTCTTCCAGTAGAGGAGAGACGATTGTAACTTTAGACATGCTAGACATCATGACCCCACGGTGGCCTAGGTATTGTACAATATCAAATACGCTGATACCCCATAACACCTGCAACATTACCTATGCAAAGAAACCAAGTCCCGCCCAGTTTTACGAAAAGAGGAAGAAGACGATGAAGCAAAACGCAACGAAGCTGCCCATGATGATGCCATCCCTCCTCTTCTTGGCCGATATCCTTCCAATCAGCGTGTTGATCCCGGGCACCTGACTTGCTGCGTGTGTGATCCTTCTGTTGATGCTTGCCAATGTTTCGCGCTGCAGGTTGAAGTTCTCGTTGACAGCGTACGCCTGGCTAAGCACGTTATCAGCCATGCTGTTACTGTTGTCAATGCGATTCCGCTCCTGTAACATGTAGTCGGCCTCGGCAGCTTCGGGGTTGTTCTGGCGGTATTGGTCGATGTCCGAGCGGACGTTGGACAAAAGGTTGGCGCGATTGCGAGCTTCTTGTAGATTTGAGCGTTGTCGGATCAGATTTTCCCTATGACTGGCAAGCTTCTTTTGGAAGGTGGCGAGATTGTTCTGTTTCATGGCGGAGGAGGTAAGGACGGCTTCGGAATCGAGAAGTCGGACAAGTTTGCTGATGACATCCCCACGCTGAAGGGCGTTAGCAAATAGCATGTGAGCGCAGACTATCAGGGTGCACCTTTTCTAACAACTCCTCCAGCTTCTTCTCTGTCTCGCGCTCTTTCTCCGTGGGCTTGGGTGGAATATTAGGAGCTGCTGCGAACCGCGAATACGTATGGAATAAGTTATCCGTCTAAGTAAAAGGCGACGTCAGCTTGTACTTCGGCGCATGATGCCGTTCGATGTACCTGTTTTTCTAGTTGTCGAGCTTGTTGCATCAGACTGTTCCAGCTACCAGATCCTGAAGGAGCAGACATTTTGCTTAGTGTATATGATGTTCTGACAACTGCGTGGTGATGTGCTTGCGCAAGCTTGAGCTAAGTTAATCTACAATCTACCAACTCATGATCAACCAACTCCCTGACGACAGACCGACCAACAGGCCGACACCTGGTCCAATTTTTGGCAGAATTCTACACCGCCTATAGCAGCGCCAAGACTTAGTCATCTGCCTTCACGTGAGCTTCAAAACGACCCTACCTCGAAATCGGAAGGAAAAACCTAGCAAGCCCACCTGCCAATCAAAAATTTCAAATTCCTCTGCACTTTCCCCACCTCGAGTTCTTGCAAGCCCTAATTTTCGAACGCACCTTCTCGGCAAACTTCTCTAAATCGATCTATCGCGACACGGACGGTGACAGGTCGAGGCTGATATTTTCCCAAAACACTCGTCGACACACTTCGCACACCACTTCGAAGCTATTCAAGATGGTGAGTACGAGCATTCCACGCCCTTGTTGTTACGGCAGACGTCGACAGCGTATCGTCGACGTTTCGTGCGGCCACAGAGTCCTTTCGAGCATTCATTCCATCGACCAAACGTACACATACACAATCCACAATTCACGAGCGTCATTCCAAACTTGAACTCGAGTCTCGGCCATGATTTCGATAGCACAACTCACGCAAGAGAACAATACGGGTTGGACAAATCGCTGACAGGTTGCAGTCGTCGGGCAAGGTTAAGGCTGGAGAGCTCTGGAATAAGTCCAAGGATGATTTGACAAAGCAGCTCGCTGAGCTCAAGACCGAGCTCGGTCAGCTCCGCATTCAGAAGGTCGCTTCTTCCGGCTCCAAGCTGAACAGAATGTGAGCATTTCCCCATCTCTGCGGTTTTGCTGCAGAAGCAGGAGACTGTCCATAAAAGTCGTGCCCCACTAACGCAATTTCGAATAGCCACGACATCCGCAAGTCGATCGCTCGTGTCCTGACCGTCATCAACGCCAAGCAAAGGGCTCAGCTCCGTCTGTTCTACAAGAACAAGAAGTACGCTCCCCTCGACCTCCGAGCCAAGCAGACCCGTGCCATCCGCCGCCGCCTATCACCCGATGAGAAGTCCCGCGTGCTCGAGAAGACCAAGAAGCGCACTGTCCACTTCCCTCAGCGCAAGTTCGCCATCAAGGTACGATGAACAAATGCCGTGGAAGGAATTTCTTCAAATTTCTTACCCGGGGCGATATCCACGTCTCAGAGATCAACCTGCTAACAATCCATCCAGGCTTAAGTTAAAAATGCTGGTAGTTCTTGGCGTGTGACGGACACTGGGTAGAAGGGAAACGGGGTATGGAGGGCGTCGCGTGCTTTTTCTTTGAAAAAACTTCGAAATCTGCATCGCATGGCTCAGGGAATCTCGGTCTGACTTGTACTTATTTCCCGGTTTGGGCCTCGATCTGGGACGGGATATGTCCACAATGGGCTGCCCGTAGGCAGTCTTAAACAACAAAAATGAGGTCATGATCAACAAGTCCTTGTAAGATACGCGAGAGCAGTGATCGTGATGTTTTGTACGCATATCATGGCTTGCCATCGAGTTGTACAGCATCATCGGGTGCACTTTCCTATTGAACAACTGCCCACGAGCTTTGGTGCCTTACAAACCTGCAATTGACAAGGCATAAATCTGTAATTGACACGGCCATGAAAGACAGCTGAAATCATCTGCTCCCTAAGACCCCCAATCCAATGTTCCTCTATCCATTCTTCAGTTGAACGAGAAAACACGCCGAAAACCCCAATTACCATACCAAAAATCTTCCTCACGGCTCGGTCTTTTTCGGTTGGTTTGTTAGGGGTCACCTCAGATCGGTCCAACCGGAATCACCCCACTACAACCCCAACGGCATCCTTCCGTCAACAGGCAAAAGTGATGTAAATAAAACTTGGCCGAGCCATTCACGACAATTTTCATCATGTTTCATCTTCTTAGATAGCTCTCTGGATCTTGACTCACTTATCGGTCCCGTCTCTTACTCACAAACTTCCCTCTGAGCTGGTTCAACATGGATCTTTTCGGACTACCTACCGATCACATCGGTATTTAAAAAAAGACCCCGCAACGGCGACAGAGTTCAATCCGATCTTCTACGGAATTGTATTCAGCTTTCAGTGGCCTGATCGTCGATTCGCTGTCATCGTTCATATGTCTCTGGTAAGGGAGGATGGCAACTCAGTACCTGACACCACAGGTCCAACCAGCTTCTATATGGGTGCTCTCCAGTTAGAGTTCGTTCTTCCTCCAGCGTACAATATCCAACGACAATACGCTCCGACCAGATGGGACAGAATGACTGAGCCCAACACGAGCCCTAGGTATGGTAAATAGCGCTTCTTATGAACTGTCATACCATCAAGGTCACACGGCGTCGACTCCCAAGTCACATCAATCAGTTGAAACACGCTTTTGTGGTTAGTGGCTATGATCGGGTCCAATAAGGACCACGCTGTCCATTATTATTCCTGTGTCATGATGGCATCGGGTATCTATCTACCTTTATCTGGATCATACGCTCGTCTCATATGTTTCGTGCCGCTCATCCTGGGCAGCTTGTTCCAAGAACGCCGGTTTTCGTTGCATAACCCTGACAACCAAACTCAACATAATCCCAAACGCCAATGCCAATCTCGAAACGCCAAAAAAAAGAAAGAAATTGATCTTATTCGCCGTGTGCGAATTGTATTTCTCGGTCGCCCATCTTCAATTCATCACGGCAGGGCGATATCAGGAGCTTTTGCTGCTCTTGCGGCTACCATCTGGAAGATGTGTTTGCAGATGCCGACGAAGTTGGTCCAAGCGATGGAAATCCTTTCCGCAATGCTCGCATACATGGCTGCCACGGACATTGTGCGTGCGGCGATGTTTGGAAAGATTGGAGGATTCGCCAAAACGCTTCCCACAAATTTCGCACATCAACGGCTTCTCTCCGGTGTGCGTGCGCATATGCATGGCTTTACAAAGGGTTAGCACGCTATACTGAGCTGCGAACCAACAAACTTACTGAGAGCACTCTGCTGCTTGAAGCGAGCGCCGCAGCCCTCATGTTCACATTTCCATGGCTTCTCGCCCGAATGGGTGCGCATGTGCTGCTCGAGCGATTGTTTTGCGGAAAGCATTATGCCACAGATATTGCACTTTACTGGCTTGTCTATGGGTGCCGCTGTCAGTACATGTTTCAAGACAAATTCGAGATTCTAGGCTAAGGGGTGCAACTTACACCCAGTGTGAGTCTGCAGGTGTCGCTCCAGCTTGCTCTTCTGCGAGAATGGGCCAGGCCTTATACAACCGTACCACGTACAGCAGAACCCATACTCGCCCTTCTTCAAGTTTTTTACATGCTCACTTTTGCAGTGATCCTGAAGTTCCTTGTTGCTCCCAAATGTTTTGGAGCAGAGAATACCATCTTCACAAAGCCACTTGCAGGTGAAGTCAGTCTCTCCATCCATGGACTGGTTGTCAGCCAACTCGGTCTTCGGCGTGGGGGAGTGGGAAGACATGGGGAAAACTGCATTGTGATTCAAGGCCGAGCCGCTGTGACTACTGGCGAGGTTTCCATCGTTATGATTTAAATCATCAGTGAAACTATGGCCGAGGTCGTGGGCAAACCCAAAGTTTTGCCCGATCGCCGAGCTAATGTCAAAAGAAATGTCCCGATTTGACTCCTCTGGGCTGAGGATGGCGCTGACCATAGGCTCTGGCTCGGCTGAGGGTGTTGTGACAGATACAGAAGCTGGAGTGGTGGAAACGGTGGTCCCAACGCAATGCGAATCATTGCAAGGAATCGCAGCCTCCTGACACGAAGCATCTAAGCACGGCTCGAGATCAGCGCATGTTGGCTCAAAACAGCATGCGGCATGAGAGAAGTCGAGTTCGGCGCAGGAGGTATCGAAGCAGCAGTCTGCATCATCTCCGTCGCCGCATTGACTCCAGCACTTGTTATCGCCACATGCAGAAGTGCAATCAGCGGAGGCAGCTTCATTGCAACCAGCATGCGCCGGCCATGACATTGGCATACAGTTAGCAATGGTGGCTTGGCTCATCATACTGGCCCAAGAAGGAGCAACAGCTTGTGGCCAGCGGCCATAGGGACTTGGCGGTGCAAATACACCGCTGTGTTGTTGGAGGTCGCCAAACGATGGGTGGTGGCCATTCAAGAAAGGCATCTGGAAGTTGTGATGCAAGTTCTCGTTAACAGTCTGAAGGGCCGCCGTGGGTTCGATATGGTGTAGGTTTTGGCCATGAAGGAAATGGGGCGAGTGCAGGTGAATACCGGATGGCTGGTGATAGTCCATCTGGTGTTGGTGTTGCAACTGCTCAGACTGTCTCCTCCGCTTTTGCCTATGCGCTGAAGCTCTAGTTGCGGCAGCGGACATCTTTACAGGAGAAGCAGAGATGTTTGATTGCGAACGAGTCTTGGCCCTTGAAGGGCGAGCGTTATTTGCCTGTTCATTTCTATGAGAGGCGTTATCGGTGCCAGCTTTTAGATCGAGGCCAATCTCGAGAACGTTTTTGGCAGCAGAAGTTTTGCCATAGTGGTCAAAACAGCGTTGATCGAGACAAGCGTTCTCGGTATTATTGCAGGTTCCAAGCGAATCGAGCCCATGCGTCAGGCAGGCATCGTGACCGAGCATAGAGTCAAAGCCATAGTCGACTTTTTCGGGGTCGAAAGAAGTTGGCTGGTGGTAATGGGCAGCAAAGGCTGTCGAGTGCGAGTGGTCCATGGTTTCATGGACTGCTAGAAATGACAACAGCAATCGCTCGTTCCGATGAAGAGGGTCACTTTTGTTGTTCCTTGACGCACAAGGAAAAGATTATGAATGGAGTCTATAGCCAAGATGTTCATCAGAGTCATTTGGATGGATAAATGGATGGTCACAGCAAAATACCCGCGGGACGTTCTGTTGCCAATGACCCGCGCCTCAGAGGTTCGATGAGAATGAGAACCCGGATGGCCAGGCGGCTCAAAGAACCGGGCATGGAAGGTGGAGGGGCACTAAAAACACTCTGTAAACTTCAGTGGACCATGGTACGTTTTAGCGGGGCCAGTCCCCTAGAAACTACCGTGCGCTGCCAATCAGAAGTTATCCAAGGGGCGCGCGAATATGCCCGGACATATTATGTCTTATGGTTGCTGGCTCATAACCTACCGAGTCACAGGATAGGATCGGCTGTGTTTTCTGTTGATTTTTGCAGTAATTTTACGCACTAACAAAAACAGATACTCAGGTTTTCAAATGGTAAGAGAAGAGAGGACAAGGTCAAGGGTTCTTTCACAGAAACCAAGTACCCTCCCTAACTTAGAGGGAAGTGGTGTTTCTGCGAGCAAGCGTGGGATGTTCGCCTCGGTCAGTATTTATCCTTGGTCTTTCTTTTTTTCTTTCTTATCTAGACTGATACTGTCAGTAGGGTAGGGCCATTTCGAGTGAATCACTTGATCTTCGTAGTGACGGGCCAGTCACATCTACCTAAGTGTCACCTCTCTGGGTATGGTTCATCTACATGAGTTCAGTGAGTAATGGCCCAGTTCCTGCATCACATACATATATCCCCATTTAACCCACTTTCATCGATCCAAATATTGTCTACAATGTCTCTCGGCCTGATCTTCCGGCTGGAGCCCAGACAATAAGGTCTGTAACGTTGCTCTCTGATTTGCAGCAGATCAACGACCCCTGGTGGTATCTTTTTGGCCAAAGCTCCGTTCCTGCATATTGTTCTTAACTGTTTCCCCATGAGTTCTTCTCTTACATCATTGTGTTTTCCGTCCATGTCTTGCTTCTCTCTGAACCTACACGTCTTGTATAAATATATAGCATCTATGAAAAGCTCGTGTTATCGACACTGCATGTATGTTTGTAGACATGGCTTCCCATGTACCGGAACAAATATGAGAGTTAATACGAATGAGAAAGAAAAAGAATCCGCCCAACATAACGTGTGGTAACTTCAACTGTGGTGATACAATGTACGTTGACAAGGTTAATAATTGCAAAAAGTTCTACTAGAATTTGGCTACCCTGCACTCTCACATGTTTGTTACTTTCCTTATCAAGCCAACGCTCACTGCACTCTAAGATTTGTTAGCAGAAATAACTGCCAATACTGCAATAAAACAAGACCGCAGTTTGGAGTCTTTAAATGCTATACAGTTTTCTCTCTAACAAACCTACCATCATGACTGGTAACCTACAAATACAGTACGCTTCCAAAGACATGTTGCCAGACCAATCAAATTATATTGTATAAACTCCACTTTTAACCCAACTACCCCCTGTGACAGTAGAATGGAGCAAGTGGGCATGAGTAGCTCTAGCTCGCCTGTACTTCTATTGATGGCTCTTGGGGAAAACCATCTGTAAGCTGTAACTTGTACGATGAATGTTCATTAGATCTAATCATCAAGGATGTTTTACGCATAAATAATTTAATAGTAAACACTTGGCCGTAGTTTGTTCATTCGTTAGTGACCTTGACCATACGAATCACTACCGGAATGACGTTGCTCACATGAGCCTCCGAGGCGCAGCGCTCTTTCTCATATGAGAGAGGACATGAATGTAAATAACCTCAACAAAACAATTTCCATACTGCATTAAACAAAATTATTAAATTGCGCTATCATTCGGCAATATCAATTTTGAGGCTTCCGACACCATCAAACAAGTACCTTGAAAGCAACCCTCAAAGTCTTCATTTTGCCTTGGGAAGGAACCAGCCCCTCAACCTGACCTCGGAGCTTGGCACGACGAAGCTCCAACTTCCAACTATCACCGCTACGCAACACTATCTTTAACTTGTTTTAACCCAACTGCTGCAGAGCATATCACCGCCAAGTCAACAACATCACTACTCAAGCACTTACATCGCCTTGTCTACTGTATATCGGCCAACTCTGAACAAAGAAGCTCATATCCACTGTGCCGCGTCGCAAACTAGCTATGGGTAACATCTGTGGTAAGACCGAGCCTGAGGCTTTCTCGCAGCCCGGCCGTGTCTTGGGTACCGCGCCGCCTCCGGCTTCCGGCACAGCACCGGTCCCGAAACAGGTCGGTGGCCCTCCAAGAACCTTGGGAGGTGGATCAGCCGTTACCGCCCAAGGTTCAGACGATCCAGAGGATGCGCGAAGGAAAGCCGCAGAAGCTGCCGAGGTCAGTACCCCAGAGAAACAACGGCAAACCCTTCACATAAACTGACATGAAAACACAGGCTCGCGCCAAGGCTGCATCGAAGCCAGGTGGAAAGTTGCAGACACAGCTAGCAGCGCAGAAGAAGCAGACTCGCTCAGAGACGCTGAAAGACGCTAGTCAGGAGCAACTTCGAGCACGTGAAGCGGATCAAGCAACAGAAACCCGAAATTGGGAATGAGAAAGGTTTTCCCATCCGGATCTACGGACCAGGACATGTTGCTGAATGTAAAGCAAGGCGAGTTCATGCGATTTGGTGCAGCGGCATGACAACCTTGATTTCACGCATGGTTTAGGGGCCAAGTTAATGTCGGTATATATCAACTCCAGGACGTTCGGTGGTCAGTGTCTTTTTATTATTCTAAGTTACAGCGTTTTTTTCTTTCGTTTCAGACACCACTAGTTATAGAGAGGAGTTCACACAATATATGCATTTCAGCTCGCAGACTTACAGCAATCGCGTTAAAACTGAGTAACAACCAAATTCCCTATAGAGGGTCTCTAACGCCGTCATTAACTCCTATAATTGTGTACATTTTCCCCCTTTCAAATTACCACTCCCTCATCAACTCCATGACTTCAAAGACTCGCCATGTCTGTACGAGCGTGGTAATAAATAATAATATACGTTTGCTTAGAACAGCAGGTACCAATCACAATTAAGTGATCGTGTATCGTCCACTGGCAGGTGCTCGACTGTCGGCATCTACAGCAGCAATTGTTCCCTCCCGCAGCAAGCGTGTGAGTTCGCTCAGGGCGGAACCAACAACAACTTCGGTATCACCTTCAATAAGAATATACAACTTGGGCTCGGCTCCAGCAGGCACCTCCTTGCCAGCCGGGTAGAAGTTGCCCTTTGTCGTGATCGATGTACCTGTAGCTTCCAGGATCTTCGCCACGTTGGTTCTGTTGGTGACAGCCCATCTGGCCTTTTGAGGGAAGTCGTTGATCTCCAATGTGGCGTGGAAGGCACCAGCATCGGGGCCCTTGTTATCGATGGGTTGGCCAGCGCGAAGTTGGCCGGCCTTTCCAAGTCGGCTGTTGATGGCGCTGACAGCAGAACTGACCTTGTCCAATGGGTCCTTGGCCTTGTCCTTTACCACACCACTAGTCTTGACTGGCGGCATGGACTTCGCATCTGTGTCTTCAGTCTTTGCCGCCTCACGAGCCAGCACACCAGATGCTGCAGCTCGGATCGCATCAAGCGCCTTCTCTGCCTTTTCGTCCTCTTCTTCCTTCTTATCCTCGGTTACCTCCTCTTCCTCGCCCTCGGCCTTGTGAACCTTGCGCTCACGCAGACGAGCCGCCTCTCGTTCCTGATCGAGACGGTCAAGACCCTTACCACCGAAACCTGACGTGTCTTTGGCCTTTCCAGACTTAACCTTCTCTCTATGAGCTTTCCTCATCTCGTTGAGTCTATCAGGTACGGGCTGCCCGCTCTGTTCAAGAGCCTTGGCAATGCCTGGTGCGCAATTCTCCTGTTCAGGCGTAACAAAAGTGACAGCAACACCGGTGTTACCGGCACGACCGGTTCGACCTGCACGATGCACATAATCCTCCAAATGATTAGGAGCGTCGTAGTTGATAACAAGTTTGAGCTGCTTGACATCAAGACCACGGGCGGCTACCGAAGTGGCAATCAAAATAGGCACAACACCTTTCTTGAAATCCGAGATAGTGGAATCACGATCGATCTGATCCTTGCCTCCGTGGATTGACATGCAGGGATAACCCTTCATCATCAGCTCTTTGAGCAGGTCATCTGCCTTCTCTTGTCGCTCGACAAAGATCAGGGTACGAGCATCCTCGTCGCGATCATAGAGTTCTCCAAGAAGTTCAAGAATACGGTGAAACTTGGACGGCTCATCTCGGACTTCGACGATTTGTTCGATCTCCTTTGCCACGACACTGCGTCCACCGACTGTGACCTCAATGGGGTTCTTAAGCACCTTTTTGGTCAGCGAGTCGATAATACGAGGCATAGTGGCCGAGAAGAGGATCGTCTGCCTGTCAGGCCGCATGTTTGCAAAGATCTTCATGACCTGGGGTTCGAAACCCATGTCAAACATTCGATCGGCTTCATCAAGCACAACATACGTGACTCTCTTCAAGTTGGTGACCCGACCTTGGTTCGCAGCCAAGAGATCGATCATTCGGCCGGGCGTACATACAATGATCTCTGCACCACGCTTGAGCTCTGCAATCTGTTCTCGAATAGGCGCCCCGCCATAAGCACAAACAGCACGAAGACCCATCATCTTGAGGAAAGGTTTGCAGTCACGATGGATCTGAACGGCAAGTTCTCGAGTAGGGGTCATGATCAATCCAATAGGGCCATCTGTATCCTTGAGAGGGGGCTGATCTTTGATATGTCGGAACATGGGAAGCAGGAAAGCAACAGTCTTTCCAGAACCAGTTTTGGCAACACCAATAACGTCACGGCCAGACATCAGAGCCGGGAGCGCCTGCATCTGAATAGGAGTGGGCTTTTCGTAACCCAAGTTGTCAACGACATCCAGCGTTTGGCGTGTGAGACCGCACTGAGCCCACTTTTGAACAGGCTTTGGAACGTCTTTTCCATTGACCTTTATGCCATCCAGTTCCAGGCGAAGGTCAGCCACCTCAGCTTCCGTAAGAAGACTCAACTCAGCTGGCTCATGCCAGAAGTTCTTGCGGATAGGCTCAATCTCGATTTTGCTGTAATCAATCGTTGGGATATCCTTCTTCTTTCGTTTTGCTGTAATTGCCAACAGAGCGCTTGCATCGCCTTCATCCTTCTTGTTGAAATCATATTCATCATCACTGAAGTACGCCTCGGGCTCCTGGGCCTTTTGTGTTGCTGATGTTTTGGCGGGCTGTCTCACATCAGTCTGCTTCAGATCGGCCATGAAGGCATCCAAAGGATCGACATCATCTTCCTCATCAACTTCCATCTGGGTGGCAGGTTCGGGCTGGGCAGCCTCGTTGTTCGTTGTCAAATCACCGTTTGTCTGCACATCCGTAGGTTTGGTCTCTTCCTCGCCTGTGTCCATCTGGTTTTCGGCCTGCAAACGCCGCTCATGAGCTGCACGGGCAGCAGCAGCAGCCTCCTCCTCGTTTTCGGCAAAGTTGTCACCATCAGACTCGTCGTCATCTTGGTCAGCGTATGGAGTGTCATCGGCCTCAATGGGAAGGGCAGGGAGTTTAGTAAGCTTCCGCTTGGTAGTGTCTTCTTCGTCAAGGTCGAGCTTTCGCTTAGCGGCAAGCTTCTCGGTCTCTGCATTGGTTTTTACGAAGCCAAAGCCACTTGCTTTTGTTCTGTTTGCAGGAAGAGCGGACGCTAAAACATGTGTCAATTGAGTTGAGGCAAATGGCGGAAGACTTGGACGTACCAGTGGTGGCTTGCTTGACCGGGACTGAAATCTTTTCAGGTTGTCCCTCTAGGGAGCCAAGTGCAGGTTTGGAAGCGTCGTGCGCCCGGGAAGCTGCCGACTTCTTGGCGATGGCTTTTGGATCAAACTTGCCGGAATAGGGGGCAGCGGGGGATTCGACAGTGGGCGTCGCAGCAGGTGAAGCAGCAGCAGAAACTGAAGGGGAAACCGTTTTAGACGACGCTCCGCTCGCCTTCTTGTCCATTTCAGCAAGGAGATTCCTTGTCTGACTGGGATTTACCTCTTTTTGTTTCTGACTTGCGCTCTCCTTCTTCTTTTTCCATGCTTCGAGCTTGGCCAGTCGTTCAGCCTTCTTATCGACGTCAGCTTGTCCGCCCTCGGCTTTGGGGGTTTGTGCCTGTAATCCATCAGCAATGCACATGAAACCAAGAAGCGTGTGTCGAACCTGACTAGCACTGGCATTGCCACTGTCACCGAGTGGTGTCTTCTGATTTCTTCCATCATCACGATTGCTGCGAGCAGGTGAGTCAGTCGTACCCTCACGGCGCCCAGAGACACGGCTGCGGGAATCATCTCGCCTTCTCACATCCCGGTCATTCTCTCGGCTGCGGTTGCGTCGGCGGTCGGTCACGGGTGACCGAATGCGATCATCAAAGCGGTCTCGTGATCTTCGGCGATCTCGTTCTCGATTGTCTCTTCGTCCACCTCGGTAATGACTGTCATCCCGTCGATCTAGGGAACGGTCTCGTCTGCGGTAGTTGTCTCTATCTCGTGCGCGGTCACGGTCTCTGTCTCGGTCGCGATTTCGGGGCTGTTGATGGAGCAGCTCGTCAGAATAAAGCCGGTTAGAACTGTGATGCTGCCTTCTTACGTCTGGACTGCGAGATCTGCTACGCCGACGATGGTCCCTTCCATCGTTGCGACGATCCCTATCCCGGCGATCATCGTTGCGGAAACGACGGGAACTGTGGGTGCTGCCTGCAGGACTTGGTGAGCGCGAGTCTCTCGGTCGAGCCATTGTTGGTGGTCTCGTAGGCTCAGCAGGACACTTCGTTGGTGAGTAGTACTTTTGAACGGAGACCGAAGCCTTTATAATAATGCGCGATGGCGCGTGGTCGCTTGGTGTTGGCGCAAATATGCGTGATGTCGGTGTGCCCCTCTTGACGATGTATTGAAAATACCGAGAGTTGTCGTCCACCTCGAAATGAGAACTGAATAGCTGCGCGAAGGAGGGGTGGGTGGTTTGTTGGATGCTTGAAGCTTTATTAGTTGCAAAACATGGAGATGAGATGATGGTTTCAAGGCTTCCGAGTTTTACCCACCAGGCAGTTGACAATTTAGGTATCCACAATTAGCGACCAGGAGCCGCGCTAAGCCGAAAAAGATTACAGGTCGTACCTGCCTCGGTTTCAACTAATTAACGACTTTAATCCCCTTGCAACGAAACTGAATAGCGTGCTGCGCCAATCTCAACTCTATCATCATCTCATATCGTCTTATACAATTCAACATGGCCGGCTTAGTAGGATACGCAAGCAGCGACGAAGAAGAGGATATCTCCGGAACCACTCCTCCTCGACCGAAAAAAAATGTACAAGTGCAACTTTCTGTCTTTCACCTGAATATCTTCTTATTCTAGCTTAGGAACCCGTGACCATTGCACAAGATGCAGACGTTGAGCCACGAACCCAAGAGGCAGAGCAGAAGCCGGTTGCATCAGGTGAGCATATGCTTTTCATTGCTTGATTCATTTGATGCGTTCTCTCAGACAACGAATCTTATCTCACCATCAATAAGTAGCACCTAAACCCAACATCCCTGATGCGGTTGCTACCGAACCTGCCCAACAAAATGCAGTACCACTAGGACCGTCTTTACCGCCCATGGAAGAGGCTGTCGTCGATGATCAGGATCCAACACATAGACCAGCTTCACCATACTCAGCAAATCGTGCCCTTCTTCGCGATCTCACATTGCCGTCAGCACCTAACATGGATATCCCACCATCACCACCAGGCTCACCACCACCTGGAGCCAACAAGAAATTCGAGCAGTTCCTTGAGCTTAAAAAGAAAGGGACTCATTTTAACGCCAAGCTGGAACAGTCTTCTGCGCTGAAAAATCCAAGTCTGATGGATAAACTGATGAGATTTGTCGAAATTGATGAACGTCATCAGTACTCTACCACACTACCTACTGATCTCTGGAACCCTGCAGCCTTCCCGGAATGGGCTTCCAAGGATAAGCTACGAAAGACTAATGATAAATTGACGAAGGAGAAGGACGCAGAAAGAGCAAGCGGTACAAGAACAGCCGTTGATTTTGTCCCTTCAGCAAGTATAGGGGGTCATGACACAGCAATTAAGGGTGGACTCTCGAAGGGTGAAAAGAGGAAAACTGGATGGAATTAAAGACGAGCCCTCCAGCATGCACCGACTCTTTACGCTCACGAAAATACAGACTACATGAAGACATATCACACTCGACGGAATACAGAAATCTGAGCTTGTTATCAGGGTCCAGGGTATAAATGGTGGCCCGCATCAAAAGTATCATTATAATCGGCAACGCCTCTGGTCACACACTACCTAGCTTTATATTAATCGACCGGATGGCTTTGATCGGTCGTTCCTCCCTCGGCATAGTCGGTACGCAACCCAAAGATCAGAGGTGCTTTGCAGTTAATCTTTTTTGCTCCCGCACTTTACTGTATAGCCAATGCTCTTCTTCATAATGGCACCAATGTCGATTTCTACAGTCTGGTTTGAGCTTCCCAACGCTGCGGCAAAATATGTGAGATTTTCGCCATGGTTCACGACCGACTTGCCCAAAAGTTTGAAGGGAAGAATGCCTGTCTTGCAGTAGGGCTCCTCCTGAACGGCGTTCAAAACTAAGCTTTGGTTCATGTTGGCGGTGATGTTGACAACGTTGTCGCCTGGCTTCAGGAGTAAGTTCGGAATTGTGAGAGTACCAACTTCTACGTCTCCGACGAAATTTGTAAAGGTAACGTTTCCCTGATATTTAGGTGAGCTTCAGATCTGGAAAGACGGGCCGGTGACTTACATTGTCAAGGGTGAAGACAGAAGCGTTTGGAATGACGGTTGTGCCGTTAAAGTTGGGCTCGTCCGTACCATCGCCGTAGCCAATCTCGCCGTCGGTGACCTCGGTGCCAGCGAAGTGGTTAAGTCCCTTGAGCTCAACTGTCTTCTTGAAGGTGACACCGTACTTGCGCGTCAGACCACTTGGCTTGACCTTTGTCTTGCCATTGACGGTGACACGCAGCGTTTCGTTGTTGTGGAACCAGACGTTGAATCGAGTAAACTCCTCCATGTCGGCGATCTTGACATGTTGGGTGACGTTGACGACCTGGTGTTTGTTGCTGTTGGTCTCGGGCATGTCCACTGTCGCAAATGGGACATGTGCTGGCCAGTCTTCGAGATACATTTCGGCCTCAAAAGGATCAACTGATGCATGAATCTTGCCATCGGTGGTGATGGAAGAATCAATCTTCATGAGATACGCACCCTCCTCAGTTTCGAGGATTTGGACGCTTTGGATCTCGAGCTCGGCTTCGTTGATTTTGCTCTGTGCAATCTTGGGGACAGCCACAAGAATTCTAAAGCGCGATGTCAGCTCAATGGCAGCTACCTGAGAGAACACACGCTTGAACTTACATCACAGGAACAACAATGACAGTAATGATGCAGAGGATGATGAGATACACCCACCAGAAGCGCTTGCAGTGTCTCGCGCAGGTACGCTTCTTGGACTTGGGAACCCCATTCTCGGTCTGGGTCACGTCGTTTTTCTCCGACATGTTAAATTACTAATATCGTTCAAGGCTCAGCCCTTGAACAGACAAGAAGAAAGGAAAAGGTGAATATAGAATGAGTTTCTGACAGGAAGTCAGGAACAAGGTGGTGGAAGTGACAGAAGTAGATCAACCTTCAACATGCGACAAAACGAAAAGGAATGAAACGAGAGCACGTCCCAATATAAGTACTAATCACACGGGACATTAAGATCGGTCGACCAGGCATTCATAAACCTTAGGGCGAAACAAGAAGGCACTTAATGGCACCCGTAATAAATCTGCATCTGTGCCATAGTGTAGGTGGGTCAGATAAAAACCACACAGACTTGATACTGAAGACACTACGTTGACACATTTATTTAGCATCTAACCATTGGCTGACAAGCTCCTATTGCTCGTTTCTTTCTGTCGAGAAGGTTTAATGTGTTGGTTTTTACCTGACCAACTGTACGGCTGTACCGCAACAATGCAGCCATCCCTACCCTCCAATCCTGGCAGGACTAGATCGCCATGATCCGAGTCCCTTTGCATCTGTCCACGGGCATTGACTGCCACAATAGGCAAGTGGCCGACGAACGGGCACGGCGCTATTCCCCAGATTTGCCCCGCATGGGTTCTGGTCAGGGTTGCAAGAGGCGAGTGTTACCTCCATACACAACGAGGTTTTGGTTCCTATAATTCCTACTCAGTTTGTTCCTCGGCAGCTTGTGAATCCCTGGGGTGAACTGCAGAATTACACTGCAATTGTAATGCAACGTTCTGTTCGACGTCGCAGGGTTGCCGATACGCAACGGACGATGCCCGGCACGCCCATCTACACAACAGTCTAGCTGGGGAACTATCTCTCAATCAAGATCTTTCAAACAAGATCTCTAGACAAACCTTGCTCATGTTCTGATTCAAAAAGCTTATCCGTGAAATAGCTCCGGATATTTTCACGTGAAGCAGAGCGGAAGCATGAACATTAGTTGGGCTGGTTTTGCATGATACCATTTGCACAGGGACTGAATTTGGGAATGTTAAATTTACGAGCAGGATGCACGAGACCTGTTCATTCCCGAGACGTCCATTCAAAATGTCTGGTGGCGATTGGCACTTCATGAATTACCGAGACTTCCGCCAAAAGCCAGAGTTTCTGGATCCTCGACAATCTCTGTGTTAACCACTGAACCATAACTAACACAAAACAGCAACACCCAACTGAGACAGTGGGCCGAAAAGAAGGGAAGGCACAGACAAGTTGCACGCGACAGGCCAGAAGGGAAAAATCTGCTATTTAAAGTCGTCCAACCACAGCACATAGACTCTGCCAAGCCAGTAGTAACATTCGGCGATCAGCCGGCTGGGCAGTGGACACAGACTACCTAACTGTCAGGCAAAAGATGGAATTTTCGACCAACTAGAAGCTATCATTGAGAACTGGAATTATTATGCCAATATAGGTCTCTACGATGTCTAGGCCATGGCACACCTCTCTGCGGTAATTGCTACCAACGATTTAGAGTTGCGCAAGTGGCTTGCTCTGACAGCCAACCATTCTTTTTTCATTAACAAAGAAGGGCATGACACGCCACGTTGGAAAGTGTCATTTAGATCCGGGAGTGGCTCGCAGCTCGTTGGCTCACTACGTATGTACATACTGTACGTGGAGAGGCCAGGAGGGGATCAACATCTCGAAAGCCAGATGCAGAGGGGTTTACATTCAGCTCAGTTATGTTCATGTGCCCTCTGGGAGGGCCGGTTGCGACACACCATCTCGGCCTGGACATCCACTGATGGTATGGTCGACTTTCAGGTTTTTGAAGTCTGGCCTGGATATGACCGGGGAGGATCGTTTGATTTGGCTAGGCCAGCCACCACCCTGTCCCTGTCCCTGCATAGTCCACCCACCCGTACAATACATACTGGCTGGTTGGCTGACGGAGCACGATTATCGTTATTGATCAGCGACGAGATGAACTGTCACTCACTCCTCACTGAACGAAACCAGTATATACAGTATTCGGAACTGCATGTGAAGGAGGACAAACAAGAAGCACACGACTAAATAAGGTTTGATTCTATTCCCGATGATACATACTCGGTCAATATCCTGAAATCCTGTACGGACTGCGCCGCAACGATGCCTTCGATACCCTTCAGGGCACGAGTGAGCTGAACTACATCTCAGCAATTGCAGAAAGCCATCTGTGCGGTGCCGGATCATGCCGCAGGTTTCTTGTCTGCGACTCAATTTCGAATTGTGGACAATTTCTGTTTCTCCTGTCTAGCCCTGCAGTATCAAGCAGAGGCAACGACGTTACAGTTCGTATAATGGCACCCTACGACCAACAAATGCTGGTGACATTCAATTAGGGAAAGGAGCAAGGGGCCCCAGTTGACAGGGCGGGGAAGTGTGCCGAGGATGCGTTTAGCATATGAAGATGTCGCAGCTGATATTCCTCACAGCTTAGACTTTGTCCACAAGCCTTGACGGTCCAGCCCAGAATCTCCATCGTAGATATCCCGTTCCACCTGTCGAGCATTTACCTGTCGAACCAGTTAGACGAGGCGGCGGAGTCTGGGGAAAAGCTGGGGAAGGACTTACGAATCTAGGGCCAAGTTCCGAGATGTTCTTGGCACCGAGTAGTCGCATACACGTTGCTGTTTCTGCCTCGAGAACTGCGTTTTGCATGTGTCAGTCTAGCCAAGGCTTTGAATTTGAGGGATATTGGTGACATGGTTTCCACTCACTCTCAAGTGTTCGCTCGACACCGGCTTGGCCACCAGCACCAAGCCCGAAAAGCGCAGCACGTCCAATACCAACACCGCTGGCGCCCAGGCACAATGCCTTTACAACATCTGTTCCTCGCTTGATGCCTCCGTCAATCCATATTTGAACCTTACTTAGGATCTCCGGGCAGTACTTGCGGATCTCGAGCAATGTATGCATGGCTGGAGGGGCCGTGTCGGCGGCACGGCCACCATGGTTGGATAAGATGATGGCTTTCACCTGAGGAGCATACTTGGCTGCTAGGTAAGCATCTTCATGGGTTTGAAGACCCTTGAGTACGATGGGCAGATCGGTATGAGCCGCCAGCCATGGAAGGGTCGTCTTCCACGTCAAATCAGCAGCAGTGCCAAAGAAAAGCTGCTGCCCTACACCTCCAGCGCCGGGCTTACTCTCGCCGCTGGCAGGACTTGGCTCGGAGTAGTCAAAGTTTTGCTTCTCGTCTAGTTCACGCTTTCCTGGAACAGGCGCATCCAGCGTCAAACAAATAAACTTGTAATAGTCCCGCATGGAGTTGATGCGTTTAAGCATGGCCTCACTCTTGTCTCGCTGATTCTGGACGTAGAGTTGCCACCCAAAGGTCTGGCCTGGCTTCGCGCCCTCAATGATCTGCTCAGGAGTCATGGAGGCGTTATTAGATACGATTTGCATGGCGCCAAACCGAGCGCATGCTTTGGCAATGCCTTGCTCGCCGTCAGGGTGAGCCAATCGAGCCATTGCGGCTGGAGACACGAAGATTGGCAGTCCGACTTTATTACCGATTAATGTTGTTGAGATGTCGCAAGCTGTACAGTCAACAAAGACGCGTGGTCGAATGAGAATATTCTTGAAAACATGGTTGTTGTAGCTCTTTGAGAACAGATCATCTGCGGCAGAGAAATAGTATGCCCATGCCTTTTTGGAAATGCGCTTCGTTGCTTCTTGCTCGATCTCGTCAAGATTCATGAGCGATGCCAATGGTGGAGGTTGGTCTTCTCTAGATTGTGTGATGTCCTTTTCGCCGGTCGATTGAGATTGGGAGAGTGTCACAGGATTGACTTCGCCAAGGATGTGTTCGGGCTTGAGGTTCTCCTCGAGGGTGCCAGGCGGGTGGACGGGATCATATTCGTCGGTGGCGTCCTTTCCAGCAAGCTTCAAGATGATCTTCTTACCGCCTGGGTGAGATGGTAGGAACTCGGTCACGTCGTAGACCTTTCCGTAGAGGATAACCCAGCAGCTCTCTGGAGTGTTATGCTTGGCCACTGTCGAGAATCGCGTGTTAATCAATTGCGCCTTCTGGAAACACGGACATAGTGAGAACTCAATTGAGGTTGTTCATACCTTCAGCCGCGTCAAAGACCTTGGCCATTCTGGGCTATATGATTGACTTGTATGAGAGATGGATTGTACACGGGGTATATCGAAACAAAAAGATGATAGGGAAAGGAGTTGTGAAAAGGAAAAGACGAGAGAAATGGAAATGTTGGTCAGATATCGATCGAAACCAACTTCGGCAGATCTACAGACTCGGCAGACACCGATTAACTTATCCCACTCCAACAAGGATTGGGGGTTCCTTTGGGGGGTGGTCTATACTTTGTTATGATAGGCAAGAAGAACGACCAAATGGACAGGGCTTATGGAAAAGAAACACAAAGAAGCAATGTCTGATCAATTGGGTTCTCTCTTGAGAATTCAAATGAAATTTACAGTACAAGTTCTTCCTTCAATGCTCATTCATCATGGATTAGAAAGATAATTATCTTGTTCGTTATTGGACCGGACTGGATACCGATCATGACCGCCGACCTTGGCCGAAAACGGGGGTTCCTGTGCCTGGATCATCATGACTGGCTGCGCCACATGAAGTGCCACATGATAGCCACAACCATTGAGGTCATCTAGGTCGTTTTACGCTAAGAAATTTAATAGCATTACGACATTGAGAAAGCACTTTCCGAGCGACATCCGTAAAGGACGATAATCTCTACTCTTGTTCCGCTGCACTTCAGTACAGCAAATTTCGCCGTCTTCACATTTCACCGCAAAGTAACTCTCTTATACTCCTGCATCGTCATTTTTATCCTCTTTTCTGTCAAATATGCGCTCGTCCTTCTCATCCTCTGTCGTGCGCGATCTTTCTCGGACTTGTATCCGGTGTCAACTCCGAGCTCGCCGAGCGTCAACTCTTGCGTCCTCACATCGAGTTTCTGCACCAGCAACGCCTACAGAGCGCAATGGAGCTTTTGTAACGGCCATTAGAGGCCCTGCGACGGCATTCGCTTATTCCCGCGCCGCTTCCGGTACTGCGCAGCCTGAGTCGCAGAGGTCTTCTTCACCGAGTGCCCCGCCATCAACACACTATGAGCTTTTCCCTGAGACGCTTCCTGATGGGCCTCCCCCAGCAGGCCACTTCCCTATCGATACGCGAGCTCTGCGCCGTGAATTTCTTCGTCTTCAGGCCCGCGCTCATCCGGACATGCATGGCTCGCAGAACAAGGCTCGCGCCGAGGCGATGTCTGCGCTGATAAACGAGGCCTACAAGACACTTTCCAACCCTCTTTTACGAGCTCAGTACTTGCTCTCTCTCCGAGGCGTTGATGTCGCCAACGACGAGACCCTAAAGGTCGAGGAGCCTGAGCTGCTCATGCTTGTGCTAGAGGCGAGGGAGGAAATCGAGGATGCTGAGAAAGAAGAGGATCTTGACGAACCTCGTGCGGCGAATGATGCGCGCATCGCCGAGAGTGAGCAGGTGTTGGAGCACGCATTTCGACACGACGATATAGAGGCTGCAAAGCACGAGGCTGTACGCTTGCGTTATTGGGTCAATATTAAGGAGAGCCTGGACAACTGGGAGAGCGGCAAGCCTATAGTGCTGCAGCATTAGACAGAATGTTTATATAAATATGAGAGTATATCCCTGATAAGACGGTACTAGAAATCGGGATATAATATTACGTGTAAGTACGCATGCATGTACAATTAATGAATTAGCAGAATTATGGGCTCTAGGGATCTATCCAGCAGATCTGGT
This sequence comes from Fusarium sporotrichioides, assembly GCA_019054645.1. Classification (NCBI taxonomy): domain Eukaryota; kingdom Fungi; phylum Ascomycota; class Sordariomycetes; order Hypocreales; family Nectriaceae; genus Fusarium; species Fusarium sporotrichioides. Next base: position 10,426,760 of record JAHKNS010000001.1, on the reverse strand, counting down.
CTTTAGTGTCAAATTGCAGAAACGACTATTCAGCTCTCACCCAGATGGCATGCATAGTCGGCGATGGAAACGCTCAGCTGTGAGTATTCAACAATATTAATATTTTATCGTGATATTACTCTCATCAGGTATCCAAAAACGCCAGGACACCAACCTGTGCGTCCACAAATTATATAATATTCCCATCATGAACCATATACTGAATGCGCCTATACAATATACTCCAAGACAAAGTTGAAATGCCAACTCATCTTTGGTACGCTGGAAGCTGTTCTCCACCAGCATGTCTCAAACTACCGGAAGGACCTGCGCCGGAGCCGTACCCAGGGAACTCATCGTAATCATCAACTAAAGGTGCACTCGGTGCGCTCGGTGCACTGGCTTCAGCTTCAGTGTCCATTTCCGTCGACGGACCGTCAATTCTTCTTCGTTGCATATCCTCGGGTACGTCTGGGGGAGCACTAGCTTCGTCCAGTAGCCGTCGTCTTTCGAGTTCCTGCTTATCTTCCACGACCCCAGACGGCGGTACTGCTGCTAACTCAACATCATCCTCTGTTGGTGCCGAGGGGCCTGCCTCGGGGGCGCTGGGGGCACTCAGATCAAACCCGGCATTTAGATCCGGAACCCGAGGCGTATCCTCTGCGTCGTATATGTCTTCATCATCCTGATTTTGACTCGTTGATGGGCCTGCCACTGGAGGTTGGCTTGGCAGTAGCCGTGTCTCGGCCTGCCGAATCCTTTCCTTTTCAGATAGATTATTCTGATTCGATATCTCAGGAGGGGGGATATACGAAGGAGCCGCCGAGGAAGAATCAAAACCATTGGTACTTGGCCCAGAGAAGCCACGTGAATGCGACGAAACTTGTAAGGGAGGTACTTGTGAATAAGGTTGTGGCGGATGTGAGGGAATCGGAGGAAGTCGACTACCATTAGTATGGGGAGAGAAATAGCCAGCAGGAGAAAGCGGCCCGTTGCCTGAATAGTGTTCGAGGGCAGTCCCTTCGCCGTAGTTTGGCTCTTGTCCTATCACCTCCTCTTCGTCGCTTTCGAGAATCTGCACGCTTCGTGATGTCGGTGACGCCCTCGACTTTTTCCTGCCGCGTGACGAATCTGAGGTGCCCACGACTGTCTCCATTGACACCGCGATGACCCCCTTTTCGTGGCGCATTTGCGAAGTGTCTGCAATATTTGCTCCTCTCCTTGGACCGTACGTATTATTGTCTGTACTTCCATGGCCATAGGCTCCGAATCTAGCTGGGCCCGTTTGCATCTGAGTCGACAATCTTCCACCCAAGTCAACAACCACCTCAACCAGGTACTTGAAGCTGATCATTTCTCCAGGAACACCCTTGATTGTCGGGAATGAATCATCGGGCAGCTTGACAGTGACAGTGACCGATGTTTGCATAGTGTTGGGATCAATAATGAGTGGTGCTATGTTCTGATCGAGGTCCTTGCGGAATATGCTTGTCGAACTCGAAGACGTCAACGACAATCCACCGAGACCTGTTCTTGATCGTGGAAACACATCTTCCTTATCAATACGAGCTATGTCTTCCTGGCTCATAGATTCGTCGAAGAAAGCTTTTGGTGGATTACTGTCGATTTTGCCTTGTCTGAGTAACGTCACAATCACTCCCGTCATGCTCTTGACTCGCTTGGTGTGCTGGACCGTAACTCGCACAGAGATGGCATCGCCTGGTAAGCAACCACCTTTCAGTAGCTCGACCGTCGCCGTGATCGTCTTCTTGTCTACCGCTTGTTGCTTGGCTGATGTGAGTGTCCCTACTTGAGATAGTGCGACTTCTGGTCTACTTAAGCTTGTGCTGTTGCTGACACCGCTTTCTCCGCTGACTTCGCTTCGCAAATCACTTTGGATCGGACTCCTGGGATCTGTGGTGTGTTCACGGTAGTCCTCTGTCGGTGTTTCTGTCAATTCGTGCCCTGCGTTGACTTCGTTGATCTCGGAGAGGGCGGCAGACGACTTGTCTATTACCATAGACTTTCTCCTTCGATTTCGTTTTGAGATTGGTTCGAGGAAGATAGTGCGCGGTCTAGGAGTGTGCAGTAACCCAACATCCACGTTTTCTACTAGCATCACTTTCCTTTCGCATGATGACGTTGGAGCAATCGAGGTTGGTCGCGTTAGCGTCGCTGTAACCATGTAGGAAACCGTTCCTCGCTCGAACTGTATGCTGCATTAGCAATGACACAGCACCAAGAGTTTTGCGTTCAACCTACATCAATACTGCTTGGCAGTCCCTTGTCGGGAAACAAAAGGTCGAATCCGAACTCATATCTGCCTGGTTCCAGCCGTCCCTCACCACTCAGCACTTGCTCGTCTTGGAAAAGACTTGCGAGACCATTGCCGTGATATCGTGGCCGTGCCGCATCGCCGTTTTGCGGCAACACAACAGTTCCTTGTGCCTTGGCGACCGAGGTTGGATCTTTGAGGACGCGCACATACCCATGCAGCGATACAGTTAGATGAGTAATTCGAACCGGTTTCACAATGACGATGACGACAGCCCCACGAACATTGTCGCCAGCACTGTATCGACGGTGGGGTTCTTCGGCACGAATATGAAAGTCGGTGACGTTGCGATTTCGGTTGCGCAAAGGTAGGGAGAGTGGGAGACTGAAGCGCGAAAGAAACCCTGGGCGCGTAGAGGCTGTTGCAGATGCCGTAGGTGACGTCGCCGTTGGAGCGTGGGAGGCGGAGGAGCCGGCTGACTCGGCCGGAGAGGATGTCGCGATATTATTGAGAGTATCGGGAGCCGTCGAGTTCGTAGGACCAGGAGCTTCTGTAACGTTAGAGAGCGTGGGAGAAGATCTCGACCGGCGACCCATTCCCAGACGTGTTGCCAAAGGCATCAGGACCAGGGTCCAAGGTCGATAGCGACGTCGAGCTTATGAAACCGACGTCGCGAGCCTTGGAGCGAGAGCTCACAGCCAAATGGCTCTGATAGCTAATCGTGCCGATAGGCCGTTGGATCGTATGCATGCGGGTGCGAGAAGGTTTAAGGTTGAGGTGGAAGCAGAGACGTTAAATCCGGCGCGTCGGCGGTCGAGTTGGGGTTGTGATTGGGATTGGGGCTGCGTGTTCTAAGGCTGCAGGAGGGGTACGGGTAAGAGGGAGATCGACACTCGAGATATGGATCAGGGATAAGAAAAAATATATATATGAACAAGAGTATGGGTATGAATACTTAGTAAATGCACTATAGTCTGGGCGAGTTGAGATGAAAAAGTTGGACTGGGCGATCCAGCGAGTGACGAATGTCGGGCTGCAGAGGCGGAGGCGGCAGCAGCGAGCAGCAGCGATGGGACGGACGATACCTAGATTAACTAGCACTAGCAACTGTAAGCCACGATTGAAGGTTTACAATCGCGGGACGCGGGAGGGGGGAAGAAGGAATTCACCAATTGGATCATTACCTTTCTAGCGCCTGCAGAAGGGGGAGGGGGCATCACCCCCATATAGCGCCTTTCATCGAACGAACGGCTTTGGGCAAAGGTACTAAATGCAAATGCAATCAATGGATGGAGTCCTCTCGAAGCAATTGGAGGGGAAATACCTCAGGGAATAGCAAGAGTCATTGGGGGATGCATCATTTCTCCACCCAAATCTCACCCAAAATCCGACATTGTTTCAATTTACATTCTTCATCTTCACCTACGCAATTTCGTCAGGGAGGACTCCCATCTCGAATCTACCCTACCTGTAGAGTCAGCGTGCATGTGCCAAGACATTGCAGGCCATCGCTCCGCCAAGAAAAGCTTGGTCAGGGCCTCGACGAGCTTGGCTCGCATGTCCAGCCGAAGACCTGGGTCCATAGATTAACTTACAAGACAGACAAGCATGGCTAATAAGAGGCTAGCGGAAACGGCCAGCTGAGTGCTTTTCCCGCCATCAAGCTTCCTTCTGTGTTACAGCTGGAATTCGCTGCGCTGTGCTTATGTCAGTGACAGGCCTGCAAAATATGTAGTACTGCATGAGAAGCACTTTTGCAAACCTGCATCGCCAAAGCGCCAAAGCAAATGCAAAGGACAACAGTTGCATCACAAAATTTCCCATCATGTTGCAAATTTGGTGTGCGGCGCGGTTGGTTCCGGGAAAAACCGCCAATGCAGACCATGACGCGACCGACACGTCCCTCCCTCAGTGGGACATCCATGGGTTAGCCAGGGCAAATAATCCTTTGTACAGCAGCATACAGGGAATTGATGCTTGTAAAAACATCAAACCCCTATGCCAGTGCAGGTGGGAAAGATAAGGATATTTGCATCGTCTCCACGATATTTGGAGATCAACAAATGATCCCCAGGGATTAGGTAACATAAAACTAGAAACATCTTAGGTTCACGAACTCCTCACCATAGTCGCGATCGATTGTACTTTTTATGTTCCTCTATTCTATATAATGCCAGCATAGTGGCAGTGTCTAATGTCCGTACTTGCATTATCCATAAGACACAAGCAATGCTCTCTTTCAATCAACCTTTACAATTACATACATGGTATCGTTGTCCATCCCAGGACTTCTGGATTGCCATCCAGACCTATGTGACCGACCAGCGCAATGCGATGCAAATGCGATGCAATATGACAATAACAATAGTCAACGAAACCCAGCCAAAATGAGACGAACCAAAACGCCATACAGTGCTGTTGTATACTTTCTTTCTTTTGAATGCTTTTTTGCACTCTAATCTAATGCTTCTCCGCTCAAAATGCTCTTTAGGATACCTGCGCCGATGCCGTCGGTCGCGGACTCGAGTTCCTTTTCTGCAACACAACTTGTGAGTCTTCGCTCGTCTCCAGTTGCGGCCATAGTCTTGCGACCCCTCTTGCTGGGTGTCTGTGGTGCAGCAAAACTTCCGGCCTTTCCATCAGATGCAGTGACCAACCCTAGGGTCTCGAGGCTGCCCGCAACCTCGCGAAACTCGGAGCTCGATAGCGGGTGCAGAACCGAGTCGCGGATGCAAAGCTGGCAGTAAGCATCGAACAAAGTCTTGATAGTTGGCGCCAACAATTTCGACTTTGAAGGTGTAGCAGGGCCATTGGCCATCTTGGCTGCAATTCGAATTCGCTTCTCGTAGGCCACTAGGGCACAGAGCGCAGCCTTCTGTTGAAGGTTGAGTGCCTTGAGCCGTTGTGTAGTTCCGTTACTGAATGCTGCTGCTGTGATCTTGTTGAGATGACTGATCGATGCTCGGGGTGCTGTTTCTGCTGTAAGAGCCTTGAGAGAATTCGCCATGATCTGCACCACGCTTCTTGTGCCACCTGATGCTCCGTTGATGTTCTCTCCGAGGGGCCGTTTGGAGGGCGTCATTTGTAGGAGCTCTTCCCTCGCCTCTTCCTCGTGCTTCTGTCGAGTCTCAACTTCTATCAAATCCAGTGCGCGCCGACAAATCTCGAAGGCCTTGCGAATATCTCCGGTCTGCTTGGAGACCTTGCGAGAGCACAGGTCAATGGCAGCAGGGTGAATAAATGGCACGTATCCCTCCTTACCACCTGCGGGCATGAGCGATTGGAGTCGTGTGGTGATGATGTTCTTGACTTGTGTTGCGGTGTAAGGGAAGAATGATAGGAGGTCAGGTTTGAGGTTCTTGGCCTTCAATCGAGGAAGGAATCGGTCAGTCAGGTCCAAAGCGTTGGCAATACCGACGAGAATGAGGCGGGAGTTCTTTTGTAGGGACCATTCGAATACACGATAAAGGCTTTCCAGGTCCATGGTAAGAATGTGGTCGATCTCGTCCAGTGTCACGAGGTGGACAGTGCTTGACTTCGTCTTTGGCACAAACAATGCTTGTAGAGTTGTGATAGCATCAGCCTCTGAGGCGTCAAAGCCCTGGCCAAGAGCACCAAGCAGTGTAGTGTAGAGATCCTTGGAGGATTTAACGCTCATGCAGTTGACATAGGCTGATCGGACATCATTGTGGTTGGCATATTGCCGAGTCATCTCGGTGATCATGGCACTCTTGCCCGTTCCCGGAGGTCCACTGACATAAAGGCAGCCGTGAGGGGTGGATGAAGAGTAGCGGTTGAGAAATTCCGTTAGCTGGTTTCGTTCCTCCTCTCGACCGACGAGTTGGCCAGGCTCGGCCCCACGAGCAAATAATTGTCGTGCTTGTTGGTAAATGGTTTGAACCGCGCTCGGGGAAAGTGGTGTGTGTGGTGTCAATCTCCTGAAGAGTTTGCCTGCTGACATGACAGCATGTCTAGGCGTGGTAGGAGGCACTGAGAGGGCATCTCGGTGCCGCGGTGTTGAAGGTGTAACGGGGTTCTGCTTTGCAGTTGCTTGTGACGGCGACTTTCGGGTTCGGGGAGGTAGCTCGGCCAACACGTCGTCTTCTTCATCGTCAAAGGGGGAATATAAAGGATCTTGGTTCTCGTCGTTATATGAGGCAGCCTTTGCAAGACGTCGGCTTCGCTTGGGCGTGGTTACTTGGCAGGGAACATCTTGAACCATCAGATTAGCAACGGCGTCGGGTATGGCCCTTCCATCTATCACTCACCAGTTTCGTCGATACCCCGGGCTCTCTTTCCTAGAGCTGCTGTGCGAGCCATGACTGTAGGTAGTACCTTCCAAGTTGGACTTATACAGTAATGTAGAGATGGGACTCGATAACTCTTTCCAACAAAATTTGGTATAGGGTTAGGAAGTGCTAAAGGAAGTTGCAAAAACAATTGTTGTCGATGGCAACTGCAGGTTATGTGCTGTGGGAATTAAAGAATGGAGGAGCCCCATCGCTCTTACCATTTCCTAGGAAATGGGCGTCTAGACGTGTAGTGGTCGCGTAGAAACGCGAAGCGCGGGCCGCGATCAATTAAACAGATGGTCTGTGCGTTGAGGTCGCGGTTAGAGCAGCGACAGCCTCACGCGTAAATAGGACAAACCCCTGCCCGTCACGACTGTTCGCGGCATGATTAACTAGCGCGATAAATGGATAGCAATTAAAACTCCTGAGACGGCCCGTTGCTCAGAGACGCACCATGACATTGACTTAATTGAGTAGCCAGCTCGTCACCGAAGAGCTTTGACTTTTTTCTCCTTGTTAGTGAGTTTCTCATCAAAATGCATCGCCTGGTGCGATCGTGATACAGTAACTCGATTATAAACAGGCCATATTGACCTTCTGAAGATATCAGCCCACTATATACCATTAATGGACAGGTTTTACAACCCGGAGCCTCGGCAATGAGAGAGTTCGCTGTAAATGTATTACGTCATTGTCTTCCAATAGAGATATTACCACATGTCCTGACTTTTCCCTTCCCATTTTACTCTGTTGAACACTGAATATTTTGTTCTGTTCTTCACGCCAAAGTGTTTAATCATGACAACGTACATTCCAGCCCTTACCTTGCCGGACTCGGTCTTCCTCAAGCCGGCTCTTTCGGTTTTGCTACCCATCGGCCTCGGCACGGCTGTTGGATTCAGCGCTACTCGTGAGCTAACCTTCTATCCAGGACCTCGTCGGCAGGTTCATTAATTCATTTTTTGCTATAGAAACCCAAAAGACATATCTTGCGTTGAAGAAGCCCTCGCTGCAGCCCCCACCATGGCTATTCGGACCTGTTTGGACCGTTCTCTATGGGTATGCCCTCTCAAAAACTGTCATGTCGGGCACATACTGACGAGCTATAATTAGTGCCATGGGATATGCTGCCTACCGAGTTGCTAACATTGGTCTCTCTCCTTTCTCTTCTCCCGACACCATCGTCAACACCCGACAAGCAATGACCCTCTACTCCATTCAACTTGGTCTCAACCTTATCTGGACACCTCTCTTCTTCGGCCTATACCGCCCCATTGAGGCCTCAGTGGACATCGTGACACTCCTCGGAGTCAACGGTTATCTCACTTATCTCTACAGCACCATCGATTCTACTGCTGCTTGGTGCCAGGTTCCCTACCTCGGCTGGCTTACCTTTGCTACATACCTCTGCACAACGATTGGACACTTGAACAACTGGGATCTCGCAAGCGGTGAGATCAACAAGAAGGAGTAAGGTGATCCGGCAGAAGAATATTGCAAAGTTCACCTTTTGATCACGATCTTTGAATGTAGCTGCATTGAAACTTCAAGTCCAACGCGCTCTAATACTCTTTTTATCAAAAGTCTTATGTAACTGTCTATCTTCTTAATCATCAACTGAGAAATAATACCTTCAACTCATGCTCCAACCCGCCAGCCTGGTATATTCCTAAAATTCAAAGATGAACGCCTTAGATGCTCTAGCCATTCGTAACAATGCGTAAGAACAAAATCGCTTTTTCAAACCAGTTGGTGGAACTTTATCCGCTACAAGCAAGAAATACCCCATCCAGCTTTCATATGTTATTGGAGGGGAAAGTTTCGCTTTAAACCGTCATAAACCATAAAGATAAAGGCAGAGCTCGGCGCTGACCGAATGCATGTAACACCGCAACCGCGGTACATACCTCGAATCCCGTGCTGCCGCCATAGTATAGAGCCTTCCTGCCAGAATGTTCGTCGCTGCACAAGGTCACTAACGGCGGCCGTCTGCATTCGTGACTTGATTGTGTCCGCAGGGAAGAATAAGAAGTTGTATGAAACACCTGCCGATGCGCCGGCAACAGCTTGCTGCCAGAAAGGCAATGGAGTGTCAAGGATCTGCTGCTTTTCAGCTGCTGATGTAGCTGTCTTTGCCTTGTGCTGATAGAACATGCTTGTCACCGTCTCCTTGGCACCAAACCAAGCAGAGCCACCACCTGCCTCTCGAATGAGCGTACCGAGCTGACCGTGCCAGAACCCGCGAAGGCCTTCATGGCGAAAGACTTGCTTAATGACAGGGATAGGACGGAGAGGAACACCAGCAGAACCATCGCCCAACAAGGGGGCCTGAATTCTGCACTTGACAAGCTCAATTGGGGTCAGAACAAAGGACGTAAAGGCTCCAGAGAAGGCACCAGTCAACCAAAGATAGGGCAATGAAAGCCCCTGTTCCCGAGAGGCCATATTGCTTGCAAAAAGCAGTTCGCGACCAAGACTTTCAAAGAGGAATAGACTGCTCGTTTCAGCGGCAGCGCCGACCAAAGGAGCAGTGATACCCCGGTAAAGACCCAACACTCCATCACTCTTGATAGCTTGTCGGAAGCAATCCAATGGGCCGGTATATCGTAGCGGGAGGTGATCAGGCTGGCTCTGTAGTCGAACCTTGACTGTGTCGAAAGGGTATTCGATGTACTTGCCAACGGCACCAGCAACCTATTTCAATCAGTACAGTCGGGTTTGCCTTGAGCAATAGCACACACCGATCCACAGAGCACATCTTCAAGCGCTTCTGTAAGAGCCGTCTTGGCCTTGAGAGGAAGCTCAGGCGCATGAGCCGCCTCAACAGAGATAGGACTCGGCTCCATTGCAGTTGGGCCGTAGTGAATTCAACAAGAATGGTATGTGCGAGGAAGCAGGAGGTATCGGAATGCGGCTTGTCGGCGGAAGACTTTTCTGAATAGAAGTTTCGTAGCTGTTGTCTCGGTCGAGTGATGTGGAGTCGCAAGACGGATCCAACGAAGTATATAGACTGCAGCTTCAAGTACGAAATAACCAGAGTCTTGCAGTCGCGAGAAAGAGTGCAACACAGGTTTAAAGCGAATCGAATGTTGATAGAGGAAGGGGTATCCAGCTCGTAGGGCGAACCGTGTTTCTCAATTGCAACTCTGAATCATTTGTCGAAGAAGCAGCCGCAAAGATCAATATCTTGACGAGGAAAAAAAAAAAGGCCAAAAAATAGAGTGAGGGGAACAAATTACCTCGCAGCTACAGGGCGAGCTATTCTATCAGGTCAAGTTGCCTCACTACCTGCACGAGTTATTTATTAGTGGCCAATGCCTGTAACGTAAACCGTCGCCCTGTGCTGCGAGCCTGATAGATCAAGCGTTATGCTACTGCAGGTAGGTAGGTATAGGTAGGCAGGTACTGGTGTTGCTCGTTTTGGGCATCTATCCATTCATCCATCCAGACCCAGACCGTCCCCGTCCCATGGAGAAAAATTCTTAACAGTGCGACATGTGACATCAGACATTCCGCTTTTCGCACCTATTTGGCCCAATCAGACAGAACCGTCCCTTATCAGATCGACCGTGCACAGCTTGAAGCCGTGAAGCTCAGGGATTTCGTTACATTCGGTTTGTAGGACTGGGGCTTTGAAAGGCTCTTCATGTGGTCCCTGACCATGAAAAATTCCGTCTGAACCCTCCGTTGTCCTATGAGGAGTTGGAAAGCCCTGTAATGCGGAAACACAATTGGCTTTTTGCTGCAGTTTTCTGACTAGCGTCCTGCAACTTGATCGAACTGATTGATAAGATATCCACTCCGGTCACGGCTTGTGGTTGTACAATAAACTTCGACAGGTCCAAGCATGGGAAGAAACAATCGGGATGTGGGTATATCGAGTTCTGAGTTTTCTCAATTCAAAAAGTGAGTGATTTCTTTGTCGCTATTTTTGCGCGCAATTGTGTGACTGTGACAATTGTGTGTACAGGCAGGTAGGCACTCAAGAGCGCATATAATCAAGACCGGGCCGCTTCTCATTCTCGTCACCCTCCTCGCCTTGATCATTATTTAATTCAGAGGAACTTTGGGCATTGTGACAACCTATGTTCTCCAATGAACACCAGAAGCTGCTTTCTATCAGTATATATGCTGGTCGAGTCCCTAGGTACTGAGCTGAGTTCCCTTTCCGTACCGTATTCGTCTATTATCCTTGGAGCCCTCACTCCACGTGTATTTTATTTTCAAGCTTTACCAATGACTTGGTACGCCTGAAACAATGTGTTGACCTCCCATACTTGGTACACTGTATTAATGCCCCGCGAACATTACCTACTAACCTAGTACCTCTCACCTTCAGGGTTTAAGACGACAGACAGATGGCGGGGCTAGAGGGGAAATCGCGGTGTGACGCGACAAGACGCGACTAGTAGTTTAATTGATTGCATTATGCCCAGCAACCATCTGCATCCCTAATATTCGACATCCTGAATCACCACCACTACGCTTCTTTATACTCATTGATCGATCATTGTTGCTGCCAAAATGACAATCTCACACAACCCCACAGACTCCAGCCCCTCCAACGGCTCGAAATATATTAACCATGAAGAAAACCAGTACCTTGACCTCGTTCGGGAAATTCTCGAGAGCGGCGAGCGTCGACCAGATCGGTAAGACGCCACTGATGTGACCATATTTCGTTACCTTTCTAATGAAGCTTGTAGAACCGGCACAGGAACATATTCGATCTTCGCTCCTCGACCTCTAAAATTCGCCCTCAACAACAACGGGACACCCATTCTGCCCCTCCTTACCACGAAGCGTGTCTTCACCCGTGCCGTCATTGCGGAGCTCCTCTGGTTTATCGAGGGTAACACCTCTTCCAAGAGCCTCAGCGAGGCTGGTATCAAGATCTGGGATGGCAATGGTTCTCGCGAGTTCCTCGATAACCTTGGTCTTCAACACCGTGAGGTCGGCGACCTAGGCCCTGTGTACGGCTTCCAATGGCGACACTTTGGCGCCGAGTACGTCGACGCCAAGACAGATTACACTGGTCAGGGTGTAGACCAGCTTGCCGAGATCATTCACAAGCTGCGAACCAACCCATATGATCGCCGTCTGGTTCTTTCAGCCTGGAACCCTGCCGACATGAAGAAGATGGTTCTGCCACCTTGTCACATGTTCGCCCAGTTCTATGTATCCTACCCCCGGGGCAAGGACGAGAACTCAGAAGAGAAGCCTCAAGGGCAACTTCACTGTCAGCTCTACCAACGATCCTGCGATATGGGTCTCGGTGTTCCTTTCAACATTGCCAGCTACGCGCTGCTAACACACATGTTGGCGCATGTCTGTGAGCTGGTTCCTGGCAGCCTTACCCATGTCATGGGTGATGCTCATGTGTACCTCGATCACGTTGACGCCCTCAAGGTTCAACTTGAACGCGAGCCGCGAAACTTCCCCGAGTTGGAAATTGCCCGAGAAAAGGGCGGAAGCATTGACGGATGGAAGGCAGAGGATTTCACAGTCAAGGGATATGACCCCCATAAGACAATTGCTATGAAGATGTCTGTATGAGCTATGTCCAAGTTGGATTATTTGGAAGTCGGGATTATTTTATGGAGCAGAATAGATGGCGTTGGGATAGATTTGTTAAGTAAGACCGATTGATTTTGCATGCCTGCCCATTCTTCTTCGTCCCATATTTTGTTGCGCTTTATAAGATCAATTCTGAAGTTGCTGGCAAGCTTGATTTAGATTATCGCAGTGGAAGTTCTGCCGCTAGTTGCCTGTATATCAAATAACAGTATAATGCCAAAAACGATGACAACAGACATTGGCAGGATCCCCCTAACAAACGGCAAATAAACGCTTTCCAAATATGTAGGATATCGATCGATAACTTATAAACTACTAGGTATACAGTGACTTATACATGTCAAGTACAAGGAAGTCACCCAACCATTGACTTGACTCCATGCTACCCGATCCGGCTTTGCATCACAACTATGGAGAAACATTTACTGCTTCTTCTTGTTGGAAGCCTTGGAAGGGGAACCCTCCTTCTTTTCAGCAGCCTCCTTGGCCTCCATAGCAGCAACATCGTCGGCCTCCTTCTTCTCAGCATACCACTCGCCGGCTTGGAGAACGAGAATGCCGACAAGAACAAGAGCGAGAATGGTGTTGCTGGCTGAAAGAACCTTCAAGCTGTCCTCGCGACCAAGGATAAGCTCGCCGCTCTCACCCTCGTGGGTCTTGCCGTCGAAGCCATCGTTGGTCCAGATCTCGGCGCTGACGCTTCGGAGGGCCTTGACAATGTTGGCAACGTAGACGCCGAAACCGATGAGGTAGAGGATGAGAGATGCGCCGTCAAAGAGGAAGTTGGCCTCGCTCGGGCGGAAGAGCTTGATGAAGAAGCCGATAAAACCGATGGAGATGACAATGTGGAGAATACGGCTGATAAGTGCGGGGGACTGGTGCACGAACTTCAGATGCGTCTCGAGATGGTCGAAGAAGTTGTCGGGCACGGGGGCCTTGGTCCAGAGGAGAGGGAAGTCGTAAGGGAACGACGCAAAAAGGATACCCAGGAAGAAGCACACAGCTGCGGCATTGTTAGTGCTGAGAAGCAATTGATCGCAACGGATCTACTCACGGGCAATGATCATGAAAGTGGCAAAAGAACCAGATCCATGGTAATTCTTCGACTTGGTAGTCTTGGAGTAGTCGATGAAGCCGCTCATTGTGACAATGCTTATTATTTATGGAGGGGCTTTAAAAGCGCGAAAGATGTTGCGCAAGTGCGGAGTAATAGGGAACGTGTCGAGTACAAGGACAACGATACGCAGGTGCTTATACAAGCGAAATGGTCACTGTCGCAATGCGCTCGATATCACGCTTGACAATTGGTGTTTGCGGAGATGTGCGGAGGAGGAGGCGGAGGAGAAGAAGAAGGATGAGAGAAGAGGAGGTTGATGGTTCTGTAGTGGGACAGAAACTAAGGGTAGCTTCAGGTTAGTCTGACATTAGAGCTGGAGCACTGATAGGTGTAGTTACCTTCCAAATTGGTGGTAGATTGGGGTTTTCGTGGAGTACCTACCTGTCCTTATCTTTTCGTTAGCCTCCAGCTTTAAACAAATATGGGGAGTTTGAGTGGTTATTGTGCTTATTTGACTCCACCAGCCAGGGTCTAGATGTTAGTTAGTTCAGTTCTAGAAGCTCAACACTTTATCATTGAAGATAAAACAAAGTACATATTACTTGAGATTAAAGAGATTGTATGGCTGAAGCTAATTCAATCTTTAGCTCCGCAGAGAAAGATTGACCTCAAGAAGCACTTGTATACCTAAGTACCTACCTAGGTAACTTGGTAGTTGATGGGATCTGTAATATCACTACTGAAACTTATACTGCCCAAAACTGCTTGGTTTGCAGAGGCAGCTCCTTTAAAGATGGACGCCTTTCTTAGCTAAAAATAACTTATATAGAATGAAAATGTTTCAAGCAGACTGTTGCTGTCTCCAAATGCGTCGTTCGCCTCTTCCACACATTCCAGTTGCGGGATTCTAAAGAAAGTATTGCGCCGCCACTACACCATGAGCCCAAAGCCTCCAGCGTCATACTCTACAGGTAAATAGAAAATATCCGGCGAGTGCGACAAAGTAAATCTGCATTCTCTTTTGTAATATCGTGAATCACCTGGGCCTCTATCGTGTCTGTACTTCTCAGCCTGTTCAACCCATCACTTACAAAGCAGAAAGCTCAACTTCTCAAAATGACTGGAACTCTTTACGTTACCGCAATATTGTTGTCCATCGTTTCATCAGTTACATCCCAAGACTCTTCCAGCACCAACGCGTCGCAACCAAGTATCTATCGAGGATCGGACGACTACAAATACTATGGCTGCTACAACGAGACGACGCAGATTCAGGACTCCGCCGAAGACCGCGCTCTTGCTGATGGCACCCATCTCGTCAAAGCCGGAAAGATGACAGTCCCCATGTGTCTCGATTTCTGCACTTCAAACGGGACACAATACAAATATGCAGGCCTGGAGTGGTCACGGTATGTGCTCTGAATCATAAACGTGAGACTGGGTTTGGCTTACTTACATACTGGATGGTTAGGGAATGCTGGTGTTCTCCATACTTGTCAAGCCTTTCAGCAAAGCTCAGTGATGATGATTGTGAGAATCCGTGCGAGGGCAACTCGTCTCAGGTTTGCGGAGGACCACTTAGGTTGAGTGTCTATCAACTATCCGAGGGGGATGCATCAAATAGAGGAGCTGTGCTGATGATACCAGGGGCCATATTTAGTCTCTCGATCGTGGGGTTATCTCTGTTTTTATTGTGATGTACCAAAGAGGTCCTGTCTGGATGTAGAGTAGAAGTAGTGTTAGATGGGTATATAGTCATAAGCTGCTGTCGTAACACCCTGTGCGTAGCCAACAAGTATTCAGAACTTCAAAGGGGCCATGCCCCGCTGCTTCACAGCCTGTTGCACAATCACCTTGATGCCCTCCACTGATCGTCTCCAACTCTCCTGTCCTCGCCCCTTTCTGCCATCTTGTTCAACCAACACATCCAACCACTTAACCAGCTTGGTCGCCTTTTCCAAATCACGCTCCTCCTGAACCACCCGTTCGAGAAACTTTTCCAATACTTCTATGTCCCCGCGATGAGGGCCATTTCCCCTCGTGTCTGTATGCCAAGCGTCCAGCATGTCTTTGATTTCCTGGGTCGAGGTTACTCCTGAGCTGGCAAACGATATCTTACGTGGCACCGCCGCGAACTGAATCCTAAGTTGCCCCCCTGGTAATGCTACATCTGTATCAGTGGAGTTATGTTTGCGCAAAGGAGCTTCCAGCCTTGTTTGCTGGGCTTTTTTCCGCCTCTTGTGGTCTTCAACAACCTCCTTCCGCACATCCTCGGGGAGCTCCGCGAGAAATTCCGAGTCAAGCTCTTCAACAACATCTTCTTCCTGAAAGGCGTCGCCAACCTGATTCAAAGATCGAAAATTGGTCTGCAATAGACCAGCCTGAGCATCTCTCTGCCTCTGAGCTTTGCCAAACAAGCCTCGCGGCCTGCCTCGCTTTGAAGGCGTGGTGGGTTTTCTCGCTTGTATCGTGCGATCCTTGCGTGGAGATTGGTGTGGTGTAGGTTGTTTGGGTTTTCGTCCATACGTAGCCATAATCTCGGCCTTCATATCGTCAGGCAGTGCACTGAACACCTCGGGATCTACCTGTGTCGGACATACATCGAACGGCATGGGACTCTCGGATCTGGATTTGGGTATTGGAGATTCAGCTTCTTGTGGCATCCGCGATTTCTGAGCCATGAGCTTGCTGCGAATGCTGCTAGGTAATTCTGCTAGGATGGCGGGATCCACGTCTTTAGGAATGATGAACTGAGTCCCGGATATGTTAAGAGGTGTCTTCGCCTTCGCATCATCTTGACTGGCCTTTGACAATGCCATGGCAGGGTGTATTTTCTGCTTTCGTGGTGTCAAGGGATCGTCGGCGATTGGATCTTTCGAAACTCCACGACCGGGTGTTGCTTTCTGTTTCTCGGGACTCTCGATCTCATCGATCTGTTCTGCGGTGAAACCTTTCCTGGCTGGCGACGGTTTTGTAAAGGCGCTGAATGCCAATCTCTTCTGACTACCATCAGGAGCTGTCAAGTTGGTCTTGATAGGCTCGAGCTTTGTCATTTGTACACCGAGTCCGCGTAGGTCACCGGGGCTAAACTTGAAGGACCGCAAAATATTGACGGCTTCTTTACCAATGACTTGTTGATCGTTAGTAGCCACCCCGAAAGTGGTACTTTTATTGAACGTGTCACATTTACCATGACCCAGGGATTTCGGCGGATCCAGGGGTGCGTCCATCGATCTCCTCATAATCTTCATGGTAAACTGTTTCCCCTTGACGTTCTCGTTCAAGAGTCGTTTTTCAAGTTCCTTGCAAAGGTTATAGACAAATTCCTCTGCTTCTGGTTGATTGACAAATCTAATGCCCCAATTGACTTCTGCAGACACAGACTTGCGTGGCGGCTGCTCACCAACTTCTGTACGGTCAATACCAAGAGCATATTCTCGGAGCCTCTCACCGGTCTTGGGCCCAAGGATTGAAACAAGACGCTCTTTTGACACTTGTCGCAAGTCCTTGACTTGCACGGCACCGATATCCTCGAGCTTTCCACCAATACTTCTGGCAACACCAGGAAGTTGTACAACCTTGAGTTCGCCGATCATATCTAATACATCGCCTGGTTCCAATTGATATTGGCCGGCAGGCTTGGCTTTTCGTAGCGCGACTTTGGCTTGTAAAATATTTGCGCCAATTCCAACAGAAACATGGCAGTCTGTGAGGGATTTGATTTTCTCACGAAGGTCTTTTGCAATCTTACCTGCCATATCCCTCTCCCGGGCAACGGTTCCTGCATCAGGCCCCATGTCTTGTGATCCAGTGGATTTCATAACAACTGACGTTATGTCAATGAGAGCCTCGTCTATACTGACGCTTTGCACCACGCCACCAATGTCTAGGATGGATTCGTAGAACAGGCGACTGGCTTCTTCGTATGCAGGAAAGTCGTAAGGAAGTACTTTCAAATCTGGACACAGCTCGAGTGCTGACTTCATCCACATGCCGTTTTTCACTCCAAACTCTCGAGCAGGGTAGTTGCAACTTGCAATTTCTGACCCGGACCCTGTGCTATGCGCAACAACCGCCGGTTTGTTGATGAGTTCAGGTTTCTTCTTTAACGAAACTGCACAAAAGAAGCTGTCAAAATCGACATGCATAACATATCGTCTCGAGTTGAGGCGCTTCTTGGTGTTAAGAGTCGACTGCCCCTTTTCTACAGCTAATCGTTGCATTCTCGATTTTAACTCAGCTTTCCATGTGGAGAGGTGATGTAGTCGACTCTCAGAATAGAACTGCTTTAGAAAGTCGGGATTGGCTGTCGACGACTTTCTGATTCGTGGATCGGACAACAGCTGTGCATTGTGCTCTTCAGATGTCATCAGTTTTGAAGGCTCCTGTGTCTTGACCTGGAGCGTGGAGGCAGAGACTGCTTCTGCTTGACACTCGGCCTCATCGTTGTCGTCCTTGTTTGTTTCTAAAAGACATGGAGTTGTGATCGATTGGTCCATGACAGGGGATCTAGGGCGTGCCTCTGGCCTCTTGAAAGAGGGACTATCGACTCCTTCCGTTGGTGTTGTGCCCAGAGCTCGACTCATGCCGCGAACCGGTGTTTGAGCCTTCTCGATGACCTGACTTAAAGACTGGCTAGGTAGAACAGGCGGCTTGAATTGGCCAGTGTAGAAACTGTCATCAGACTGTTCACGATATCCATGTTTGGCTCGGGGAGTTGATGGCGCTAAGCCACTACTTCCATTAAATGCGAGTACTTTCTGTCTCGGACCCTCGTCCAAGACGCGATAGTTGGACCATGGAAGAAGTTGTCCTGCTTTGATAGAATCCATGATCCATGCAGGTTTGACGATCCGGTACCGGTTGAAGTCGACAGACTTTTTAGGGGGTAGCGTCGACGCAATGATATGTGTAGCCATTGTTTTAGAGTCCAGGTATTGGAGGAATCCACCGCCGTGCTGAACTACCTCACGATGCAGACTGTGATTGTGAGTTGATATACAGGCCAAGATGATTCAAGTGATACTTACACATGCAATGGTGGTTGAGTATACCCTGTCACATGCGCGACAATGCCCTTGAAAATTTGGGGTTTGTCTGACTTTGCACGCGTCTCAGCATCCAGATTCTGAAGTTTGATTTTTTTGCGCCTGAAATAGTCGTTGAAACCACCAAACTCGCTGCCCTCATACTCATCACCACCTTCATTTTCAAAAGTATGCGTCTCGATGCGCTTTCTGACTTGAGAAGAGTTTTTGTCGAGAACACTTCCCATTTTGTCTCTTTCTCTTTGATGACTGTGTTGTTCTGTTGGTAAAGTTCACAATAATTATTGGTGGCGAGTTAATGCGCCAGTTGACAAATCGTAATCATCGCTGTCCTCGCATCACATGGTACATTCTGAATTAAATAATGTATGATACATGTCAAAGATCATGATTGTCATCCAGAATCCGATATGGGCGTCAGCTTGTGCGTTGCTTGCGAGGTTCTCACAAGATGCGACGAATCGAGGCGTGAGTTAGTGATGTCAAAAGCGCGTAGAGTGGAGCACCAAAGCGCGTTTCGACACGATAACTCGTGACATTTCTGCACCGCCACATGCATGCGCCACAAGATCGTACAAACGTACCTTCTTGTCGAGGTTCTGAATTCAACATACAAACCAACTTATCACAACATCAACTCAGCCTTTTGGCTATTCAGTGCTTCTTTACTTGGGCAATTACTTGCAAGATGAATAATGACCAGTTTCGCAAGCTTATAGCTGCAAACTCACAAAAGAGCTCCACCAGTAAAGATGGCGCATCCGCATCATCCCTAGCTGCTGGAAATGCGCTTGGTTCAAGACAAAAGTCAAGCATCCCAATGACGCCGTAAGTTGTTCTTAGCTATTTCCTGACAAATTACTAACCCAATGCAATAGACGCGCCGTAGCTGGTGCTCAAGCGGACTTTGCGCGACAACTTGCTGAGCGCAACAATGCGGCTCGACCCCAAAGGAAATTCAAGTCTTACGATCCTAAGGGTGTCAAACTTGCCTCAGGTTATACCGATCGATCGAAGGAACGTGACGAAGACACAGATGATGAACGAGTACAGAAACTCAAAGAACTGGAAAAGCAACTGAAAGATGAGGAGATCGACCAGGAGACATTCGAAAAGCGACGATTCGAGATCGCAGGTGGAGATCTAAGCAGCACACATCTGGTCAAAGGTCTCGATTTCAAGCTCCTAAAAAGAATTCGAGAGGGAGAGGATATCTACGGCGAGAAGAAGGAAGAGCCTGAGAAAGATGCTGAACCCGAACCCGAACCAGAAATCGACATCGACAATGAGTTTGAAAAGCTAGAAGGAAAGGAAGTCGAGGCAGTTGCTAAAGAAAAGACTGAGACGAAGAAAAAGGGTCAACTATCGACGGTATCTCTAGCACCCGGCAAAAAGCGAACACGCGACCAAATATTGGCAGAATTAAAGGCAGCACGAGAAGCAGCCAAAGCACAACAGGCAAACGCACTGGGAGATCGGTTCAAGAAGGTCGGGATTAAGCAAAAGGCGGGTTCACGAATAGAGCGAGACCACAAAGGAAGAGAAGTTTTGATCATCGTGGACGAGGATGGACACGAGAAGAGAAAGATTCGCAAAGTCCAACCTGGTGCTGAAGAAGACGAGAACGACCGAAATGGTCTCTTGATGCCAGACAAGGATGCAAAGCCTCTTGGCATGGAGGTTCCGGAGCAGTACAAGAAAACGGAAGAAGAGCCCGAAGAAGACGAGGATATGGACATCTTTGATGGCGTAGGTGATGATTACGATCCCTTGGCTGGCATGGATGGTTCAGACTCAGATTCCGACGGAGAGGATGATTCCAAAGAAGCGAAACAACAGAAGACCGAGCAAGAGCCCACTGCAGACACTTCAATGCCACCACCGCCGAGACCACAGGTACCTCGAAATTATTTCCAAGGTGCCAAGACAGGTCTTGTGTCAGAAGAAGAACGGAACAAAGCACCATCCATGTCTGATCCTGCAATTATGGCAGCGTTCAAGCGCGCGGCGGCTCTTAACCCGATCAAGACAGAAAAAGACGACGACGAAGACGACGACGAGGATGGCGAGGGTGAAGAAGCACAGAAGAAAGCAATGGAGGAACGGAAGAATAGACTCATGCAAATGGCAGACCGAGATGACCAAGATCTTGACATGGGCTTCGGCACAAGTCGCCTCGCTGACGAGGAAGACTTTGACGAAAGTCGAGTCAAGCTCTCGAAGTGGGGCGGAAAAGAAGACGACGACGATGAGGGACAATCCAAAGGTGGACCAAAACGAAAGCGAGGAGCAAAGAAGCGAAAGGGCGATGCTAATAATGCTGCGGATGTTTTGCGTGTGATGGAGGCGCGCAAGAAGACATAGACTGCGCGGCCTCGGCTCTCAGGAGTCAGGATTGCTATCATTATGAAATATATTCGGCACAAAGCCGAGTCTACATAGATACCCATAATCAACTGTTTACCATAACAAATCCACACACGCACTTTTTGTGTGTATAAATTTTCTCTATACGAGCATAACCTCCTGCTTGAAAAGGAAGCTGCTTTGTTTAGTTTGGTTACTAGCCAAGTTGTCAACCACTATACCTACTTCTAGGCCAGATCAAACAAAATGCCTGGAACGTGCGCCCCAGATTTCAGTCAATTGAGTCAAGTTTCCATCCAAGCTAAGAGAAAACAACCAGCAAAATGAGGGGAAGATACCCCACCATAACTAGAGCTTCCAGGGTCTATTAAAGAGTCCTGTAGGCTGACAAAACGTCACAACTTTAACAACTCACTTGCAATATCGGTATATTTTGTTTTATCCAATTGTGGTTGAGGCTCTTACTCAATTCGGTCTAACTTTCTGACGCAGAATCTAGTACTAAACTCTTCTTTTACACAAACCTATAGTTTATTCATTTTTCTGAACGACTTTCCCCTTTATCTACATAGACGCCTATTATCTACCATGCCCGAGGCTCAGGTTCCCGTTTGGTTGGATTGTGATCCAGGTCATGATGTACGTATATACAGATACGGAACTGCTCGTTTCAACGTCACACAGAAAGAAAATTTAGTTACGGTACAAGACTTGCTATATCAGTCTTGTCTTCAGTGACTTCCTCCTAGCTCACACATTCCACGATCAAGCCCAATACTAACAATCCAACAGGACGCCTTCGCAATTCTCCTTGCAGCTTATCACCCTCAGATCAGACTGCTCGGCGTCTCAACAGTTTTTGGAAACGCATCTCTTGAGTATGTTAATTATGCTGCAACACGAACACTGTAGTATATTGAGAGAACCTGTTTCTAATCTGTATATAGGAATACCACACGCAATGCGGCTTCTATTCTCACCGCTATTGGAATGCATGATATTCCTTTGTATATCGGCTTGGGAAAGGCCCTTGAGCGCCCTGCCCTCCATGCACCAACAGACATCCATGGCGTCTCTGGACTAGACGGCACCGATCTTTTGCCCACGCCACTCGTCACGCCTTCTACCATGCCAGCCGTAGAGGCGATGGCCACAGCTCTACGTGCCCAACAGCCTGGCACAGCGTGGATTGTTGCGACAGGTGCGCTGACCAATGTTGGAGCCCTGTTCCGCGCGTACCCAGAACTTATCAGCCACGTCAAGGGCGTCAGTCTCATGGGCGGCTCTATCGGCGATAACTTCTCAGATGCACCGCTAGGTGAAGTCGACGGCCGACCTAGAATCGGGAACTACACGCCTTGGGCTGAGTTCAACATTCTTGTTGACCCCGAGGCTGCTGCAACAGTCTTCCATAACAAGGAGATTGCTGCCAAGACCACGATTGTGCCGCTCGATCTCAGCCATCAGGTGCTGGCTACGCCTGGGGTGAGAGATATGCTTCTGTATGGACCTGGTGCCGAGAGAACGGGCTCCGGAAAGACAACTCTCCGAACCATGCTTGTTGAGCTTCTTTACTTCTTTGCCCAAACATATGCGTAAGTCTTAATACCGCACCGCAGTAGCTTCAACTGACGTTTCCAGTGACGCTTTCGGCATCACCGCCGGTCCTCCTCTCCATGACCCTATAGCCGTTGCCGCTGTACTCATCGGCACGGAAAGTGAGATCCCCTTCTTTGAGTGGGATGCCAAGCACAGCCAGCCCCCTCAGCACGATGAGCGGTTCGAAGTTACTGTTATCACCGAGGGCACTTTTGAGGAGGCCAAGGAGGGTAAGCAGACAGGCCGCACAATCGCCAAGTTACTCCCGCCCGGTGAACAAGGTGTTAGAATCCCACGCGGAGTCGACACTGCCAAATTCTGGCAAGTCATTGAAGAGTGCATTGAGCGAGCAGATGCAAAGAATGCTGCGCTTGCGCTTGCACTATGATTGGATAAACCAATAGGCTATTGTAGAGTACAGCCACGCAAGTAGTAGTAGTAGTAGACAATCTGACGGCTTACTCTGTCATGATGAATCTATTAAATATTGTTACAGTCTATATCTCATTGGGGATGGTTTCCTTACTGCTTGAATCCCAGTCAAGCATCACTTTCAAGCTCTGTTCGTATGTCCAGAGAGTGACAGCGCTCGCCGGCGCTGATTTGAGCAGACTGATAGTCAAGCCCTTATACAGGCCGCGAAAGCCTTCTGTGCGCAATATTGTTTTTATGGCACCTCGGGCGGTGGAATATTCAGGGATGTTTTCGTAGGCATATTGGCTGCGTGCTGGTCCTTGAACTTGAATGCGCTTTCGCACAAGATCAAGAGGAAATACGGCTGTCTTGGAGATGACGCTCGCACACATGCCGGCTGTAGCATCGCCACTACCCCACGGCATGTGCAAGCCTTCCAAGGTCGATCTGAGGGACTCGTATGTGACGAAGAATATACCCATAAAGGGCATAATCTGGGCGAGGCCGGGTCCAATGCCTCTGAAGAATCCTCGCCATCCTTCGTCGCGCTTAATGTCCCAGATTGCACTACGAAGTGAGCGGTATACCCGGTGCTGCCCCTGAGCTGCGAATCGTGTTCTTAACAAGTCAAGGGGATATGTCACAGACGTAGCTGCTGCGCCCGAGGCCGCACCGGCAATAAAACTTTCCGCAGCATCGGGCAATCTCGAAGGGAAAGCTGTTCGAAGGAAAACGGTCGTCGATCGATAGGCTGTAAACTGCACTGCACCATAGCAAACATATAGGAGCTCAGCAGGGACATTGCCTTTCCACAGACCTGTCAAGCCTTCATGCTTGAGGATGTGTTTTAGTGTCGCAAAAGCCCCTCGGTAAGCTGGACCATTGCGCAGAGCTGCTACCGGGTCGGGAAGGGAGTGAGGTTGGAGCTGAAGACGGATCTTGACGACGTCGAGGGGAGCGACGACGAATCTAGGGATCAAATAAAGTCAATCGCGGTACACGTTTTGAAGGAGGACTGGGGACAAAATAGTACCTTGAGACGAGTCCTGCAATTCCACCAGCAGCGACTACTTGGACCTTTGAGCCCTAATTGTGATCGTGAGCCCAGAATCTCGTGAACTGGAATGCCAAATTCCTACCTCATCCTTGAGGTGCCCTTCTTTGTGTGACATTCATCAAGCTTCAGTCCTAGCGGACTGCGGACCCAGAAACGAAGAACAACTAATCGAATTGGTTGCGACTTGTCAAAATAGTTGATATCGCTATTTTCGAGATCGTTGGGTCAAAATCCAGAGATGGGAGGAAGAACAAGGCGTTGGTAGAAGTTGCTGATAGCAAAAGTTACTGATAAGTAAAAATGCGATGCACCGGAAATCAATGTGCGGAGACGATAGTGCGATAACAGCGTGTTGTATTTCTGAAAACAGTTATATAAAGAATTAAATATCGAAAAGTTTTATTTAGGTAGAAGTTGCGGGTGAGTTCGTCATTATTAGGTATTATATCACGACAATTGAGATCCGTGGCCACATTGGCTAGAAATTACCTTGTCGCACTCACGATGGATTCTATGAACCTGTGTGACGGCATAATTTCTGATATTTGGAGTTAGCCTGAGATGAGCGAGCGGGTGGAGGCGGGTGTTGACGGATGATACTGAAGTCCTTTTTTACGTGTCTTTGCATGTTTGATTGGTGTCATGATGGCCTGTGAGAAGTAACCCTTTGATCTGTATGCAAAGGGAAAAGGGTATCTCAGTATTCGTATCTTTCTAGAACTGGGTATACATCTGGATTCCGAATCGACCTCGGGGTCTCTTGGACCGAAGAGGAACTCATGGACCGAACCGATAGAAGGCTGAAAGGCGATCTCTTTTTGACAATGTCAGGGGTCTCGACCAGGGTTCATCCATTAAAAGCTAGCTCGGGCCGTTGCGACCAACCAAAAGCGTGACATTGTCACCTGCACTTTCTGACCTGAATGCAGGTGACGATAGAGTTTGCAGATCAGATGGTAAAATTTGAGAGGTAGCAAGGCAGGATAACACAACTAAAGGGTATTGTTTAAGAACTCTAATATATCCAAAAATAACGATATTCTCTGAATGATAATGATACTAAGAGCTCAACCATATGTACTACGTAGTAAACGTGGGGTTGTTCTTCTCCACAATCACTGCTACCAGAAGCACAGCCTCCGAGAAGCCTCCTGCCTCCATTGCTCCGGCCGAGACCCTTCTACCCGTTATTGGCTGGACTTTCCCAGAAGGAACAGAGCTTTGGAGATTCTGGGGCTTCGCTATGGGGGAAGGAGCGCAGGGACAAGGGACGTCACTTGCCTCTTGAATGCATTTGTGCCGCATCGCCGATAGGTAGGTAGGTACGGTAGGCTAGGTTTTAGCTCTCATTGCCGAGCAAACAGCAAACACATGCTCTCTCGTCGCATATATTTCTACCGCCCCCCTCCTCATTTTAATGTCGCCTCTTTCGTCTGCTTATATCTTATAACTATTCAGATTTCTTGTTAATAATTAATTTTGCTCTACATCTTTACTGGATACCTGTCCACTCATCTACAACTACTGGGTCCACGAGAGCTTACCCATTTGCACGTGAAATCCACTCTCACGATCCTCGATTTTTTGATTCTGTACACCAGAACTGATGCTTAACAAGACGCAATCGCAACATAAATAGACATATCGTCCATTCCTCGCGTGAACTTCACCATGGCCACCACACGACTCCCTCCGCCAGACGCGGCGCTACTTCTGGCTCCGTTCCTTCCTGCTCTCCCACCATCCACCATCTCTACCGAGCCTGCTATCGGCATCTTGCCACTCCTCTCCCCCATACTACGTCAGCGAGTCAAGCTTTTGTCACCTACCAGCTCTGAGCCATGGATTCGACTGCTCTGCTACGATAAAGAAAAAGTAACAGAACTTGTGCAGATTGTACAAGGTGGTGGTTTTGAGCCGCACCCCGTGTCCGGTGAGGTCGAGGTGGACTGGGAGTACGATGCCGAGACACGATTTCGAAGAGTTGACGAAGAGACTTTTCAGGCTCTTGTAGCGCTTTCCACTCTTGGCCTGGCATTCCAGCTAATATATTGTGTTAACGATGTTGAAGGTGGTGGCGATGGCTGGAGAGTAGGCGAGGTTACTGTCACAGACAAGCCCTCGCCTTTCTTGCAGTTTGGAGGCGCTTCTAGTATTGCGGAGGCTGAGCAACAGTTTGCTGAGACACAGGCCAAGAAAGTCACCAGCACCGCCAAGGATGCAAACGGCCCTAGCCAGAGCTTACATGTCCCGGATAGCGGCCACGAAGACGAGGATGACGATGATGATTACTGGGCACGATACGATGCAACGCCAGCTCGTACACCCGCACAAAAGTCGCCCGCACCTCCTTCCAAGGCCACTTCTCAGATGGGTGGCGTACGGGCAGCTTCAGCAGAAGACGCATACTTTGCCCAATACGACCATGTACAGCCTGCTATGGACAACCATGACCCCGATGAGGAGGAGGTTGCCGCGCAGGTTGCTCCACCACTCGGACTTGGACGAGCGCAAGATTCTGCCGAAGCTTCAGAACGCAATGAGACTCAGGGTTCGTGGACACTGGCCGAGGCTGATCACCTGGGACCAAGTTCAGCACAGAACGGGAACGATTCTGAGCGCCATGCCGCTCTACTGCATCCTCGTCCCGCTTCGAGCGCGAGCTCCAATGGCTCGGAAACGGTTGCCAAGCTCGAGGCTTCTGCCGGTAAACAAACACAAAATGAGTTTGGCGTGAAGCAACACGTCTCGCGCAGCATTCGAAGTTTGTTCCTGCTTTCACGGGCGTCAGGTATCGATCGTCACGAGTTTGAGAATCTTGTTAGAGCCGAGCTCGATATTCTCGGCATGGTTGAGGATCAGGAACAAGTTTGATGTTGTGTTGAATACACAATCAGTGCATCTCTCTTTGGTTTTATATTTTGACCCATATGATGAAATTTGGAAAACCTTTTGGGGTAACGCATTTTGGTAGTTTCGGCATGCATGCAAGGCGTTTGTCATTGAGCATCTGATTAGAGGTCGGTCAAGCGACGATTTTGCTTTGGAGTCTTCTTCAGGAAATTTGATAAGACATGGCCATAATTACTTGATTAAGATGTAAATAGCATCTCATGAGAGAATGAAACCGCACTATATTATAAAAAAATTCATGACCAAGTCTGCTGAGTGATTAAATGAGTGATGCGAGCCAGTAGCCCGCTCTTGTGACATCTCGGACTAAAGCACTTTTGAGATGATAGAACAGTAGAATGGGAGTATTTTGTTACGCTACCAGATCAAACACACGCCAAGATACTTCTGTTGTGTATGTATCTGTGGGATTATGTTTCTGTCAATGCGCCTGTTCAAATCATTTCGAACCGCACAGTGGTTAGCTTCGAATGTAAATCCAGCATAGACACTGCTGCCATATCCAATATCATCATTTGACTATCACCATCAGCTGTATCGCTCATCTCCACAGACCACCTTATTGAAAAGTCATTTCCCACAATCATGCAATGACGAGGTTCTCCAGGGCAATACGAGCCGTCTCGAGAACCCTCGTACAATTGCGTTCTGATGGGCCGCATGGTTTTGATGGGTAGATAACCCCGGAGATTTCATTGTGGCCATGCCCGGCAGCAATGCGTGCATCCAGGGCCTCATGCCGTTGTCTGCTTCGCTCTTCCAGTTCGTCCACCACATCCTTGAGGCCCAGTTGTCGGTACGGCGACGCTCCAGGCATGTCCTGGTCTTTCTCGTTGAGTCCGTAGACGTCGAGACGTAGGAGACCGCGGATGGTTAGCCTCCACATATCTGGAGGCATGGTCTTGTTATTGTAGGTCTGGTAAGCCGTGCAGCTCTTGGGCGTGTCCCCAACGCAACCCCATAGTCCACCAATATCTCTGAACGCAAACCAGAACGTTCTTCCCTCTTTCTTGGCGAGTGCCGTTTCCTCGTCCACCATTTCGAGGATTCGTGCGTAGGCATTGCATGCTGATGGTACTAGGGTGCCCAGAAGCATGAGGTTCTGAAAAGCTTGGATCGGGGGCGGTTTGGGAGATTCTTCGATCATAAAGTTTAAGCAGACGGTGCACTTGATGACGTCGTGAGCAACCCTTGACGCATTCCGGGCGACTTTCATGGCTGGGATCACTTCGGGCGGCAAGTTACCGAGAGAGTCGAGAGCGAAGAATAGTGATGATAGACAGCTGCAGGACACTGTCGGAACGGAACGCATTGAGCGAGCTGATGTGCTGGCGACGTTCTCAAGGGAGTCGACAGAGGTGCCATTGTCGCTAGAGTCAGGCGGTGTTGAATTGTCTGAGGCGTGAGATGACTCTGGTTTTGGTGGTTCAACCTGGTCAGCGAGATACTGATGGAGCGTATGGCTCAGGTCCTTTGAGATAGTTTCCTGCGGCGCGTCTGTGTCTCCGAAATCGATGTTGCCTAGAAGATCGACTCCGCTTAGGTCCAGTGATGGCAAAGCGTTGCTGTCCGTAAAGGTGCCATCGTGGTCCAATATTAGAGGGTCGAAGGGAAGAGAGTCGTTATAGTTGGGCAACAAGCCCCATGTATCAACATTTGTAGAAGTAGGCTCGTCTAAGAAGTTCAGATTGTCAAGAAAGTCTCCAGTTGGTACTGTATTCTGAAACTGCGGGTAAGATGTGTTGTCAGCGGGCTGTAGGAATAGTAAAGGCTGTTCCTGGAGTTGAGGCTGAGATGATGACACAGCAGCGGCATTCTCTTCTTGATCAGTGTCTACATGGCGCCTCTTTCGGGGACGGCCCATTTGCTTCTGCGGCGAGTAATAGCATGATATTCCCTCCTTTTTGCAACGGGCACATCCGTCGGTTTCTTTGGAGCAAGCGAGTTTACGGGATCCTGGGATAGAAAATGACCGATAAGTCTCCGACTCGGACACATGACAGGATAGAGAGAGCGACAGAAAGTTACTCACGGCATTCGTCACACGCTCTATGCTTGGTGACTCCGTCAGCAGCCGCTGAAGCTGTAGCAGGCGCCATCTTTGTCTTGCAGGCAGATAGATAGACTTGCTGTAAATATGACCTTTTTTTTGCCGTTTGTTTCTTCGGTTATTTCTATTGATTCTCTGCACTGTGTGAGTGATGGTGTGTTTGTGAGACAGTGAGCATGTTACAATCCTGTCAGCATGAGCCTTGGCTTTCGATCACGAATCTGACTAATAATTCCAGCACCGCCTACCTTAGTACTAAATCAATGGCAAAAAAGGATTGTGATTTATTACTAGGTTAGCAGGTTACTTAGTGGTTGATAAAATACAGCATGGTTTTCATTGGCTTCAAACCCAACTGTCTTAGATTGACTGGCAGATACCTACCTTAGGTAGATCATGTCTTGGAGTTATCCACATATGGATCAACAGCTGGCATTACCCATGTGTCTGTCTGTCCTTGTTTCTGAGGCTCGTTTCATAGGGCCTAGTTAGAGGTTGTTAAGTTGGTAAGTAGAGGGTCCCTCTTGTAATCCCCACAACGGTGTCACCCATCATCGCCTTGTTTGGCATTTCAGCCCCAGATCCATCCTATTCGATCCATGACCCTTTGACCGATGTTTCCTGTTTGTTTCTTGTTTCTAGCCCAACGGTAGGCCTCGGAGCCTCCCTCGTTTGCAGGGTCCGGTTTTCAATTTTCCATGCTATACTATACTCTTTGGATTTATTCTCTCTGAAAATACCCAAGCAATATCTTTATTATCGGTAGTTCCAGCGACGGTGCCTGTTACCATCCTATTCCCGACTCATGCCGGTAGTTGGACTCTGCGTCATGATAGAATTATGATCGTCGATGCAACCCTATCAAACTAACATACAATACCTACACACAAAACTGCTTCAACGGTAACTGGCATTTATACAGTCAGCCATGACCGTTACTTCGATACCCGATCTTGGCAATATCGCCCGCGCCGAGTACAAAGCACTATTCGATACTGCAGTCGCCAACGGCGTTAAAGAACCCCTTGTTCTTCCATTTTGTCTTGTTGGTCCTTTTCTTCTGCCTACCATTTATCTGGCGATTCCATATCGAAATCGACCATGGCTTTACCATGCACGTTGGCTCATTGTCGCTTTTGTCACCATCTTTGATCTGTATTTGATTCGGCATATGTCAAGTTTTAACGTTGCTCCTGCATATGCATCCGGCCTTATGGGCGTTTGGGGTATCTTGGCAAACTTGAATCTTTTAGTATGGACCAATCCGCAGTCCGACTATGCCAGAATCATTAGAGTGCCCAAAGACAAAGCGATAACAACATCTTCCAATGGGAGTACCAGAAACGATGCTATTGATACCAACGGTGTTCACGAAAACGGACTGCGCCAAAGAAAACCTTATGCTGAAGCCATCGCACCCTTGGGGGATATTGGAACCCGCGCCAAGCGTCAAGACCTTGAAGATACAGTTTGCGTCTGGCAAAAGTTTCCCGAGAATAGTTCTTTTGGCGAAAGGATAAACTGGACGCTGGACCTGGCCACAAACTTCAGAGAAGTTGGTATGTCGCATGGAACAAGAGTTGACTGCACATGGGTCTTCTGTTACTAACAATTCCCTACAGGTTGGAATTGCTCTATATCTTCAGTCCCCAGACCCATGATCCCAACCCACATTCGGGATGGCGACCCCGTGTCCTTGAAGGACATGCCCGTCGTGTCAAAAAGTGGCTACTATCGCAACCTGACCGAAAGGGAATTCGTATGGACACGTCTTCGCAATGTCTTCGTCCTTACATTTGTCTTGGACTTTTGCTCCGTCTTTATGGTCAAGGACCCATACTGCACCTACGGCCCTGACCGAGATGTCCCACCACCATTGTTTCTCCAGCAGCTTCCTCCGTGGCTTCTCCAAGCATACCGCGAGCTCATTTGTCTAGTGGGCATCTATGCGGCCATCGACGCCATCTTCAATCTGCACGATTTGTTCCAGTACTATGTTATGAGCTATGCGTATCCCATGCGCGGAGAGCTCTGGCAGTACACCAACATATTCGGCCCTATCTCGCAGACACTTGATCGGGGCATTGCTGGCTGGTGGGGTGCAACCTGGCATCAGACCTTCCGACTTCAGTTCATCGCTCCCGCGAAATTTCTTGTTGACAAGGGATATCTGCAGAGGAGGACGTTGACTGCGCAGATTGTTACCATGTATGTGTCCTTCATCCAATCTGGCTTGCTTCATGGAGCAGGAAGTATATCATCCATGAATCCCACCAAACCTTGGAGGGCGCCAATCTTCTTCTTCATTCAGCCTATCGGTATTATCGTCCAGCTTCTTTTGCTGCATATTCTGGACAAAAACTTTCCCAATACCCCTCGAAGAGCGCGACAAGTATTCAATGCTGTGTCAACTGCGGCATGGCTGTACTTCACTGCGTTCTTCTTCACTGATGACATTTCATCTGCTGGTATCTGGCTACTCGAGCCCGTGCCAATTTCTCCTCTGCGATGGTTGGGCTTTGGCCATCCAGATGATCACTGGTGGCGATGGAGGAGGTATTTGTTCCCGACTTGGCATTCAGACAAGTACTGGTGGAAGAGCGGGGTGCAGCTCTGAGGGTATACATATTTATGGCACTCGATCTTATTCAACATCGTAAGTGTCTATGAGGGGGAGTCATGGTTTAACGGATATAGATACGTATACTAGAATATCTCGCTGAAGTCGATAAAGAACTGGACAACCCATATACATTAGTCACCAGTGTGTCGCTATCTAATCCAATGTTTGTCCACTTCTGGGTATATCCATGGACGCGTGCTTTCGTCCAGAAGCAAGTTTGTCAACTTCTCGACGAAGCCACTTGACCACTGGCTGATAGTTACTTTGCTTGGCTGCGAGTACCTTCTCAAAAGCCATGCAGGCAGTGCTGCTACTGTCAGTATTGTCCAAACTTTTCTATAGAATAGTGTCTTACAGAGCAACTTGCGACTTTCTTATATCACAAGTATACTGGGGGTATTTCGTCATTCGAGATCTACTCGTCAGCAACAAATAAGCCACGTCTATAACTTTGGCAATAGTTCCTAAGAAAATGCGGTTAGTAAGCGGGCCTTGTGTTTGAAAGCTGATATCACCAACGAAGTATCATTTCACTACTGGGATGCTGCTTCTTTCCTAGGCAGCGGAGATATGCCCACATTTTGCTGGCAGTCTCAACGAAAGCACCCTGAAGCGATGCCAGAACGGTCCGAGTTGAATTGTGAGACGTATCGTAGAACATCAAATGGGACTGGATTTTGAAGGCGTCTATTACGTGAGAGAACACAATTATTAGCATATCATGAGGATCATGTTGAAGAGACATCTTACTTAGAACTTTTCGTTGGAAGTTCTGGCCCGGGGTACGGCCAAAGTCGACTGTGAGTGAGGTCGATACATCTATCCGAACGTCAGTGACGAGAAAAATTGCATGAAATGAGAAGGAATATACCGATGTCTGCGTCTCTTTCTCTATCCTTGGTGATGTCCAGTGTCTGACAATCAATCGCCATCCCACAGTAAGGAAAGCCCTTTTCATGGCTATGCTTTCGAACAGGTTCACCATCATATAGCATATCGAAGTTGACCATGGTCTTGGCTGGGTTGACTGCAACACCATAGTCAGGAAACCCACCACGCATGTCGTTCACAAATCTGACTGCCTTGTTTTGATCCAAAGTGACGAGGAGAAAATCGTCAATGAGGCGCAACAGGAGACAGTCTGGTGAATCCAGAAAATCCAAATGCTTTGCTTCGAGATCGGCGTAAAAGTAGTTGCATAGGAACGAGGACAGGACGGAGCCTTGAGGGATACCGACTTTCTGCCTGTAGTACTTCTTCCCCACCTTGACAAGATTCTGTTCAACGTGTTGCTTCAACAAACGCATGAGATCTCCAACATTCTCGGTCCTGCGAAAGGCACTGTCTGAAAAGACAGTGTTCTTCTTTTTTGTTGCCAAGTCGTTTTCGAGGCGTCCCACAAAAGCCGAGTTCTCATTCTCATTCAAAGCAGTGGCGT
Organism: Fusarium sporotrichioides; assembly: GCA_019054645.1. Lineage (NCBI taxonomy): Eukaryota > Fungi > Ascomycota > Sordariomycetes > Hypocreales > Nectriaceae > Fusarium > Fusarium sporotrichioides. Next base: position 10,394,071 of record JAHKNS010000001.1, on the reverse strand, counting down.
GCCATCGCCGGATGGCTTTGGATGAATACTTGTCGTCGTCTATCACCGCTCGTTCGCCTGGCTTGACCTCCACATGTTTCATGATGGTGTACCTGTTTTGGCTAGGCACGGATTTCATGAGCTCGACGACTGCTTCTTGTGGAATAGTATCAAAAGCAGCCTTGACATCAGCCTTGGCAAAATACAGCTTGCCGTGGCCAGGACCCAGCGTTTCTTTAAAGGCCTTAAGCCGGGTGTAAATGTCGCTAACTGAGAACATGGTAGAGCCTAGCTTTGACGGATTGATTCTCTTATTTAGCGGTCAGCTTAAGTTCCGAAGCAGAATGCTTTGCAATCATACCCTTTCCAATTTTAAGAGCGAGTAGATAGGTCCCAGAACGGTGTTGATACTACGGCCAAGATTCCCGGACTTTCCCTGAGCCATAGCTCTTCGTCGCAGGTTCATAATGGGGCGTAATTTGTCACCCTTGGGCAATAGTCGAATCTGGCTGGAGCCCAGATCCCGACTTTGCAGTATCTGGAGCGCCTCATCCAGCTTGACCTCCTCAAACATGTCTACTCTGAGGCCCGCCATAGCAGGCTCTGCAATTCGTCTCCATACCTCGTGACGGAAGTAGAACACTCGATAGCGATGGGTACTGGATTCAGTAACATAAAAATTGTTGCGAATCAGGGGTATCAGGAGTGAGTCAAAAACAAAATAAAGGAATTCGTGGAAAATTTCAAGGCGTTTCTCGGTGTCCGTTCTGTTGGGTTTCTGGGCACCAGAATTATGAGGCTGAAGCCAAGAAATCTCTGCAATCTTGTGTTCTGTTAGTTGCTACTCCGTTCAAGCTTCCCAGAAACTGACCTTTAGGTCCTGCGTTATTTCATGCAAAGACATAGTCTCAAAGCGCCTGAGTCTGATGAAGTGATCAACGTTTCGCATCACAGTTGATTTGTTGTGTTTTCCAACGTCCTCACCTCCCCAGAAACTATCTGGGACGATCCTAGACAAGACTGCTTGACAGAACGACGAAACTTGAGATGACGGTGTGGCTAGTTCGACAAGAGAGTCGTGCTTCGGAAGTGATTGTACCTGTGTGCCGGAAGTTCCTGCTTCCGGATACATCTGAGATGAAGCACGTTTCTGGGTTGACCGCGAGAGTAGGTGTTTTGAAGGTTTTGGCTTTCGGGTTGACATGAGGATCTTCTTGGCCCTCGGCTTTCGACCCCGCGACAATCTATCAAAGACGCAAGGGCAGTAATGCCTCAGTAATTCGGTATAAGAGCATCGGCTATGGAGAATTTGTAGACGCTCCACGAGTCGCTCAACGTCGCCGCGGAGCCGCTTGGGGGTTTTCGGCTTTCTTGAAGCAGTATCTCCTGGTTTGGCCTGGAAGGCGGGAGCAATCTCCTCTTCTCTTGATGTATAGTCATGGAACTTTTGAGAGGTCTTGGTGGGGTCAACTCGAGAGGTAAAGACGTTGTGTAGTCCGAATTGACGAGGAAACATGTACATCATGACTTTGATTACACCCTGATGTTCAGCATCCAAGTTGGCGGAATCTGGGAGTTTGCGACATCTGTTCAATACGTCTGGCCTTGTCAATACATTGAATAAACACATATCCCGACAAGACTTACGAATGTGTTTATAGCCGTCTTGGATAAACCCATTTGTCGTGAGAGACGGCTTGGCATAGAATATCCTGCTTCTCACCAAAGTTATGTCTGTTGGTTTACGCACTTCATACGCCGATCCCTTGGTCAGTGATACGTTACCGCCAGGAAGGTCAAGCTCTGCAAGAGGCACGCCTACGAAAGTCAGACTAGCAAGGCTTGAGGTACATAAATCTTACCTGACAGTTGGTAATAATTATTGAAGCCAGCTTCAACGGCTACATAGATTGATGCATCGACGAGAAGTTTAATCATGATCTCTTCGCCAGCTTTGCCAAGGAGGGCCAGCAGCTGTGGCCAAGGACTTTCCCTGAGTATCTTTACATGAGAATTAGGGTAGGGGCTAGAAACACCCGGGATACTGGTCGTCCCTTGATCGTTTGGACCGACCGATCTTTTGAAGCCGTCGCATAGTATGTGTTTGGGCCGTTTTCCAACGACGTGTGGTTCTCGATGAAAGAGTAGCCATACGACGAAATCCACAATCTAGGTGTATGTTAGTGATCGCTCACCATACGGGAATGCGATACTAACATCATTTTGAGAAAACACAGACCCCGCAATGCCATCTGATAGACTGACGTGAGATTCGTCTCCCCTCTGTGTGAATTCATTCCATTGCTTCTTTCGTGTGTCATCATCATCATTGACATTCTGCTCGTCGGCAAAACAAACAAGTGACGTATCGAGCAGTCGTGACAAATTTCTTTCTAGCTCTCCAACATCGTTCCCCTCGCCAACAGACGCTATTTTCTTCTTTCGAATACGAGAGCGCGGCGGCAGCTTAAGAAGGATATATTCCCTTAACGTAGTGACTTTATCGTAGCAACGATCCAAGAGGTCGCGTTTCACAGGCGTATCACGCAATGTTCTGGCTCGTTTTTGGTCACTTGACGCGTCGGTAGCTTCAAGCTTCCGTTTCACTTTGGGAGACATTATTTCGAAACATTGATGAGCCACTCATTTCGCGTCTTGTATGTTGAAGAAGAACGGTTGGAAATGAACTGTCACGAGGGTGCCACGATGTTGTGTTCAAGATGTGGCTGATGATCTGCTGTGGCGGTCCCTCCTTTAGCCCGGAATGGTATAGTGTCAAATTAGCGTACGGCCGATTCCAGGGGACAAAAAATAGTTAGTGTCCAAGCGTTTTACCCATCAAACTAAAAGACACCACAAAAAGAAAAAGGCATCTCATCCTATTCGACGATAAACGACGATTTCTTCATGCAGTCGTGCCCAATTGCTGGTGCCATTCTGTAAGCAGTTTGCTTTTTGCAGTCTCGAGTTTGTCAGAACTCGCATATTCGAGATACATGTGAAGCTATATGTGGTCTTTCGGTTATTACTGAGTAAACATTTAGGTCGTCTTGGTAATACCCGTTACCTTTTCCACCGAAGACCCCTGACACAGAAAGTGGATTACATTTACCCGCTTGCGCAGGTACAAGGTAAGGGAAGCACAGAAATCTGATGGACATGCACCTGACACAATAGGTGGAAATGGTGACTCGGGATGATTATGTGTATGATCTCATGTGGATTGGGGCAACGCTTGTTCCTGCAGACGGGATAATGTACCTCTCTCTGTACGTGCTTGTCAAAGGACAGCATTGAACACGGTACCACAATGCAAGAACAAGAATTACTGAGAAAACATGTGCAATCTTCCTCGAGCGAAGTGAAGTGACCTGCGAGACAAGCACAAGCAGACAAGCTATTGTCTGTATGGTCATATACCTACCTGACTTAGTACTCCGTATTATGGTGTGCCTCGATGGTGTGATCGGCCAATATGGTTGGCAATATTGGCAAGGGACCCCAGATCTACAACGATTGTCTAGGATCCAGAAACACAGCAAAAGCAATCAAGAGATCAGATGCAGATGCAGATGCAGATATTTCTTTCTTCATCCCTCGTTTGGAAATCAAGTGTCATCAGTGGAGCATTTCCTTCTTCTCAGCTTTCAGCCTTCGGAGCAAGAACCCACAGGGTCCAGTTTATGGCCAAGTTGTTGCACCATGTTTTCGAAGTACTATGGCGATCATCGAAAAACTAGGCAAGAAGAAAGGTTCCCGTCCAAAAACGAACTGTACTTTGTTCTGCTATTCGTTCCCATTCATCATAGCCAACTTGGTTCTCTCTGTCACAAGCATCATCTGCCCAAGGTGTGACCAAGATGCAAAAGGAAACGAGTAAGAGAAAGAGGCGAGAATGAAGAAGCACAGCATCAGGAATAAAAGACTGGAAAACGAATTGAGTAACGTCGAGTACGTGCTAGCCCCCAGGCAATCAACCATTTGTTTCCCCTTGTTGTTGGTGCACTGTACTCAAACTTGTTGGGAGGAAGTCACTGCGCTTTCGTTGTTACATGATCCTAGGTGGGGATCCCCTTGCCAAATATTAATAGATACTATCTACCTGGATGTGAAAGATTGGCGAAACAACCGCTGCTCAGTACGCCAAACAACAAACAAGCCGACAGCCTAGGAAAGTTAAAACTTGTGTTTACCTGACTAGCTCAAGGGGTCAAGAGCCTCAAGATCTCTGGGGAACGGAACGGTGAATCGTCTGGCGGTTATCGCAATTACAGAAAATATCAATACGAACCAAGTTGCCAAAGCGGATGGAATTGAGGCTACTGGATGGCCTGCCACACGAAACGATCCGTGGACTGCAAGGCTAGTACTATGCAGCCACAACGAAACACAACACATTGATTGATCAGATCGCAATGAACCCCTGAGGCTTCGAGGGGAGACAAACTCAATTTTTGGGATCTCTTCTTTCTTTCTTTTCCTTGGTTTATTTTGGTTTGGTTTCAACATGAAGAGAGAGAGAGAGAGAAAAACCCATGTTTTTATTTACTATTATCGCTGGACTGTGGACTGCCGTGTTTTAAGACCAATGTCGCAGGCTCATCCGCTAATAAGAAACGAATGGTCTCGAAGCTTGGAACAGGGGCAAGGGTCATGGTGACATGGGTAGATCTCTTCTTGTACAAAGAAGTGAGAGGTACGGATACCTAGGACCAGGATCAATCAGGACGGCTCGGGAATTGGCGCAGAGGAGAAACACTGAATGTTCCGACTCGCCAAGGCGCGAATAATCCCAAGTTACTCCCGTCAATTGTCCTGGTACAAAAGTCATACAAGAAGAAGCAAGCATATAGGAAAAAGCACATACACCTGCAGAATCTTGGAACAGTTTCCGTCATTGGGCTGTCAGCGCAAATATAGTTTTAGAGGCTTTTCTAGACTGGCAGGACTGGCCATTTGGGGTTCGTTAAACGGTCTTACTCTCTCAGCTTACGAGATTCTGCACCATGAACTGGGTACAACATGCAGAATCACTCACGCAGAGAGCAAAGACATTTTGCGTCTACAATCACAGCAAACACTATATGTACGGATATGTAATATCCTCTTGACTAGATATGCCTGGATCTACATACGCTCCAGTAATAAAAGATCCGCCGCGTGCTCCAGGTCAAGCTCCACCAAAAAGGTTGCCGCCCCATACTCTCGAGCCTACGCCGCAACACTAGAGTTTTAGCAAGTGCTGTAGCGTAGCTGCTCTCGACCGCCAGCTGTTTTGTACCTCTCGAGATATCCCAGTTTTTCTTCTTCCGATCCCTGCACCAAAATTCATTGGTTTCTGTTTCCAACTTTGTTTTTGCTGTCTTTAGCAATGTCGTCGTTCTGACATATTGTCCTCCTTCTCGCGTGATCATTCATCTACTTGCCTCTTGTGAAGCAATTCCATCCATTAGACCCCTATTTCTCCCTGTCCAGGGATCATCCACACTCGAGCCTCACTACGACCCGCTCGCTTTGTGCTGGCTGTTGTGCCCTGAGCTCTGGGCTCTGGTCTGTTTGTTGTCTGCCCGGTCCATTAGATCTTCAGTGGAGGCTCCAGCTGTCAGATAATTATTCTCTCATCTGAACGCACATACATGCAGCTTCGTCCGCTCCTCATTTCCCTGTAAGCCTGCATTGCAGCTCACTGTCTCTTAAGCACCTCCGTCACCGTTGCATCCATTCTCAAAAAATCCGTACGCAGTGCAGTTGCAACGACTCGGAACGGTTGATTCCACCAGAGAGTGCCCACTCCCTCCCGTCCCCTAACCTAACATTCAGACCAGGGACCGGGTGCCCCATCTTGTCCCCCAAGGCTCGAAGCTCACTCGCTCATGGATGGCTCCCGCAGTCCTGAACTGAACCTGTGAGAGCCATTGACATTCTTCCACCCCTGGTGATTAGTTTAGTACCTACCTAGTCTCTACATCCATCCTCTATCTAGACTACAACATAGCACTACACTACACTGCGCTGCACTGCACCGCACCGCACCGCACCCCAAACCGCTGCGCTGCACACTTTCCACACCTATCGAGTGTGCCTCTCGCCGACGCCCGCACCCTCTAAACGCCAACGCATCGATGCTCGCTGCATGGGTCTATAGTCCCTCGACCAGTCGCTCCGCTCGACGAGCCTGACCGATGCTCAGGCCACCATGGACCACGACATGGATATGGCCCTTCACGCGGGCCTCCAAGCCGACATACAGGACGTAGACTCTAACTTTCGAACCCCCAATCTCGAGCCTCACCACAGGCACCAACATTCTCACGATCACGACTACGACCGCCGCATCGACTGCGATACCGATTCCGTACCCCAAGCCTATCTTTACAACCAGGTGCCGAACGGCCACCGTCATCACCTTCCAGACTCTTCTCATTCCGCTGCTCCTACATCACATTTCGACCACAGCATCTACTCCCACGCTCCTGTGCCTCACGTCGACGACCACAACTCCCTTCCCGCGGGTGCCCATCATGCTTTCGACCCCGTAAATCCCGACGACTTCTACAAGAGCTATCGGGAAACGAATCAAAACAACACAGGGTCTCCTTCCGAGGCTGCTGCGGCCCTGCGTCCGTCGTTGCGCTCCAACGGTAATGGCTCTACGCCGAAACATCCTGTTATTTCTAAAACACATGAAAACATGCGTTCAGCGTCAAATCCCGTCGACAACAGACCTGCCCTTCCGGGGTATAAACCTACAGCAGCTCACCCCAGCGTGAGAGATTTGAAAAGACGGTTCGACCAAAACGGTACTACACCATCCTCGATCCCCCGTGCTCCAGCGCATATGGGAGCTGCAGCTAAGACTAGGCATGACGGCGGTGCCAGTCTACAACCGCGAAATGGTGGGACGGGTTACTCCTCGTTGCGTGATGGCAGCAGCAATTTCAGCAAGCAAACGACATCCTCTTCAGCCCGCTCTCAGAGATCAAGATATGTTGCCGAGGACCAGGTGTCAAGTAATTCCCAATCTTTCGCAAGTCGTATAGGCAAACCGCGAAATGCGGTTAGCGGGAACTCAAATGCCTCCAAGTCTTCTTCCAACTTGGCGCCCGAGTCTCCACCACAACAACCGACTTCGTCTTCCATTGCCCCTACATCTTTGCGTTCGCAAGGCCTATTATTCGGCGAGATCCTCCCCGAACAGCACAATTTTCCAGCTCTTGGTTATGGCATTGAGGGCGTCCGCCCAAGGAGGACGTCTGAATCGAGCTTGTACAATCCGTTCGGCCATCAAAGAAGCCTATCTGACCCACCAGATGTCGCCGACCTTGTGTCTCCGGATATCTGGTACCGTAGCCTCAACGGCGATGATAACAACGGTGAGCCGGCTCAAGCTCCACGTCAAAAAGGCCACTCGCGGTCACATAGCGACATACCCAAGTCGCCTTCGATGCCTCCAGCTTCCCGCAAAACGCCATCTCGAAAGCCAACCACCACTAATACAACTGGAGCTGGATCTGGATCTGCCTCTAAGCTTCCACGTTCTGTCAAGAAGCTGAATAATTCAAGCGATTCGGCACCGTCGACACGCTCAAATTCTCCTAATATAAAAAGACCACAGGTCAATGGCCGTACATCGAGGGCAGAGACCCCTACGACTACAACAAGGGCGAAGACTCCGACAACATCAAGGGCGAAGACTCCAACGAGAGCCAAGACACCCACCCAGGGTGGTGCCACTCGAAAAGCCGCACCTCGAAATCTTGTCACGCCAACGAATAATAACCGTCTTCAAGCCAATATCATCGCACCTCCTCCAAAGCTCTCACCTCCACTTAGGAGTTCTCGACCTCGTCAACCTGTTTCTGTGGCTACGACGGCAAGCTCTCGAATGAGGGCAATAGAAAGGGCCAGATCACCAAATCCAGGCTCTGTTCCGCCATCTAGGATTGCGGAGCCATCATCACGACGTGGAAAGATAGCTATAGGACCGATTGATTTCGAACAACGACGAGAACATATCCGACTGGCTTATACCAAGTCCATCCGTGAGAGTCAGGTGCTTGAGGCGAGACAAAAGGCGGCAGATCGAAAGCGGAGGGAAATGGAAGCTGCTGCCGAGGCAAAGGCCGCCAACGCCGGTGCCGCTACTTCTTCTCTCGCGCATTCACCATCCATGACTTCGGAATCAGGTGGTGCAGACTTGCAAGACACCTCTGATATTCCTCCGGTCCCGCCTCTTCCAGAGAGCCACCTGCCTTTACCAGGAGCAACTGTTCGAGAACCAACTTTGGGCTCGGAGATTCCTCATGCTATACAAGTTCAAAACGCATTGAATGCGATTGACCATCAGGATGGTCCAGTTTTCTCAGATGGATATGATGCATCGTATGGCCAGATTCCTGTAGATCCGCTCCGAGAACCTACGCCGTTCATTGACGATCCAACGATGAGTCCTGTGGACATCGCAATGTCACTCCCGCCTGCTTCGCTGATGCTATCCACCAACTCTCAGACAACGCCTCTTGCTGAGCCACTACTCAAGGCTTTCGATTCCCCTACCCTTGGTGTTCCCGGCAGCTTTCCTGCGCTCAGCCCCCCTATCGATGATGTGTCAGAGCGACCTATGAGCGCAGTTTCTGCAACATCAGAGACAACGGAGTTCGATATTGAACCTCAGACGACTCCTCCGAGGTCTGCGCAAACGCCACTTGGGGTTCCCATCACAATTATCAAGCCGCCTAGTCCGCAGACTCAGCGGCCTTCGTCTCCTCCACGGGTAGAGTACCACTACCCGTTCGAGGATGACCCTGATTCGCCGATCCGACCAAAATCCACATCGGTGACGCTTCACGCGAGTGAGGATTCCTCATCTAGGCATCCTGTTGCCAACGACTTTGCAATTCCTGGCTCATTCGGCGCCAGCCTTGACGAAGACGATAACCGCCAAAATACTGAATCTCCTTGCGAAACCACAATAACTGTTCTGCCGCCCAGTGACGACCCACAGCCAGCTGACAAACCCCAACAGACGATTCCTTTTCCAAGGATCGAGCCTGACTATGAATCAGACTGCCAGTCAGAATCAGAATATGGTGAACTCCAGCGACAATACCGCCAATCTCGTGACGATGATGCTGTCACCGACTGTTGCACTGAAGACATGGACGACGAAAGCAGGAAGGAATGTAGGTCAGAGGCGCCATCTGACGATCGAGTATCTTCACACCGGGCCTCCACCTGTGAATCTGTCGACACTAACAACGAACGTCAATATAATTTTGATGAGCATCAGCGCCCCGACTCGACAACAAATCTCATGGTACCGACCTTATCTGCGCCGAATCGAACCAGCCAGCAGTCGACATGGACAGACTTTTCTGTGAACAGTGGAGATGTGTCGCCTGCAGTGCGCTCATCAGTATTTACCGATATCGATGACGAAAACGACTCTGGAGATCACGGCCATGTCACGATTTTCGAAACGACATCCATTCACAGAAACAGCCGTCCTATCAATCGACCTGTTGAAGTTCGCAACAGTCAGCCAGAGCCCCGCCCTTCTGTTGATTCGACCCGGTCGCCGTACCCCAGTCACCAGCTCCCCGAATTAGACACCGGAGATGGCTTTTCAATCCCATACCTCTCCAACAGAGCCAGCAAGAGCTTCTCATATTTCCCGTCGCCGAATCACGAACCTCCCCCGATTCCAGCTTCAACTGCAGGCTCTACATGTAACTCACAACGGGCATCTGGTGTCTATTATGAACAGTCGCAAAGTGGAAGCACATTTGTCAGTTCGGAACGAGGATCAGAAGATTACATCCCCATGATGACAACCCCTCAGTCGATGGATAACACCTCCTTGTCAGCAAGCAATCAGTATTTTGCCGATGCGACCACTTTAAATGGGGATGCAGCCTCGGAGACGTATGATAAACAGGGCCTGACAGATCAAGAGAAGCAACGGCTGACACAGCGTCGCAACATTTTGAAAGAACTGGTCGACACAGAGGCGGTTTTCGTGCGCGATATGAACATTGTAGAAGAGATCTACAAAGGAACGGCAGAAGCTTGTCCCAAACTCGACGGTAACACTGTGAAGCTCATCTTCCGAAACACGGACGAAATAATTGCGTTCCACACGGCCTTCTTTGCTCAGATCAAGGAGGCGGTACTCGCAGTGTATATCATGCAAGGACGGCGGTCAGCGCTTGCTAGAGAAGGCTCCATGATGTCAGAGCCTTCTCAGTTCAATCCTGCTGATGTCGATGATTCCAAGGATCGTTCTGTCCTCATTGGGCCTATTTTCAAAGCTAACATGGAGAGTATGAAACTGGCACACGAAGGCTTCTTGAGGAACAGTGATGGAGCAGCCAAGCGACTCATCGACATACAAATGGATCCCACGGTCAAGGTGTGGCTCAACGAATGCAATGAAGTTGCAAAAGACTTGACAGCTGCCTGGGATCTGGACTCTCTCCTGATCAAGCCGATGCAGCGGATCACCAAATATCCCAACCTCATTGGGTCATTGTTACACCATACCCCTCCGGACCATCCTGATCACCAGGGTCTCATTGACGCCAAAAACCTTATCGAGGAAGCCATTATCGAAATCAACAAGACGAAAAAGAACTTTGAACTTGTGGGTCAGATCGTAGGTAGGAAACGAAAGGAATCCGATGTCAAAGCAGGTTTCGCACGAGCATTTGGTAAAAGAGTCGATAAACTTCAAGCGTCAGGTGCTCGTCAAACTGACGATACTGAGTATCAAAAGCTTAACGAGAAGTTTAACGATGATTACCTACGCCTACAAGTTGTTCTTAGGGATGTCGAGTTCTATACCAGGCAAGTGTCGGCGTACGTACATGAATTCTTGCAATACCTCTCCTCCATCGAGTTGGTGATGCGGCTTCAGCCGGGAAACTATCCTGAGCTCGAAAGCAAGTGGGTTCAGTTCAATATCTCTATACGAGATCTCGAAAAGATTGCACTTGAGGATCACGTAAGTAAATCCTATGGGAATCTATTGTTGCACCCGTACTCACCAGTAATAGTTGGCTCAAGTTCGAAAAAGTGTCATTGAGCCGTTTGAACATGTCATCAAGGCTTACGGCAATCCATCACTGGCAATGAAGAAGCGCCAGAAACGCCGCATCGACTTTGAGCGATATGAGCAACTGAAGCGTGCAGGCAAGAGTATCGATGCGAAACTCAATGAACAGGTTGAGCAGTACGAGGCCCTGAATGATACACTGAAGAAAGAGCTTCCAAAATTGTCTTCTTTAACTGAAAAGGTGGGCCATATTTGTCTAGGCAACTTCATCAACATCCAAACAACTTGGTATGGCATCTGGAAGGACAAGATGAAAGTTGTTTTGGGCGACTGTCCCGACATACCAGATCTAAAGGAAGTCGTGGCGACCTTCAACCGGGACTTCCCTTACGCTCAAGAACAGCTATCCAACATCGGTATCCTCAACCCTATGTACCGGGGTCGGGTTTCCCAATCAACTACACGGAGTACCGATGAGTCATCATCTCTTATGATGCGATCGCGTCCATCTGAGAGTGGTTCACGAGGTCGAGGCCTTTCAGTGAGCAGCGAGAAGGTACCAGGTGTCCCAGCTACAGACTTTACAAAGCGTCACAGTGGCTCTTATTCGGCGTCGCCGACTGTGATTACGGCGGGAAATATTCCTAGTCCACACCAGTATTACTACCGCGACCACTATGCGGGCATCAGCAACCACCAGCAAGGCACGGCATCCCCTATATCCCCAGAACTCGCGGGCAGTGCACGATCTTTCGCTGCGTCCACGAGACCAAGCACAGGACGAAGCTTCGATTCGGGTGGAGTCCCACGACAGAGTTCAGAATCATCTACACAACAACTTCGAGACTCACAAACCACCTATAGCTCTCATAATCAGTCTCAATCTCAGGAGAGTCGGCGATTCTCTGGGCTTTTCCACTCAGCATTGCCGCCAGCTGATGGACCGGAGGACAGTGCTCGATCGTCTCGAGCCTCCTCTAGGGAGCGCGGGCCGGTAGATGATGGGTATAATGTACTCTGGCTGGCTGCATCGCTCTTTGAATTCAATATCGCTACGACAAAGCATGAAGCTGGCTACCCGTATTTGATATATCAAGCTGGCGAGGTAAGTAAAATCGCTCAACGTGTGGAGCTCAACGCTCAGAGGCTGACTCCTTGTCTAGATCTTCGATGTACTTGGCGAGAAAGGAGAGCTCTGGTTGGCGAAAAACCAGGACGATCCAGACGATCGAGTCGGATGGATCTGGTCCAAGCACTTTGCCAGGCTCGCTGATTCATAATTACAGTCACCAAAGCCTCAGCACGGAACGCTGATCCCCTCAGCCACTTTACTTTTCGACGATTGAACTATGTAACGCATCAAACCCATGCCAGGATTGAAGATCGGAGCCTGGGCGTTTATTCCACTGATGCGTAATTCAGACCTACAACAAAAGAAAAAAGAGGACAGTTCGGTTATGAAAGCTGTCCCTGTTCACCTGCATCTTCAGCCTTTCCCTTTCACGCCTTCTCTTTCTTGCCTTTCCTTTAATGTTGGCTTCCGTTTATTCTGGACCTTGACATTTGGCCCTGTGTTAATCGATTCAGTTTTCATTTGTTTGGACTTGTAATTTTGTATCAGCTTTTCTCATCGTCCTCGAGGGAAAGGGTTGGAGCCATGAGGGTGGAAAGAGGGGCACGGCTCGGGGACGGTTATTTCAAATTCAAAGAAGGGAGCCCGGCGTTCAGAACAAAATACCAACAGCGTATGTAAGATTTCGGAGGGTGCAGAAACAAAGGGGAACTTATGCGGGCAGGGCTCGCACTGCTTCTATGAATGTTTTGCTGCTTGTGTTAGTAGAGGAGACTTGGGAAAGATTCGTTGATTATCGAATGAAATACCAGGAATACATGATTAAACTAAACTTTGGCACGCCTCATTTGAGATGAACGGTAAAACGATTCGATGATTGATGATCGATTTCGATTGAGTTAAACGGTCTGTAGGCGTCTTTCCAAAGTGATTTGTTAAAGATTATACTACATAACGATACTCAGCTTGCAGAGTATTTCCAATCCATACCTACTATTCACATTCAATATCCAAACTACATAGGTACGCTAACATGTGGCTTTGCACTAAGCTCCAGGTGAAGCTAGGGGGGGAGGTCCCCATTTTAACCCACTGCCCCCATCTAAGCTTCCATCGATCCCCCGCCCTTGCAGTAGGCAGTTGACCCTAGAATAGAAAGAAGGGCACCTACGCTCTCCTTCCTAGATCATACCCTTCTTACGACTGCTGACTATTGTACCTCCATTAGCGCGGATCAACTGTGAACCCCAAGACTGACTTGTCCTCATTATTCGTACTCTTGTCTGCATTCAACTCGGGCATGTTCCTAATGCCTCTCGCAAATACTGCCAAGTCTCTCGCTTGACTTCTACCCCTGGAAGAACAGAAAGCTTCGCATTAAGGTACACCATTCCCTGCGTCCCATGACCCACATTACACGCCATGCCCGCGACAAGCTCGCTAGAAGAGCAGGCAATCGATCGCGAGTACCCGCAACAGCAACGACAGTATCATCGCCGTCATCAGGAACTTGAACCAGAACAGCCGCAATTTCATTTCCGCGATTCCAACCGTAGCGAAGCTGAGCGTCAATCTCAACCTGATAATCAGCAGGATACAGGCTCACGGTCGTATTCACAGCAGCATTTTCGTCCCCAGAATCCATCTCCTTCTCATATACAGTCTAATACTCGACTCGTGGTCCCATTTGTGTCTGGTGTCCGCTCCATCTCACCCTCGTCTTCCGTTTCGCCTCTGCCGACACCTTCGATATCTCCTTCGGCTTCTGCCGTATCCATTGATGCACCATACTCCTCTCGAGGTCCTTCGCCCATCCAAACCCCCTCTCCAACGAGTGCTGAGGCTCACGGCAGCCATCCTCAACGAGAGTCCTCCGAACACAACAGCTCCGAACGAGGCAGCGCAGCCAGCTATAACTATTTACATCGAGAGCGCAATTCGTCCAATATGGCCAGCTGGTCAGGACAGCCTGCTATCAGGGGCAACTCTGAAGCAGTGCGCATGATTCTATTGAGTTTTGTCACAATTGGCATAACGTACGTTTACTTCCTGCGAATCGACTTTACACTATGTTGAACGGGTTGTTCTCTAACATTCACGCAATTAGTTTCACATGGGGTATTGAAATGACTTGTATGTGCTCAATTGCATCATGATATCATGATATGTGTTGCTAAAAGTTCATCAGATTGCACGCCGTATCTTCTCAACCTTGGTCTAACCAAAAGCAATACTTCGCTGGTATGGATTGCCGGCCCTTTGTCGGGTCTTGTAGTTCAGCCTGTCGTGGGCGTCATTGCAGACGAAAGCAAGTCCAAATGGGGACGTCGAAGACCGTTGATGGTTATTGGCTCCATTATCGTTGCTATTAGCCTCTTGATTTTAGGTTTCACGCGTGAGATTATCGGTTACTTTGTAACCGACGAGGAGGCTGCGAAGCGACCCACGATAGTCCTGGCTGTGTTAGCCATCTATGTTGTCGATTTCGCCATCAATGCTGGTACAGTTCGGTTCCATACGATTGACGGGTCAAAACTAACATAACTCTAGTAATGTCGTGTTCAAAGAGTCTTATCGTGGATACTCTACCGATTGAGAAGCAACAGTCGGGGGCGGCTTGGTGTAAGTCAATGTCCCTTGGTTTGAACTGTGTGTAAAGTTAACATGTGTCCACAGCAAGCCGCATGTCCTCCATTGGCCATATGATTGCGTACGGGGCTGGGGCGGTAGATCTTGTAAGCATTTTTGGGAAAACACTGGGCGATACACAATTCAAGCAGCTTACCGTCATCTCAACGGTTGCTCTCCTGGGCTCAACGGCGCTCACGTGCTGGGCTGTTACGGAACGTGTGCTGTTAACCTCGAAACCTGCCAAACATGAGGGCCGTTTCAAGGTCTTCCGCCAGATCTGGTCGACACTACTCAACTTGCCTCCTCGCATACAGGCTATCTGCTGGGCACAGTTCTGGGCTTGGATCGGTTGGTTTCCGTTTCTTTTCTACAGTACCACATGGGTGGGCGAGACTTACTTTCGCTACGATGTGCCTGCTGATGCCAGAAAATCCGAGGATACCCTGGGTGCGATTGGCCGCATAGGAAGTACTGCACTGGTCATGTACTCCTTGATCACATTCGCGGGTGCTTGGGTTTTGCCTATGTTGGTTCAATCACCAGAGGACAATGCCTTTACCCATCGACCTCCTCAAGCCATTGCAGGCCTCTTGACACGCTTCAACAAGGTGAAACCTGATCTCTTGACAGCGTGGGTGTTTGGACACCTGATGTTTGCTGCGTCCATGGCCTTGGCGCCATTTGCAACTAGCTTCCGGTTTGCAAC
The DNA here is from genome assembly GCA_019054645.1 of Fusarium sporotrichioides. Classification (NCBI taxonomy): domain Eukaryota; kingdom Fungi; phylum Ascomycota; class Sordariomycetes; order Hypocreales; family Nectriaceae; genus Fusarium; species Fusarium sporotrichioides. The sequence goes on along the minus strand of JAHKNS010000001.1, from coordinate 10,378,630 downwards.
AGTTTTGGTGTGTCTCTGTGGCATGTAAGTTTGACCAATCTCGAAAACCTGTACGTATTATTAACAGAAGTATTCAGACCGTGGACGTTGGCCATGTGGGCTCCAAGTGCCTTCCTCGGCGTCGAGGTCAACAAGATGAGCGGCGAGACGGGGGCAGACGGTACCTATCGCCGTATCTCAGACGAGCCAGATATCGAGCTTTCCGAGGTCAGCCGTAACGATGCGCCTCTGCACTTAGATCATGGTGCAGAGGTCGACCTACCTTCTACAGCTTCAACAGGCGAGTTGTCAGGCATCTACTTCGGTATTCTCAACATCTACACTACCCTGCCGCAGTTTGTAGGCACATTCATCTCGACCATTGTTTTCGCCATTCTTGAGCCTGGTAAAAGTCCCGAGTTGGCAGACGATGCCAAAAAGCAACCTGATCCAGATGGTCCGAACGCGATTGCGGTGTGTTTGTTCATTGGAGCCATGAGCAGTGTGGTTGCGGCACACGTAACTCGAAAGCTAAAGGTTATGTGAGTTTTAGACTAAACGCTTGTCTTGTATTATCAGTCTCGTCTGTTTACATGCTGGTCTGGATATGGCAATGGTGTTGGCGCAGGTCAGGGCGAATATAGATTTTGGATTATATGAGGTTATTTACAGGATTGGACGCTTGATTTTACAATATTTAGACATGACGATATCAATGTCACGTAATATCAGCTTGAATCGCTTTCTGGTTGGGATCCGTATGTTGGGATCGCGACGATGCCGTTCATATATAAGTCACGAAGAAAAGATTTCGCAGGGGGTATCCTTAATAACTCCAATGCTGCCTCCTACTCCTCTGCCGCTAAAACCTCGATACTATTGCAATAATAGAGTCGTGAATAGATATCACCGTGTACTTCAGCCAGTGCATGCACTCTCTTTTATTTGTCCTTCTCGTTCTCGGCCTCGGAGACCTTCTCCCACTCATCCTCGGTGCTGACGCTCGATTGTGTCCCTGTCGTACCACCACGCTGCTTCACCTCACCCTTTGACTCGATGGGCTCGAGTCCAGCAGCAGCGACGTCGGAAACCACGGGAGGCGCCTTATTCGGGGCCGGCGTCTCGACTTCTGTTTCGGTGTCGTCGTTGTCGTCATTTCCTGAGGCTTCCTTGGCCAGCTGCTCCTGCTTCTCCCTCTCCTCCTTTTCGCGTTGCTCGCGCTGGGCGATGGCCAGCTCTGCAGCGAACCAATTCACGCTCCACCACAGACCGCCGCATAGGATGGAGAGGATGACGCAGTGGATGTTGTATGTAGCCAGCAGGAGGCAGAAGAGGACGGTTTGCAGGGCGGCGAAGGAGGCGTTGGCGGCCTTGAGGATTGTGGGCGTCGGGCCCGGGGTGAAGATGTCTTCCCAGAGCTTGACGATAAAGGCTGACATGGTTGATGATGTATCGCGGGGTCGTTATTGACAAGTGGGGGTAGGTGGTTGATGGATTTTCGCGCGGCGGCAGGTATGAGTAAGAATAGATAGTATGTATGCTTTGTCGCAAATGAATACTGAGACTTTTTTGTCTGGTATGTAACGAGATGAACCAAGAAGTTATTTGCTCGTGATAGTCTGCTGCCTTTGTTTTTGTTTTTTTTTCTTCCCCTTCGGTTCGACGTCGTATTCTCGCTTCTTCTTGTTTAAGTAAGGACAGAAGCGGTCGCTGCCTGGCGACCACTGTACACTTTTAACGTCGCAAACAGCCCAACCAGCTTCGTCCGAGTGTTCTGTTCTGATCTGCTCTGATCGAGTAAAGAAACCGTGTTCTCCGTGAAGTAAAGAATAGAGGACAGGTTTGGTTTTCTTCTTCTTTTCTTCACACGTCGGAGGCGGGGGGGTTATTGATTAACTGGGCTTATGTTGTATCGTAGGTGAATACAATGACGACAGGTGGTTGGTTCTTAGGCCACGAATGACCCAGATCGCGTGCCGGGCTCTTATTGGATTACATAAGGGGTCATGGCTTTGGTGATCTAAGGTAGTGTTCGATATGATGACCTCGTGACTGGAAATGATGATGCGAATTGTCTGTATTACCAGAGAAAAATAGTTCTTGGGCTTGTTGCTTTCAATCACGAGTTTGTGCTTGCTGTTTATTTCTTTATGCTGGTGAGTAGTCATTCTCTGTGATGGATGTTTGATTCTCGTCATGTGTATTGAGCAAACAAAGCATGTAAAAAGAAAAGTCGATATTGAGATCACTATCTAAAGACTACACTGCGACGAAATCCATTACCTGGGACATAAATAATATATATTAGCAATAGAACATCGTAAAAGACAAGAGGAGAAAAGTAAACATGTATATTCAACTGAAGATAGTTATCACATATCCTGAAGCCAACTTACCCTATACTTACTATCAACACCACGCGAACTATGGATGAACATCACCACAATTTCCTGCAAGACCTATCTCATCGAGTTCGCTCGGAAAGATCATGCTATTATGTGGGATATGGGATGTGAGGTCAGCGAGCGAGTGATTTTGTGTGGTACTTTGAGTTTATTAATTCATGAGTCGAGATGATGCATTAGAGACATCACCACGTTCAGCGTATGCATGCAGGATGGACTGCAGCCTTGGGAATTTTACGAAACAATTGAGGCAAGTATACAGCTTAGACTAACTGATGAGATTGTTTCGAACTCATCTGAACTTCAGTTGCTATCATAAACACGTGAGTGTACCGACAAGGACTGAGCAGATCAGCCTTACCATCCAAAAACTGGCCGACATTTGACCATTTTAGGTGTATCAAGTAGATATAACCCAAGTTCCAAAATATCCGCTTACTTGACGTGATTGTGAGCGGAATCATCCGTCTGATCCTGATCCTTCAATGATCCTGATACCGTACACAGCCTCAAAAAGGCATAGGCCCCCAGAAGGCACCACCCCATCGTCTTATGAAGAGGAGCAGACTCACAGCCACCCCCGTAATACATAGCTCTGCCCCTGCTTAGAAGAACCAACTCTGGTTCGACGAGTTAACCGCCGAGGGGGCCACACGAATTTGAGAAAAGATTGGCAAGAGAAGATAGGTTAAAGTCTTCAACACTTGGCCCCCCTCCTTCTCCCCTTGAGTCTGCATCCAACTCACTGGGATACTGCATGGCCTCACGGCAGGGCCTGCCCACTTTGACTCCTCAAACAAGGCACCGTTGAGAGTCGAGACTTGATGTAGCGCACGTGGAAAAAAGAAAGCTGCGGCCACTAGAGGCGAGAAACGCACGAAGGATTCGTGTTGGTGGTTCCCCTTCGGCCCACCCCTCACTGCTTGCACTGCACCGTACCGCGGATGCGGGTAAAGAAACAAGAAAGAGGACAGCAATAGGGGCTTAAGACGGCAAAGGAACACTAAAGTAGTGACGGGCAGGTCCGGAACGAATACCGAGACTCCTTTGCCGTCGTCGTCGAGCTAGTGGCTTGCCACAATGGCATCAGACAGCACTCAACGCTCCTGTATGCGCATCATTTTGTTGGATTCTGTGGCAAAACGAGGATCTAACATCATGAGAGAGCATGGACTCTTGACGTCGGTTGATCAGAACTTTCTATGACAGACTGTCAGTACAATAGCCTTTTCATCTAGAGTTTGTGACCCAAGCTCCTTGCCGTTCATGCACTCACCACGCACCAAATTTGATGGATCATTTAAGCTCCGCCTTGTCTCCTTGAACATAGCTTTACTCTCTTCGTCCCATCATCAGTTTCAAAAGGTCAAGTGTAGATCGTCAGGAACAACGCTATGGTCATCATGATAACAAAACGACTGCCGGAAATATCCGCCAAGATCTTTCAAGATTGCTTCGACGCATGGATTCGATCCTAGAGGAGCCGGACCATGGTTCTGTGAAGAAGTTGCCCTGACATTAGATTGGCATTAGTTAGGGCTACAAGTGGCAGTGCCAGTGAGCAGGGTCATGTCATTTCAGGTTTTACACACTGACTGTATGAGTGTTCTCCAGGTGTTCCTCGGGTGAAGGTTGAGAACGCATGTGCAACCAAGCTTTGTAGACTAGACCAGCAATCCAGAATCTACCTAGACTCAAGTCATGTTACGAAGACTCGGCATTCGTTCCAGACATATAGACTCGACAACAACATAATGCGTTGTACGTAGGGCGTGGATAAGAACGATGTCCTACCAAAGTCCCGAACAGGCTAAGAGCTCGACATATTTCGCTTACATGCACGAAAACGAATTGGTGTCAGTGCTCTTGGCAACGACGTACCATTATTTTCTTTTCTTCTCTGATAGTGTGAAAAAGAATTCACACATCAAGTGTTTCACTAATCAACACTGCCTCGCAACTCATACGATGCAAGGAAACAAGCTCATCATATTTTTGAACGTTGTATCGCAGTTTGGGAGTTGGAACCATGTTATTAGGCTCAGGGATTAAGCACTGCGCAGCCAGCTCGGTCCCGAGAAAGTCGGTTATGACCAGGATGCCGAGTGATCAGCAACATGAATACCCGTACCGTTGGGTTGTCCTTGTCCTTGTGGACGACTCACAGAGACGACCATCCCGGCACTTACATCACAACGACTCAGGGCCAGATATTCAACATGAAAGAGAGCAGATTAAACGTCAAATGTGAGTTTATTACCAACCCGACCTTCTGCAAATGTTCTCTAGTGCATGCTAAGGTTTCCCCGGCGCCGGAGTAGCCGTTAAAGCTAAGCTTGTAAGTATCTCGATGTACTGTAAATGGACATAGCGGTCATGAAACCAGACCAGGACCCTTGTTCTCGAAGTGATCGGGAGGGGATTGCGGTTTTGCTTTGACAGTGGATGTGAACGTCAACTGCTAATGGGAACTAGTCGATCTTCAACATATGGCCAGCATGCGTCTTGAGCATCCACTGCCGAGGCCAGGTAGCTTAACTGATATGGTATGGACAGCCAGCCTGTCACGATGTTTGCTGGAACTCGCCGAGTCAGGTCAGACAGAAGTCCCTTGCTTTTGGCTTCAACCGACTCTAGCTTCATTTCGTCATTGCCTGGTATTAGAGGATTGGCGGATGAAACTTGCAACGCTCAACACAGCACTCCAATTGCAACCGATCAGCGAATCGGGATAATCACGGCGTTATGGAGAAGCCGTGATCTCCCCAGGCATTTGGAATAGGTACCACAGTCTCCAAGATCCAAGTCCAAGTCTGCCTTGCCCTGTGATGTTGGTCCTTACGCCCACCCTCGGACTCGGACATCAATGCACAAGCCCTTTGATACTGAAAGGGCATCGATCGTCTCTCTAGGCAGCGACATAAATCAATCTACGCCGATTCCACGAGCTGCAGCAGTAGCTTCGGGTCAACTGAACACCCAGTTTGGCCCGCGTCAATGCCCAGCCCAACTAGAAGATGAAGACAACAACATGTTTCGACCGGAGGATATCGCGGTGTGATCTAGTGCTGTAAGGGATCGCAGCCGTTTCGCTGATCCTTTCCCTAGGGCTGTTTCCGGGGAATTTCTATAGAGTCACGGAACCGTGGCCTGTCTGAAACATTCGTGGCGTCCTCAAATTGTGTGCGCGTGCTTTTGGTTTGACGGCTCTTCGAGTCGACGTCTTAGCTTTTAGACTTGCGTCAAAACGAAGGGTAGGGTGGGGATGCCGCGCGCGTAAGTTGTTAGTTCAGTGAACAGTACTGGACAGCTACCAAGCTTCAGACCAGACACAACAGCTCTGAGACTAGTTCTTGTTGGCATCGTTTGACTACGTTTCTTGCAAGCTATTAGGCTCATTGCAAGAAGAAATTCCGGACCGGTTGATAGATGCTCAACGTGCCACGCTCTTGCATACAAAACGGGCTGAGCTGTCTCTATATGGTTAGCGTTACCCCTAACTTGATTGAAGCTTGGCATGAATCAACAACTCATGAGCGTTTATAGGTATGCGTGTCTAGTATCTATAAGTTATACGTAAGTAACAGTAACAGTAACAGTAACAGTAACAGAAGCGCAAATCCATGGGTCGAGCTAACATGCCGTACCAAGTGATGATATCTTGGACGTAATGTTTCTCCACTGACTGGATGCGTGCAAAGAAAGCTGTCACGGAGACAAGATAGACAGTTGTGTTGATGACCAGAGTAAGAATCTACACATCAAGAACTTGTTTCGAAAACTTGAAAATTCAACCGACAAAGTGGCTCAAATTGACACAAAGTCCCTCTTGGTGAAAGGGGAAAAATTGTGACGTTCGCTGGCTCATCCCGCTTTGGTCACCACCTGAACTTGCATTCTGAATCATGATATCAACAGAGGCCCGCACGTCAATTTCTCGAGCGTGTCATTCTCGGTAATAGTGACGGTGAGCAAGTATAAAATGCGCATGTAAGATTTGACATGAGTGAGTGAGCTGCCATGCAGGGATCTGGTTCTATAGCTATTTTTGCGACGTCTCAAAGCAAGCAAGTATAATATCGTAAGAGGCTGTGCAATGTTTCAAGCGAAGATGAATAACATTGCCAATGAAACAGCGGTAGTTGTTGAGTCTGTGAGACTGAGACGAATTTGAGTGATTGACCAACTGCTCGAGCTCTGCCAAGTTCGATTCGATGATGATGCTTGAGCCATATTATCGCTTGGGGGCTAAAAGTGAGCAAAAACCTGCAAACCACGAGCAACGTGATGAAGTTTGCCAGCCAGCATAGACCCAGAAGACAGTCACACCTAGTGTTTCTTTGGGTAAAGCTGTGATTCAAGTGAATTCTTCCGATTGGGTCCAAACAGTCGGGGGCCAAACGCTAAGGCTGTTGATCCACGTCAATGTCCTTTTGTCCCACTGCGCCCTTGGGGCTAGGACGATCCCCGCTCCGCCTCCCGTTGGCAAGTCTTTGCGCGCCTGTCATCGATGTAACATCGGCGATTGGGTTGATTAGACGCTTCCAGCGTCTTAGCCAATCAGAATAGGTCCTATACGAGCAGCTATATGCCAAGCCTGAAGAGCCCAAGCCACCATCTGTTGTCGGGATGCAGGTGGAGCTACCAGTTCAGCGTCGCACCCGCTCAGGGCTGTCATGGTGCATCGGTCCGATGCATGCTTGAGTCCGCCATTTTGGATCTGTCATTCTGGTCCATGACCATATTAAGCTTGCAATAGTCGTTGATCTGCAAATCAGAATCGGCCGAGAGTCCAAATCGAGGTCTCGTAACAAACCTGTGGGTTGACGATGAGGAGAGAGAGAATCACGACGAGGCGAATTTCATCACTGCACAAAAGCGACCTGACACTGAGCTGATAGACAAAGAGATGGAGGGTATACAGATTCCCGGTGATTACCCGAAACGGAAGTCTGATTTATAGACTTTCGCGCTTAGAACAACATATGGCAGCCCTGTGGTTGCTTGCATGAGCCTATTTCTGTCACCTGCGGCCTGCCTGTACGGCACTGTAGGTAGGTACGTACCTACTGCCACGATATAACGTGTACAGCAGGTATGTGTTGAGAGTAGATAATTGGATGACAAGGTGCCAATGGGGGCGAACGTGTATAGTAAGCAAGCGGTAGGTAGACAGGCAGGCAAGCCAGGGGACCCCTCTCAGGAAAAGGATGAGGAAGTCGAAGCGATCATGGGGCTGTGCTGTGCGTGATGATGATACTCATCCGCGTCGACGATCCTAGGCTGTTGTGTTGCATTCTGTAGGTAGGTATCTTTGGAGCGGGGACCCAGTTGTAAGAGTGAAAGCGACGATGATAAACACGGACAAAATCAACCAAGGTCCTGAATGGTATGTACCTAAGGTACAGTAAGCAGGTGGGAAAACTGCCGGGTTAAGGCTGTAACCTATCCGTATCCCGGCTGATATTGGATTAACGTTGGAAGCCAAGAGTCGGCCGCCCACTGGCAGGGAACATAAGAGAAGGGAAGGAATGATAGAGGGCCCAGAGCCTGTCGCCATTCAATTGCGCGGCAGCGGGGAATTAGGGAATTAGGGAACAGGCGACATGGAGGCATGGAGGCATGGTTTGTTCATCCTTCTAGCGCAACATCAGTTGGTTGTGCCTGCCTGTCAAATGGCGTCTAAGCATGGAATGGATATCCGTCAGTTGTACCTGCCCTACAGTCGACAGCCCAGCCCAGTAGCACCTTACAGAGTACCCCTACCTACCTGACTTAGGGTGCTCCTCCCGCATCGCTTGTGCAGGCAAACCCATCCTAGGCGCCAAAAGCGGAAGGCGTCTACGATTTGGCATGCACCCGCTTCTAGATCAGAGACTCGAAATGGCTGCTTTGCAACCAGCATATCCACGGCATTGGACTCCGCGAGTCATCTCGACAAATTCCACCACACAACACGGCATTCGAATCCACGGCATGCCTGATTAGCGGGCGCGTCTCTGAACGAGCCCCCGGTCGATGGGTACATCAGGGCACTACACTCATCACCCACGCTGTAACTTACAGTACTGTTACTGCTACTCTAGTGTATCTGTACGGTCACATCGGATGGGGGTACTTCCGACCACCCTCCCCTTTCCCCTCTATACTACCATTATCTTGTCGTTTTTCTCTGACCCTTGGATCGCTCGTGGACCGCTCTTTTCCATCGTGAGCCCGCGACCTTGGCCCTGGATTTGCTATCGACCCGCCATTTGTTGTGTTCACAGGACCGTTGGCCTATCTTATCGCTTAAGTTTTGGATGGCCTGCCGAGACACCCAGAACTTACACGACGAACCATTCTTGGCAGTAGACAGGCCAGTCAAACTCTCTCGGGACATGTCATGGCCGTGTTATTTCCATGACCAGTCTAACTTGGAATTGATGATGTGGGTTGAGATTCAGAGTTGATGAGACTGCGTGGCCCCTACAGTGCAGTGTGCCTGGGTGCTGTACGTGCCAGTCTTCTTGGCGAAGCGGGAGCAGAATTGCATCCCGCTCTTTTTCTGCTCAATCTATTGGGTCGAAAGTGCCTATATCATGGATTGGGCCTCAGAAGGGAACGGATAGCAAGCTGCGTTTTCCGCACAGCCAAGGAGACGGCTCCTTCTCGTCTGTATTAACCGTTCACTCGTCGAACGTGAACAGAGAAGCGAAGCGCAAGGATCTGAATCCTACGGCTTCCTCAGGATTCTTCCCGCCTTTGTTCTGTTGCCTCTGTACATACATGCATCTCTGCTTCCAAGGAAACGTTCGATAACCGTTTTCCCGTAGACGTCAGTCAACTGCCGTCTGCAAAGCATAACACGCATGGCTTGCGTTTCTTTGCTTTTCACGGCGTGCCAAACTTAATGTCCAAATAAACACAATACACAGGCTGACATGACACAATGTTCACGATACTTCGGATAAGAGAACAGCAAAAGAAAAATGCCAATGATACCCGTGTCTCGGTCTTGAGACCACGAGACGCATACGCGAATATAGGCGATCGTTAGGGTTGATACGCAGTCAGATAGGCAGAACAATAAATCCTCTGTCAAAAACAGCCCGAAGCAGAACAAGTCACTGACGATTCTGACGTATCCTGGATCGCGTCGCGCCTCTCTACCCTTTCATCGCTCGACAAAACTGGTCTGGTCAGGTATTATTATTCCAAAATACCCGCCAAGTGCGGCTCCTGCTCTAGCCCAATCTCAGAACGTCGCCTGTCGTCTCATAATGCCGGTCCTCTCTTCACTTGAGTTATGAGTAGGGAGTCTACTGGGAGTGATTGATCCATGGGCCCGCTTGACTTGGAGGTGGAAGAAAGAGCCCACCCATTTGGATGGAGCCTTCAAGGTGGGTTAGGTGCGCGCGCACTCTCCCACTCATGCCCCCATGTCAGCTAGCCGTCGTATGGGTACCTCGATGGCCTGGTAGGGCCATCGACATGGGTTCTAAACACACTGCTGGTCAACTCGAAAAGAGCCTATCAATGGGTGCTTCTTTTTTCTTTCCCCGCTACGCCCCATACCAACGCCGTGACCACCACAGGTCCCTTAGACGATGGCTCACTTACCTACTAAGTTAACGGATCTCTCATTTCCAACACGCCCCCCCAGTCCTTCATACTCCAAGCTTTGCTCTTTCCCCCATCACTCTTGTTCCCATGGTGCCACTCCCGCAATCATTTGTTATCCTTGCCAACGGCATGTTTCCTTATTGCTCAGCGTACGCTCCACGCAGCACGCTCCATAGCACTGCAATTCAGACCCTGGTCATGTACTGCCCTGTACCCATGGCTCCATGTCACTCCAGTCTTCAAGGAGGGTTCTCTGTCAGTTCCTTCACTTCGTCATGCACGTTCAACGGAAGGATAGTGTACTGCCCTCTTCATATAAGTCGGCATCCTGTCCCTGGTCGTGTTTGGGGCTCAGAGGTCCATAGATAGATCAACGTTTAAAACCAAGCTTCGATACTTTCTTCATCCTAAACAACTACACAAGGCATTCTTATAATCCCCGATCCCTTGCCCAGCTCACTTATTAATCGCATCGGCGCCTCGCATCAACAAGACTCAATCCTTTATCATCGGCTTCATAGCTTCTCGCTTTTCCGTATGTCTCAATCCGAGTTTCTTTACCTTCCCCCGTCCCCTCCATCCTCAGTCAAGATGGACTCGACCTCAACAGAAGGAAACCGTGACAACCTGAGCTCACCGCCCGCCAGATCTATTGTCAGTAGTCAGGTCTCTGTTAGCGGAGAGTTTGTACTCGGCTCGAATATCAGTACCTCGCCACAGACTCACACACTTGGGCTATCCCACCAACCCTCGGTTTCCTCGCCAAACCATTACTCATCACCCACCCCCTACCTCAGCACGTCAAGCGCCGAGTCTTCTTATCTACCCACACCTGCCTCTCAATCATATTCTCAGTTTCCTACATTGGCTTCGACCGGTGTTGACTCAACGTGGAATCATTCAGACCAACTGCAGGAGGGGTCTAGGCCATCTCTTCCCCATTCACACCAGAGCCACCACCATTTAGCATCAGATTGCCGTCCGTCAGGAAGATCAGCCAGTATGAGGTACTATCATTATATATCCTGACACTAAGATATGCGCTAACATTGTCTCTAAGTACTGTTGCTATTCAGTTCGATCCTGCTTTCACCATGGGACCAAGATCAGCTTTCACATGGCCAGGTTCGCAACACTCATCTTTGTCTCATCCACACAACACTGACTGAAAGCTTTGCAGGTCCTCTCGAATCGAGTGCCTCTGGAAGTAGCTTGCTGAGCCCTGGGTTGTCTTCAATGGGACATGTTTCCCCACAGTCAAGATCAGTTACATCGAGCCCCCCTCGATTTTCTCTTTCGACGGACCAGCGAGAAGTAAAACGACAATCAGACAGGGCACGTCGAGACTCAAGGCTTGTGAGCAGGATGCGCCGTGCCAACAGCAACTCCTACGCCGACTCATCTTCAGCAATGGGACTCCCCAGTACGACGGCCACCATGAGCATTCCAACTTATACTACCGCCCCTGCATCCGTGACCCTTATGAGCGACACTCCAACTTCAATGAGCAGCTCGACATACCTACAGTCTTACAGCCCGACCCTCGAAGACCAGCAACCTCCTTCAGCACCGGTATACCCTACCACTTATCCACAAAGCTTGTAAGACCCCTGCACATATAGGGCGGCGCCCGGACCATGCTAATCTGCGATAGACAACCCAACTACAATATGCCTGTGGATTATGCATCTGTTTATGCAGGATCAAATCAATATAGGTATGCTTCTGATCTTCACATGTTCAATAATCATATCTAACTCGATAAAGTGCTCGATCACCACCAGTACCTGTTGGCCAGGACGTCGGTTTTATGTACCAGCTGCCAGCCGTTATGGGTCCCGGAAGCGCAAACTCGCAAGATGCGGGACATGTGAGAGTGGTGCAAAGCCGACCAAAGCCACGATGCTGGGAACATGGATGCAACGGGCGACAATTTTCAACCTTTAGCAACCTATTACGCCACCAGCGAGAGAAATCAGGACAGGCTGCCAAAGCATCGTGCCCTAACTGCGGAGCCGAGTTTACGAGAACTACTGCACGAAACGGACATCTCCTCCATGACAAGTGCAAAGGACGACGAAACTCGTAAGGCATCTGCTCACAAAACCATCAGGAGAATGCCTGATGCTATTATTACTCCAACATTTGGAAACTCAGCCTCAAACTGAGCGGCATTGGGCGTTGGTTGCTTATCATTTATTGAAGGCTGCAGTTATTAGCAGCGGTGCTTGGATGGATCGGCGTTACATGTTTTTGGTCACTGGCTAGAAGGCTTTTGGAGGATACACGGAATGATTTTAGCCTTGGGGTTCGATCTCACAATAAACCTGGATGGGATGGCTGTTGTCGTTAACAGGTGCAGGGCGACCAGGAATGGTACGCATCATGAAGCATGTTGGGATGGATGTCTGTTGAGGCAAGGACATGCAAACATTGGATTGCCTCCGGAGCATATTGGTTGCGGAGTCTGTTTTGAGCAAAATCCGGTGCTCCTTCTTTTCACCAATACCCTACAAGAGGTTGGTATGGAGTTTTGTTATATTTGTTCTTTTTATTTATTTATCTACATTTCCATGTAACAATTATTTTTTCGATACAATAGAAAGAGCTAGCAACATTGCAAGCTTGTCTTGAACAAGTCTCATTGCCATGAAACTCGAGATTCCATCACGAACGAATTGGCGCTTGGCTGCTACTGTGAGGTTCGGCGAACTGACAACTAAACTAGGGGGGACAGTCGTTGGGTTGTGCTGGTTAAGGGTCGTGCTAAATTAGAGCATAGCACGATTGTATGTAAGCAGTTGAAAAGCATTTTAGCGTCAAGACCTGCAAGTCTGTTCTGTGCTAGGTCATGGTATTATTTACTCTTCCCAGTAGTTACGTGGCTGATGTTGCAGTGAGACTAGACTTGGAGACTGGCTGGGCAAATTGAGCATGCAAGAATCGAACGACAGTCAATGGTTTGAAACAGGCTGGCGGTCCAGGGAGGAGGACAGGATGCCCCAGACTGCTGGGAAAGGCAGGCCATTCGAGTGGGAAGAAAATGATCGTCGCGGCACTGAGGTCAATCCCTGCCACGTCTAACTAGTACAGTATGTACTGAACTGAACTTACACAACCAGGTTAGTAAGCTAACAAACGATTTACCTGGTTGGGCTGGCAGCACAGCCGCGCTGCAAAAATAGCAGGGTAGACACCGCTAATGTGGGCTGCAAATGAGTGATATAAGACAGTAGGATCAGTACTGCCCCTTGGATGTCAAATCATGCTATTTACAGAAATCGCCAGGGACTGTAACGAGTCTTGACCGAGTAAATGAGTGAGTTGAGTCGAGTTGAACTGAGTTGTAGAAATGCATAGAGGAAAGAGTTGCTGATATGGATGTGCACATTGGTTGGCATGGTTCTCAGGAATCGGTAGAGATATTAGACCGTAGGCCCGTATCCGATCCCGCCTCGGCCCCGAAAAGAAGGACCCCCGAAAACAGACTTGGACGAAAAGACGGAAGATTTGCAACGTGCCCCCCGGCGTCAGTTGGCGAATGGCAGCTCGGATCGAGTCGGTCCCAACGGCCGACCGGCGCAACCACTATCGTCCGCCCAGCAGGGCTCAGGCTTTGTCTCAGTCAGGACAAGCGATCCATGGAAATGAAAGAAGCGCCCCCCCTTGCCCGTCCTTTGTTGCGTGCGTGGGGTGGACTCTCATCTTCTTCCTCGCTTGATACAGCCACCCCTTTTGGAGGGTACTTAGGCAATGTCATCGTTGGTGCACCCCCACGGCATACAGTCGGATTACCATGGCATTGGCATTGGCATGGACATTGGCATGTGCATTGCATGGGATCTCCTCTTGAAACGGGGGGTATAGTGCCAGCCACATGGTTTCTGGAACACGCAACTCGGTTTCTGGCACAAGCTGAGTCGACTCTAAACTTGCAGTACCCTGCCTAGAAACATAAGCATCAGCACCAACGCCCGCGATGGATGCGATTAAGGGAAATAGAGTGGGAATGAATGGTAACAAGGCTATAAGGCTCGATCGATACTTTGTTCTCTCACCGTCCACTTGGTTGTTTTTAACTGGGTTAGGCGAGGTATTTGGCTCTCAAGTTACTTGGTACGGATAGAGTCCCTTCCGTTGTCGAGAGTACCTAAAGTAGGGCTAAATTACAGTGGAGAAATCAAGTACTTCCCCCCGAGTGTAGGGATGTTTTCTCAGTATCCTCACAGTCGGGACTGTTCCAATCCAAGAGCAATATTTACTTTTCCAAAGCTCCAGGCAATTCATAAGTTACCGAGCCATTGCTCAATCTGTCTAGAATGACTGGCAAATCGATATATCGTCAGACAACTGAGAGAAGATTAATATACCCACCCATATATCTACGACGCCATAGCCCCCAATGACATTATTATTGCAACGTTAGACAATGCCAATGTTACTCTATCGTTTCTTTTGTCTTACTCTATTGAGCACATGTGTGCATCTACAGAGTACGTGGTCCATCACTTGTGGTGACTGATGCAGAAATCGAAACCATGCGTGACCACGTCGATGGGTCAACCGCCAAGTGTCACAGTGGATCGGATCGTCGTCAATATTTGAATAACGGACACAGACTCAAAACCCATCAGGCCATGTTTCCTTCCTTTTTCGGATAACGCACTGTGGTTAGGTACAGAACACGTTCAACCCGTTCCATCCTTGACAACTGGAGCGTTGCCATCATGCTATAACCCGGTTTTCCTAGGCTGTATCTCGCTGATTTGCTTTTTTGGCAAAAGTAATTAACCATGATACATGTGCCATGAGTGGTAGGGCACAGCAAGAAATGGTTGAAGGATCAAGGCCAGACATGAACCGTTGCAGAATGTTACCCTGAGTAACATGGCAAGGCATAATAGCTCTGGGTAGGGCTGGGAGAGCCGGGATTTAACGTCCAATTCATAATATATAATTTAAACGCGGAGGTGGATATGCGTAGATTAGCATTGGCTTGGCTTGACAAGGGGGGATTGTACGGAGTTACGAGCAAGAATAGGAGTTGTTCCCGCCTTTTCCCTTTCTTTACCGTCCGTTCGGATGCAGGTACACAGACAACAAACAATGAACCAGCACAAGGGTTTACCAGGTTCTGGGGACTCCGATATTCCGACGGTCTGGATATTGCAGAACGCAAAATGACATTTTCTTCTTTATTTACAATTACTTGGTTGAATCAAAACGTATACCGGAGTATGTATAAGGACTACCCAGGCCGTACATAGGACGCTGTTCCTTTAGCATGCTGTCTCGGCGAACTCAAGTGGGCTAGGTAGTAAGTATGTAGATTGAATGATATTAGACTGGACGGAAAACTCCGTTATGACCTTACGCCATAAGCGCAAAGTAGCAGGTTAATTTCCCCGACCCGTGTGAACGGTCTGAATTCCTGCTAAGTGGACTTGTCAATGCCAAGCAAAGACGGGATAGAACTAACTAGCGAAAAGATCGCTCTCTTTTCTATTGTCCGGTCGGATCGTTTGGGCCTGCTCCATCCGGATAGTCTAATAGCTGGGCTCAAGGCTATGCGGTCAAGTAAGGATGAGCACTTCAACAAGCAGCATCCCAGCAGTCTTTATGCATCGAACCATGCCCAGAGCCGCGATTTGTTGCTGTACGTCTCGGCCAATGAGGCGGACGAGGCGATCTCGGCTGGAGGTCTTAATCCGTGGAAGACCCACGATTGTCTGTCCTTATCCTTCGGAGCCGGACGACAGAAGTTCATCGGCCGAGTCGGAGGTGATTACACTTTCGCCAAAACTGTGCCCCCCTGATAAGAATGCTTAGCTTATTTCTCCCTAACCGGGATGTGATCTGTACTGATGTATACATATCCATAGGTGCTCTACTTACTCCTCCCAAGCAACACCAGGGATCGTACTATAAACCACCCCTGAACTTCGATATAGGTATTCAATCCTTTGTGGCTGAGTGGCGATGAAACTCGGCACATGTGTTAGCAGTCAGTCAGTGCCAGTCTGCCTTACTCTTCGCACGTACTTCAATTTTAAACCCTTTGGTGTGGGGCTACGGATCAAACACGAAGATCTGACATCAAACTGCCGACATCAAAGTCAATCTCTAGAAGCTGTCTTGTCCTAGTCAGATTCAATGATGAACTTTGTTGGTTGGTTGGTTCTAGCTCCAGCCGGTCAAAACGCCAGCTAATAGTGAAACGCCCAGGTAAGTAAGTTTAATACGTTATCTGAAACGCAGTAAACAAACTGTAGCAGACGAAAAAAAAGCATTGGTAATCCAGGTACGTATCTACCCAGTATATTGCCGCCGATTCCATCCGGTTAGACAGTTCGTCTTACTAGATCCTTCAAGCTCAACACGGTAAATCGTGTAAGTGAGTCGGCCGCCTTAATCTTGATTGGGTGGGTCGTCTTAACGTCGAAGAAGTAAGTACGGCCCGTCATACCTCCACCCCCCAATGAAAGGTGCTACTGGTAATCCAGCGCGCTACGTAAACGGCAGCTACTGGGTGCGAACTGCCACCCGCCTTTCCGTCTTTCGCACGCGCGAGCAACAACCACAACAAGTCTTTTGTTGACATTCTCACCCCCTGCCTAGACCACACTTTGCTATGCCACAATGGCCATGACAGCGTCCAGATATCGAGCACGCAAGCAAAACGTCTTCCGATCCGTTTTTCAGACCGACGTTTCATCGCCTACGCCTCGTTCAACGCCCATCGCTACCTTCACGGATCAGGGTGCTGCCTTTGGAGGTCCCCACGCGTCGTCATCTCAACATGCTCCTCCCCCACCACCGCCGCCACCACTCTTTCATGAGACTCTCAATCATGCTGATGATCAAGTGAGGTGGGATCGGGCCTGGCATATAGTCACTTCTAAGATACAGTTGCCGACTTCAGTGGCTGTCGAAGACTCCTTTGGGACCTTACCACCAGAGTCGCAAGAGGTCGACTTGGGTGTTCGTGACTCTATCGCTCTGCTTCTCGACTCTGGCCGCTTATTGCCTGGAGCAACTCACACAGAAGACATTGTACTATGGCATACGCATCAAGTACGTCAACACTTTGTTCACCATGTTATGCCCCTGCTGGCTGCCTGCGCCAGCCAGGACGACCAGACACAGGTTTTGCTTTCGAGCATCTCAACCCTTGAGGCAGCTCATAGGCAGTATCAATGGGGATTGACCCTCATTGTACAAGGCTACGAAGATGAGTCTTCCTCAAACACAGCATTTTCCAAATTCCGCCGAGATCTGCATGCTATCATAGGCAATTCTCTTAACCAAGGCCTGACGGATGCTTTGACCAGTGTCCTGCGACGCCTTGTCCGTCTTAATCTTGGCATAGGCAAGCGCTATGATGGATCTATATCATGCTTAGAGTCACAAGGGGATGATTCGGCAGCTCGTAAAGAGCTGTTGGGTCTCTTAGAATCTCTGAAAAACGTTGGCCTAGTGGGTGAGAAGTTCCAGGTCCTGTTTGCAGAAATTATGGATGCCAGCATGAAAGACTTCATTCGAATATCGTACTCAGGGATTTGGGGAGTGCCAGAGCAGTTGGCGACCCCTTCAGCTAGCATCTCTTCTGGTTGTCTGGGTCATCTTTCAGAATGGGTCGAGAACCAGTATGGGCGTCTCGCTGTCGAAGTCTTTAGCCGTCTCGAAACGCACATCGCGTGGAGTGATGTCGAATGCTGGAAGAATATCGCGATAGGACGCCTTGCAACACTCCGAATTCAGGAACTCTTTGACATTGCCTTAAACTGGCCTGAGAGTAGGGGTGGTCTTGAGGATCTTCGTCTCGCCGTCACAACACCGCAACGTCGTCTTCAACTGACTGATGCATTCTCTGCAGCCCTGCAGAAACGGCTTCTTCATCCTGGGAGGTCGACTTCCGATATTCTTCAAACATACATCTCCATGATCCGGACGTTCCACGCCTTGGACCATTCCAAAGTCCTCCTTGACCGTGTCGTTCACGCTCTACAGCTGTATCTCTGTCAAAGGGACGATGCTATTCGGATCGTTGTTGGTGGCTTGCTTTCCAACCCCAGTGATGCTGATACAGAAGAAGGAAAAGCAAACCTGGCGGAGCTGGCAGTACTTCTTAATGTGGCCTCCCAACAACAGCGGCGTCAGGTTGAGGACGAGGATCTTGACTGGAACGACATGACCTGGGTTCCTGACCCCGTGGATGCGGGTGTGAACTACAAGAGGCCAAGAAATGAGGACGTTATTGGCACTCTCATCAATGCACTTGGTTCCCAGGACATCTTTATCAAAGAGTTCCAGCTGATTATTGCGGAGCGACTTCTCTCAGACCAGACAACCTTTTTACAAGAGACGAAGGTATTGAGCCTTCTTAAGAAGCGGTTCGGTGAGAGTGCTCTACAAAACTGCGATGTCATGATGAAGGATATCCAAGACTCGAAGAGAGTTGATGCGGCTCTGGGAAAGAACATTCGACAAACTTTGAACGATCCAGGAGCACCTGTGTACCATTCCAAGATCCTATCACGACTATTCTGGCCTAGTCTACCCAAGGAACCGTTCATAGTACCGGCGCCTGTCACAGAGATGCAAAAGAGATATGAGCAAGGATTCGAACGGCTCAAGACATCACGTAAACTCAACTGGCTGGACCAGTTGGGTTCGGCAACTGTCAAACTCGACTTTGAAGACCGGTCGGTGGAGCTCGAATGCAAGACGCACGAAGCTGCAGTCATCTGCGCGTTTCAGGACGAAAACAATGAAGGCGAGTCTGGTCCTACACAGCGAACTTTCGACGGAATCTGGCAACAACTCATGATCGATGAAGATCTTCTTGGGCTTGCCCTCAAATTCTGGGTCTCTAAGCGAGTGATTCGTGATATCGGTAATCGAACCTACATTGTGTTAGAGCGACTTGACGACGCAAACGAGACAGGAGACCCAGACTCGCTCAATGATGGTCAAGATGCTGACAGTGGCCAACCGTCTCCACGCAAACCCAAGATCGATTCAAAGGAGCAAGAGCGGCGCACCGTGTACTGGCAGTTTATTGTGGGCATGTTGACAAACTCGGCACCAACTATGCCGCTTGGCCAGATGTTGATGATGATGAAGATGCTGATTCCCGACGGCTGTTCGTGGACTAATGAGGAGCTGCAAGAATTTCTGGCAGAAAAGGTGGCGGAGAATAAGTTGGAGCTAGCTGGCGGAAAATATCGCTTACCCAAGAAATGAAAACAGGATACAGGTACTTGGCTGTAAGCAAACATCTTGTGGCCAGATCTCTAGGTGTTGGGGCTTCGAATGAAATGAGTCCTATCTGCAGTGTTACCTTCTCCGAGGCGATGGCGGAGCTATAGGCGTGTGCTTGCAGCATGTACAAACAACCTGGACCGGACGGAAGCCGTTGTGAGCCGTGGCGAATGGTTTAATGGCAAAGGTTCTGCATCTTTTGGCAATATTGTCTGTCTCTTGCATTGGCGAGGCGTGCAATAAAGACATGTAGCGGCTATTCTCGTCCAGTATAGCAATGAGGCCTTGCCTCGCCATGAGACAAAGTATGGAAGGCAAAGCCTGTTTCCGAGTTTGGTAAATAATCACAGGGTTTCTGCATTGACGTATGCTTCCACGCTCCCTCTCACATGTCGTGCCTGGGGAATGGTCATTTATGTATCAGCTGTGCGCTGTTCCCAGCCATTGAGCCGAGACCGGGCAAAGAACCAGAACAGGAAATAAGCACCAAAATGCCAAAATGAGCCAGCTCCGAGCGTGTACGGTTGTCAATAATATTCGAACAAGGGAGATGACGAATGAAATATTTGCGTGTGACGATACTTTCAGCACCCTCGAGCTTGACTTGTTGCCGATCCCATTGACTAGCGAGTGCTCCAATGATATCTAAACAGGTATCAAGCCTACTTCTGAGGCTCTGGCTACAGCTTGACTTGATCGTTTTGTAGATTAAAGTGGTTGCAGAGTTGTTGAAGCTTTAAGTGATCAGCAGACATGCTAAGTGGCACGGGGGTTGTAAATTCGATCAAGTCATGGATGGATAAGTTGAAAAGTGCATAAGAAGAATGCTAGCCATGTTATAATTGTAGATTTTGTTACTTATCCGTAAGGTGGTTGAGTAAGTACAGCACGACAAGTTCCTGGACATGTAATGATTGGAAGTGGAAATTACACAGTGGCTGTTTGAAGTTGTAGTATCGCTTACCAGAGGATACTATATTGTGTAGGTTCCTTCATGTTGTGCTGTGTTGTGTTTGTCATTGCAGTAGATATCCGCTCGGCTGTGCCGTCAGGGAAGCATACAGAGTATATAGTAAATACTATTTACTCATGGATACACGGGCCGAACAACTATCCTTCTCCGTTTCATGCGGGAGAGTTCGTAAAGGGAAGCCACCGGCACGTGAATTTACGACGAGCAGACCAGCAACGATAGGTCATTTGGCTTTTTTCTTCATTCTGATGCATTTTGAGCAAACAATGCGGTCGGTTGGGTGAAAAAGAGACGTTACTACATCCGGATAGGTAGGACCCTTCTTATGTGATTATGCAGGTTTCCTCCTTATTGTACTGAGCGACATATCAAATGCCTGCAGCTGGACTTGAATAGATTTTTTGGGAGGCGTTTCGAACGTCAGAGGAACGCAAGGTTGACGACGGTTAGGTTTGGTTCGAACTATGACCCTTCGTAATCGGGTTCCGGTGGTCACTCGCTTCCATATCTAACCTAAGAGACATAATTATATATCTAGTGAGTTGGATCTTATATGTACTTGGCATCGGTAAATGTGGGCTCGTGTGGTGTGTGCTATCATGGGTAATGTGATGCGATGTGGTGGACACTCACATGATGGATCATGTTTCCGGCCGAGCCATGGTGCTGGTAAGAATGGTGATTTTACATGACTGGCTGAGGTCTGACAATACAGGACACCTTCTATCGACTCTATGTATTTTGATAAATTTGGCTTTTTTATAGTACCTTGATGACCCCTGTGTAAATTATTTTTGTGATATATGATGGATACAGTCAAATGTGTACCTTGTGAGGTTAGTGGAATGGTCTCTAAATTTCAGGTGCTGCTTATATGGTCTTTGCCGAGACTGAGCCTGTAATGCGAGATAATTGGAAGACTGTCGTGTTAGGCTATGATGAAAATACTTGGAACGATCAGCTGGAGTCCACAGTATCATCACATGGAGGATGCCATCATCGCAATGAATGGTGACTGAGAGTTTGTTCAGCAATTGAGTTGAGTGAATGCAACGGAGCCAAGGAGCTCTTCCAGCGGCATCTCACTGTGGAGTCACCTAAGAATTCAGGCCCACATACGCCGCCAACCTAAAGTTAACTCCATCCTTGGACGGATATGTTCCAACCTACCGTCCAATAATTAGTCTTGGCCATGACATCCATCCATCATCATGGCTTCTGCTGCCTCTTTGCATCATGTGCACGCCGAAGCTAGGAAACGAAATGTCAGTGACCATCAGGCTTAAGCCATGAGCTAGGTTCTCAGTGCGCTGGCTTGATCGATGATCCTTGGCTCTTGGGGGTCGCGCCGGCTTTGGCTTTGGCTTGGGCTTGGACTTTTTTATGGGCTAATGAAGCGACTGTTGCGTTGTCGTGTCAGGCTTTGACCTTTTCTTTTTGTCCTCTTTCTTTCCTACCTACCCTGCGCATGCAGCTGAGTTGGCGGCTAGAATTTTGTCTGCACATGACCATAACCATGGACATGAATCAGAAATGGCTCCTTTTGGATCGGCTTGTTGCGTTCTTGGAAGTGGAGGCAGTCACTATCATTATTCGAATCAAGTAGCGGGATAATCAAGTGGTATGCTTTTTTGATTGATAATTAGAGTCGAATGCAATACTTTGTCTGTTGTTTATGTCGATGCAAACGTATGCGGGTTTATTTATTTATTGTTATCACTCTTAGTATTTGCTTTTCATCTCTTGCTTCCACCTCTCCAGTCTCCCAGTCTCCGGATACGTACAGTTGTCTGTTGATACTCGTTCGATGATCCATTCTCAGCCATTGCGCTTATCATAACTCCGCCATCCTGTTTAGTTCGGTTCGTCAATCATTCCCTTCCAGTCCCGCATTGATAACTTTCTTACCTACAAGCTACAAGGGTCCCGGCGGTCGGCCTTTCGGCACATTTTGAGTTGCTGAATGTAATGCAAGTGGAAATCTGATCATCATGTCCATCCGCCGAATTGCGACTGCCCAACTGCCAACAATGCAACATACCTGGTTATGGTATGTATTTGCCAGGGTTTCTTACGCTCATTCTTCCTGTCCCTAACCCCCCCTCTCTAGAGTTAAATAAATGCGCCAGACTGGGGGGGAACAAGGCTTTTTCCCTCTCTTTTTCTTTCCCTTCCCCTCTCTTACATGCACCCATTCTTTCTTCACGCCCCCTTCAGTAGACTGAATCTGACCTGTATTGTGATTTGTGCCGTTCTCAGCCAGGTGAGGCCGGGCATTCATTTTATTATCTGCCTGCCACCCGGGTACTAAAGGTATGCTACACTACCTAGACGCCTCGTACGCCTGCAAACGTCCACCAGTTGAAGCCGAGCTTCCACTTAATGCCATCTCGTCTGTTTTCTTTTTGCCGGGTTCTAATATCCTATCTGCCTGCATTTGCCCAGTCCTGCATCTGCACTTGTACAATACATTTCCGCCGCTACCTCTGCCTCTCCCCTCCTCATCTCCACCTTTGAGTTTTATGATTAACGAAGCCGTGTCTTAGCAAGGCGATGGTGGTGAAAGCCTTTTCATGAATCAATTACACTTGTATCTTGTCTTTTTGCCTCTGTCTTGTATCGTGACTCGACGCAACGCAATACTCTAAACCGTCTCACATTAGGCAGGTTCAGCCCAGTTTGGCCTCTTTTCCTTACCCGCCCCGTCGTAGCCGGGATTTGACAAAATCAGCTTGTGCGAGACACTGACAAAGACGCCATATCGTACCTTCCATCACTGCACCGCATCGCACGGTAGCTTACCTTACCTTACCTAGTACCAACTTACATTTTAATTCCACCCCAACCAAGCCGGCCTGTCTTGACCTGTCCCTGTAATCAACCCACAGCATCACCACTTACTTGTCCGTCCGTCCGTTGCCTGGTCCTAGTTACTGTAGGGAGTCTGGTCTCGTTTCGTCTCGTCTCTCTTCCGCACAAGACGTGGCATTCGCTTTATTCTTAGTATTTCATTCCCTTGTCTTGTCTCTTACCATAACATAACTCTTTGGTCCTCCGCACCATATTATTGCCATATTCTCCCTCGATATCTTTTGTCTTCTTTTTCGTCTCTTCCCCTCTTCCACTCTCACTCACCCTGCGGTTGACCTCGACGACGCAAACGCACTTCCACCCAATTGCCAGACAAACCCCCGCCTCATCATCGTATCGTCGCAGTACGCCGCCGCTAGAGTTGAAACTACGTCGTCATCGGCGTTATCGCAAATATCCGATAACGAACAGTCGACTGCCCCTCATCATCAATCAAACCATACGCATTCATACCGATAGCCATATTCATACCTAGCCGCTCTCAGTCTCTCTCGCCCTCTCTAGCTTCTTCGACGGCCAACTTTTCGTTCGCTGGTCCTTGCTCCCATTCCCACTCTTACTCTGATTCTGACTCTCAGTCTCACCTTTCTCTTCAAAGACTGACTATCCATCTGCTTGCCCTGCCTCGGCGTCCGGGGTGTTATGGTCTCATGACCACAACCTGTCTGCGTCTCCCGATCACCGCTCTGTGACTGCAGCGTGCTACCAATAGTACTAGTCCAACACTGATATAATACGAATACACATACCCATCCATCTCTTACGTGGACCTTTGTGCAATCAGTCATCCGCCTGCCGTTCTTCCTCAAACTTCGTGCTGTTCAAGAGCTGGCAAAGTCGGACCTGCCTACCACGGTAATACTCGCCTTTGTAGCTTTAATAAGCTTCAGGTGGGCTTGTGTTCTGCAAGCAACTTGCCCTATCAGTAAGCCGAGAATAGGTCGACATCGCATCAAATCCAGACCAGTTTGCCCGCGATGGAGCCCATGGACTATATCGCATCAAATGGTCACCACCGGTCTAACGGTCATTACGATCCAGTGCATTCTGCCTCGACTTATTGGGCATCACCCCATCCGCAGTCACAAAATCCAGGTCCCTATCCATGGCAAGCACAAGCCCCGAGCCTACCTCACATCTATTCACACCACGTTGGCCCACCTGTGCCCAGCTCTGGTCCGGATCCCTATAGCCATCACGCAGCTATGTTACCGCCTCTCCAAGGCCTGCCCCCTCCTGGACCGTTTTCAGGCAGCATGCATGGGCCAACATCGCCACGGTTAAACGCCCATCCTCAATCGTATCGCAACAGCATGCCGGTCCCCGTTCCGTCAGTACCTGCAAGTATTGGCAATCACAGCCACGATGCAGCTTTCGCAAACCAAATCCCAGGTGGCACACATATGGACTGGCAGTCACCTATGGCGGGCCCAGAAGCCAATTCAATGCATCGCCCAAATTACGGATATCCCGATTCTGGAGCAAACAACTTTGGCCACAGCTATAGCAACCAGTACTTTTCAAGCTTTGCACCAGCCCCCCAGCCACCTCTTCCATATTACCCAGCATCAACAAGACGAAGTCATTTTTCGACTGCCTCAATAGCAACCAGAGGTTTTGGCGGTATCTCTTCTCCTAACAGTAAGTCCCCTTCTATCGCCAATACGTCGATTCTTGCTTCCAGTAACACCAGTCTGCGGGTTTGCGAAACCCTGCTTATTTTGTACACGGTTTGCAAGTGCTAATGTTTCCCTCTAGGACCCGCCCTTCCCTCGACCGGATTCCGTAGATCTCATCCGCGACAACGCAGGTCAACTTCATCACGCACTATGGCGACGGAAGTCGGGCGTGAAGATGAGGACGAAGGATACTATGGTCCTCCTGACTATTTACTCCATAGTCCCGGTGGCTCAGATTCCTCTCAAGATGCGGACGAAGTCTTTATTCGACAAATGCAAATCGCAAGAGGCTCCGTGTCGACAAAAATGGTGGCCTCCAAGATTACACTCCGATCACTTCAGAGTGTTGAGCTTGAAGAGTTGCCTGAAGCAGACAGAAGTGAGAAATCCCTCGCGTTCGAGCTGAAGTGGAGGCTGATAATTTCCAGGCTGCGTTATCTGCTACAATGACTATTGCGTAGAAACACCCGAGGGTGTTAAAGAAGCCCCTCTTCGTTTGCCGAAATGCGGGCATGTTTTCGGTGACCATTGCATCAAGAAATGGTTTGAAGACTCTGATAGTTGTCCCTACTGCCGAGACAAGCTTCACGCGGAACCAAAGACACAAAGCAGCAGTTCTGCTAGGGCATTCATGAATCTCATGAGGTCCAGAGGCCTCAATGCTCCTCCCGGGTACGTAAAGATGTTCAGTTGTGGATTGTTCACTTGAGCAATCAACTAATGCGTTCAACAGAATGGCAGCCCAACAATTGCCAGATGAGGTGCTGGCCCATCTCAGAGCTCACCATACAATTGCAGACCACCGACGAAATGGCTCTCCGCCTCATGCTGTAACAGCATCGAGAAGATCGCCACCAGGAGAAGGCGTTGAACACCACCACCGCCGGACTAGAGCACGTCATGACAATGCGAACACGCACGATACTCTGCCCGTTCCCGAATCCCGCAACCGAACAGTTTCCACAGAGACGCCTCCACAGCCCATTGTGCCTGCTGTTGAACTGCCCTCCATTCGACCGCAACCTGAACAATTGCCAACGGAAAGACAGACTCAGGAATGGGGGCGAGGCCACGTCCAGGATACAAATCCAGTGTCGACTTCAGGCCAAGATCGCAGCGCAGAAGCTCAATTGCCTCCCGCGGTTTTGCCAGAGCTATCTCCGTATCCTTCACAAGATGGGCAGGGCCAACACTCGAGAGCCAGGACTCTTCGAAACCCTTTGCAAGTGCAGACTGGTTCGCCTTATGAAGGTCTGGGAAATAACGAAACCGCACCAGATATGCCTTACCACTCAAATCATAGATGGTAGCTTGTCCGCAGGGTCCGTTCGATAGAATAGGATGAACAACATAGGAGTTGTTGACTCTTTGAAGTCATGATCTAGCAACTTGCAGCATGCCAGGCGTGTGCGATTTAGGAGTTTTCGCGTTACAGACATACAAGGACGGCATATAACATGGTTTTGCGTGGAGTTCGATGCAAGCTTTTGAAATTGCACAAGGTCAACAAATTTTTGGTAGGTGTTTCTGGTTGCTTTTGCCTGGGCTACTAGGCCACGAACTTACGGATGCGGTCGGATATTGGAAGTGTTTTTATGGGGCGCAAGGACAAGATTGGAGGATCACTGCAGTATTAAACTGGTGACCTATTACCGTAGCGGAATTAGCGATAATATCTGATGAAAGACAAGACACAAGTCAGCGTGTTAACAAATTAATGATTGCACATGCGCATAGCAGAACCGTCCGTGTTTCCAAGACCCTAGCCTAGTCAGCTCATTCCATGGGGCTAAATGAAACGCTTGGCCCATTCTCCGCAAGCGATACTATAATAGAACTAGCGCTTGTAGGTCCGCAACCAAGACCCTCTTGTTTTATTGTATCGATGATGCCAGCTGGAACGGCACGGCGCAATGTTGACCACCGGGTCGGGGCCATGCGCTGCGAGTCCGAGGCATCCATTCATATGTCTCTGACGACTCGAGTCTTGGAACCTACAGTCTCAGACACACGGTCTTGGAGATTCGGGGCATCCCCACCACAGGCAAGATAGACGAATCGCTTATATACCATTCCCCTTGTCTCCGTACTCCCTTGGTCTGGGTTAAGACGCGCAATTCTCGCCCGTTACAGAGATTTGCACCTGCTCGAAGATTTTACACGTAAATTGACTGTCAATCCATTATCCCACAGCACAAATACCTGAGCTTGGGTTATCATGGGCCTGCCGTGGGAGATTATCACGGCCACTTCTGCCATAAGCACGCTGACCCTCGCCTGGGCACATGACGGTTGGTCCGAGTCCCAGCTCCTAAGTCGCTTTTCCGTACTTTGGGTTGCTGGAGTTGCTATCTGGGCCGTCTGGGCAGTATGGATATACCCGTTATTCGTGTCGCCACTGCGACATCTTCCTGGACCTTCTGGCAATCATTGGCTCATGGGCCAGTCTAAGAAGATAATGGCCGAGCCCTCTGGTGTACCGATGCGACAATGGTTAGTGGATGCCCATGTTGGGTTCTATCCTGCTGTACAAAGCAATTGCTGACAGAGAAACGCTCAGGGCCTCTGAAATTCCGAATGACGGATTAATATGCTATCGTGGCTTCTTCAACCAGGAGAGAGTCATGGTAAGCTCGCCCAAGGCATTGGCTGAGGTTCTTGTCACAAACAGCTATGCCTTCCCGAAGCCCAGTCACTTTCGATGGTCCATTGGCCGCATCCTTGGAGTTGGTGTCTTGCTTGCTGAGGGTGAGGAGCACAAGATGCAGCGCCGTAGCTTGACACCCGCGTTTGCCTTTCGCCATATCAAGAACTTGTATCCGGTCTTCTGGCGCAAAGCTCGAGAAGTGACGCGGACAATGATGGCAGAGTTCGGTCAACAAGAAGAGACGCAGGTGGAAATCTCTGGTTGGGCATCACGCGCAACACTCGATATCATCGGCCTTGCTGGAATGGGACGGGACTTTGGTGCCATACAGAACCCAAACAACACACTGGCACAAACATATAGCAAAATCTTCAAGCCGTCCCGCCAAGCCCAGATTCTTGCTTTCGTTGGCATGATCATTCCCATGGAGTTTATCACCAAACTGCCATTCCGTCGAAACGAGGACATTGCCAAGGCTGCAAGCGATATTCGAGCAATTTGTCGAGACCTGATCCAGGAGAAGAAGGCAAAGATGGCTAACAAGGAGCAAGCTGACGTTGATATTCTCTCGGTGGCCCTTGAGAGTGGTGGCTTCACAGACGAGAACCTGGTAGATCAGCTCATGACATTCCTCGCTGCTGGACACGAGACAACAGCGTCAGCCATGACTTGGGCAATCTACATGCTCTCGCGACACAGCGACATTCAGACCAGGCTCAGGGAAGAAATACGAGAACGTTTGCCATCGGTGGATTCAGATGTCGACATCACCAGCCTCGACATCGATCGCATGCCATATCTAAACGCAGTGTGCAGTGAAGTTCTACGATATTACGCTCCTGTGCCATTGACGATGCGCGATGCTGCTTATGACACCACAATTCTGGGCCAGCCTATCCGTCGCGGTACTCGAATTGTCATAGTGCCTTGGGCGACACATTTCGACCACGATCTCTGGGGGCCAGATGCAGATCAGTTCAACCCAGACCGGTGGCTATCAGCAGGCGGAGAGAGCAAAGGTGGTGCCGATCGCAAGTCCGCAAGTGGGGGAGCGAGCAGCAACTACGCATTCCTGACCTTCTTGCATGGGCCGCGAAGCTGCATCGGCTCAAGCTTTGCAAAGGCAGAGTTCGCTTGTCTCCTGGCAGCATGGATCGGTCGTTTTGAGTTCTCGCTGGTGAATCCGGAGGAGATGGACGAGAAGAATGTGGAAATTCGGGGCGGTGTAACGGCCCGTCCCGCTAAAGGGATGCACGTCAAGGTTAAGGTTGTCAGCGGATACTGAATGCAAAGCATACTTTGGTTTGTATTAAGTTATGATGAACGGTCTTGGATTTTGTATTTCGTATATGTTGCCTTGTTAGGCGGCGATCCAAGGTTACAGTACAGTATATATTGACGAGGTATGTTGGCGTTGGTATCTGGTTGAGTCTGTTGCATACTGCAGGTGGAGGAGATAGTGTGGATGCGTGAGCTTACAATCCGAAACATGCATACAAACCAGATGATATAAAAAAACATAAATAAATGCAACTCTCCCTGAGTCATTGAAGTGAACATAAACCCTAAGCATCATTTTAGTCGACGGATAATGATGGGACAAATGACCTGTTAGTTTAGCAGTTTAGCCAGTCTAGCACTGAGACAGTTGACTTAAGCATTGGCATATTCGGCAGTTGAGATAGAATCGGATAAAGACTTGTTAATGAAATGTATGTTATGTATCCGTACAACATCCACCGATTTAACACATACATACACACTGTAGATAAGAGTCAACCCTGGTTTTTAATACTGTACAGGGTAGACCCATTCGGATTGGTTGCATGTGATGAAGTGGTTGCTCATCTAGCTGCGGATGGCTTGCCAGCTGGCAATGCAATGGATATTAAAAAGAAGTGGATAGTGACGAGGGCGCTAACCAATGTGTGGCTGCCTGAATGAGGCCTCTAAGTAGGTAATTAGTTATGCCGGAGGCTGGAGCAGTTTTTAATTAAAGTCCCAACGCCCTTGATAACAGACCACGCTCAATCTTGGCTGTTGAGCCTTGAGCTTGTCTCTTTAACTCTTACAACGTACATCTACTACCGTTCATTTTGCCACCACGTAACCGAATCTCGCCTATCTAATATCTGTACCGCTTGACCACGCATACCCTACACACGTAGTCTAATTCAAGCTTTACGAGGATTGCATCAGATTTGACGCCCAGACCTCTTGCGTCGCCGTGCCCGCCTCGACATTGCAAAGCAAAGCAGAGCAAAGCAAAAGCCTCAGCTCAGCGCAAAAGGGTCTCATAGATCGAATCTTGGACCCGCCTAAAATCGGGAACTCGACCAACGACGTGCGACCCCAGCCACCGCCTGTTTAGTGGAACGGGGCCCCCCATGATAGGAAAGAAGGGCCTGGAGGCTGGAGCTTAGGTCCCCATTCTCGTTCCCGTTCCCGAAATCAAAACACCATCAAAACATCATCCTTAAAATCTAATCAACCCTGACTAATTCGCAACGTCGGTAGACCCGTAAAACCGGCGCAATGCAGCGAGACGATCGCTCTCGGGACCCCGAGGGCTCTGGTTCTCGTCGCCGGTGGTACGAGTCTCGCGATCGCGATCTTACTCCAAGAGCTGGAGATCAGGGAGACTCACCACACTCACGCTTGTACTCGCGTCAGCAGACGCCACACCAGCAACAACAACAACAACAACCTTATTCACCCATGTATCAATCACCAACGCAGCAACGACAATATGATCCGCAAAGACAGGATCAATTCCAAGTGTACCAACAGTCACCACAGCAAAATCCGGCATTACCACCACGACCACAGCAGTATCCGTATCCGTATCAAAACCAGTACCATCAACAGCAACAGCCTTACTACAGCGCGCCGCCTCAATCGATGCCTGGTTATAATAGTCCTTACCAGCAACAACAGAACCCGCAACGACCGCAAACACCTTCGAGTGTCTTTTCATCCTCCAGCGACACATCGACGTCGCTGCTAGATATTTCACGTTTCAAGGATACGAAGGAATATGGTGGCCTACTTGGCACATTTTTCAAGGCGCCCTCGGACCGTGTTAAACAGCGTCTCCACCGAAAGAAAAGTAAGAAGCGTCGCGTGCTTTACTTCGGCAACTCTTCCTCTTCTTCCGTAAACTCTGATTTGGCTTATGGAAACGGCTACGTGCGACAACCCAAGAGCCGTACCTTGAGCCCCCGAAGTCAAAGTCGTGTTTCTGGCCAGGGTTACGGATCTGCCGCCGGTGTTGGCCCTGGCCCTAGCCATGGGCGGCGACGTAGCTCTGGAGGGTCAGATCGTGCTGCGCGACTGACCCCCAAGAAGAAAAAGACAGCCGATGAAGAGATTATGGCTCTCGGCCAGCAGCTCTCTAATCTGGCACGTTTGTCCAAGGAGGATGAGCAGCGTCAGGCGCGCAAGGCATCAGGTAAGGGTAAAGGTAAAGCGGCCGTTATGGGACTCGCAGCTGGCGCCGCCGGCGCTGCTATGGCTTCTCAATATTCAAAAGAGAAGAACGGCCGGATGGTGAATGGCTTGAAGCAGCGTGTCGAGTCTTCAGACGATGAAGATGAATGGGAAGATGCTTCAGAAGACGAAGACGAAGACTCTTCAAGCAGCGATGGTGCTGGTTCAGCTGCTGACTCGGAGCTTGCCTATGGAACTGTTGCAGAGTCTATCAAGCCTGCACTCGGTGCTGCAGCAGCCGCTGGAAGCGCCGCCGTTGCCGCAGGCATGTTAGACTCGCGAAGACAATCTAGTTACGGCTATGACTCGTCGCCAGAGTATCGGATGCATAGAGACAGGGGTTCCATTGTTGACCCTCGTCTTTTTGGACCCTACAACTCGTTGCGAGGCTCAATCAACACACCGTGTGGATTCCGAAATGACGACGAAGCTGTTGCATACCGTCGTGATTCAGCCAATTTCGGAAACGGTACACCGATTCACATGCGAGATATGTATTCTGACCCTAACCGTTACGATGGCGAGCGGTTCTCGACACCCGTCGCACAGCAAGATCCGTCATCCCGACCTGCCCCGGTCCCCTTGCAACAACCAGTTCCTAAAACTCCCGTATCTTCAAAGGTTTACGATGCTGTGAAGGTTGATGATGCAAACCGCAGAAACCATCGTCAGCGACGATCTGAACAACCTGAGGAAAAGGACTGGAGCGGAGTTGCCGCCGGTGGTCTCGCGGCCGCTGCAGCAGCAGCAGCTGGTGTAGCCATGGCCTCTTCCTCGAAGAAGGATAGTCGTGAGCACCGTGACGAACAGCAGCGTGATCGCGACGATCGAGATAATCAACGCCGAATCGACCGGGACCGCCAGAGAGCTCTGGAGCTGGAAGAGCAAAAGCTCAGAGAGCTTGAGCGTCAAAAACTGCGAGCACAGCAAAGGGCGCAGAATCCCGAAAGTGAGGCAGACCGACACGAACGACTGGAGAAGGAACGTGCACGAAATATGAAGTGGGAACGTGAATACCGCGAAATGGAACCCGAGGCTGTTATTCCCAATTATAATAATGAGCGAAAATCTTCACGATATAATGATCATGACGATACCCCCAGGGATAGTAATGAGAAGAAGGAGAAGAGTAATGTCGATGTAGTGGTTGCCCCCAAATCTGATCAGAACGAGGGTAGACCATTCGGGATCCAGTATGGTCCAGAGTTCCAGCTTGAGCGTGAACCCACGGTCCGGGCTGGGACCGACGAGCGCAAGGCTACACGAAATGGTCGCGACCTTCCTCTAGCGACTGGTGCAGGCCATCAGGCTGTGACGGAATCGACCAAGTCTGCACATCAAGATATTGATCCTTTCCAATATCAGGTTTCAGACGACGCTTTTACCATGTCTCAAGGCAATACCCCTGGACGACCCCTTACACCTAATGTAGTTACTATTGAGCGCGAACCCAATTTTGACGACTCTCCGCCAAGAGATTCAGCCGCCGACGCTCGACTAAGCCGCCGCGACTCCTTCGAGATTCGGCGCATGGTCGAAGACTATCACCGGGAGTCGCAAGGCGCACCGCAACGCAGCGACCCCCGAAATAGCCATGAGTATGAAGAGGAAGAGCACAAGGCCAGGTCGATTCTCGACGAGGCTAAGCACGCCACTATTCCTGTAGCAGCGGCTGCAGTCGCATCCGCAGTAGCAGTTGAAAATGAGCGATCAGAAGAGCGGCGAAAGGCTCGTTACTCGGAAGACGATTCACGGGACACCTCGCGAAGCCACAAAGATGCAGTCCAGGAGGAGGCAGATCGATACTACCGCGAGACTAATATCGCCCGAAAAATTGCTTCCGATGAGATGCGATCACGCAGCGCTTCACCCGAGCGATCCGTGGTTGACAAGTGGCAAGAGAGCAGGAATGAATCTTTCACTATTGTCACACCACCAATCATGGAGGAGAAGCACGGAGAGAAGAGCATCTATGAAGGTCCTGATGCAGATGTGAAGATTGACAACAAGATTCATCCTCGAGAAGAACATCAGTACCGCAACCTTGGCAAGAAGTCTTCAAGAAGGAACGTTTCGCGAGAGCGCCCACTTTTGAACTTGATCTACCCTACCCCCGCCGTGAGCCGCCAGCAGACACCAGCCCCCGAGGCGCGAAAGGAGTCAGAGGCTACTGAGGTTGTTGCTAAACCCGAAGACTTCAGTATCGGACCCAAGGGCGAGATCATCTCTGTCAGTGAGCCAGTCTCTGCGGCCAAGTCTGTAACTTGGGGAGAGAACGAGACCAAGCGCTTCGATGCCGACAGCCCCGAGAAGAGTGATAATGACAACTATTTTCCTGCCGAGAAGGCTGTCGAGAAGTCCCGACCCAAGCTGAACAAGGCGAGCCGCTGGGGTATTCTCGCTGCCGCCCTGGCTGGTAGCAGCGCTGAGCCACAGAACGAGCCTGATGTTGAAGTCGACCCAAAACAAACCGAAATGCCTGGAGGCTACTCATACTCAGACGCAGGAAGCAGCGATGTTTCCATTCGACGGGCTGAATTCTACGTTGATGACATGAATAGCTTCCCTCCCGTTGTCGGTACTAAGCCTGCAAGCCCACAACAAATGCCTGGTCGCTTTGCGGATGACTTCGAGTTTGCCGCTACCCTCGCTGCTGGATTGAAGGACACTGGATTCAACCCTGATATCGTCATCGATGATCCGTCCTACAGCCGACGTGACTCTCCCCCAGGTGTCCAGGAAGCAAACGGCGATTCTCACAGCGGATCAAACGGCAACGCCTGGTACAAGCGACCTTATGCTGAGGTTGTCCCGGAACCTGTCGACGCTCCAAAGCTTCTGCCTGAGCGAGGATTTGTTCTTGGAGAGGTCGAGACTCCTCAGGAAAAGACAACCCTGCCTTACGAGAGCGAGCGCGACATCAGATCAGACGCACCTAAGCCGGAAGATGTGCCACTTCCCGACAACCAATCTGAAAGTCCAAAGTCCAGCAAACGAGAACAGCGCAAGCGAGAAAAGTCCGATGTTGTGGTCGTCCAAGATGATGGAAGGATTGAGACTGCCAGGACCGAGCCCTCACCCTCTCGTGAAGTAGGCGAGGCGGTATGGGAAGACATCTCCCGCAAGAAGAGCAAGAA
This sequence comes from Fusarium sporotrichioides, assembly GCA_019054645.1. NCBI lineage: Eukaryota > Fungi > Ascomycota > Sordariomycetes > Hypocreales > Nectriaceae > Fusarium > Fusarium sporotrichioides. The sequence continues at coordinate 10,344,581 of JAHKNS010000001.1, read as the reverse complement.
GGATCGCAAGAAGGATCGTAAGAGTCGTGACTTTGACAATGAGCCTAGATCTGACTATGATCGGAGCACTTCTCAGGACGACGGTCGCGGCCGTGACATCAGTGTTTTTGATGTTGCCAAGGTGGCTGTGCCTGCTGCCCTTGCCCTAGGTGCCGTTGCCTCTGGTTCAAGAGACGCATCTTCTCGTGATGTTCGCACTGATATGAGTGATTCTCCCGAGGAGTCACGCAAGCAGCTGAACGACGACTACTACTACGATGGCGACAGACCTCGTGTCTCTGCACCTGCGGAGCCTTCCCATCACGGACATTCGTCCCGAGACGTTGCATCCTGGGATGCCCGATCAGACAATGAGCACGATTCTTCCAAGCACTCAAGAAAACACAAGAAAGATCGTGAGTCGCGAGACGAAGGCAGATATCGGGAGTCTTCGACCTTGGACCCAAGCGATCGACGATCATCAAGGAGAGAGTCGTCGAGGGATCGTTCGAGGGATCGTTCAAGGCATAGGTCAAGCGACCGCAGATCCAGAGACCACTCGAGAGACCACAAATCCAGGGATCGTTCAAGAGATCGCTCAAGAGATCATCGTTCTAGAGACCACCGCTCAAAAGATCGGTCAAGAGACAGGTCAAGAGACAGGTCAAGAGACAGGTCAAGAGACAGGTCTCATCATAGAAGATCTGATGATGAGGAAGAGAGACCCAAGAGATCGAAGCGCCATCCCTACGGATATGACTCGCCCACCCAATCAATGGCGGCCTCTGAAATCTCCGTCGCTAGTTCTAGCAGCAAGAGAAGCAAGAAGTCCAGGCGAAGAAATGGCGCTGGAGATGATTACGATGACTCAAGAGACAGCCCATCACACCGAAAGCACGATTCTTTCGATGATAGGGATGTAAGCTCTGTTGTCTCTGAGTCGCGTGGACACCGACGAACATCGTCTCGATACGATGATGACGATGCGAAGTCGGTTGCGTCCGTGCCTGGCTCATCTCGTCGTGAAAAGGATTACAAGGAACGCAAAACACCAGAGAAGCGACCAAGCACCAGTGTCCTTTCCGGCCTCTTCAAATCACGCAAGGACAAGAAGGATTCTTTTTTAGGTAATGCCGACACCCTTGGCGCGGGTGTCGGCTTAGCGACTGCAGCAGACATTTATGCATCTGATGCTGCTCGCTCTAACGCCGCTGATGCCCCATCAGACCGAGAGCCTTCTGCCTCTGGTGATGGGCTACGCCATGTGCGAAGCTTCGAACTGGTTGACCCTGAGGTTGTTCCACGCGTTATCAAACCAGCCATTGACCCTCAATATGGCGATCTTCTTCCTCTACCCCCTACTGAACCTTCTAGCCCAACCTCTTCTGTCTCCGGTGAACTACCACCTCTTCCTGATAGCCGACCCGATACTCCTCCTGAGGAGCGCGCCCTCCGCCGAGAGCCTTGGCCCCAGCAGCGTCGCCGCAGTATTTTCGAAACGCCTATGAAGTCCCCCAGCCGTACCGCTGTTCCCATCGCGCTCCGTCTGGGTAACAGATCATCAAATCCTGCCTCTCCTGTGAGCTTTAGGGCTTCTCCGGCTAGCTCCCCTATTATCTCGCACTCGGACGCGGTAGTCATGTCAAGACGACAAGCTCGACCTACCTCTTGGGACAACAGCCGTGAATTCATGCCTTTGTATCTTCTTGAACAATCACGACACCCCGCACCCACAACAGGTTCTGTACTTCCTGCGCTGCCACCCAGTGAGCCCAGTGAGACTTCCGCGAGAAACTCACCCGAATCTGAATTCCTCAAACAGAACGATGATTACTTCGGTGAAGACCTTGATTATACCGGGCCTGATCTGCGCGTTGACACTGTTCTCGCCGAGCAGCAAAAGGACTCTGATGCCGAATCACAACAGACAACCCCTCGTGCCGAATTCATGCCTGTGCTTCCAGAGCCTACACCCTCCGTCCATTCAAACGAGCCAACCCCTGGCCTCTCGGAGCCTAAACTCCCAGAACCCACACCCACTGCAGCTCCTGACCCGCCTACGCCTTCTTTGGCAACTCCTATGGAGTCTGGTACAAGGGATGTGGCTGGTGATGAGCACTCTGCCCCACCTCCCTTCGACGCTGCTGCCATTGCCGTTCCTGTGGGTTTGGGTGCCAGTGCTGGTTTGGCTGCTGCCCTTCGTCAAGCCAGGGACCGTTCTGACTCACCTGCCGAAAAGACAGATGATCTCACCTCTGCCAATGAGCACTTTTCCGATGCTGTTGAAGGTCCTTCTGAACAGACTTCACCTGGAGAAGATGTGTCTCGATCACTTCCAGCTACCGTGGACAGAGAGCCTACTTCTGAGCCTATTGCCAAATCTCCCTATGAGCCTTCTTCCGAAACTACAACTGGAACTTTCACTACCCCTGTCAATGAGCTCGTTGCTGATGAACCTTCCGACGTCAAGTCTCATTCCGAGCTCGCTGCCGAAAGGACAGTCGTCGAAGAAGCAGAGGGTCAGGTCGCCAGGAATATTACTGATGTCACTGATGCTGCGACTGAGCCTTCTACTATTTCTATCAATGAAGACACAATTGAGGAGAGTATCCATGCCAAGCCCGACGCCGACCCTGCAAATGAGGTGGCTAAAGGGATTGAGGAGCCTGTAGCCAAGGAGGTTGGCCTCGATGATAAGAGTGTAACCGAACCTTTTACTATCCCTGTCGACGAGCCTGTCACTGAGGGGCCCGCAAATGCCGATTCCGATGCTGAACTTACAGCCAAAGAGACAATAGCCAATCAAGCAGGGGAACATGCAGCTAAGGACATGCCCAATGCTGGTGAAACTGCAAAGGAGACTGTCGCCATCCCTGTCAATGAGCCTACTGTCGAAGAGCCTTTGAATGCGCCCTTAAACGCCGACCTTTTGGCTGAGAAGGCAAATGAAAAGGTCACCGACACCGCTGCTGATGTCATTGGTACTCCAACTGAACCCCTTACCGCTCCTGTCAATGAGCCCAGTATCCAAGAGCCTACCGTCGAAAAGTCTACTGTTGAAGAGCCTTTGGATGCGCCGTCAAACACCGAGCATTTGCCTGAGAAGGCAAATGAGAAGGCCACCGATGCTGCTACTGATGGCATTGATCATTCAACTGAACACCTTGTTCTTCCCGCTAATGGGCCTACTGCCGAAGAGCCTACCAATGTCAAGTATGGCGGCGAAACTGTAGTAGACGAGGCAACGGCCAAGGAAATGGAGGAACAAGCTGCCACGGATGCTGCCGTAGCATTCCAGGCGGCCGAAGCTGAAGCCGCTGCTCAAGCTGCCGCCGAAGCTGAGACTGCTGCGCAGGCTGAAGCGGAGGAGGCAGCCAAGGAAGAAGAGGAGATGGCTGCTCTCAGATCCAAGAAGGCCAAGAAGCTCACAAAGGCTGAAAAGACTCGCTTGATGACCCTCATTGCCAACTCAGTCAAACGAGCTCAAGCAAAGGCTGCCGAAACCACCCCTGAGCCAGATAACAAGTCAACCGTGGAGCATTCCGTGGAGGAACCTGTAGTTGAGGAGCGTATTGAGACACAGGAGTCCACTAAAGAAGACAGTACTGCGTCGGCCAAGGACCCAGTTCCTGAGGCTCTTGAAAACATTCAAGAGGCTGAATTTACCAAGCAGACCCCTGAACCTACTGCTATTGAAACGGTGACGGCGGGGCCTTCTCTGGATCTCACAACAGAGCCTTTTATTGAGGGCGTCACTGCAGACGCCCCTGATTCTTCACCACTGCCAACTGAAGAGCCAGTCACCAAGCGTTTGGCAGTTGTTCCCGAAACAGCTGACCCTTCTGGTAAGCTGGAGACTGAAGCAGCTGGTAGTGTCACCATCGATCTTCCCAAGTCTAGCGACGAGATAGATACTACGCCCCAGCCTGAATTGGTTGTCGAGGATGTCTCGATCACTGAGCCCAGGGTCGAAAACACGAAAGAGAAGACCGAGGACCCTGTTCGCGAATCTGACAACACCTCCACGGCACTTACTCCTGATACTATTGTAGAACCTCCAACGGGTCCATCTGTTGACGTCCCTGCTGGGGGCACTGCTGAAGTTGTCGAAGTCGCTGAAGCGAAGCCAGAACAACTTGTGGCTGAGCGTGCAGTGAATGAGATCACCACCGAAGAGTGGGACAAGATGAATGCCAAGGACAGAAAGAACGTGAAGAAGAAGGTCAAGAAGCAGGGACTGGAACTAATCATTCAAGACTCATTCGATCTTCCAGCTCTTGCCGATAACTTGAGTAAGGTCGACCAACCCGCCTTGAGTGAAGAGGTCACTGCGGAGGAACAAGCGTACGCATCCAAGTCGGTTACAGCTGAACCCGAAGCCCTGAATCTGTCTACACCCGAGCCCGTTCCCGAATCTTCCGCCGAGCCATCTACCGCCGCCGAAGTTGAGGACGTCCAAAAGCCTGCTGTCCTCCAAAGAGAAGAGCCCGCGAGCATAGCACCTGAAGAGCCATCTCATTTTACAGAAGAGGATAACTTACCAGTCAACAAAGGATTGACCATCCAGCCAGAAACAGAAAGCACAGGGAAGGAGCCGGAAGTCTACACTGGACCTATTGCACCTACATCTGAGCATGAGCCTACACCTGAATCGACCGCTGAGGCCCCTATCGTCGCGGCGCCTGTGCCTAGCGCCACTCCTTTCGAAGAGAAGGCTGTCGAGGAGTTGCCTGAGTCTCCATCCAAGAGCAAGAAGAAAAAGAAGAAGAACAAGACCCAGCAACCACCCCAGGAGGAACCCACGACCGTGGAGCCCACAACTGTTTTGACTGAGGATACAGCTATAGATTCTGCTCCAACCCCTCAAGCTGAAAGGGAAGCTTTCGATGCTTGGATTGATCCGGTTGTCTCTATCGAGACCCCCACTGCTACCCCTGTCGACATGCCTGCTGAACAATCCACAACCGTTGCGGAGGACCCCTTACAACCTTCTACGGAGCTGTCAAAGGACGCCCCTGCCGAACCTTCTGTTGATGTAGATGCTTTTGACGCTTGGGATCAGCCGGACATTGTTGCGAATCCTGATGCTCTTGAGCAAGAGCAACATAAGCCTGCTGAGACTGCCGAACAGCTTCCCGAACAGCTTCCCGAACAGCTTCCCGAACCGTCCATTGAATCACTCCCGGGTGAAGACGCCTTTTCTTCCAAGTCAAAAAAGAAGAAAAAGAAGAAGAAGGGCACCAAAACAGGTGATGAGCTAGTAACTGAAGCTCAGGGTAGCCAGTCACAAGACAAATCTCTTGAAGCACCTGAGAAGGCCACGTATGATTTGACCGAACCATCCGCCCCGGCAGCCGATTCAAAGCCCGAGACCATCGATGACACTCAGGCCGACGAAGCTACATCATTGAAACCTGTTGTGTCGCCCAAGCATGATGGTGGTCAGCCTGCCGAGAGCGTCGAGAAATCCCGTGCTGAAAAACCGGTACTCGCTGCACCAGTACCTGTCAGCCGAGAGCCTGATGATCTGGATGATATTCCCTACTCTCCTTCTTCTGGCAATCAATCTCCTTCCACCAGTGATGTCCGAAAAGATCGACAAGGTTACTTTCCCTCTGCCCTTCGCGCACTCCCTGGCGCTGCAGGAATATCGGCCTTTAAGAGAATGTGGGGATTCCAAGATCAAGCGAGAGCGCAGAACCACATGCGTGAAGCTCAACCTGATGTCGCCAGGTCAAGCAGTGAGATTCAGCCTGATGCTGTAACCGCCGACAAGTCAAAGATCGCTGAGGCGAAGCCTGATGTTCCCATCGCCGAAGTCGATAATGACAAGGCTGCTGCCAACAAACCCCTGACTTCGTCTGATTCTCATATCTCTGAGCCACTTTTCTCTCAAGGGGATGCGCCTGTAGAGGAATCACAAGCAACAATCAGTGAATTGGAACCTTCCCAGGGTGATGAGCCACAGAATATCACTCCAAATGTGGGCGACGACGTTCCTGAAAACGAGCATGTATCTACAACTGTCGAACAGCCTCTGGTGAAGACGGAGGATGGCCCAGCAAAGTCAGCTGAAACCGCAATTGAGACACCTCACGAAATTCATACCGGAGCAGTTGGAAGCGAAGATGCGAAATCTGTCGAGAACCCATCGATCGAGATAATTTCCGACACAACACAAGCCATCGAGCGCAAGCCTGATGAGTCTGCCAACGATAAACCTACGGAGATGACAATGGAAAATGACGTGAAGCCTACCGAGTTAGCTCAAGACGACACAACAGAGCTTACCGAAGCCAAGCCTGAGTTAGTCACTGAAGAACAGCCAAACAAGACCGTTGAGGTTGAGGACACAAAGATTGCAGAGGAAACTGCTGTAGGTAACACTGAGGGTGACGTGTCTGGTTCTAAGAAGAAGGCGAAGAAGAACAAAAAGAAGAAGAAGGGCCAGGACGAGACTGCCGAGTACGAGGCGAACGATTCAGTTCAACAAGACCAAGCAATCCAGGAAACGCCCGTTGAGGAAGTTACACGCGTGTCTAATGAGACAGACAGCCGGGCCTCGGCCTCGGAACCAGTGGCAGAAGTCTCTCTTGACATTCCAGAAGAACCCAGTGTGACGGAGTCTGGAGCAAAGTCAGACGACACAACAGAAGGCAAGGTTGTTGACGATCAACCTCAAGTCAAACCAGAGACTGAGGAGAAGTCAATTGAACCAGAAGCTTTGGACCGATCGCAAACCGATGACAAGCCAGCTGAAGGCGAGATAAAGGGAGAGGCCAAAATGGATAATGAGCCAACCCAAATTCCGTCTAAGGAAGAGCCCATGAATGAGAAGCCCGAAGATACAACCGAGGCCCAGCCTGAAGACAACTCAGCAGACAAACTCCAGAGCGGTGATAACATGCCTGAAACCGAGGTCAACGAACAGCTACAGAATGATGGCAAGCTGGCGGGATCTGAATATCAAGAGCCATCTCAGACCAACCATGACGCTGCTCAAGCTGAAGACAAGGTCACCAATCCCGAGGCTCACCTGTTGCCGCAAGTTGATGACAAGCCTCAAGTCGAAGCAGAGGAATCGCAGCAGTTCGGTGGCAAACCCTTCGAATCTCATGCACAGGAGAATTTGCAGACTGACGACAAGCCAGTCGAAGATGAAACCAAGGAGCCTGATTCCGACGCCAAGTTACCACAAGCTGACGCCCCCAAGGAAGACGACAAACTAGTTCAGCCCGAGGTCGTGGAACAAACCCAGACTGATGACAAGCCCCCGCAAGTTGAGGGTAATGATGACAACACAGTTGGTTCTGAAGCCGAGTATCCCTCTTCCAGCGAGAAGCAGGCGGGCAAAACAGTATCCGAGGAACCAACGGAAACTACTAGGGATCTCATCGCTATGCCCTCTGTAGATGAGTCTTTGCCTCCTGCGACACGGAAAGCCAGTCCACCAAAAGCCGGGTCGGTTGCGATGAAAATCAGAGAAGCAGAGAACAAAGCCTTGCGCCAAGCAGAGGACGCTGAGGCAGCGAAAGACAATGCAGAGATCGAAGCATTGCTTGAAAAGCAATCGCGAAGAGGGGGCCGTCTCCTCAAGAAAGATCAAAAGCGCCTTACCACTCTTGAGGAGAACGTAGCTCGAAGGGCAGAGGCACGAGCCGCCCGCGAACCTACACCGCAAGCTGCTCAGGAGCCCATCAATACCGCTGCCGCTGCCGCCGATGCCAATGTCCAAAAGGCTTCCGGAGTGGACGCTCAAGCAGCTCAGCCAGAGGAAACTCGTGACATAGATGTTCGGCAACCCACGGACCCGGTCAATGAAGCGACTGCTGTCGAGAAGCAGTCTGTCATTAGTGAAACCCAGCCAGCAGAAACATCGGGCGAAGCTGAGACCGTGGGTGCGGGTTTATTCAGCGAGGTCACAGGATCTTTGGCAGATTTGCCCTTGGAGGAAAAGCCTCAGGACGACGAAGGCACCACTGATACGGCCCCAGCTGTAGAGCCCCAAGAGAAAACGCCAATCGACAACGAGGTAACGGAGGCAGCGAGTAGCAAGAAGTCCAAGAAAAAGAAGAAGAGAAAATCAGTATCCTTTTCCGAGAACGGGGAATCGCAGGATCCAACAACAGAGAACACCGATTCACGCACGTTGGCAACCGAACCCGAACAGCTTGACCAAACTGTTGCCAACACTGAGGATCCTCCTGCACAAACGGAATTTGCTCCTGAAGAGGCTCCTGCCACCCAAGATATGCCCGAAGTCCCAGCCTCTGAGGATACACCTGTAGATGTGCCGTCATTGGATGCAAAAGAAACTGAGGCACCGTCGCTGAACAATCCTGAAGATCCTTCGGCTGAGAACACGACTACTGAGAGCCAGGCTGAGGGACTCTTGAATGCTACCTTGGACAAAGCTGAATCAGAGTCTACCCCTGAGAAGAAGAGCAAGAAGAAAAAGAAAAAGAAGAAGGACACCTCCGCAGACGAACCAGAGAAGCAACTTGAAGCCGAATCATCAACACAAGCGACTTCCGAGTCCACATCTAAGGTTTCTGATGATGTCAAAGATGTTGTTGAACAAGAAGCATCTTCCGGTACAACTAATCCAATAGAGCCAGTCGACGTTGAGAATGCAGAAGCGTCCCTTCTTCCCCTGGGATCTGAAACAGCGAACATTGCTCCTGGAATTCTCCCAACAGACGATGAGCAGGCACAGCCAGGTGATGGTGAGAAACCTGTAGAAGTCTCTCCTGGCCAGGAACCAGCATCAGCCATCGAGGCTGCCGAAGTACCATATGCCGTAGTCCCCGAGCAACCCCCTGCTGAACAACCTCTACCGAATATCGACGAACCCGATTCTCCCGCAAAACTGTCCAAGAAGGATAAGAAGAAGAAGAAAAAGGCAGATAAGAAGAAGGCTGCACTTGAAGAAGAACCTAAGGAGCCCGAGCCTGAGCCTACTGCTTCTTCCGAAAAGGGTGAAGTCGAAGAACCCGAAACAACCGAGCGCTCGGCCGAAGATCCCAAAGTCACGCGTGACGAGACGTCCAAGCAGACCGATTCTAAAGAAACTCCAAAGGCAGACATCACTTTGGAGGGCGAGATTGCCACACCAGCCAACGAAGCCAAAGTGCCAGACACCGGTAATTCCGGAGAACTTCCTAGCGAAGAACCAGCTAGTCCTGAAGACGAGCGGGGTGGGTTTAGCCTCAGTCAATCCCAGACCGACCAAAAGAACAAGGCTAAAGACAGCGATTTTGAAATCGTGCAGGACCTCAAGACCAATCATCCAACGCAGCCGGAGACGGTGACGGATCCGGCAAGGCAGGACGCAGCCGCCGTCGTCGTGGATGAGGCCCAGAGCCAAGGGTCTTCTGCAGGCACACAACGACAGGAAGACAAGAATGTAGCTGTTGATCTTGATCCTCCTGTTGAGCCTGAAACAAAGCTGGAGTCGGGACTGGAATTGGGAAAGGGAAATTTGGAAGATGACGAGGAATTTGCTGGCCTGTCGAAGAAACAAATCAAGAAGTTGAAGAAAGCTCGAGCTCTGGCTGCCCCGGAATCTTCAGTCGAAGCAGAGATGCCAAAGGAAAGTGGTACCTCACTGGAGGAGGCGGCAGAAGCTGTGACTGAAGCTGGTGCAGAGTCTGAGTCAACCCCTCAGACTTGTGCCGAATCTGCGGCTGAAACCACTGGGGCAGAGCAAGAGCTTGGTTACGAGACCATGAATGATCCACTCCCTGACATCGAGGAGACTGTACCTATAATTGAGCCTGATTTTGAAGCTGAACCCGAGTCCAAAACTGAGAACCAATCTTTGGACAACACCGATATTCAACCTGCAACAGAGGGAGCTGATGCTGAGCCCAAAGTTGATGCCGACTTGCAAACAAGACAACCGCAGTCTGATGAACAGACAACTTCCGAACAGGATATCATTGTTCCTGCGCCGGATGTTGATTCTGGAGACAATTTAACTGATGTCCCTGACAAGAGTTCAAACACTAACGTTCCAGCTGAGCATCAAGTCGTGAAAGAGCTAGATTCCTCTTACATGGAGGAAACAGCTGAGCCACCTCAGATGCTCGGAGAACCCGTTGAGACTATTCAGGATTCACGCCCGCTCATTGAGGCGGAAACAGAGCCTGTTGCCCCAGCCAAGCCTGAACAGACTGATGAGGTTACCGGAAGCATTCCGTCCTCATCGTCGAACATGGCAGAAAAAAGCACAGAGGCACAGACTCCCGTGGAAGCGGAATCTTCAAAGCCGGCCGAGATCAGCCAGCCGCTTGAGGAGCCGCTGACTGATATTCCTGCCGGAGGCATGGATGAAAGCGCCCCTGAGCAGATAGTGCAAAGTCCTCAAGAGCCTATCTTGCAGCCACCGGAAGACCCTGCGCAATCGTCTAATACCGAGACCGTCAAGCCAGGAGCCGTTACTGAGCCGGCTGCTCCAGTTGAAACTGCACCAACACGTGATATTCAACCCCCATTTGTTGATGTTGCAACAGAACCTGCGGAACAAACGCCCGTTGACCTGCTGCCGTCGTCAGATCTTCCTCTTTCTACACCATTCCTATCTGCAGACCCTAGTACCCCCCAACAGCTTGTGAGTGAACCCACCGAGCCTAAATCGGGGGGACCAGACCCTTCCATCACCATCGAAGAAACAGACCCCTTATCTGTTACCCCCGATATTCTTGTTAGTGAGGACACTGCGATTCCTGATGACACGACTATCCCTATCTCGGAAGAGTCGGGTAACTCGATGGAAAGCGATGTCGAAAAGCAATTGGAGGAGCCCTCGCAGCCTGATGAGCCAAGCTCTGTCCTACAGCCTGCCGTTACAGGTAGTCTAATGGCCCATACAGACTCACCTCTAGAGGAAAAGCCAATCGAGGAGACTGCTCCTATTCTCGAACCAGAGGAAGCACCAGCAGGAGAGACTGAAGCCAACCAAGACATTTCAAACGAGGCCGCCATCGACAATGCAAAGGAACCATCCGTCGAGCTGACGAAAGACAAGCCAACCATACCTGTGGTCGAAAACCAACAAAAGTCAGCTTCTCATAATCACCTTCCTGAGAGTTCTAAGTCTGAGAGCGACCCGCAAGTGATGGACGATAGATACAGCAAGAAGACTAAGTCCCTCAAAGACGATGCGGCGAAGGGGGGTTTCGAGGAAAGCGCACCGAGCAAGACGAATGTTCAAGAGACTCCAGAGGCGGCACAGGATACTGTTTACCCCCAAGTCGAATCCACGACGGACGATACTGACACTGCTGCGCTGCCAGATTCATTGCCAAACCAATCAACCGGGTTAATGGACACCCCTCGTGTTAATGAATCTGAAAAATCGGAGCGTGGTGAGAATGAGTTTACAGCCGAAGACTGGCAATCTCTCGCTGCCAAGGAGAAGAAGAACATAAAGAAGAAGTTGAAAAGGAAGGGCCTCGACCTAATCATTCAAGATTCTTTTGAACCAACAACTTCTGGTAGCGAAGTGTTGCCTGAAGCCGGCACTGAACCGGCGCCTGTTCCCACTCATCCAGAAGAGATGGCCGCTGGAGTCACCGAAACCGAAACGCAGACTGAGCAAGGCCAGGAGGCATCCCCAAACGAGACATCTGATAAGCTTGCTTCCAATCCAAATGACAGCAACTTTGTTGTTGGTACAAAGAAGGATATCGAGAACGACGTAGCAAGGGAGCAGGCCGATCCCACAAGCCAAACCACAGCTGGCCAAAAGAACATCCCCACCGAGTCACCTTCTTTGCAAGAGACGCCACCGGCCACTGAAGTCAAGTCAGATGAGCAAGAAGTCGCCGAGAATGATGTTGTTTCTCCCCCAGAAGGCAAAGACAAGGAGACGGCGGAACTCGAAGGCGAACACGAGGCTGAAGTGCCAATCGTGGTCGAAGCTCCAACTGAATCTGAGATACCGTCAATTTCTGAAGAAGCCCAACGTAGATCTGGATCACAAGAAGAACTCTTGGTTCCCTCGACAGCCAAGAACGAGACAAGTCAGGAAACGGAAATCGGGATTACGCCTGTTGAGCCGATTACAAAGACGGAACCCACGCCATCAACATCACATGAACCTGGCCACCGCGCAACAACACCTCAGCCTATGAGTGAAGCCCCAGAAGCTCATCATCCAGAACGCTTGTCACCAAATCCAGCCACGGAGACCGGAGGTGCGCCAGAAACCCATGCGGATATAATTACTGGCTCAGGCCCCAGAGAATCCCCAGCACCACCCGATCAGACGCCTCTTGTCCAGGAGACTGTTGTAGTCGAAGAGCCATCGGATGTCTCGCCGAAAAAGAGTAAGAAGAAAAAGAAGAGTCGCAAACACAGCCTTAGCGAAGCCGAGACTCAAGCCTCCAGCGGCGAGACAAACAATGCAGTCGGTAATGATGTACAACAAGAAACTCACCGGCCCGTAGAGGATACGAAGGAGCACGAGAGGAACGACAAAAATCAGGATTCAGACAACATCATGGCTAGACTACCAGAAAGCGAGATGCCATCATCGGTAGACCAGCCATCTGTCGAGGCTGATCATTCGGTTCTTGACAAGCGAGAGACTCCGAAGAAAAGCGAGGGCCAAAAAGACAACCAACGAGTTTCCTCTATCATCGACGCCACTGACGCTCGAACGCCTACCGACATGCCTTCAGCTTCTAGAGGTCTTGAAGAAGCAGAGCCTACACGGACTCCACCAGAAGAAACTGTTACTGAAAAAAGGGAACCAACGACAGATACTGCAGGCGAAGGCCGCCAGAATCCAGCCCCGAAGCTTGACTTACATGCCGAAGGAACACCGGTCGAGACTGAGCGAAATGCGAATGCTGTGCCTTCTGAAGATAAAAATAAGAAAAGGGCCAAGAAGAACTCTGGCACTGCTGGCGCCGAACTCACCGATTCAAACAGTGGTCGTCCAAGCTTGGAGCCTGTCCAGACTTCCGACATGCAGCAAGACGAACCGAAGCCCGCGGATATGTCGGCGGTCGACCGTTCCAGCCAGCAGACGCAGGACGAACCCGTCAAATCTGACGAGAGCAACTCCCCAAGGAATGTTTCAGAGAAGCCCACCTCCGGATTGCCAATGTCTACGCCGAAAACCACATTTGAAGACATTGTGAAGCAGAAGCCTGACAATGGCTCCGCCAAACGCATCAAGTCACCTGTTCGATGGGGCAAGGACAAGACCACAACGCAGCCAGAGGGCATTGCTAGCTCGATCTTCTCCATGGCCAGCTCGTTCTTTTCCCAAAAGGACAAGAAGAAACGAAAAGGCGAGCCCACTGGAACACCCGGATCAGGACCGGCGTCACCTGTTGAACAAAGTCGCGAAACTCAACACAGGCCATCACAAACTCCCAAAAGTGAACCCCATTCAATACTAAACGATGACTTAGTTGGGCATATCCAGCCTACCAAGGAGGGTACCACTGTCAATACGCCTGAATCTCAGAAACAGTCCGCTCAAATCAGAGAGCCTGCCACACCAGTGGAGCAGGATACAGTTGAACGCGATTCCTCGCCCGCTTCAAAGACAGATGGGAAGAATGACATGAAGACAGACACCATCCTACCTTTTGAGGACAATATCGCCAAGGATACATCTAAAAACGTCACAGGAACTGCTTCCGCCGTGAACGAACCCCCCAATGCTACTAATGCTACTGGAGATGATCCGAAGGCAGGGCAAGTTATGGACAGGGCTGAGACTGCAACTCGCCAACCAGTGGTGCAAGAACCAGATACTGTACAGGATCTCCCTAAAAGGCCATCAAAAAAGGACACGAAAAAAAAGAAGAGGGAGCAGAAGCAAGCTGAGGACGAGGCCAAAAGGACAAGAGAGGCCTCAAATGTAGCGTCTTCTTACCCAACAGCCCTTAACCAACCCGCCCGAAGCAACCCTGATACAGAACAACCTACCCGGACTTCTGAGCCGGCTCCTGAGGCTACAGAGTCACTCGAGTCTTTTACTTCGCCGCAAAAACCCGAAGTTTCTATGCAGCCGGCACCCGACGCGCCCCAGAGTGTTGATTCCCCTCAACTTGGAGCTGAAGAAACTAGACAGCAAGGCCAAGAGTTACAGAAGAACAATCGGGACCTTGTGAAACCCGATCATAATTCACGAATCGGTTCCACAACTAACGGTGATGCGAAGTTCGAAGATGAAGACGGCCATACATCATCTGCTGTCAAACAGTCTCGGTCTATCGTCGAAGAACCCTCAACAGAGACCGTGCCAAGCACAACTCTAGAAAGCGGGGGGAACACTACAGTGAACTTTGATACCTCCGACCAAGCCAAGGATTTGTCTATGATAACTGAGCCTCTGGCGAGTCCCGTTGATGAACTCATGACCCAGCCTGCAGTGCCATCTGTCCCCGAAAGCCAAGTCCCTGACTCTACTTCCCTCGATCTCCAATCAACTCCTGCTATCGACAAAAAGGTAGAAGGTGTTAACACCACCCCAGACTCGAATTTATCGAAAAAGGAAAAGAAGAAAGCGAGGGCGCTAGCTTTGGAAAAGGAACTTGCAGCGGATCATCAGGCCTCTGACACACCAGCTACCGAGTCTTTTCGGGCCAGCAAGCCAACAGAACCAGAAGCACGAGACAACCAAGGCCCATCAACGCCAGAGAATACGAAGAAATCGAAGAAATCAGCTGCCACTGAAGCGAACGATCAAGATATTGAGGGCAACACTGGGACAGTTGCAGTAAAAGGTCCGAAGAAGGGCAAGAAGGCTGAGCGCGAAACTGGAACTAGAAGTCCCACCACCAATCCATTCGACAGAAAGCTTAGCACTCCATCGATAGCAGAACCGACGCAGCCTGTGACAGCGTCTGGCCAAGACAAGATCAAAGCTGAATCTGATCTAGCGACAACTGTTGAGCCTTCTGAGAAAGCAATTTTGCCGAAGGCAGCACCAGACAACTTCACATCGGGACCAGACGTTCTAACAGAGTCTCCAACGACAGCCGCTCCTGTCGCGATACCCCAAGAACCTGGTGTGATCATGCCCGAAGAGAAGTCCCACGCACTTCCTCTGTCCCCTCAGAATAAGCATGTGGGTATAGAAGAACGATCGCCGAAACCTGCTTTGGCCCCTTCACCGAGCTTTAAGAACGACACAACTCGCGCTGGAGTGGGGTTTGGTTATGCGCCTACTATGAGCACGAAAGAAAAGAAGAAGAAGCGCCGGAAGGGCTCGGAGCAGGCCATGTCCCCTCCAGAGTCTCCAGCCAAGACTCAGAAAAGTGTAGGCGATAGCACAGCCATCGTGGGGGACAAACGACTAAGCAAGCCCGAATCATCTATTTTTGCTAGAGTTACGGCGGCTGCAGCTGCAGCATGGGGCACTAAAAAGACCAGTGACAAGATAACGAAGGAGCAGACTCAGGATGAGCGAGAAGATGGGGAAGTAAGATTAGGAGAGAAAGACGGTGCCCAGGACGAGCGTGGTGGGCGAGCTTCAGGTGATGAGAAACCGATGACTGAGGCCGGCTCACACGACATCAAGTCACCAATCATGGACACTGTCAAGGACAGCCACCAAAAGCCATCGGTACCCCGTGAAGGGCAAGAAGTCAAGACAGGCAGGAAGAAAGACAAGTCCGTGATTGTCCATAATGGATCCAAGGACAAGGGAAGAGAAACTACTGTGGATTTGACAGACGAGACCAAGACCCCCGAGAAAAGGTTGAAATCCCCAACGGGCACTAAGAGTGCCCGACAATCAGCAGACGAATCCAAGCAGCCAGAACGACAAGATGGAAAGACTAGACAATACGGGTCGATTGGAGACATTCCTGCCATGTTCGAACAAGAGGATAAGAAAAAATCACGAAGAACGCAGCCGGACGACTTGGACGACGTGGAGAGTCCCATTCTCGGCCGCGGCGATTCACAGTTATTAAGAAGATCGCCGCAGAAACTGTTACGCCGTGACTCTGGCGCTGATGAGCCTAAAGGTGGTCTGTTACGAGAAGACAGCACGACAATCGCGCCAATACTAGGTATGGAATCCGATATCAGTGACATACTAAGGTCGCCAAGCAGGCTTTTGGAGCCTGTCCTCGAGGTTCCTGAGGCGGAAACGGAACCAGCCAGGGGTTCATACTCACCACCACCTCAAATTAGACGAAACAGCGGCCCCGTTGGTGACGCATCAAGTTTTCAGAGACGGAGCAGGCGCCTGAGTGAAGAATCCCGGCGTGATAGTGGTGTTACAGGAGAGAGGCCAACTTTGAGACGAAGCAAACCTCGCAGTCCAGAACCATTTCGCGACAGCGGAATAGAGACCGACGGCTGGGAACATCCCCAGCCAGTTCTAGACCGTACGGTCATGCAAACTCCCGAACCAAAAACCGAGCGAAGACTTCGTCGCTCTCCTCGAGGCACGCCAGTATTACGAGAGCCCACTGTACCAGGACCAACTCCAGAGCCTGAGAAGAAGAAACAATATGGAATCCTTACACCGGTAGGCGCTACCGTTGCAGCGGGTGCGGGTGCGGGCCTAGCGTCAACGCTATCTAGATCTGGGCCTGGACCTTCAACATCGACTTCAACTCCTACTCGAACGCCCACTCCGGGTTCCAATTCGAACTCTAACCCTGCAGCATCATATGCCGGCCGAAGAAGTTTCTCTGACAATGCAAGTCCTGTTCGGCGATCGACTCCTCGCCTTGAAAGCGCAGGACGTCGGGCTGTCTCCAACACGAGTCTCTCCCGTCGTCGAACGCCAGAGCCGCTACATTCTCGGCCTGAAAGCCCAGGCACCAACCGGTCGTCAGGCACCCCCACTCCACCGCTCCGCCGTGCCGATAAGCGAATGAGCGGTGATCTGCGGTCTATACGTCAACAAAACAACACCGCTACCGCTACCGCAACAGCGCCTGTCAGCTCCACGCCCGTCGCAAATGAGGGTCGTGCCCGTGCCACCAAAGACATGGCCGACGTCTACGTAAGTTAACAAAAACAACATCATCATCATAACATGTATAGTCTTGCCAGTACTTACACTTCACAGGATGGATTCGGTGAGGGGCGCATCGGCTCGCCTCGATCGCCTACCCGGCCTCACAGCATGCGCCGCCGACAGAGCATGCAGGTCCTCGAACTCGAGAATAGGGTTGAGCAGCTAATGGCCGAGAACCGAATGCTCACAGAAGCTCGCGCTATGGCTGAGACAAGTTTGAGCCAGCGCGCTGCCAACAGCCTCGCCGAACGCGACGCCGAGATCGATAACCTAAAGCAATCGTTGCAGTTCCTCCAGAACGAAGTTTCTCGACTTACCGAAGTTAACGACGGTCTTGCTAGCGCCAATACTGAGCTCGCCAATAAAGACACCGGCCGTGTAGCTGATCTCGAGAGCCGCAACGCGGTCGTTGCGCGAGAATTGGAAGAGGCCCGTCGTGCCAAAGGAACCACCGAGCAGTCCCTTGAAGAGAAAGATGCTGAGATTGCGGATCTTCGAGCCCAACTCGACTCCGCCAAAGAAAAGATCCGTGAGTTGCAACGTCAAATACTTGAGGCCAAAGCCCATGACGACCACTTCCTCAACATTCGTGACGAGGATCACTTTGATCATCGCTGCCAACAACTTTGCTCCCACGTACAACAGTGGGTGCTGCGATTCTCCAAATTCTCAGACATGCGCGCTTGTCGCTTGACAAATGAGATCAATGACGAGAAAACAATCGATCGACTCGACAATGCCGTACTTGATGGCTCCGACGTCGACGTTTACCTTCGGGACCGTGTCAAGCGACGTGACATTTTCATGTCCATGACCATGAACATGATCTGGGAATTTGTCTTCACCCGCTACCTGTTCGGCATGGATAGGGAGCAGAGACAGAAGCTCAAGTCATTGGAGAAACTACTGACTGAGGTCGGTCCCCCTGAAGCGGTGCGCCAATGGCGTGCCGTTACTTTAACACTGCTGGCGAAGCGCGAAAGCTTCAAACGCCAGCGCGACCTGGATACAGAGGCCGTTGTTCAGGCCATTTTCCAGACGCTATGCAAGATCCTTCCGCCACCGACAAACCTGGAGGATCAAATTCAATCTCAGCTACGGCGCGTCATGAGAGAGGCCGTTGGTCTCTCGATCGAGATGCGCACGCAGAAAGCTGAATACATGATGCTACCGCCTCTGCGACCCGAGTACGATGCAGACGGTGAGCTCACCGCCACAGTCCAATTCAACGCATCAATGATGAACGAACGAAGCGGTAGCATTACTACCTCGAATGAAGATCTTGAGGCTCAAGGCGCGATTGTCAGAGTCGTCTTGTTTCCACTTGTCGTCAAGAAAGGAGACGACAATGGCAAGGGCGACGAAGAAATCGTCGTATGCCCTGCCCAAGTTCTGGTCCCTCGCTCCAGGTTGTTTCCTGGGGCAAGTGACGGCGGAAGTACCTCTATCGGCGCACGCAGTCATATTAGCCTTGTGACTGAGACAATGGGCCAAACTGAGGTAGACTATTAGACAGAGTATGGATGAGGGCATGGGAAGATACCAATGGGAAAAGGATACATGGTGTTTTTGGGATTTGGTATTTCAGGGATAAATGCATATGTAGCGAGGCTTTCCTTAATATTTTGTTTCTTTTTGTTTCTTGTTTTTTGTTTTCCATGGGCGGTTCCAGGGCGAAGGGAAACGGGTCTAACGATATCATTTCTTTATTGTTTGTTCTTTGTTGTTTTGGGTACACCAGATCACGTTGCTTTACCTGCCTGTTATGACGAATAGGTTTTCTTTTGTCTGCTATGTCTGAGTTATGTTTTCTTTCCATTACCACCTAATGACATATGATGTTTTGATGCTAGAAAAATTACTGTATTTGTTATGTTTATCATGAAACTTAGATTCGTTGTAATGACACTTGGAACGATGTTCTCATATGAATATTTTGGGTATAACATATATGCCTGCTTTGATTTCACTTTAAAAGTTTCATTATCAGTGAATTCCCTCGTCATCTGTTGGTCAAGGGTGATCATGTGTCTATTGAGCATCATTTGTCTTTGTAATTCTTTTTGTTCTATAGTATCATAATTCGTCCTCGTACCCTCTGGCAACAGCCCGCGACTGCCATTCTCTTGATGGTGGCCTTTGGCTGTTATCCTGCCTCTATGTTTATCATGATATACTTCTCGTTCCTGAGAGTGGGTATATTGTACATATCCTACAACCACAAGACCAAAATTTCAAAAGCTTGCATTTGCCACAGCTGGGATTTGTACTTGTCGACGCTCCGATTTCAGGAGCGACTCGAAATTATCTCCTTCCCCCTCATCCTTCGTGCGCCTGTAAGACTGCCTCCCAGAATGCCCGATTGACTCCCTGCGTGGCTTCTTTTGTTGATGTGATCCGCCGGAAGAGGGCATCGGCAGCGTTTGTGTCATTCGATTTCTGTTGGTCCATCTCCACCCATCGATTGATGCTGCAACCTTCTGTGCCTGTTCTTTCCCGCAGAACTGCTCTATCTTACTGACCAGGTATGTAAGCCGTGCTTTGCGACCCATCTTGCCCATTTCAAGATCTTTGAGTATGATCTCAGCAAGTATTTGCATCAAAGACTGAGGCATGGGTTGCCTGGAAGCTTTACCGAAGTTGATGACCTTTTCGATATATCTCAGGCGCGCTCGCGATGTCATACCAGGTCGCCTCATGTAGAGCTTCCCTATCTCCACGAGAAAATCCATTGTGTAGACTGTGCCATGTCTAATAGGATTGTTCAACTTGGTCAAGGACCTTTGGGGGTGGAATTCAGCGACCCGCCAGATGAGATCGGCAGGTAGATTGGCATCTGTTACTATGACCTCTGTGTGTCGTGCCCATGCATGCCAGGGTAGTTTATCCGGGTTTGTCTGTTCTTCGTTGTAGAATTCCCAGATGGTGAGTGCATGATGAGGATCCTCTTCCGTCTTCACCATATCAGAGACGATCTCGTTGTGGTTTGGCAGCAGACGGACTGCCTTCATTAATGTCTCAAGTTGACCGCAGATGTCGCTGGTAAATGAAAGCGCCCTGAGGTTGGCTTTGCGCTTCTTCGCGTGTCGGTGGAAAGCAGAATCGATCAACGCCGCCCAAGAATGAAGTGTTGAGGGTTTTTCGGACCATTCTTGCAAATATTCCGGGCGCAACTTCCATTGAGTCTGGTTCATGAGGCGAAGGGCTGCGAATTGCCAGACTTCTGACTCGGTCCATTCGCTTGTGTCAAGGGCATCTCGGACCAGTTCCGCAAATTCTCTTATCTTGAGACCAGGGGTAGTGGCTAGTTTAAGTAATAAGTGGTACGCCATTGTGCGTCGCCCTATGGCATCTGTACTGTTCTCGAGGCAGGACCGGGATAATTGTTGATAGACGTTCATATTTGATAGACCGGCAAGACCAAACATCCGAGACAAATACATATTCCGGCGTAAAATCCGAGTTGGCACAGGCCCCGAACGTTCTTGCTGAGCCCGACATGTTTCAAGGACAAGATGAGCTCGCATCAAGGCAACGTAGTCGTTGGGATCCAAAAGGATTCTCTCAAACTGTCGAGTTAGTCTCAGCAGCTCATCCAGAAAGTTGAATGTCGTAGCTTGAGGTGTCATCTGGAACGCTGTTTTGAGGCATTGGTACCATAAATGTCCACCAAAAACATCGCTGGTTGGACGAATCCGGTTGTCGTGAATGCAGTGAATGATTGAAACCCATTGCCTCGCGAGCACATAATCGAGAACTTTGGCCGGGATACGACTTTTGATAGCTTCGTCAAAGGGGTTGAGTGAGAGGATAAGGTCGTCGGCGGATATCGTCTTGGCGTCGATCATGTCTAAAACCTTTAGAAGGTAAGGTTCGCATGCTTTATACAATGCTCTTCCATCTCCGACATCTTCAAACGAGGCAAGATTTCCGCTGAGCTCGACGAGTACCTGTTCTATGGGCGAGAGAGTTGCTGTTTGCGATACTGCTGTAGTGGTAATGGATGGGTTCTCTGGACAGTCTATGCCCTCCAGGGATCTGAGAAAGCGCTCGAACAAGCCAACCTTTTTATGCCGCCGATCTTGCGGTCGAGTTGGAGCCTCCCATGTCCATTTGCCGAGATCAATGGGTAAATCAATTGGCCAAGGAAAAGGCGAGGCGTGACAGTTGGGGACAATTGCTGTCATATGTCGCTTGCCCAGGCGGCGTCGGCTCTCAAGCGGACCTGGACAAGAGCTCAGACTCCTCCGAGGGACCGGATAGACGTGATGGAATCGCTCAATTGCCCGAGCCAGCATAGCATTGGTAACCCAAATGCCTTCTGGTGAGCTCGGCATTGGGCGTGTGCCCGAACCCGAACGACAGTGCGGGATAACGCATCGTGGAGGCATTGGAGCCCTGAAGTATTGTCGCGACACCGGCATTCAACCCCGTATTAACATTGCGATATCGTATCGAGTCGAACCGAGCCGAATGGTAGCTGCGCCGGGGGTGGATGTCGGGTTATTGGGCTGATGTCATAAACATTGAGGTTGAATGGAATTGACGATGAGAGCTTTCAACATTGAGAATTTAGCTCCGTGCGCGTATGGAATTTATCGACCAACCAGAAAAGAGAGATTACCCCAGGTTCTTTTCCAGTAGGAAAATGACATTGCCAGTGCCCGGAGTGCCGGTGCCTCAGGCTTACCTGATCCATACTCCACTGTTTATGTGCAAGATGCGTCGTGCGTTGCTATTCTAATGTTAGCGCCTCCTTGCTCCGCCATGAGAAGCTCATCTTATCGGCCAGACATAAGACAAGCCCATGTGTTCAAAAGTCTGCCCCAGAGCCCCCTTTTGCTGCATGCTGATGCGCCGTGTCCTGCATCTTCCTGCATCTTATTACGTTGTATGCTGAGAGCTGCATGAACAGCACTTGCTCGGATCGAAATTACGCCTATCCAGGTCAAGCTTAACGGTTCCAGGGTACATTCACCTCCAGTGTATGTAGCGGCGCATCACTGCTTTGACAGGCAGTCAATAGCCCAGGACCCCTGTCGTATTGCTCGGGGTTGTCCACTGAACCGCGTGTACGGACCGTACGGTGAGCGTGGAGCTTCCCTAATTAGGAACATCGACAACCCAGCTGGTCCCTGTTCGCCTTCTCGATTACTTCTAGCCGCCTTCTCCTGAACAAGACACTGGGCGGCATAATATCATAACAACAACAACAAACCCTTCGAATACGATACGATCTGCACCTCCGTCGACAACTTTCGCTCGATGGCTCTGTGTGACATCTTATCGACCCCGACGACGTCACAAAGCAGTTAGATGGAGCCAGTAGTATATGAAGAGACCCCGTTCGCCGACTACCTCAAAGGTGAGGAAGCTCCCTCCCGGTCCCACGGGATATTTCCTTTTTCCTCGCCACGATCTGACATTGTCCAAGATGAGGGAGATGAGTCGCAGGCCGACTGGGCGCCTGGTATAATAACACCCGAACATGAATCATCGGCTGGCCGTTCCAGCCCGTCGCCTCCCTCGAGTCCTTCTCCGTTCGCGCCTACCGGTAGACCCTTGGTGAAGCCGAGGTTTCGAAACAAAGCTCCAAATGCGCTTCAACTAAAAGTTCCTCAACAACAATCTGGACTGCGATCGGCAAGTGGGAAATACTCGGTATGTCGAGTCGCACGACCAACATTAATCAACGTTGCTAAACAATACCCTTGTTATAGGCCGCGGTAGCAGCGAGTATCGATCGAGCTGACAACGCCAAATTTCTTGAACAATTCCGATATACGATTATCGCCTCTCAGCTTCTAAGTGGCCATTCTGGACTGGGGCAGTCGCAAATTGGCAGTGGAGGACCAATCCCATCGTCGAACAATCAGGACTCGATTTTGTCCACAGAAGGAATTATCGCATCGGTCCTTGCAGCACTGGCTGTTGCGGTGGTCTTAAGCTGGGTTCTCGGAAGCGGAGTGAGCAAGAAAAGAGTCATATTTCTGCTCCTTTTATGCGCAGCCGCAGCTCTTTTGGGCCAGGTTCACATGAAGCGCCAATGGTTGCGCTATCGAAGGTCGCAATCGCTTTCCGAAATCACCTCTTTCGTCGAGCACTCACACAATTTCGACAGCGCGACTGGGGCAGCTCTATCTCTGATACAGGAGGTAGAGTTGGTCTCCCGAGGCTACAGACTGTTGGTTTTTGTTGTCCTTTAAACGTGAATGTTCGCTAACGAATATACAGCAGCGCTCCTCTCCCACCAATCAGCCGTATAGAAGATCGTACACAGACACGAAGATGCGTCAGGTTGCGAAAAGCTTTGAGGCACTCCTTTGCTGAAGTTCTCGCGTCTTATAACCAAGTTTGTACGGTCGTCAATGGGTTTGCGGAACAAACGGATCTGGAAAAATACTACGATATATACGACATCACCGATTTCGACATGTCTGACGCCCGCCAGGGTCTCACCGATGAGGATCTAGAAGATCCCGAATCATTAAGAACCCTCAAGATTCTCGCCGCACGTTTCTCTACTATTCGAAAAATATTCCTTTGCGCGCTTCTAGCTCTGGATGCCGACAGCGACGCGAATGATTTACTCCGCTGGACCACAGCGGTGCAATCGCTTTTGAGCTTGAATAACTCAACTCAAGCGGCACATTCTAGATTGCAAGGCATCCTTAGCGAGGAAGACA
The DNA here is from genome assembly GCA_019054645.1 of Fusarium sporotrichioides. Classification (NCBI taxonomy): domain Eukaryota; kingdom Fungi; phylum Ascomycota; class Sordariomycetes; order Hypocreales; family Nectriaceae; genus Fusarium; species Fusarium sporotrichioides. Next base: position 10,320,911 of record JAHKNS010000001.1, on the reverse strand, counting down.
GTGAGTATTTGATATTTAAGCTTGACAATCAATCGCTGACTCAGGCACCTAGATTTCCCATCTCCTCCGACACCGATGAATGCTCTTACGCCAGGACGGGAACGTTGGCGGGCCCAACTTCGGAAGCTAGGCTCCCTTTCTACCGGAATTAGGGGTTTGCAAGCCAAACTGCAACTTCTTCGAGAAGAGTCCGACAGAAGTTTAAACGACTCGAGTGATATTTCAGAGCTTGGCCCAAATCTCATGTCGCAGTACGAGTCCATTGGCATGGATCTTAAAGAACTGATGTCAGCATGGGAAGAGGGCAAGGCAGCTCTAGCACTTGGCATCGATAGAAACGAGAAGAGGCTGTCGTCTATGAGTACGCTGCTGTCGCCTGTGAGCTCTCTCAGCGGTCTCACGACTGTGGATGAGAACGGCGGGACTGCTGCTGCGCTCAAGGCCTTGACGGGAGAGTCTCCTCCGAGTTCTGAATACGCTGGTTCCACCGAGCATGATTCACCAGAAGTATTCGAAGCCGTCGCTCTACCTCGACCACGGAGTATGCTCACCAGAGAAGAGAGGATAGCCAAGGTTCGCGAGGAACGGGAGCAAAAGGTCATTGCCCGACAACATGTCGATGCGACCAAGGGCATGCTCCGTGAACTGGAGACGGTTATCAACTTGCGGCCACGAACCCGTGCAAGTGCGCCAGCCGCGCGAATTCCGTCTTTATAGGGGTGCTTTGTTTCATGAAACTAACAATAAGTCATCATCAATCATTATTATTATGTCTTTCCTACACGCCTGTTCTTCTTGGCTTACCTTCGATACGCGCACTATCAATCTGGATTACCATCGACTTTACTAAAGCTATTCTCTTGCACTCGCTATCAATTTACGATACATCACTGGATCTTCTCAGATGGATGGACACGCCAAGCATCGACAGGCGTCACGACGATACGCACTATTTTCTATACAAGGCACTTTTTTCTTTACTTTTTTATTATAGACAGGCCATCGGAGGCCTAGGCGTTCAAGGATCAGGGCTGGGTTATCTGCTTGAACACTATGCTATCCCAAGAGGTCAGATTGTGAGCGTCACGTCGCAGTCTGGCTATGCTCCAACAGCTCAGGGTAAAGCGACGCTCGACACATAAAAACCCTTATTTTTAGGAGATTATTTTCATTTTCTGTTTGGGAAATAATGAAACAAAAGGGGGGGCTCAGTTATTGCCCATATATGATAGACATAACTATAAAAATTAAGCATTGCTATTACTTATTATAAGCTTATTGTCATCGACAAGACTCCAATTTAAAAGCACATTACGTAGTCTTTGTGACTCGGTGAAGCTTCCAACGGTGATCTGTAGGTATCATCTCGTACGCCTTACCTTCAAGCTGGCATCAAGTGGAGCTCTCTGATGGGATGGGATGGGAGCTCCAAAAAGACGCGTCGCGTATCTCTAAGAGGCCGACGCGTTAAGTGACTACCCACCTTGGTATGGAGCTGCTAGTAAAGTACGGTAGCCTAGCAATTTCGCGACCGACTAAGCTAAGGGAAGGTAAAGGCCATCCATTACCACCTGCATCTTTCTTTCTTTCTGCAAATTCACCCAGACAACTCCATCTTCTTTCACGCACTCTCTCTACCTATTCATACATACTACCCAAACAACACACTCCAAAGCAATATCTTTGTCTTCTTTTACCCACTACATACACCCTTATCTACTCCCTTCTTCTCACTCACTCACACACAAACAGTAAGTCACCTAGCAACCGTCACCCCGCCCTTTTCCCATCTGCGTGGCAGCTCTATGCACCACCTGAAAAACTGCATCAACAAAAAGCTAACATACAGATCAGAAATGTTGGAAGCACGACTCGAACAGGCCTCTCTTTTCAAGAAGGTGGTCGATGCGATCAAGGATTTAGTGCAGGACTGCAACTTCGACTGCAATGACACAGGCATTCAACTCCAGGCCATGGACAACTCCCACGTTGCTCTTGTGTCCATGATGCTCAACGCCGAGTCCTTCTCTCCTTTCCGCTGCGACCGCAATATCTCCCTCGGTGTTAACCTCACATCTCTCACCAAAGTCCTGCGTGCTGCCCAGAACGAGGACGTTCTCACACTCAAGGCTGAGGATGGCCCTGATGTCCTGAACCTCCAGTTCGAGAACGTTGAGAACGACCGTATCAGCGAGTACGACCTCAAGCTCATGGACATTGACCAAGAGCACTTGGGTATTCCCGATACCGAGTACGCTGCCACCATCAAGATGCCCTCCATGGAGTTCCGACGTATCTGCACAGACCTCATGGCCATGTCAGAGTCAGGTTAGTTTCTCGCCAGTCTCTCTGCCGTCTTTGTCTGTTATCTAACGAATGCTCCAACAGTCATGATTGAGGCTTCCAAGGACGGTGTCAAGTTTGCATGCAACGGCGATATCGGCAATGGCTCTGTCACTCTCCGAAGCAACACCAATCTCGATAAGCCCAAGGAGAATGTTGAGATTGAGCTCAGCGAGCCCGTCGCCCTTACATTCTCTCTCAAGTACCTTGTCAACTTCTGTAAGGCTGCTGGTCTGGCCGACCAAGTCAGCATCTGCCTCTCCAACGAAGTCCCTCTATTGGTGGAGTACCAGATCTCTGGCCAAAGCCACCTCCGATTCTACCTCGCCCCCAAGATTGGTGACGAGGATTAGACGACTGCCATTGTATAGTGCGATACTGTCCTACTACATGAGAACGAGCTTGGGGTTTGTGTTTAAAAGGATATGACCAAGTAGTTCTGACGGCGCATGTGCGATAGGAGAAGATGCAAGAAATAAGGATACCAAGAGTTACATCTGCTCAATCAGAGCCTTTTTAGGCATCTCGCGAGGTATGTGCGAGTGGTGACGGAGTGGATACGAATAGGCTAGATAGGAAGATCGAGGAGTGTCGATCGACCAGTGTTGACGATAATGAAACTATAAAACCGTTCTTGTTGGATTTAGAGCTGCCATGGCATGACATCAGCCTTGAGGGCTGTAGATGAATTTTGACGGTCAACTGCCTTTCTGTTACCTTGCATTGTGTGAACATGTTCACGTAGTATTGTACATCCTAGTAAAGCCAGTATCGTTTCAATTTCTCTTTAATTCCTCATATCTCAGGTTGTACCTTGACAAATCCATGAAGCCATTCGCAGCAACTGACAAGAACTATCTGTAGACCTAGCTAATAACTGGTGGCTCGATGTGGGGCAGTTTATCGGAGGCTGGCGGGGCACGATATTGAATAGAATTTACTTGACCGTTGACTCAATGCCATATTCCAAAGTCTGTAGAATCATTATTAACAAGTACCAATTTGTTTCATTCAATAATGTTTCTCATAGAAATAGATAGATAGATCAAAGGCAATCATATCCAATAGTTATGTTGTACAGATTCGTATCAAGTTCAGTCCGCCTTGTCATCCCCAGTTTGAGTCAAATTTCTTAGATTTAGACTCGTGACTAATAAGCGCATCCAGCTCAGACGACGCCGCAACCGAGTTCTAGAACTACCGTCGACTTCCAGCTCAAACTCAATACTCTTTTCACTTTCTCTTCAATACACTGCCCCTTCTGTCTTTATAAGACTTTACATCACAACTACCAAAGCTCGGAGATAGACTATACTGAAAGTCTACCCTTATCCGCTGACGTAGAACAAGAGGGCTTGTCCAGTGACGTCTTTCTTAAGAACTCAAAGACATCTCTGACTGAGTTCACTCTTACATCTCTTTACAAAATTCATTCCCTACCGAGAAGCACCTAGGAATCTCTTTCAATTGTTTCTTCTCTTATCATCATGTCTACTGTTCCCACCATACCAGATACACGGGTTCTCGCGGTGGCAAGCCATGTACGTAACCTCGGACGAGCTCACTTGGGACTTTGAGTCAGGGCTGACCATAGATCTTTACTTAGGTCGTCTCTGGGTAAGTCCTACCCTATTTCCAGAAATGGGGAGAAATTGACGGAACCTAGTTACGTGGGTAACAAAATTGCCGTCTTTGTGCTACAATCTCTAGGATGCGATGTCGCAGCCCTGAATACAGTTCAGTTTAGTGAGTTTTCACAGACAACACAAATAGTATTGAGCTGGTATCTAACATATTGTTTTACCCAAAAAGGCAATCATACTGGCTACAGACAATGGAAAGGGACGAGAGTCTCGGCACAAGAGATTATGGACTTGTGGGATGGACTCAAACAGTCGTACCTGGATGACTTCGACGTGATGCTCTCCGGCTATATCCCAGGCGCCGAAGCTGTCGACACAGTCGGAAAGATAGGCCGAGAGCTCAAAGACAAGTCCAAGGATACGCCGGGCAAGTTCTTCTGGGCTCTTGATCCTGTCATGGGCGACAATGGAAAGATTTACGTCTCTCCAGAAGTTGTGCCCGCCTACAAGAGACTCATCCATGATGCTGATCTCATTCTTCCAAACCAATTCGAGGCCGAGTATGTTCCAAAATCTTGGTGATATGTGTTTTGTGAGTCTTCTACTAACCATGAACAAGGTTGCTCTCAGAGGTTAAGATCAACGACATGGACAGCCTCCGAAAGGCTATACAGGTTCTCCACGACAAGTACAAAGTTCCTCACATCGTTATTACATCGGTCAATCTCGAAGCACCAGACCACCCACCGTCGCACCTTTCGGTGGTTGGTTCAACCATGACATCAACCGGTCAAGCGCGCTTCTTCAAGATCGTGTTCCCATCAATTGACTGCTACTTTAGCGGCACAGGCGACATGTTTGGCGCCCTCATGGTGATTCGCATGCGTGAGGCCGTTTTCAACGCCAATGAACATCTGCGCCACACAGCCAGCTGGCTCAGTGACGATTCTGTGTCTGCCACTGAGCTTCCGCTTGCTCGAGCGGCGGAAAAGGTCCTGGGCAGTATGCATGAGGTTCTGTCCAAGACGTGCGAGGGTATGAAGAAGGTTGTTGAGCGCACGACGGGTGATATGAAGGCTGAGGATCGGGAAAACGAGACAAAGGTGCATCTCGTGAAAAGCAAAGCGGCTGAGCTGCAGCTGGTGAGGAACTTGGACTGCTTGAGGATGCCGGTGACACAGTACCAAGCGAAGGCCATGTAGGAATATTCGGGTGTATTTTGTACGGGCTGACGGCATTGCTGCTTGAGTACAGAATGGCTAAGACTAGAAACAATGCGGTAAAGAACACAGGGGAAAGGCGTCAATCAATTGTATCTTTAGAGGGATTGGTCATCTTTCCTTTGGTGGGCATGTACACTGTCATCGCCCAGAATTTCATGCTATGCTATGCTACCATGTCAAAGATGTACTTATATTGTGGTCTGGGTAGAGATAGATAGAGTGAGTGGTATGTCCAGTATTCGCAGCATGCCAGAGATCCTCATCCAAAACTTTATATATCCTAAGTTTCGAGATCCCTTCCAAAATCGACCAGCCTGAGCTTCATCGCATCTTTTGGGTGAAACTGAGCAATTTTGGATCTCACCAGGAATCGCGCAGCTGCGGATTCACGCAACAGTTGTACATATGATGCCGAGTTATCGCCCTGGGCTTCAGAAAGAGTGTTGAGTAGCTCCTCTGTGAGCTGTCTCATTTCTGCTGCTGCTGCCGTAACCTCACTTTGGCGCCCAGATTCCTCTGCAGCCGCTTGACCCCAGATCTCATCAATCCTACGCTGCCTCTTGTCTTCTTTGTCGGCAGTCTCTTTTGGCTTTTTGAGCTTTCCCTGAGCATTGAAGCCAGCAGCCAAAGCTTCTCCGTCGACATCCATAAGATCGCCAACAACGGGTCCACCCAGCTCTTCCGCTGCCAGCATAGGTGCCAGATGATTGGCGATGAACCGAAGCAGAACTTTCATGAGCTTGGTAGTATCTCTATCAAAGCTCTTCTTTTTCGCTCTGAGCTCTTGAAGTCGTTCCTTTGCGCCCTCTTCTGGAGTGACATTGGTGCTTGCATCCACTTCATCGCGCAGTGAATGTATTCGCGCGGTTAGTGCGTCACTAAGAAGGTTCTGATCTTTAAGACGCGCCTCATCCGCTTCCAGCTGGCGCGACAGCTGCTCATGTGCTGAGCGCTGAGAATCGAGATATGTGTTCGACTCTTGAATTGTTTGGTGGGTTCTACGCAGAGCTAGGAGCGCTGGTAGCAAAGAGCCTGGTGATGGGAGAAAGGGATCTGACTCTGTCACTTCTTTGAGCGCTGCTTGAATGACCCGCGTCTGACCCGCCACTGACTCTGGAAGTCGCAGTTCATCTGACCGAAGCTGTTCGGATGTTAGTGTAGCACATGGTCTAAGAGATGGTGTGGACAAATACCCTTTCTAGTTCTTCCTCGTGCTGGCGGACTTGTTGCTGAAGCTCCCGCAGTGTTTGGTCAAGACTGACTGTGTATGCATGTGATGCCATAGTTAGAGATTTTATCTAGGAATTATATGATTTGACAATTCAGCTGTGAACAATGTGATATGTTTGCTATAAGAGTTGGCGCGGCTGGAATAACCGAGTATTGAATATATGAAAGGAGCCAATAGAAGATGTGGGCGCGTCTCAAAGCTGGTCTTACAAAGCTACCTACCTAGTGTTGGTGTTTGTCGTGGCTTTCCGTACCTTGCATCGCAATAGTTAGGTAGGTTGCTGCAATCTTGCATTATTTCTATTTAGAGAAAGTAGCAAATCCTATGGAATAAAAACACGACAAATGCCCCAAAGCTCTACAGAAACTACCAATCGCCTCCCTAACTGCCTATTTACCTACTGCTGTAGTAATATTGTACTGTAGGAAGGTACATACTGTGGAGTCGTGCCTGCCTGAGCTTTCTATTGCTATTACCTCCAGTGGGTAACAATGTTGCAGGGCCAGGTGGGTCGCAAAAAATAGGGACTCAATACAGATCAGACGAAAATATTAGTCCGCTCTTAGGCTATATACTCACTAAAGCTGATCTAATATTTCTATCAGCCACTAAATTAGTACCGGTTTTTATGCGATGCACTTGAGGGCCCAAGCTTCCCTCAATGGACGCCAAGCACGTGACTGTTCTCAGCATTCTCCATCCATCTGATGGATCCTCGCAGGGCTGCTTCTCCCGCTTTCTCCCAATCTCCTCACCCCAACTCAAGAGCACCTATCGACCTCTCTTGTCGTGTCGTATCCTTTCCCCTTCCCCTCCCCCCTTCCCTTTTTATCCTCGTAAGATTTTTCGTCTTGTTCCTTCTCGGCGATTGTTCGTAATCGCGTTTTTTTAAGGGTTACTTTTTTCTTTCTTCTCTTAACCTTCTTTTCCTAGGATCGGTCCTTTGCGACAACCTAACTTACCAAGTTAAAACACCGCGCCCCGATCCATTAAGAGAACCCGTCCCTGCTTCTCGTCTTTCGACAGTTCGCGACGAGATATCTGCCTATTGGAACCTGCTTCCGCGCTTCGAGCTACGGATAGATTGCGATCGATAAACCTCGAGTCTCCGCTACAGTCAGAAGGTTTGAGCTGAGCACTGCCTCTTTTTGCTTTTTAAAGGAAGTCCGTCCGTCCCAGTATCGATCGCTTCACAATCTCCTCACAACCGTTCAACATCCTCATCACGAGATCATCATCTCCGCCCTTTCTCTCTCCCGCCTACAAAGCAATCTAGGAGATCTTCCCGGGTACCTATTTGACGCCCGCTGAAAGAGTTCTGGAACCCGTCCTCCAAAAACACGAGACTCGAATCCCTTCTCCTTCCATTCAACCCAATTCAATTCAATTCAGCCCGCAACACGTACCGTCCTTGCGCGACACCAGTCACTTCACGAATACTTCACCGAAGCGCGCACCCTGCGAAAGTCACTACACCAGCACGTTTTCCTTCGAAAACCCCTGAGTGTATATAAGACAAGCAATAAAAAAGAACGAAACGTTTCAATTTCTCGACTGTGTCGAAAGGACTAAATTCGTGTGAATATACAAATTACAACAAAAATGTCTGCTTCTCCTACTCAGCCCACCCAGTCGGCCAAGCGCCCCTTGGAAGAAGCTTCCTCGCCTTCGCGCGCCGGTGATCAGCCCGACGCCAAGCGACCTGCCCTCGACAAGATCAAGCACGATGACGATGACGATGTCGAGGTCCCTGAAGCTCCCGTCGACATTCCTGCGGATGACCACGACGACAAGGTCAATGGAGCCTCCAAGTCTGAAGACGACGACGATACCGCCCTGGATCCAGCATCCGACGCCAAAGCTGCGGCCGCCGCGACAGTAGCTGCTTCTTCGTCCAATGCCGCGACATCTGCCGCTGCCCACGATGAGACCTCCTGGATTCATGTTCGAGCTGTCATCTCTAGCCCGGAGGCCGCTACTGTTATTGGAAAGGGAGGCGAGAACGTCTCTAACATCAGGAAGCTGTCCAATGCCAAGTGCACTGTTAGTGATTACCAGAAGGGAGCTGTCGAGCGCATCCTTACTGTCAGCGGAATAGTAGACGCTGTGGCTAAGGTATAACGATCTCTTCCAAATCCATTGATTTTTCGCGTTAACGTGGTTTAGGCTTTTGGTTTGATTATCCGAACATTGAACAACGAACCCCTCAATGAATCTTCGACCGCATCTTCGAAGACGTATCCTCTGCGACTACTGATTCCGCACATCCTGATCGGTTCCATCATTGGTAAGGGTGGTGCTCGTATTCGCGAGATCCAGGACGCCTCTGGTGCTCGATTGAACGCGTCTGATTCCTGTCTCCCCATGTCGAGCGAGCGATCTCTGGTCGTCATGGGCGTCGCTGATGCTGTTCACATCGCAACATACTATGTTGGCAGCACTCTGCTCGAGCAGCTGAACGATAGGTTTGGAGGTCCTGCTGCATCTGCGTACGCAACACGAAGCGGCGCCCCTGCTGGTTCGATTCCGGGAGGCATGCAGGTTGTCCCATACTCGCCGCAGCCCTCTTCAGGTCACTATGGACGAACTGAGAACTACGGCCGCCATAACGACCGGCGCTCGCACCACATGCCACCTGCACCTTACCCTCAACAGTATCCCCCTCACGCAGCCGCTCAAGCTAACCCTGCCATCCCCATGCATTACGGCGGTGCTCAAGGAGGAGGTGCATATGGTGCAGCTCCCCATGCTCAGCCTCACATGCCTCCTCACACAGGTCCCCAACCGCACGGTGGTGCTCCTCAAGCTCAGCCCATGGGCGGCGCGATTCCAGGTGGACCCATTACCCAACAGATTTACATTCCAAATGACATGGTTGGTGCCATTATCGGCAAGGGCGGTCAGAAGATCAACGAGATACGACAAATGAGCAACAGCGTGATTAAGATTAACGAACCGCAAGATAACAGTAACGAACGACTTGTGACTATCACTGGCACGGAGGAATGCAACCGCATGGCTCTTTACATGCTTTATTCTCGACTTGGTGAGGTTCAAAACAGATCCAGCATCAATTAAGCTTCTAACCTTTGCAACTTAACAGAATCGGAAAAACACCGCGTTTAATTAGTCCCCCGACGCTAATGCGACAACCTTCGAGCGATCTGCGGAATACGATGAATACGGGGTTGTTTACTGGGATATTAAGAAGCTAAAAGGAGGATGCAGTGTGTTCTGTCTTTGCAAGAAAAGGCAGTATCGGAGAAGTTAACGGTTCCAGCGAAGAGTTTGAGAAGTCGCCAACGATTCGATGCCGATCCACAGCCCTGCCAGATCGCGATACAGAGTAGGGATGACGAGAGGTCATCGGGTGGTTGGGCGGCATAGAAATGGTGTCAAAGGATGGGTTCGCATTTCATTGGGACGAAAAGGGAAACAAGACGAGGCTGTTTGGCAGAGTGGCAGCTTTGAGTGTTCTTGATTTCAAAGGCGTATTCTCAGTTTTGTTTTTGTTCCTTACTTAATTCAATGAGACTTTGGTATTTACAAAAGAGAGACATAATTCTTCAGACGGAGCTCTGGACTGACAAGCCCTGTCAATTCAGTCGAGGCTCAGGATTTGAATCTTAAATCAGAGCTTCTTGAGCGGCACATGATACTGATGTGATGTTAGTTCTCGAAGGAGACTTCAAGACCATAGTCAAAGCACTTACTATCTCGAGACTCTTATTCCTAGCAAGCAGGTAGTAAATATTATCATCGATTGCTTTGATACTATTAGCTTGCTGTCATGGTATGTGTTCTCGTGACAAACTTACCACTTCCACTGTTCTTGTGCTGTAAGTGGGCTTCTTTGCTGTCCCAGCCCATCAACAACCTCGATGCACGACCAGGGATGACCGAAGAGTCCTCATGTTCTCCCTGAACAAACTCGCCATATGCCAAGCCATGAAGACCTGCCAGTTTACCCTCGCTGCAAGCCACAGCGAATGGCTTCATGTTGTCCTCTGTAAAGGTGTGATCAATGCCCCAGCATGTACAGATTTCAGTGATGGGTGCATGCAAAGCAGATTCAGCATGGCCTGTATACTCTGTAGTTGGGCTGACGATGGGATGGCCAGTCACAAGAGCACGCAAAGAAGCATGCCAGTCGGTGGCTGCAGAGCCGGAGACGAAAGCGTCATAGGCAGGACGCGAGGTCCAGCGAATGCCCAGGAACCAGTAATCAGGCTTCTCCAGAGGACGACCGAGATAGACGGATTCGACGCCTGGGATGGACTTGAGATGGTCGGTCACGGAGGAGAAAGAGGCCGGAGGAGATTCGGCATTTTCAACAAGGACGGGTTTGAACTTGATGAGGAGAGATTCAAAGACTGCTGACATTGCATATAAATTCAACGTTTGCTTGGGATTGTACTATGAGAGTGATTGTGGAGTTTGAAGCTGGTTTTTTCGTTCACGATGATGATGATACAAGCAGAGGAAAGCAAAGCATCAACATATAGACATGGATGATGACGAGGCAACATTGTGTTCCAAACACAACCAGATTATACGAGATGGTTCTACGAAATACCAAAGAATGACGCGTTTTGACTTCGGGGTTCAATGAGGGGTACCTACCAATTATGAGTCTCTGAGGGTGTAAGTGAGGTGAGCTCTGGCAGGAGCTGTACCTCGAGCTAAGTACTAGATGAGGTATGGCGCGACATTGAGAGGTCCCTAGAAACTTCTTCTGTACTACTTGCTGTCATGGATGGACGAAGTAGGCCGGGATATGTTTCTATACATGAGATCTGTTTGTTTCGACTGCGGGGTAGATCTTTATCATCTCATATATCTAGATATCTATTCAGGTATTTATGAAATATTCTGGACGAGTTCATTCCATAGGTAAGAGCCACCTCCTCTGCACGCACCTTCCGTGTTCCATGTAAACTTTCGGCACTTTCGGTAGGTGTTCTCCACATCTTAGTGGTCGGGCCCTCCTCTTTAGAACGAAGCATCAGAAAAATTGGCTGCTCGAGGTGTGGGTGACAAAACTAGTGTGTCATCTTATGCCATTTAGATCATGGACTTGGATCATTTATTTTGTGTATCCAAAAGCTTAGAGGTCATTTTTTCTGCCACCCGCTAGGGAAGGTCCAGTCCGGACGATTTCCTTCCCAATGGAAGCCACCGTAACTACCGACAGTCGTCCGTTCCCCCAAACTAGAAGGAGACATGAGATTGGTTTTATTGGGCGTTGGAGTAAATTAGCATCTGCAGCTTCCCTGCGTGTCACGCGCGCTGGCCTCATCTAGGCTCCTTTTCTTCAGCATCATCTTCTCTCACCTTCATTTTCTGACTGAATTATTGATCGTGGCTCTCAGACACTAATCGTTCCTGACGCCTATTAGCCTTACCACTAACAACGGTTACAACTCACTGGCGCTGTTATCGTAATTAACTAATATCCCCAGCCGAGGCATTGCGCCACCTGAATTCAATCTTTCCATCTGCAGATCTTACACTCTAACTTTGCATGTAAGAATCCATGTTTATCTAAATTGAATTTACCGTCTCGATCTTTCTTCCTCTCACACTTTGGAGACATCAGTCACCATTACTTCCGCATACTCTACCGGCGCCATGGTCACGGCAAGTGACGCCTCTGAGCATGTCACGTCGCCTTCTACCATAGTCGTCGACCACAATGATTCTCAGGGTGTTCCGTCCAACATCAATCTCTTGACCCTGAATTGCTGGGGCCTCCGCTACATTTCGACACAACGCAACGCAAGACTGGACGAAATTGGTCGCAGAATCGCACACGCTGTACCTACGCCGCAGATCGTGGCTTTGCAGGAATGTTTTACTCAGGAGGATTATGAAGCTATCCGTCACCATACTCGTCAGATTCTCCCCTATGGAAAGTTTTACCATAGCGGCGCTTTTGGAGGCGGTCTGGCAATTTTGAGCCATTGGCCTATCGAGGAGAGCACTATGTTCAAATATCCCCTCAATGGACGTCCGACAGCTTTTTGGAGAGGAGACTGGTACGTGGGCAAGGGTATCGCATGTGCAAAAATTCGCTTTGGGCCAAGGCGGAAGGACATTGTTGAGGTCTTCAACACTCATGTAAGTCATCTTCATTCGTGCGGTTCTGATTCTTCGCTAATTCGAATCAGACTCACGCCCCCTACGAGCCCGAACCCGTGAGTACGTACAGTTGTCATCAAGTTGCTCAGTCGTGGGAAATGTCGAAACTTTTGCGTGGCGCTGCCGAACGAGGACATCTTGTTGTTGGTATGGGTGATTTCAATATGTTTCCATTGTCCATATATCACCGCGTCATCACAGGGCATGCACCTGTTCGCGATGTCTGGCGCGTCCTACATCCGGACAGCTCTCTCGGTCCCGCATACCACCCTTCTGAGAAGGATCGTCACCGGCCGTTACCTACAGCCGACTTTAACCTTCTCGAGAATGGAGTAACTAGCAACTCAGTCTACAACACCTGGCGTTGGAACAAGAATCAGCAGAACCGCCTCAAGAAGGGTGATATTTGTGAAGTCCCACCTGACACCATTGACCCGCGAGGACAGCGCCTTGATTATATCTTTGCCTCGACTGGTGTTGACCCCGATGCTCCAGCAACGACCCCTGGTTGGATCGTCAAGTCCGCTCACGTTTCCATGACTGAGCGACATCCCGACCTGCTTTGTTCGCTTTCGGATCACTTCGCTGTTCAGGCTACTCTCACCCGGCACACTCCTTCTCCAGCACCAACTCCAGTTGATCCACGCTCCGAGACTCCCTCTGCTGCTCTCCAGACGGGTGCGTATTTAGCTCCCAGCAGTCCAGCCAGCAGCATACACTCGGGCGATGCAGCACAGACAGCCATTCCAGATGCCCAACTCAAGCGTGGCCGCTCTTTCAACCGTGACTCACTACACGCATCCACTTACGATGAGATTCTAGGCATGATCCAAAAGTATCGCGCCCGTGAACTTCAACAGCGCTTTTGGCGCGGCCTGCACTTCTTCGCCGCACTGTTCATCTGGATCGCTTGTCTTGTCGCTGTGTGGTTCAGCCCTGAGAATTATGTCGCATTCATTCTCATGCTGATTAGCAGTCTGAGCTTGGTTGCTGGTGTCATCGATGGCCTGCTCTCCTTGCTCTTCTTTTCGTGGGAGATTCGTGGTCTAAAGGAATTTGAATGGGAAATTCGCAACGCCAAAACTGGGGTATCCGGTGACCCCGTTGCATTGACAGAGTCCGAAACATACCACAGTTCCGGGCAAAGGTCGAAATCTCAATGATGGAACTAATAGTAGACGCTGCATATCATGTTGATGACTTGATGTTTTTGTATAGGACTAGGATTGGGATGACTTATGGAATGAGGATAGGATAACTGTACAGGTGCCACTAAGGCCTAATGCTTAATGTCTATTCATAATACTACCTTCAGGGGTTTCAGGAGGTTCACACCTCTTCCAATTGCTTACCTACCCTCTATTCTTCCTGTGACTTATTTCTCTGTGGTTTCTTTTTCGCCCTTTCCCTTCTAGCGTTCCTTCTCACGAAGGTGAAAGTGCTTTAGGCCGCAACTTGAACTTCAGATACCGGAGGCGTCTCTGTCGGTCTCGGATCGATGTAGCCTCCAGGTCGCATTCGTCGCCAAGTATACCCCATGAAGGCCGTCTCTTTCCGTATCCTTAATGATATCTTCTTCGTGCTCTTGTCCCGAAGCAACATGTCTCGTGGGCGTTTGCGCTCTTTGTGTCCGTAGAACCTGACAAACTGCTTCAGAGTTGCCTTTTCACTGGGTTGGAGGTCCTTTGCTGCATCGATGTCGCGGTCCATGCTTCGGAGTTTGGCCGCATCGAATGGGACTTTGATGAGCTCTATAGCCTTCTGCTGCACATGAGTGTCAAATCCAAACAGTAACTCTCGCACATCGTCTGTGTTGAGGTATATTCCGGATGGTATCGACTCAGACCAGTCTTCGAAAGGCTCAGACTCATCAAAATAATGGGCATCATCATCGCTCTGTAACTTGGGAGTGAAAGGTGCTGGCATAGACTGCAAGCGTTCCCAGGGCGTATTCTTGAACCATCGGTGCGCTTTTATGTCTTCTGCATCGCCAGGGAAAACATAGCGGCCAGAATAGTCTGTCAACCGTGAACCCTGAAGACCGGTACGGTATGACGTTTGGTACTTCCTCGAACATAAGCGCTCATCTTTGTCTTGTATCAAACAGTGTATGAGGTCTTTACACTTTTCGCTAACGAATGGTCTGCGTGGGAAATTGAAGTTCTTTTTGAAGTCCTGCAACAGTCTGTCAGTCCTTCGGCTCAGCTGTATTGAAATTAGGTATACTCACAACAATGTTTTGTTTCGTCTGTTTCCGCCCTTCTTCTGCCAAGAAGGGTGTCTGTCCGTAGAGGCATTCATATAGGATGATTCCAATGCTCTACTAGTCGCATCTTCCGTCGTACTGCTCGCCACGAACGACTTCAGGGGCCATGTATTGACTGGTTCCAACGACGGAACGCGCACCGGTGCGGTTCCCATGTCTATTTCTCCAACCGATGAGGCTTCGTAAATCCTCATCCTTGGCCAACGGATATCTTCCATGTCTATCTATCCCAGAAACGACGGACTGGTACCATTCGAATTGTTTCAGTATGTCCTTGCTGCCTTTCTGGTCTGTTTCATCGCCGTTGATGTTGATTCCAAGTCCTCGAACCAGCGAGTATCGATGAGTGTTGTAATATGCTGCATCATGGGACCAATGATCGTCGAATGCTAGCCCAAAATCAGAGATCTTTAAGTGGCCAGTCGCCGATATGAGAAAGTTGTCTGGTTTGATGTCTCGATGGATAATGTTTAAACGATGAGCCTCTTCCATAGCAAGGATCATCTCTGCGATATAAAATTGCGCAATCGGTTCTTGCAAGATATTTTGTCGAATTAGTAGCCCAAGGAAATCTCCGCCGGGCATGTACTCCATCACCAGATATAGACTTGATGGGTCCTGGAAGCTGGCAATCAATGGGACGGCCCTATAAGAGTTCTGTTAGTTGAGTGCTAGCGATTCCGATCTTGCCTTTCACTAACCACTGCGAGCCTTCAGAGGCAACAAGAAAGTCTCTCTCGGCCCTGAGATGACCCTCTTGGCTGTTTCGTATCATTTCCGACTTCCGAATTACCTTCATGGCATATACTTGTCCTGGGAAAGCATGGCCTGGATCAGGCTTCTCGCGCACCAATCTAACCACTCCAAAACTTCCCTTGCCCAAAATTTGTAGAGGCTCGTAGTTGTTGACTGAAAGTCTAGAATCATCCTTCGTCCTGTGAGCGATACAGGTGGCTTTCATTGCCCGTAGCTCCCTTAGATGGCAGGTTTCCTGTATTCTGTACTGCACCCGAATCTTCTCTTTTTCATCCAGTGACATTAGCGAGCAACTGCGCAACTGCGCTTCAAGATGCTGATTCCTCAAGGCCCTGGCATTGGGCTTGTACAGAAGTTCGTTGAAATGGGTCTCGAGAAATATCTTGGCAGCAGAGGCTCTCTCTACAGTAGTGATCGTGGGTCGAGCCTGAACCACGCCAGCTTCTGGAATAGTGGTGAGTGCTCGACCTTCGGGACTGGAGCGTGTCCATGGATTCCGTCTATTGTATCTCCTATCAGCTGTTACGTTATATTGCTGCAAGGGAGAGGACTCGACTGATGTCTTGGCTGTTGACTCTTCCTGGAACGATGAGGGCTTAGCACTTGCCTCAGAGCAAGAAGGGGTTTCTAAGTCACTCAACGGAGCGATATTCAATAGTTGAAGAGAGCTTCGTGCTCTTTTTGGAGGAGTACGAATCACCAAAGTTGAATTGGAGGTCATCGCTATGGGGTTCAGGTGCGAGTTCCGAAGCACTACCTTCGAATCGGGGTTCTTCATAGCGAATCCATGTTGTAAGGCATATTTGGTCAACTGATTAGCCTTGGTCTGGTCATCTGTGGGCGGTTTCGAGTCCTTTGATATCTCAATAACTATGGAAGTTAGATCAAGTTGTTATCGAGGACGATCGGATGACTTGCCACTTCGCCCACTGATTCGCAAGTTTCTGAAAGCACTGCGAAGAGGCTTCCATCTTTTCGAGGCAACATTGCCAAGTTTTCGACCATGCTGTGCTTCAGGGCCTTCAGGGCCATTCAACTCAGAGTCCGGTGACGGTTCGAGTGCATTTTTCGAATCGCATGAAGAAAGTCGTATGAACTGTTGGCTGGCCTTCTTGAGAAGCGTTTGTGCCATGATGCTGCAGATTAAGTAATGAAAAGAAAGTTATTGCTGCATCAATATGGAATAAAAAAAGCAAGAAGTGATTAATGAATTGATATAACAACCGTACTCTGAAGAGAATGACACCTGAAGCGTGTGATCACGACAGCGTTACTGATGCCAGAGTAGGCATATTACATTCTGGATGTGAGTTGGGGAGGGAGAGGTGATAGGTAATAACTACGGATAGGAGGTTAGGTCTGGTTTTGGTCGTCGTGACTTCCCCAGCTACACTTGCCTAACTTATGCTCCAACACAAGTTTCTATACAATCAGACAATTCACGGAAAGAGAGACTAATTCAAATTCAAACTTTCAAATCATGAGATGAAGAGGAAAGAAATAGCTTTTTATCTGCTCAACTCTACAATATCATTCCAGATACGAGGGAAATCCCACAATCAACAGCAAAAAGAAACAATGACCCTTTTTATCGTACGCCAATTCATATCATGCAACACAAGACGGTCCTCGCCCCATCACACCCGATTGCCGCCTGAACTGCTCCCCTCATGTTTTGGCATAAAACATTGGCTCTTTGCAGATGGCGCAGGTCCATAGCTCCTTATCCTCATGCGGCACGATATCGATCGCGTAGCAGATGATATATATAGAAGCCCGGAAAGGGTAGGCATCTCCGTGTCATCAACTTGTTGCCTTCTGCCACCGCTCTTTAAGGGGTATTATTATACGAGGCTGGTGTCGAGTCGGCAACTCAGGCTAGTGGAAATCATAGCAGTTGCTACAATCACTTGATCTCCAGAAGCTTGACATCGAAGATCAATGTGCTGTTGGCGGGAATGCCAGGGAGGCCACGGGAGCCGTAGGCGAGGTGGGCAGGGATGGTCAGACGACGCTCGCCACCAATGGCCATGCCGATGACACCAATGTCCCAGCCCTTGATGACCTGGCCCTTGCCGGCCTTGAAGGAGAAAGGCTTACCCTTCTTGTTGGCTATTGTATTGTCAGTAATCTTATAATTGTAGCGGAGTAGCATTGGGGAACTAACCATCGAACTGCTTTCCGTTCTGGAGCTTGCCGATGTATCGGACACCGACAGTGTCGCCGCTCTTAACAGTGCGGCCGTTGCCAATGGTTCGGTCGTCAATGGTGACGCCCTGGACAACCTTGACACCGGTGGCAGGCTTGGAGTCCTTGCTCTGCTTGGCCTTCTCAGTAGAACCGGTAGGGCCCTGCTCAAGGTTCTTGGCGAACTGAACCTTCTTAGCATCCTTCTTCTCCTCGGCAGCCACAGCCTCGCCCTTGTTGTTCTTGAGCTTCTTCTGTTGCTTCTTGGAGAGCTTAGCATCATCCTTGGTGATGAGCTCGTCAAGGCCCTCAGCCTCCTCAGCTGCGCGCTTGTTCTTGCCCTTGTTGGCGGCAACGAGCTTGGGGGCCTCCTCCTCGTCAGTGTCGATCTCCTGGACACGGGGGTCCTCAAGTCCATCAAGGTCGTCGCTGGCGTCACTGTCGTCACCCTCAAGGCCGTACTCGAGCTCATCGGGGGAGAGATCGTATTCATCCTCGTCCTCGGAGTCCTCGTCATCCTCATCATCGTCCATGATGTAGTTTCCGGTCAGGTAGACAGTGTGAGAACCGGTGACAACAAAGAAGACCTTCTCGCCGTGGTTGACGGTGATGTCGAGAGGCTGCTGGTAGTTCTGATGCAAAGTTAGCAGGCTTTACTCATCGTGTTCAGTGTATAACTTACTCTCTCGGTGTCGAGAGTGCAGATGACAAAGTTCTCAAGGTCAGCACCCTCCTCGCTGTCATCGTCGGAGTCCTCGTCCTCATCCTCGTCGGACTCCTCGGTGGCCTTAGCCTTACCCTTGGCCTTGCCGTTAGGCTTGGCATCTTCCATCTCCTCATCGGACTCCTCTTGAGCGGACTCGAGAAGCTTCTTGATGGCAGCGGCCTGTCGCTGCTTCTTAGCCTTGGCAGGGTCGCTAGGGCCACCGTTGGCCTCCTCATCGGAGTCCTCCTCATCGTCAGAGCCAGCAAGAAGAGCCTTCATGTACTCGTCGTCAATCTCATCATCCTCATCCTCATCGAGGCCAGGGAGAGCACGCTTGACGAGGCGCAGGGTAGATCGAGGGACGGCAGGGATGTTGCCCTCGCCATCGGCCTCGGGTTCCTCGGTGGGGTCCACGGCAGCCATGGTGATGCGGAACTGCAAGATTTTCTGGTTAGAATTGGGGTCTCTAGTTGGCAAGACAGGCGGCGTCGCAAATGATGCGCCGGCGACTAGAAGCGAGCTCAGTCGAGCCTACACATCGCATTGCATCAAGAGCGTCGTAGAGGCTCGAGAAATGAACTTACAGAAGCGGGAAACTCCATGGCGGCAGGAATCAAGATCTCGCCAGGCGGGACCTCGAGGCCGTAAACGGGACCAGGAACGGCAGACATTGTGATGGTTGTGTGATTACTTTTGGATCAAAAATAGTATGGGTGTATAAAGAGAGTGAAGAGGTAGAACAGAGAATTAGGATGTAGGAGAAAAGATGAAGGGATGGTGTTGGGTTGAAGATTTGTTAAAACTCTCGTTCACTGCGAAAGAAAACTAAGAATCGAGAAGCATCCTCCAGAGCTTCGAAATTTTTTTCGGGGCTCGAGAGGCAGTCCCACTAGATACATCACAAGCCACCAATGAGAGGTAGCGATAAAGATCCTTATCTGAACGGGGCTGTCGCTGTCGCAGCAACAGCAGGCGGTACCCGCTTTAGTGCAGATTTTCCCGCCGCAAACTCCACAAACTAGCTGAAGGCAAGAACGAGAGCCTCAAGATACTCAGACGAAAAGACGGTAACCTTCTATATACTGGCCGAGTCAAGCGCGGAGAGGCCGAGTCTAAAGGCATGAGGCAAACTTTCAAGCAAGGAGAGTAGACAGGATAGAGTTTGTTTTTTTGCATTGGTTTCAAAGCACTAGGTCACCATCAGGTTATCAGAAAAATTGGCCGCCAGGAGCATAAGAGATGAAATAAATACACCAGTTTATACTGCTTGGGTTGAACCTCTAGACTGTTTATTTTTATATCCTAAATCTTAGAGACTAACTTTTCTAGTACCCAGTAGATAGGATAGAGTTTGTTTTTTGCATTGGTTTTAAAACATCAAGTCACACATTGACTTCTATCATTACAGGGTAACTGCCTCCAACATGACGTACGTCTATAACTTCTGACTTTAGACGCCTTTTCGTCTCGTCTACCTCGGGAAGTACCTTGGTAGTTTAGTCTTCCTAGTCCATTTTGCTCGAACCTCTCTTCATTAGCATCAAACTCGAGAACCAAGAGCGCGCAATATGCCATGCCATTGTTAAGAAAAACTTGTTTTGACCCTGATCATACATCTGAGGCCGATCACCTACATCTGTGAGCATGGCACCCATGCTGACAACAGACGTTGGCCAGTATCTGCTGTTGGCGTAGGCATATGCAACCATCATATCGTTGCCATTAGTTATTCCACCTAGATGCTCTGTTAGCTTCATTACCTTGGTACTTAAACAAAAACGTACCGCTTGACCACAAGTTACCATCCTGAATCCACCGATACTTTTCTCCCACAAATTTGGCATCTGTATATTTCTTCCTCAGGTCATCTTGTAACCCTCGCGGTCCACTCACACTCTTCCCATCGAGTATGCCCGCCGCACCGCATAAGAAAACGCCGGTACAGACGCACAGCACGTCAACTCCCTCAGTGTTGAACTGATCTCGCAACCACTTCTTCGCATCATCCGTGAAACAATCAGCTGGATCTGTGCCAGGAACAACGACGATGTCTAGCTCTCCCGGTGCGACATCTTCGTCTTGGTACGTATGTGTTGCGCGAACGGATAGATCAGCTGTCAGATCCACGTGTGGGAAGAGCTTCGGCGATGTGATGTACGTGATCTTGATGCTGGGTGCCACGCTGCTAATATGAGAAGGGAGAGGAAGGAGGCCGAGATATTCACTGGACATAGTTGCGAGCACGTCGACAGTTGCAAGGTCGAGAAGTTGTACGCTTGATGGCATGAAAACGCCGATACGTAGTTGCTTTGACGACATGGCTGAATCAAAAGTTGTATTAGAGATGGTTTTATCCGTATGAACAGAGGATTTTGATAGACTAGTTCCAACAAATTGTGTCCTTGAAGACCTGATCTAAACATGCTTTATATAGTTAATTAATTACTAACATTCCAGCCGTTATTCTTTCCACTTACAATCCGTCTTAGAAAGGAAGTATCTTTGAGTGACACCGCAAAGAATGTCTCCGAATACTGCATCAGTCGCCCGACTTGCTTCTCATTGGTCAACCCGATTGTAACATCCGAAGTGGTTCGGCGCCGAAAAGACTCCACCTGACCCGGGTTTAATTCAAAGGCCGATTCTCGAGGGTCATGAATGTCATCAGGGTATCAGAAAATTGGCCGCTAGGAGCATAAGAGACGAAACAATTAGGTCAGCTTATGCTACTTAGATCATGTATATTAGGCTGTTTATTTTTGTATCCTAAAGCTTAGAGGCTAACGTTTCTGGTACCCAGTAGAATGTATATACTTGCATATTCCTGTCTGTATCAATGAACCCGTGCCATTACGATATATCATTAGCAGCTAAGACATTATTGTTAATGTATTCTAGACCATTACCACAAGATTATCATCCCCACGTCCATTATAAACCGTGTATCCGTCAGGAGTTCTCATCCCATTAATATCTTACGCCATGTCATCCACTTTCACGATAGGTATCTGTCGCCTAGTAGCCTTCTTGCTCACAGTATAAACCAAGTCCTGACCCCAAAGCTGGCAGATCAGAGCCTGGGCACTGGGAATGGTGCCATACAGCGGAGCGACGATAGGAATGGCAAGGTAGTCATGCCAGTTCTTCTTGAGAGATCGCCTGGAAAAGTCCATCCCATCAGCCAGACCAGCCTTGACCATTTCCCTTTCGCGACTCGATACTCCTGCCTGGTGGTAGCTCTCATATAGAGATACGTATATTGCAATCTGAAAGAAACCGTAAATGCGGATAGCATTACACCAGCTAAAAATCCAAGCCAGGTTCCGTGGGTCGTTGTTGTTTTCTGTGAGCTTGACGTACAGCGCGGAAGAAACAACCAGAATGGCCATGTGGACTGGGAGAAAATGGGCTTCAAAAAGGCGATGCATCATATAGAAGATGCGCTCCCAATGAGGTTGCTCGAGAGTATCCCTTTGGATACTAGAAAATATGCCGTTGTCGGCATAAGGATGGCCACCGTGTTCACCACTCATATAAGTCTCAGGAATGGCAACATCGTTGGCGTCTGAAAGCGTGCAGTGAAGTGGTTGGTAGGCTCGACAGGTTTGCTTCCGATCTTTCCATAGTTGAACAAGTTTACAAAGAGCGAAACCTGTGTCAAGAGCACCCCACATGTGACGAAGAGCCTGCTTATAACGGGCGCGGGCATCCTTCAAAAGGCCGCCACCACCAGTCACGTTGCTCTGGCTAACAGGGCTGTAGATGACTCGACTTGTCAAGTTACCGTTGAGAGCAAAGAAGCACTTGATATACATATGCAGGTCTTCGCCGATAGCCTCGCTGTCACAATCCCATCCGCCAACTCGATCAATCAGATCAAGCGGAAGAGAATAAACTGAGGTGGGCGGTGCGATAGAAGAGCCGGGATATAAGCCAGACATTCCAGCAGCGCCCCACAGAATGTCAGCAACGCGAACAACAGCTGGGACCGAATGCGCGTTTCGGTCGAAAATCATAGGGGCCGAGTAAACGGTCGTCAGTGCTGTTGCGGAGTACGATAAGTGCATATTGGTTAGAATTGTAAAGTAATTTGACGAGAGATGACTGTCGGCTTGTGGATAGCATTAGATATGAGCACAAAAAAAAAGCCAGGAAAGGGGAATAAAATACCATCAATACCGGTGACTATGATATTGCCCCTTATGGTTGCTGGGTACTTCTCGCTCAGTTTACGGGCAGCCCATCCAATATTGCTTCCCTTCCCAGCAGCTTCTCCAGGAATATCTGACGGATGGAGAGTAAAATCGATAGATCGGAACTTTTTTACAAATTCTTGGATCAGACCTAGAGCCTTTGACTCGGCGACGTCCTCTCGTTGTTCCATACCAAGATATACCTACCAGAACAGATTAGAAACTCAAGTCCAGCTTACATTTCAAAAGGACTTACATCGTAAGAGTAGTGAGCCTGTGGATGAGATGCCAAGACGTCTAGTGTTTCCCTGAGCGTGTCAATATCTTCCTTGTAGTTCGGAATGATGATGACATGGACCACGTTGTCGTTGGCCCCCGGGACGCCATCCGTGTAGAATTCAGGATCGCAATCGCCAGCTTCACTGGCCATAGATGAACTAGTGCTAATGCGGCTGGATGTAAGAGTTTCTGAACTTGAAGCTGAAGCGTACGAATCACGACGTGAAACAAGCTTCTTCAAATCGAGTAACGAGTCACTACGCGCTGCTCGTTTCATGGACTGCGTGAGCTTCCATACAGTCCAACAGGCGCGGAGAGGGAAGATGCAAACAAGGGTGTGAACAAAGAGACAGTAGTATGCGAAAACATAACTCCAGGAGCCTGCACCTATTCTCGATGTTGAAGAGTGGTATGGGACTTGGCCATCAGGCTGCTCGTGACTGTATTGTTGCTGTTCGAGATACGAGTCGCGGGAGACAACCCAGTAGCAGAGAGCACTGAGTGCAATCATACTCAAGCCTCCCGCGCGTTGCGCGAGACACGTGAATATGGACATGGCCTTTGATACTGTTCGGAGAGGTCGCTCAGACGGCGAATGTGGTACACAGAAAAGATGAAGTGACCTAACGAACTTGAGCAACTCAGAAACAACTGACCCAAGCGAGACAGTGAAAGAAGAAGACGAGGGCAATATCGACTGAAATCAGGCGTAGAATGAGCCTGATCAAAGAATATGCGCGAGAACAAAAACAACCTGGTGACGTACATTTGCCTGTGTAAGTACCATCCACCCGAGTTTCACAAACGGAAATGAACCATGATATTGAAAAGGCAACTAGTTGCGGGTGACCAGAAGAGACAGACGTGGGGAATAAAGACCGTCATGCCCAGTGCACAAATTAGATTATAGCTTCAAAGATACGTTCGCCAACCCGTATGGCACGCGCCATGTTACAGACGGTCTGATTCGGCCATGAAAACAAGATAATGATCTCTCCAAGCTCCACACCCATTTGGCGAATGATGGAGTATAAGGGGCGGACACTTGAGAAACATGTTCGCTTGATCATCGCTCAACTTGGCAACCAGACATTATCTAGAGGCCCAAGTTCTGAGGAAACCATTCCGTAATGGCTATAGGTATCCCAAGTGCGATAGACAGAGCGGTGAGGATATTTGCTTGTTTCCCAGCGTCAAGCTAACGAGAGCTTCTTGATAAAAAAGCTCAATAACCGTCCTCGTAGTGGACATCCCTGGTACGATGAGTTAGGTAGACTCTTGGATTTGATAGTGAAGGTCCCTGACGTTGAGCTCTGACCACTCACGATCGAGAATATGCCCATGATACAGATATTGTAGATCCCGCGTGCCTATGATATAGGTGTACGAGCTGATGGTCCTTGCCGGAGCTAATACCGATTTGTATTTGATATGCTGCCGCGAATACTTCTTTCGTCTTTGATGAAGCATCTTGAGAGTTGCGTGACCTCTCCCAAATCATTTTAAGCCCCCGAAGAGCTGAGTGAACAACATTATGGGACCTCTGGTGACCAGCCATCTCAGTAGCGAAGCAACTCTTTAAATCGAAGTATGATTCCCATTCAGAAGCTTGCTAAGTTGAATGATTTCAGGGCGTGTCGATTATCGCTAGAGGCAGATTGCAATGTTTGGGTCTGGAATTACTTCAACGACCAACCAGATGTATGACTCGCGCAACCAAACCCAGTGGGAGTGATGTATATTCTTGCGAACTTCTTCCTCATAAAAGCAGTGATGGGCGTTTGATTGTTATTTTGATCACTCTTTTGCGCTTCAGTCTTGGTCATGATATGTTACTGGTGTACTTTTCTCCATCTTGATCATAAAATTGATGTGCCGAGCATGAATTCCGAGAAGAGCTTTGTATACCGCTGATGTACAAATACCCGATCAAACTATGTCGTCCATGGTGCTAGTCGAGACGTCGTCAAGATATTTCCCATCCCAGAAAATAGAGGGCACGATCAACAAGCCTCCAAGTCAGGAGCTTCAATTCTGATCCTGGTTTGCGTAGCAACGTTGGCAGCAGTAAAATCTGACTGGCTGGATGTATTGTTCACGCGGCTTGCTCAACTTTGAGGTGCTCGGATGTGCGTCGTAACGCTTGCTTGGTGTTTATGCTAGCTGGGGCCTTCGTCGTCAATAATAAGCCACA
Organism: Fusarium sporotrichioides; assembly: GCA_019054645.1. Lineage (NCBI taxonomy): Eukaryota > Fungi > Ascomycota > Sordariomycetes > Hypocreales > Nectriaceae > Fusarium > Fusarium sporotrichioides. The sequence goes on along the minus strand of JAHKNS010000001.1, from coordinate 10,295,809 downwards.
ACTTTAACACGCGCCGCCATAACTGGCCAGAAACTCGCTCTCAGATGTGCCAAACCCACACTAAGATCTTCGGAGCCGAATCAAGGGTTTTATGGTTATCTTGCGGTATTCAGCGAGTGTATTAGCTGATACCAATGATGTTGGCTATCATCGACCCACGGGGACAAGTGATTGGATCTCGCATTTTCGTAAAGACCCGCTCTAATACGACAAAGGTAGAGCGTCATCGTTTAGCTAAGCGTTAGGTATAATTGCGCCTGTAGTGTCATGGAATCAATAGTCATCAGACCCGAAAGGTAGAGGAACGTCAACTGGTCTATTAGAGCTGTGTCCGTGTGTTGAGAGACTGGCGTCAGGTACCAAATGAAAATGGATGCTCGATTTCGATCCTGATTGTTGGTGTCTCTCCCGGTGGTATATTGTATCCAAGGAAGCCTTCAAGAACACATTCGTCTAGGGAAAATGCCCTCTTTTTGTTTCAGCCCCGTCTGTAAACATAAACGCCGTACTCCCGCTGTGTATCATCCTGCCGTAACATCAATTTGTGTCGACTCCTAATTTCAATGCCCATTTCCAAGCCGAGTCGAGTCCTCAGCTCAATATGATATTGGAAAAGCAGTGACCGAGTGTTTGCCGATTGTTACAAAACCGACGATCAAGGTGCTTTTTCGAAAAGTTTCTGAATTGGCTTGGCAGCCTGGAAGAGTGTTAGAACAAATGAGCACAATTCATGATAGAGCACGGATGATACTGACATCAATAAATTTCTCGAGATCGTTGTCAAGATTAGCCAAGTCGTCCTTTCGTCGTTTATTATCCGCAATGAGCTTCTGCTTTCGCTTGAGGAGCTCCTGCCGTTGTTGCTCAAGCGCTTCACGCTCGGCTCGCTCGTGGTCGATACGCGCCACCATCAATGTGTTCTCGTCATCGTCTTGATGCTCGGGGTGCTGCGCTAGGAACTCTTCCACGGGGATCAGAGGTAATTGCTGGTATTTGTGGCTGTGATGTGTTAGCGGACTGTTCTGGCTGACCCAAGCCATAGCAAGAAGTCCAGGTGTCGTGGCTTACTCATAGGAATCGCAGGCAGTGATCTCTCCCTGAAGATGCCTTTGCTCGTAGTACAGGTTCTGGAGTTGGAGGTGGAGGCGATCGACTTCCTGACGCGACTCGGCAGTCTGAGCTTTCGTCTCGCGGGCTGTGAGGCAAGCATTTCTGTGCAATCCTTTTAAATGTGCCACAGTGGTGAAAAGAAGCCTTTGCTGCTTGAATATCTCATCTTGCGCCTCGCCCGATGCAGGTCCTTGGCTGTATGTTTGTTCGCCGAGGTTGATGAGGGCACTGGCTTGATCGCGTGCCTGGTCGGCAATCTGCAGAACGGCGCAGAGTCTCGGGTCCGTCACAATTTTGTCGATGGCCATGTTTTCGCGTGCTTGTGATATTGGAAAAGCGACAGGCAGTATTTCACGAACTGTTCTTTGTTGCAGATGCGATCGATGTGAAGTGGTTGCGAAGTTGAGTTGGGATGAGGCTGTTTGCTTGTTCCTGCAGGAAGGATAATTATTGGATGAGCATAAAGGTGGGGCCTGAATTATATATCACTAATAGTAGTGGCACCTTCCAAAGAACACAAACTACACTTTGCAGTACAAGCAATCTGTTTAAAATAACCGTTTTGGAATAGGAATAATGGCTTATACGAAAACTCTGAAAAGAACTAATTTTATTCATGGAAAAGAGTACTTTTGTCGTTTCTCAGCTCTCTTTCCTCGTATTAAACAAGCCCTGAACTCTGCTCCGTACCTGATAGGTAGTACTTAGTTACCAGGGGGAGTTAGTTATAAGCCTATCAAATTGTCGTGTTCTTTCACCAACCAGTTCTAAGCAATGGTTTCTGGTTCTCTTCAGAGAAAGATATTCAACTGATAGTAAACAGCCTTGAAGAGTATGTATAGATTGACCACCGTATTTATATGCTCATAGACATGATTTATGGTACCTGGCAATTATGCGACGAATAACTGCTTACTGGCGCATATGTTCCAGTCCCGTTACCTCGTGCGTTCTACTTGACTCTCCAAGGGCAGAGGCAGAGGCATCCATTCTTACTGTATACCGCCTGAGATCAACCAGCGCATAGATCAGATATAGTCCCTGCGTCTGTTAGTCTGCTAGGTAAACAAGGCGGTGTCATTCCAACAGCGAATCACGCCCGTCAGTCTACTCCTTGGAACTGACAGCAATCTGGACATAACATACTCTGATAACTCTCAAGCCTTGTGTTTGCATATGACAGTTGATGCCTGTGTAACTATGCGGTTGATGTTGATGTTGACAACGATAGATGGATCGGCTCCATTGTAAAACCCCATATTATTCAAAATGCAATAAGCATGAACCCGCTCCGACCCCTTTCTGCTCCGGGATCACCGGATAGATATTGCGGACAAGTCTAGAGGGTATATCTCACTCAGCTGGGAGATGAGTGTGAAACCAGAAAGATGTCTATCAAACGTCAGCCGATACTGCTTTCCCCATGACCTATTGTTGTCATCCGCATCATCGTTCAAGTCGAGTTATTCTACCTTCTAGTTCAGGAACAGGAACCAACCAGAACAGGCCTCTTGGCTGCAAGTGTCCGTGGGTGCATCGGCGGCGTTTTGAAGATTGATGCCTTATTGGCCCGAGTCGTCATCTTCAAAGTCGCCAAGCGGGCCGTGGCGAGCTGTAACTTGTTACCGAGCTATCTTGTGAAAGTCATGAAGTTGTATCTTCTGGTTCATTTTTTTATCAGTGAGGACTTGAATTGATAGAAGCAGGTGAACCTGTTTACATGCAGCTAGGATCCCTTCTCTTTGTCAGCATAACAATACCTAAATGTTCTTATGAGTCGAAAAAAAGAGAATGTACTCTGTTAAAGAGTACATCCTGTCTTCGCCTTATCAGATGGCTGCCCAATGAACGATGCAGTCGTTTTGCAAGTGGCGTCCGTTGAGTATCCTAGCAAGGGACGCCAAGCCCGCCCCCGGTACCGTCATTTCAGGTGCTGGGATCAATCCAGTTCCATTCCTTTTTCCCCTTCTTGAATTGATGGTCCAAGTCACTTCCTCAATATCTCAACCGTCATGCGCCTTGCTCGTTCCTCTCTCCTTTGAACCATTCATCTCCCCCTCCTTCACTTCAATTCTACTCTACTATATCACTCCTTTAATTATTATTTTTGGTCTGCTCAACAATCATATTCTTTGTCCATTATACCAAGGCTTGGCTTTCTGGCTTATTCGCAGATCCTTATCCAACTAAGAAAGAGAAGAGAAGAAAAAAACGAGCATTGGACTATTTCCGCCAACCAAACTCGGCTATCGCTGTCCCCGCGTCGCAGTTAACCGCAGGGGTTCCTTCCATACTTCACCCAACTTGTCCCTCGTCCCGAAACTTCTTGCTGATTTAATAACAACCAATTGCACTCTTCATTCATCACTCGTGGTCTCGACAAAAGTCTCAAGCCAGACAGACTGCGTGTGAATATTCAACCAACTTGACCAACCGATTATCAGCATCACTTGATGCATTGAATCTGACTCGTCGCCACTACAGTTGCAGCGTTACAACGCTTGCCAGCTTACTATTTGCTGTACTGTTCCTCACTTGGCTTAATTGTCGCGGCACAAACACCACAGCATTTCCGATAAAGTTATTAAGCCGCCGCCATGTCCGACGTTACCACTGCCATCACCACGGCCTGTACGTACAAGGCTCGTGATAGTGATAATATAGCGACCACCTCTGGTTCCGACATTCGACCCGACGCCGAACCCCGAAAGCGACGACACTCTTTCTTCATACCTAGGAGACGATCCATCGTCGGCCATATCATGGATGGCGAAGAGGGTCTTCTTCTCAAAGTCGACCTGTTCCTTTCGGAGCTCGAGCGCCGTCTCGACTTTATCGAGAACTACGTTGACCTTAGCAAAGACTCGAGCATCTCGCGCACCTTTTCTACCCTCCAGGCTGTTCGCTCAAGATGCTCCCATGCCTCCGAAGAAGTTCTTGGCGCCGGACGGCGACGTCTACACATCATGGTCGACACTCTCGAGACAAGATACAAAGAGACCTTGGAAGCTGCCGAGTCATTAAACGAAAAGGCTCACATGGGCGTCGACTTGCTCGAGAATATGCTTTCCGACTTTGAGACCCGTGCCTACAAGTTGCGCGAACAAGGTTTCGCAAACGCCGCCAATGCCGCCGAGGCCTTTATGGACGAGGGACGTCGAGTCGCAAACGAGGGTATTGAGCGCGCCATTCAAGCCGCTTACTCTCTGGAAGAGCATATTCAACAGGCCATCGTCTTAGCTAAGGAAGGACGCCTTATTTCTTATGACGACCTCCCCTCTCCTTGGCGAAACAACCCCCACATCCACAAGGGCTATCGCTTCACCGAGTCCAAACTTGACTGTATTCGTTCAGCCTTCACTCCTTCCAATGAACTGTTCAATATCTGGTCTCATGCGCTTGGTCTTGTGTTGGTCCTGGCAATTGCGCTTTACTTTTATCCTAATACTGTCAACTTTACACTCAGTACGAAGTCCGATGTGTTTGTCGCCGGTGTCTTTTTCGTCATGGCTTGTTTGACACTCGTCTGCTCGACAATCTGGCACACCATGAACGCTGTCGCAGATGTGGACGCTATTTCAATTTTTGCTTGTGTCGACTATACCGGCATTTCTCTGTTGATCGCCGCTTCGATCATGACGACTGAATACACAGCCTTTTATTGCGATCCTCTCAGCCGTTATATCTACATGGGCTTGACGGCGTTCCTAGGAATTGGTGGCGTCATTCTCCCTTGGCATCCTCGGTTTAATGGTGCCGATATGGCATGGGTTCGTGTCGCCTTCTACGTTGGCCTTGCATTGACTGGATTCCTTCCTATGGTGCAGCTCGGATGGACTCACGGTCTCGATTTTGTTTACGATTTCTACTCGCCCATCTCCAAGTCGATGCTCGTCTACCTCTCAGGTGCCTTTGTTTATGCTAGCAAGATCCCTGAGAGATGGTATCCTGGTTGTTTTGACTACATCGGCGGAAGCCACAACCTGTGGCATGCTGCTGTTCTTGGAGGTATTTTGTTCCACTATACGGCCATGCAAGCCTTCTTTGCCAACGCTTTCCACCGAGCTGAGGGTGGCTGCCCTTCGTACTAAGGGCTGGAGTATGAAACGACGTTTGTCAAAAACCACGTCTCAGTCGACTCTTCTCAAGACATCTGAAGGTATCGCACAGTTGACTGGTTCTGTCATATCTGGTCACTATTGGCCTGACTTATGAGCCCTGTGCTCAAAGTCTCAAAACCTGGTCAGCAGAACTGATTGCAGCGCCGCCCACGTGGCAATACTTCGACCGAGCACCCGTTGTGTATTCCGGTCACTGGCGATCTTTGAGTTTCGCCAAGTGGTGATGCAGACTGGAAGAAGAGCCAGAACAGCACGTCCATCTGCCACATTGCACACATGTGTTGACGAGCACCCACGATTGACGATCATAACGTGAGTGACGGTAAACAAAAGTTGCGCTTCAACTTCCCTTTTCTGGGGAGAAGCAGTCTTATGTTGTCAGACGAATAAGTATAAGCATGTAAGCCGGCGTTGAGTTTGATTAATAGAGTGTTAAGGCCCAATACATGACAGGCGTGTAATGGGCAGCAGACCAGACACACTTTCGCTTCAATTCGATTCGCATGTAAATAGATAATAGATAAACCAAACAGTCGTATATTCATTCATTAATTCATCTGAAGTATCTGTACTTTTATGACGGCCCTGTTAACCGTTATGAACCTTTTCATTATTCATGTTCCATCATGTTCCTCCCAATCATAACGCATTCGATCATTAACCATAAACAAAAAAACAAAACAAAGCCTGTCGTCTGTGACAGATGGGCGGCGCAATGGTGGTATTCAATAGGGCACCCTTCCGCCACAGAACCCTTAATGCTTTGGAAGCTGTTGTGCAAGAAAATCAGCTCGAGATAAAGTTCCGATTCGCGAGGTGGTATGCACGTCAGATGAGGTCGCAATTGACAAGACCCCTGCTCATGCTGTGCCTCGATTCTGTACCATCCTAGGACTCGCAGCTTTATCTTGTATTCGGAAGTACGATAAAGCTAGCCTGGATTAGAGAGCGTGAGACACGATCTCGGCATAAACATCATCTGGAATCTTCTTGATAATACCAATAGTGACGGATTTGACGAGATCCGCATTAAGTTGAGGAAACGATCTTAAGACTTTGTTCGGGCTGGTAAATGTTAGTGATTGTTGAATTTGAAATCTAGTGTGTAGTTCTTACCTGGGCGATTGCAAAATCTGTGATCGCATAATTGTGAGTTGTGCCACGATGCAGACAATGTTGAGATGCGGCCCATATGCAAACAAAAAGTCCCATAATCGCAGAACTTCTGGCAGAGGTGGTGTACAGGCGCATAACGTCAGGACAGAGGGGAAAGCATAGATCTCGGCTGACAGCCCCTTTGCAGTGAGATACATGCTCAGCTTGGGGTCTACAATGGCAAGCACTTTATCTACCAGGGCAAGACCCCGATGGACACCATCCATAGCACCGCGAATATAGCCGGGACACTCGCGAGTTAACAGCGAGTGGAAAGCCACAAAAGCTTCTGCCTCACTACGAGCGGCATAGAGAAATGGAGCTGCCAAGACATTCATGCCCTGAACGTACGTACCGGGCTCCAACCTCGTGGCGCCGGCGCCAGATTCGGAACCTTCGGTTGTGAGTGTTAAGGCACGAGCGCGGTTGCGAGCAGTAGGGGAGGATGTGCTTGCGTTTGAGTGGGAACGACCAGAAATGCTGCTGCCACCTGGAAGTGAAGCGCGGCTGCTGGTAGGACGACTCTGGCGAGTTTCTTCGCGGGTGTCGTGGAGCTTCCATGCGATTGCGTTGAGGAGTCGAATAAGACTGGCCTCGCTGACACGGCGACGGAAGAGAGGATCGGTCGTGAGGGTGCGAAATGTGTCGTTGCGGATTTTAGAGTAGGCTGGAGAAGCGCCTCGGTGGATGAGGGCGAGATAATCGTTGGTTGATAGGATAGGCGCATCGAGGAGGACGAGCCAGACGTATATTCTCAATGTCGACTGTACCATGATTAGTTTGGGAGACCAGTTGGGAGTGACTTGTTAGTCTTACCATGCCATCTTCAGCACTCTTGACGCCTTCATCAATAACCTTCCAGCGTGCACTCTCCAAAGCGCCCAGGAAATCACCATCAGTCGGTCCCTCGCGTATAATCTGATGCAACGGCAAATGGCCATGCGAAAAGACGGGCTTCTTACTCCCGGCACGTTTGCTGGCTGTAACGACGTTCATCTGGTGGACGAGGGGTGGTGTGGCATCGCTGTTGGCACGGCCTCGCTGCGGCGAACGATGAACGTTTTGGTTTGAAAGAGGAGGCGGCGCTGGCGAGGACTTTGTAGGTGAGGTAGTGCCATTGGAGTTGGGTTTGGTTGTGCGCTGATCATCGCGCTGTCGCTGCTGAGAGATGAGGGAGGGCGTTGCCTGTTCGCGGGCGCGGGCGCCGAGAGTATGTGCGGATTGAAGACGACGAAGGGCGCGATGAGTGCGCGGCGATGGAGGGGCTTGAAGTTGTGTTGTTGTTACAGGGGCAGGAAGCGAGGGCGTTGACGTTTTGAAGCTGGCATTGAGGTTGGAGTTTGATGATGGCTCCGACATGATTGTTGTGTTTTGTTTTTTTGAGGTTATCGCTGAACTGAGAAGAGAAGCATAAGGAGACAGAGGGAGGGGGGGGGGGGAGGTATCTGTTCTGTATTATACAAAAGACTCAAAGAGAATAATTGGCGAGGTTGTAGAATATAGCCTTGGTATTATGACTGGGGCTGATGCCGTTGAGAAGTGATCAAGATGTAATTTGGTTTTCCATTAGCGGGGAGGCTGGAGGTTGATTAAAAGGCTTGGAAAGGGAGGAAGGGAAGGTAGAGAAAAGATGTCGCTGGCGAGACAATTTGATGAATCGTGTTTGTTTCGCGTTTTCAATTAAGCTTGTATCCAATCGTTTTTAATTAGTAGGTAGTGATGATATCCATTGCAATGGTTCAAGAGTTGCAACGGTTTTCGATATACCATTTCTTGGTGTTTCGTCATATGTCTCCATTCTTATGCTTTTAACGCTCTTGCTATTCTTCTTCATCCATGACTACGAGGAATGGGAATGAATGCACGTAATTTGAGAGGTTGGTTGTATGTATGCTATTTTGAGATCGGGGGTGGCTAGGCCGATCCGCCGACTTTACGTGCGTTTTAGCGAGATCTTTTCTTTATTAATTGGAGTCAGTACAAGATGGACATTTATGATGACCAAAATGTGTCTACTCTAGGTAAGCAAGGTAGTTGTATTTCTGGAATCAATATTATAGAGGTCATTACACATATAACATACCTAGGTCTCTGATTGATATAGATTATAAGCTTAGACAAGATATAATGTAAGAATACCCACCTCTCAAGAAACTGTCAGGTCAGCGTCTCCCAGTTCCTCAAGACCCCAGGACCAGAGTAATTTCTTACTGAATTTCTTCATAGAGCAATAGCCTTCAAATAGTCGCCCATCGCTTATCTGCTTCCATCTCGATCCTCGTGGCTCTTGAGCGTATCAAGGATTATTTAGTGATGGACCATGTGGTTTACTAAGGCCGTTACACTACTACCATGATAGGCAAAGTGGCGATTGCGACATCGGTCATGCCAAACATAACGCACCCATTTTTATATCATTCTGGGCACTCACGGCACTCAAAAGCTGGTCAAGGCTGCGCAACTTTTGTTCCATGGACAGAAAAAGATGGAGATTTTCATCAAGAGAAGCTTACGGCGCTCCGGCCTGACCCTCTATAGCCTATCATTCATACACGAATCCCGATCACCGACAGTCCTGATTACCAAGTTAATTCCTCAGAGTCTCTACTCAACATCATGAATAAATAATACCTACTTCTCAGCTCCTTATAATCACATCCTCCATCATCTTATGTCGTCTTTAGCCCCACGATATTCGTCATCAACCTGACCTGAGATACCAGACCATATAATTGGACATCACTTCTGCACTATAAGCCAGCCTACAGCTACAACACCAAATAAGCTGCACACCAACCTCTATATCGAAACACGTGAGCAATTCAAGACCTGGTGATTTCAGCTCAATAGAATCCATTCAAGGTTCTCCATTACTGGCGCATTCACCAAAGAAAATACATGCCATGTTCCTACTGAAATAAACGACATCTTGTCTGGACAAGGACCCTGAAAGCCTGACCAGTTTCATCTCTAGAGTCTACATACCTGTCCAGCCTAAATGAAACACAAATGGAAACGGACACGTCAAGACATATAATGGCAAGCCAAAATAGTCTGGGTCATGGCCTAGCCAAACTTCTAGGCATCAAACTCGAGAGCCAAAAACGAGACCAATACGCTCAAATGAGTGATCATTCAGTTCTCTCATCACAGAATGGCGGCTCGTTCTATGAGACTGAGCCCACGTCAGCAGAATGGGTCAAAGAACAAATCCCGTCGAAAGAGGATCTCATCACATACGGAGTTTCATTATTCCCCTTCTCAAATTGGATAAGCCACTACAATCTGCAGTGGTTTGCGGGTGACTTGGTCGCCGGTATTACAATCGGTGCAGTCGTGGTTCCGCAAGGAATGGCTTATGCCATGCTTGCCAACTTGGAACCTCAGTTTGGCCTCTACTCGTCCTTCATAGGGGCTCTGATCTACTGGATATTTGGAACATCCAAAGATATCTCAATTGGTCCCGTTGCCGTCCTTTCCACCGTCGTTGGCAACGTTGTTCATGACATCCAGAACTCTGGACAAGATATACCGGCTCATTTAATTGCTTCGGCCTTGTCTATTTCTGCCGGATTTGTCGTTCTTATCATCGGGTTGTTCAGGTGCGGATGGATCGTGGATCTCATCTCCATTACCTCGCTCTCAGCTTTCATGACTGGCTCTGCTATCACTATTTGCGTCGGCCAACTACCGGCGCTACTTGGTTTGTCTGGCTTCTCGACTAGGGATTCACCATACACAGTCTTCAAAAACACTATCGAGCATCTGGGAGAAGCAAACTATGATGGCATCGTCGGGTTGTCTGCCCTGACTATTTTGTACCTCTTTCGCCAGTGTTTTACCATCGCTGCGGAGCGATACTCCAAGCACAAGAGATTATTCTTCTTCACTAACACAATGCGAACGGTGTTGGTTATCATAATGTACACGACTATCAGCTGGGCTTTAAATAAACACAGGCGGGAGGATCCCCTCTTCAACATCTTGGGGGCTGTACCAAAAGGTAAGCAATCATGATGTGCTGCTGGTTTGACAACGAACTGACAGAGTCAAAGGTTTCCAGAACATCGGAGTACCCAAAATAACAACAGATCTTATCTCGGGGTTTAGCCCCTATTTACCAGCAACTGTCATTGTCTTGCTCGTCGAGCACATAGCCATCTCCAAGTCATTCGGACGAGTCAACAATTACACAATTGACCCCTCGCAGGAAATGGTTGCCATTGGAATGGCCAATCTCATCGGCCCCTTTCTTGGAGCATTTCCATCCACAGGATCTTTCAGTCGTACGGCCATTCAGTCGAAAGCTGGCGTGCGAACGCCTGCCGCTGGTATAGTCACTGGGCTCATTGTCCTTCTTGCAACATACCTGTTAACGGCCGTCTTCTTTTACATCCCGAGTGCCGCTCTTGCAGCTGTTATAATACACGCTGTTGGCGATCTCGTCACGCCTCCAAACACGATCTATCAATTCTGGAGAGTCTCTCCAATTGAAGTTTTCATCTTCTTCACTGGAGTAATCGTCAGCATCTTTGCGCACATAGAGGCTGGACTGTATGCCACAGTTCTGTTCTCAGGCGCTGTATTCATGTATCGGATTCTTAGAGCTCACGGTCGATTTATGGGCAAAGTCAAGGTCCACTCGGTTATTGGGGATCATGTTATCGGTGACCATCATCGCAAAGTTGTCGGTAGATTTGGAACGACTGAGAATTTGGATATCTCTGCAAGAAACGTGTTTCTTCCACTCGACCATGTCGATGGCTCGAATCCTGAAATCGAGGTTGGCCACCCGTATCCTGGAATCTTTATCTACAGATTCTCTGAAGGGTTCAACTACCCAAATGCCAATTCTTCCCTAGACTATCTCGCCGATTTCGTACAGTCCAATACCCAGCGCAGCAGTCCAGAAGCGTTTGAACGACCAGGAGATAGGCCATGGAACAACCCAGGGCCCAGAAAATCTGCAAAACGACCTGCACATGTCGACGCAGACTCTACCCTTCCGACGTTGAAAGCGGTGGTCATGGATTTCAGTTCTGTTAATAACGTAGATATCACCTCGATACAGCGGCTGATAGATATACGAAACCAACTTGATTCATACGCCTCTCCAGATGGAGTCGACTGGCATTTTGCGTGTATAAACAACCGCTGGACCAAGCGGGCTCTTATAGCAGCAGGATTTGGAGTTCCCTGCAGGCCTGAAGAGGAAGGATCGCAACGCAGATGGAAATCTATTTTCAGCGTGGCAGAGATTGGGGACAGAGACTCGGCACTAGCTGGAGAGACGGAGTTCCGCAGCCTCACATCCAGAGATTCTGACATCGCAGAAGAAGAACCTCTGGTGGGAGGAATGCCTTCTGTACGATCTTATGGATCTATGTCACCCGGCGAGTTGGAGAAGCAAAGGCGGAGAGGTGCTGTTGTTCACGGTCAGAACAAGCCTCTATTTCACGTAGACTTGACGAGTGCTTTGCAAAGCGCCATTGCCAATGTTGAAGAGAGACCAGCTCAGGAGTCATGATATACATGAGGGGACGGATAATGAAGAAATTAACATTAGGCATCGATGTTAGCGTTTAGATATTGGTTCTTTTATGATAGACCCAGCAAGCGATCATTTAAATCATTTATTACAGCATGTAGACTTGATAAATCAATATTATTCTTGAGCCTCATGGTCATGTTGCAGTAAGAACCAGATAACCATAAGCTCTCACAGCCTTCTTCTACCAACCATTGTAGGCCAAAATAGTAATACAAAAACCTGCAAAAATAAAACATACAACACTGGGGATTCGCTGGTCGTCACCGACCCAACTACTAATCCAGCGCTTCGCAGCTTGACGATGGGGGAGCGGACGGGACCCCGTATTCTCTACGAGCTTTGGTCGTATGTGATGGAGTGTTGAGGAAATAATGATTATATTGTGAAGCTTACGTGTTGAAGGCCGAAATACTCTTGGAGCTTTATATGTAATACGCCGAGATAGGCAGTTATAGGAACCATACACTTGGTTGTCTAGGTAGGTACCTACCCGGGTGAGGGGGTCTGGGTCAGGATGTCTACAGGATGAAGACAGTGTGTGTGATATCTGTCACCGTAGATGTATAACATAAAGAGGACACGGGTGTATAACGAGGATCACTACCAGCTTAACAGATATCTAGATTAAATATAGGGTGTAGCCGTACGTTAGTGATTGATGTGTCGTTCTGGCAGATGGGTGATTCTGATTACAGTTAATTTACTGTCTGATTGAAACGGTCTGGCTACTGAGAAGCCCTGATTTAGAAAACCTAGTATTTAATGGAATTACTGTATCGACCCCCATGTGTGTTGGTAAATCTAGTGGGTTGTCGCAGTATATCAGTGCTTAGCTACAAGCATTTGTTTATGTGTCAGTCTTTTGTTTATAAAACAGTCGAGCGCGTCTAATATCAACAAGCGCCTAATGGCGCGTGAAGTGGTTTTCAGCGTTGGCGCTACCTACTACATTTGGTAAAAATATAACGATCTATTGAAAATTGTAGGAGCGCATTCAGTGTGCTTCTTTATACTTGTATGTTTGATCAAAATAGTGTATTTGGAGTAAGGCAATGTTTCCGTCAGTATATTATTTAACGTGTCAGAGTTATATTAGCGTCAGTATCTTTCACGATATATCCTATTTGGCCAGGCACCAGATTATTAGTGAATATCTAATTCTCTTTGCTATCGGTTTCTATATACATGGCAGGTAGGCGCATCGCCTTTGACCGGTCCTATCTTAAACTGTTTTCGATTTTGGCCAGCTCCACTTCGCCCAGTGTGTTCACGTATCCCATGATCGCGATTCTAGTGAAGTCTAGAAATAATTAGCGTATGTTTTAAATCACGTTCAATAAATACTTATGATATGAAACAAATAAATAAATGCAAGATGCGGAATTGAGAACTGAGATCAGTCAGTATAACTCGGAATTATTTTGTGGATGCAGTACTGACCTGTGTTGGGTGTTGGGGTGGGTGGTTAGACGTAGTAAATTGACGTACTTGGACTGGACTGTGGTTAATATGCTGCAGTTTGACTGCCTCTAGTAGGATGTGTTGGAACCTAAGATATACCTGGAAGGAACAGAATTATATAGATTTTTGCTTGAGCGACAATTGTCTAATAGAAAAATGTTATTAACTACTAAAAGGTGTCGGGATATGATATCCCATGTACCTTGGATGTGCAGCGCTGAAAGAAATGAGGAACAATCCCGAAGAGCTATTAGTAATTAAACCAGCGGCCTCGAAGTCATTTTAGAAGACATACCTTATTGTAATGAAGGAACAGTTTGACAGTAGTGTATGTATCTGAAAACTTAAAGCAGGTAAGTATAGGAAGCAATAGAGTGGAAATGGGATTGATGTCGTGTTGCGAACCTGGTTAAGATGTAGTATAGAACTTGTAAGTGTTGACTTGGTGGCTAGGAGGTCTATTATTAGCGCTGTTCTATAAGTGATGGGGAGATCAATACTGACTGTTGAGTGTATGGAGAAATAGAGTCGACCTGGCAAGATGATTAGTATAAACATTGCCATCCCAGTCATCTAAAAGCAAGAACACTAAGGCTACTAAAACCGCAGTCAAGAAGCCTGTTAAGGCTAAATCGTCTGCAGAATAAACTCTGGTCAACGGCTATAAGCCCAGCCAGCACCTATAGTTGCGACGTCTCAGAGACAGCCTCAAGACTGGGACATATGAACCAAACTTGGCCTACTATGTGGCAAGTGTACAGCTCTTCTAGAGCGAATAAAACTTGCCTGCTGGAATTCGTAAGGAACTAGAGAGTTGAGTCTCCTAGGGATCCAAGGATGCCATTGGAACTTCTAGATTTATTGAGCATCGTCAACGCATGGGAATCTTGAATGCTGGGCGAAAGATGGCAGCTGAGTTGGGATTTGGCAGCACCCACTTAGACGGCAAACCTATTCCTGCTGCTGCCGAAAGCAAGATCAATATGGAGCTTAATTTCGTTATTCTTAAGACAACTAAGCGAGGACATGCTCCTGGAAGTCGGACTGGACAGAGCTACAATAAGAAACAACCATCCTAGAAAATGTTTTATAGTGGTAACAGTGACGACGACGATAAGGACCTTAAGCCAAAGAGGGTCAAAACATCTGCAACCAAGCGTTCTACTAAGGCTCTTAAGCCTAGGCCTAAGCCAGCTAAGAAACCTGTCGCTGGACTATCAAGCGAACCAAGCATCTGGGCTTCTGAGTCTGAGGAGTTGTCTCTTCCTCCTTTGTCGTCAGACGGATAAGAGCACTTTATATACCCTCTACCTCCTGGAATTAGGTTTTCTCTTCTTTCTGACAGCCAAAGCGACGCTCTAGTCGATCTACAGTCGAGCGGTGTCGACTCTAAGCCGCAGTTATCTCGCTCGGAACCCATCTTTGCGGAGGTTGATAGGGAGTTGGTACAAATTTACAATGGCTAATTAACAATTGGGCTTGGTAAAAGACCAAATGGTATGTCCTATATCTTCTATATTAATATACAGATGACTAATATTAGCTACCTAATATAGGGACAGCATAAATTTGCCGGCAAGGTGTAAATATGGGATGGCAACTGGAGTTTATTTTATTAATATGTCTGTTGTCTGTATATGTTTCTTCCTGCACTACTAACCATCTTCTTACTAGTTTATGTTACTTTATCATTTTTTGTCGCACCTAGATACAGATCCTAAAGCATTAGAATAAACCTATCAGAGCAATTAAAATGGGGTAAGGTTATATGGGTCTCTTTACTGGGTTATCTTGGAAGCGGGATGGGAATGGGAATAGCAACCGGGAACTGGGAATGGGAAATGGTGTTCGGGTTTTGGAACGTATGGTGTCGCTATGAGAAGACAGTCGATAAAGAGGCTAACCTTTCTGGTACCCAGTAGGTATGGCATGCTGTCCCTCAGTTGTAGCAAAGAGCACCTTCCACGTTCTCCTAGATGGATAGAGATGCCTGTCCAGAACCAGTCTCGACGCGAACAAAACCGTGCTTGCCGCCATAATAATCTTCAAAGATTAGTACCTTTGTTTTCTGTCCGAACCAATACACTTATTGGCAACTTTCCTGAATTTCCGCATCACGTTGATCACCTATCAGTTGTGGAACTATAAGACCTTCTGGCCTCACTAGGATTTGTTGCATTTGGCGATGAAAGTGGACCACATATCCTTGATGCTATTATGGCTTAGTAAATGGGTTTGCAATAGTAGAGATTAGGAATCTGATCTTGTGGAAATAGGTATAAAGCAATGCTGAAATTCCAGTCTGCACTTTTTAAAGACACCAGCGTCGTTTCGTCTCTTATGATTCCAGGTTGATCCTTTTGACCGCAGCTGAAGATTAGATTAAATCGGTCACATGACTTCGCGATATTAACTTTCCACTTTACGCGTCTACCTGGCATCACTTCTGTCCAACTCCGCTTAGGTGATGGACTCATTGTTACACTGCGTCATTCATCTAGACGTCTTTATTCACGACTGTTCTCATTTGTTGACGTGCTAGATAACAGCATTTCAAGAACAGCCTACAGCACCGTAAAATCCCTAGACAAGATGGTTGCTGGATATCAACGGCTAAATGAAAGAAAAACGCAGCCAAACCCCAATATTGTCTTCATTAAACCTTTAGAAGGTCCTGACAATAAAGTCGCACAGGACTTTCTCGAAAGAATAGCTGCGCAATGTCGTAGGTTCCCTCATCTCACAGTGGATTCTATGCTAACTTTTACCTTTCCAAGGCCCCATCATGAGAGAACACCATCTCTACGTCACTTCTCTAGAAGAATACGAACCAAACCGTGAATTTGTTGGTCGAAATTTTAATGCAGGAGAGGTAGTTCAACTGGTCCTAAAATCACCCAGCACAGGTCGCTGGCTTCCATTCAACTACGTCCAGATGGTCATGATGCATGAGCTAGCACACTGCAAGCAGATGAACCACTCACGGGCTTTTTGGGCGGTCCGGAATTCGTACGCATCGCAGATGCACGAGCTTTGGTCCAAAAGGTACACGGGAGATGGCATTTGGGGTAGGGGCGCCAGTCTTGCTACTGGCGAATGGGAGAAAAACACCGTGCTTGCTGATGAGATTCTCCCGGAACATCTCTGTGGAGGTACATACAGATCGAGACGAAAGAGAAAGGTCAAACCGCAGCTGTCCTACCAAGAACGAAAAGAAAAGAGGATTCTGAAAAAGTTTGGCGCCAACGGAGTTGCTCTTGGTGCGGATGAAGTGGAAAAGGTCAAGCTCGAGAGTGGCAAGAAGATTCAGGCAAAGCCTCGAGTTGCTGGAAGCATGAGAGGGCGCGAACTCAGAGCAGCCGCAGCGCTCGCCCGTTTCGAGAAACAGAAAGATGAGCCGGATCCTGTTAAAGACGATGACGAGACAGACTCTGGCAGTGGCAGCGAATTCGAGGATGATCCTGGAGAAGATTCCAAGGACGCCATTGATGTTGATGGCAAGAAAATACTCGACGGACAAGGTCGGGGGATGGTCAGAGTCTGTGGAGATGAGGACGCCGATGATCTCGGGGCAATGGATGAGACGCGGGAGCTTCAAAGGATGATCAGAGATATCAAAAGGGAGTCTCCTGGGCCAGAGGTATTGGACAAACCCAAAAGTACAAGACCCCAAGGTCAAAAGGAACAATCCCAACCACCAGCAACACCAGCCACAAAGATCAAAGCAGAGTCGTCAAAAGAGACTGAACAGCCCAAGATAACAATTTCACTGAGCCATGCCAATGCAAAGGACACTTTAAAGGCTACGGAAGGGCCCAAAAACCACTCTTCAACGGCGACAACGACAACAGCAGCAGAACCAGACAATTCAACGGATAACCAGTCAACACCCAGTGGAACATGCTCGATGTGTTCATATGCCAACCCTGGTCTAGCTCTTACATGCGCAATGTGTGCCAATGTGTTGGATTCCTCAGCACCAGGCTCATGGCAATGTTCGAGTGACGCATGTCAGACCACGCAATATCGCAATGCTGGAGATTGTGGAGTGTGTGGGTTGTGTGGAAAGAGAAGGGGACATGCCACACAATCCAACGACACTGTATGAAGTTGGTGTGCTTGTATGGTTGGAGTAGGGCGTTTTATGGCAAAGAAAAGATTGACTTGAGTGTTTCATTGGCGATGATTATGGTAGCCACAATTGTAACGAGATTGCTAACACACCGAGATGGAGCAGACGGCTCATATAATGGCTCTAACGAACCCGCATAGATTATTTGCCCAGGAGGTCTGGCTCCATGTACATGAGAAAGCACATGTTTATGGGCAATGATTGACCATAACGTTTAACAACTACCAGCTGTGTAAAAGTTTATAACATTTTGTTCAAGTAGGTAGCTGTTGGAAAGATCTGTCTCATTGCTTGTCTCAGAGTCTTGATGACCACACAAGATTCGCTTTTATGAGTGATCAAGAGGGCTTTCTTTTATGTACAAGATTGAGCCTTCCATGTCACACCAAATCCAGTCAAGTCCAATCACTCATCCCTCCGGCATCCTTTCTAAGCACATGTCGGTCATGCTGCTATACGGAGCTCGTTCGGAAGTGACCTACGATTTGTGAGTGCTGTCACTGTAGCAGCTTCTCTTCATGGTCCTACCTGTCTGGCCGGCGGCGTGCTTCTTTAAGAGATACAACTTGATAGCGCAGCCAAGCATGACGAGATCCTACGCGTAGGGACTGCTGGCGCGATCTTGACGCCCGATCACATGGGGTTGATCTAGGGCAACTTCACAGGAACAAGCAGGTCTGTGCGTGTTAGCTACAGGAGCCACTTACATGTGGTTTTCTGTCAAAATGGTTGCTTAGTTGTTGGCTGTCACATCAAGGGGAATGCGAGTGTTGAAGATCCATGCTGAAACTGAGGCGAGTTCGTTTGGATATAGGATAGGCGGTTAAGTGTAAGATACGCGTAAACAATTGGTGTCAAGAGAGCGAAATTGGTATGTGAATGAGTAAAGGATAACGGGCCGAGTGCCCGGCATAGGTCTTCTTGATAATTCATGCAGGTAGGCGGCAAGAAAAGATGGTTCGAAAGACGAGGTCAACGCGAGAACGGAGCAGATAACCCACGCGACGTGGGGAAGAATATGCAGGCCATCTTGGAAACAAAAGCGGTGAGTATCACAAAGGAAGAACAGTCAAGATAAACAGGTCACAGATGAGTGAGAAGCAAGTAAATGAGAGACAAAGTCAGAGGAGACGGTTGAGCTACACCGTAAGAAAGAAGAAAAGAGCTGGATATGAGACATGAGGAGAACAAAAGAGAAAAGAAAGTAAGAGAGGAAAAGGAATGGGGGCAGGCAAGAAATGGGCGACGAGAAGAGGAGAGATTCCCACAACATAACCTTACTTTAGCTGCTGTTATGTAGTGTTTCCTTGCAACAACGATTATTGGGTGGCTCGAATCAGATCGACACTTCGCCGCGGTCCAGACCGTCCAGGAAATGAGAGGGCTTGGTGTTGACGATGCTATCCCCCACCACCAGGAACATACAGTATCATTTGGACTAGTCCATCACCGTGCAGGTTGCAAGCTGCAGTATTGTGGGCAGCTTCCATCCATCTTTCATGTATCTTCTAGTATTTATATCTTGGCAATCAAACTTGATAGGCAGGCCATGTACGCTACCAAGCTCGCGAATCTCTTGGTGGTGTGGTGAACCATGACTGTCAAAAAGCCATTCAATCTACCACATCTGATTATAACGGATTGTGGGAGATGCCTATCTTTGCGCGGATAAGACTGGTGTCTCGACAGACCACCACAGAACCAGATGGTTCATGATGATCCCACTAGGAACCACCGGCTCCAATCGATAGTTATTGGTCACCAACAAAACCATGGCAGAGAGGGTTAAATGAGTAACATCAAACACATTAAAAATTGAAGAGGGTGTTGCGGGCTTGGTAAATCCTACCCAAAACAACCCAATACAGGTTGTCGAGGTCAAGCCAAGTGCACCAATGCATCGCAGCGGTCGAGGATGCCGTGAGCCGGTCGCGGGAGCATGTGGGCAGACGCGGGGTAAGAATCTAAGCCCATGATTGGCTTCTGAGGAAACAATCCCAAGAGGAACAGAACAAGGCCTCTGCAGCCATTCCTTGGCTTGTTCAGTTTGGGATAAGGATTTTTAACCGTGCGTATTCTGAGTTCAGTCTTCCCGAACAACGTGGTATTTGTGGAGTTTTAGGCACGCTACTAAGTCATAACATACCTACGATAAGTTTGTCATCCATCGTTGGGTGAAACTGGAAGCGATCAGCTGGAGTCGAAGCAGAATACAACAAAGTGAACCACCAGACTGCTGGTCACGTAAAATGTCAAGATTTCACTGTGTATCGCAAGAAAGAATGATCCAGAGTGGAAAGTCCATCGATATACTTTGGGCAGTGGCTGTTCTATATTCCGATATTGCAATTCAACCCAGATGTGAAGGTTGCAACAAGCAGTGCAGTTGATGCCGGGAGATGGATGCCATGGTGATGACGACCCCGCCGTACATCGTGTTATCGTGCTGAATCTTCCAAAAGGTGCTGATCATGCCTTCATTGTTCAAAGCTATACCACCACTACCTTGATATCACGGCCGTCACTTGATCTGAGATGCTGGGCGCTAATAATAAGCCAGACGCCAGACCGTGCGCGATTCAAGGTTTGTGAGAGTCATGTCAAGGGAAGCGAGGTGTGCTGCGCTGCAGATGGCTTGAGAAGGATTGGATGAGATCCAACAGTTGAGGTGTCAAGTAACAACGAACGCAATTCCCACGAGAGAAGGGGGTAGTCCTCCATCCTCGAAGGCTGAGCTAGAGTGAATTGCGAATGCCGAATATGGTGTTTCGTTTGCGTGTTTGAGTTACGTCGCAAATCATCATGACCTTCTCACACTATCGTTATTGATACTGTAGTGGCTACAGTAGGTGCTAGACAGATTAGCACTTGCTCATCTGACGTGACTCTGCTGGTTCCTAAGAGCTGCGTTACTTCGGTGTTTCGTCTTTGGTGATGGTAGGTCCTCTTTTGCTTTTGACTCTTATCTTCTACCATGACCAAAAGTGCATATGTAACTAGCTGGTGGCTGGTCAGTGGAGCGATCAATCATTGGATACCAATTGGCTGCTCGGCCATCTATCGGCGCATCTTCAAACACGAAAAGACTAAGGTTGAGAATGTTTCCCATGCCTGTTCAACGCTTCTCGCATCTCGTTGACTGAGAAACTGTACCTGGGCGGCAAAGCCGCAACCCCCAAAATAAAACTGCTGGTGAATTTGTCTCAGAGATGGCTGAGTGGGCGTCGTAACTTAAATTACCCCGCAAAAGAAAAGCAAACCGTCATTTGGGGGTGACGTCGATGCCAGGTGGTAATGGATCGTTTGCGCTGTGGGCATCGTAAGGGGACCTACCAGGCATCTTTTCCGCTCTAGGACTGGCTTCTCGGGGCGGTCCCTTTGCAGACCCGTTTTCTCCGCAGTCGACCAGACAGCGCTAGTGAAGGTACAAGCCCAGTGCCCAGCTCAGGCCCATGCTTGAAGCCGCAGATGCCGGGGAGCAATATGGAACATTGGGCACGGAGCCCTAGACAAGCAGGGACCATGAGGGTTCCACCATGCCCTGAGCCGCCCGCTGTAAGAACAACAGCCCAAGTTCAAAGTGGCGGTTTGTATTGCATCTCGAGTTCGATCTG
This sequence comes from Fusarium sporotrichioides, assembly GCA_019054645.1. Taxonomy (NCBI): domain Eukaryota; kingdom Fungi; phylum Ascomycota; class Sordariomycetes; order Hypocreales; family Nectriaceae; genus Fusarium; species Fusarium sporotrichioides. The sequence goes on along the minus strand of JAHKNS010000001.1, from coordinate 10,274,665 downwards.
CTCATGGTTTCGTTATTGCGTTGTCGGGCCATTCGTTGAAATGGTCAGTGACTGTTAGTTAATTTTTTTTACTTACTCTTCTATTCTATGGTGACTTATCAGACATATTGTCAAGTTCAGACTGAAGAGATTGCCGTAAATAGGATTGAATGGCAAATGCATGTGATAGAGACAAGGAGAACCAGGAGAAGCGGTGGTGATAAGCATGAGAAAGTCAGGGACCAAGCAGTGCTATTTCGGGACATCCATCGTAGGTAGTAGGTAATTCCAATGATCGTACCATTCATACTTTTATCCCTTCCATCTTGTTCTTCGTTACCTCATTAGTCTGGTACTCGCCCTTCAACATTGGCACGGCTCCTCTGGAACCTTCCGAGATAGCGATGCAGTAACGCCATAAAAAGGAGTGGTTTGATGACAACAGGAAAGAAGGAAGTAGGTGTGTCGGTAAGTCTCTGTCTCATACCTGCCTGCCTGCCTGCCTACCTAGACACAATCCCGCTGCTCACTCAACACATTCACCCTCCCTCAACGAAACATCGTGGAAAAACAGATCGTCACTTCCGCATACATAGTGTGGCAGAATTCACAGTATCTATCTGCTTGTCCACGTCAGATTTGCCAATCTTGTCACGGAGTCTCGGGGCTTGTGTCGAAAATGATAGGCAAGAGGGGAAATGAGCTGCTGATTCACATACAGCCTACCCAGTCCATCATTACACAGACAAAGGCATCCGAGTCCGGAATTCGAGTAAATTGGCGGATTCCGATAGCAATCTCAACAGTTGGATGTCTAGATGTCAACACCAACACATGCTCAATAAGCCAAGATGCACCGTAACTGCTAGCCTCAAATTCAAGATGAGCAAGAAACGAGATGAGAGACAAGGGTTCAGCCCCAGACTCAGGGCTTCTCCATTATTTCTTTGGGGGAGGATTCGATTCGATTCACTTCACCCTTTGTAGACCCTCCATAATGGACCCCTGGAGCAGTGCCGCAGTAGCTTAGCATTTAGGTAGCAACCCCAGTTCCCAACCCTCTTTCATTGGGTAATCTGACCAACCATGAGCCCGATTTCGGGGGTCGATATCCACTTGGTAGCCACTACGTCACTCGGGCCCCGGACGCACTTTCCCCTCCATTTGGATTTGGGTACGAAGCAAGGGAAGGGAAGGGGAAGGTCTCGCCCGCCTGTTCTCAAAATCAGAATCAAACAATCTTAGAGCTAGCCGCGCTTGCATGTACCGGCGTCAGCTTTCATGGAGGGGGGAAAGACCCATCTTGAATACTCCCCCAACTTTGACCTACTGCGAATAAGACAGACAGTCAGTCTGAACCTTAGACTTGACCCTGGTCTATTATTTACTGCTAACTACCACCATCTTGCGCAAGGTCCTCGATTGTCATCTCTTCGTTACTGTTACTGCTAATCCACCGGTCTCGCTCGTCTTCATGCCGTCGCCCCTCCTCCAACGTTGACCTAGAAGAACGCCTCTTACCTAAACCGGCAACGGCGATCTCTCATCACCAACTGGCCTTCTCTGCTCCCCTGTTTTAGAGCTGATCAACCCCCAATTTGTCCTCGTTCATCACTCACTGACTACACTGTCCGTTCGTCTTTATCAACCCCTCGACCCCCCGTTTCTATCCCGTCTTTCTAAACTTTTTTCTCTTCTTCTTTCCCTTTCTTCCCCTTTACTCATTCCTTGAACTCTTCTTTGTTCTCAACTCTACAAGCCATTCTGCTGTCCACAAATTCTCTAAAACACTATCATCCCCCACCGGATTCACGTGTAACGCTGTTTGTGCCATCGTCGAACCACTCTGGCGCCACTGCTACGCATATCTCCCCATATCTCACCGTTACCAAAAGTATAACTACCAACGACGAAAGTCGTTAATCAGTTGCCCATCATGTCCGCAGACACTGCTCCCCCCAACGGCAACAACAACGGCGAAATGTACACACGCAACAGACGAGGATCAATCACCCAGGCCGCTTTGACCAATCTCTTCCAGAGGGGAAATTCGATTTCCAACGGCAACGGTTTTCCTGGTCAGTCTTCTGGCCCCATCGATACTGGCCGTCGACGCCTTTCTGTAACCACTCTTGGTCTCTCTGGCACTTCACCCACAAACACATCTTCTTTTGTTCGTCGAGGAAGCATGTCGACCAACTCGAACAATTCTGACTCCATTGATGAGAGCGCTATCGAAGATGACGATATGTACTCCAAGACTGCACCTACTACGCCGTTTGTCCGACGGATGAGCTTCGGTCCTGCCAACATGCGTAACATACGTCCTAATGGTAGCCCTGGAAATGGTAATAGCCCATCCTCTCCTCCCGCTTCTTATAATGGGCGCCCCGTCCCAGCTGGGCGGAAGGCCTCTCTCGTAGGCTCCCCTAGTCAGGGAACAAGCCTTGCGGCAGCTTTGTCTGCTGGACGTCGCCCAAGCCTCGCTTCTTCTGTTCCACAGGCAAGCAACACCAAACATGCAAGAGCCCCATCTGACAATTATGTTTTGCGCCCAGACCAGCAAGGTTTCAACTGGTCCGAGCAGCTTAGGTCTCGTGCCGAGAGTTCCGTCATAGGTGCTCCTCGCGCTTCCTTCTCGCTCGCCTCCTCCTCTCCGCCACGAGGCTCTATCCACGATCGGGCAAAGTCCGTTTCCGAGATGCCTCAGCCTCCGGCTCAAGCTTCTTCCGTCAAGCAGCAGCCCAGGCAGCCTGAGCGGCCCAAGCCTGATGCTTTCCAAGAGCGAATCCTGAAGGGTGACTTTTACATGGACTGAGTGCAGCAGCGCCTCAAATGCCCATACACCCAGATATGAACATGATGATGATGATGATGATGACACCAACAATGACAACCCGCCTACCTTACCACAACTGCCAGACGACCCTGATAGCCGTCTAATCCCTTACATCCGTCGGATGTACTACGCAATGCTGTTCCTAATATGGTTACCATATCCAGCCAATTTCCCTTGAAGGAGATCTCTCGCTTAACACATGGCTGGAATTTAATGCTTTTTATGTGTTTTGCAAGCAAGTCTTTTTTGAGCTGGATTATTTTAGACAAATGCGAAACCGAACACAAAACCTGCAAGCTGTATCGAATTCGCCACAAGGCGCACAAGGAGTGGGTTAAGGTTGATATGATAAAGGACGCCGAAAGTTCGGCAGACGAGGCTTTTTCGAATTAAGATAAACCACAACAATAGCGAGCATGGGGAGTTTTTGGACTTTGCAAGGGTGCTGGCGTTATGGGTTCCGTGTATGAGCACAGTGATGCCATATACGTGTAACAACTGTCAAATATGTGCAGTGGTGCATAGAATGGCCACACAGCCAAAGATGCCTTCAAAGCGAAGGCAAACTGGGAGATATGGGACACACCGATGTTGGTGATGGCTTTATAATTCTGGGCTGAAACTCAACACAAGTGGGAATGGGAGTTGGAACGGAACATGGCAGGGATTTCGACACCGAGGATGAAGTAGGTCACTAGAATGAATGGGAATTGGTTTTTGCTACCGTTTATCTTTGTTACCGTTGGCCATTGTCTTTGTGAAGGAGATATCAAATTGATGGTCAGGAGTTATCACATTAGCTAGGCACCTACCTACAGAATACTATACCCAAAATGAGGCATCACCCTTAACGTTACATTGTTCCAACTCCTTTGAGAAACATGGCGCGGTGATCATACGTTCCTGGACTCCAGTCTTGCTTGTTCGAACTCGACACGTAATAAAGCAGGTCAGTGTCGACTCATTTTGCCGTCTTCTTTGGTGAGTCCACAAGTGATGGTGCGATGCTTGCAAGCCGCATGATGCATTACGACGGGGACCTTCGCCTATGCAGGCTCTAGTCGTATCCGTGGGTTACTTGCATTCCGGAGCCCGGAGAGCGTATTCCGCTAGACGGCAGTTCAAGATGCAGTCGCATGGACCCCTTTCATAGTTGCAAAGAGTTGTTCATATAGCTACAAGACAATATACTTTAGTAATCTTTAAATGTTGTGTGGGTCTAACAGTATCGTAAGTCAAAGCTTACATCAGGGTATCAGAAAAGTTGGCCGCTAGGAGTATAAGAGACGAAATAAATAGGTCAGTTTATGCTACTTAGGTTAGACCTTTAGGCTGTTTATTTTTGTATCCTCAATCTCGAAGGCCAACTTTTCTGGAACCCGATAGGCTTAACCCACAGATCATGCAGGTATGATCCGTGTGTTCTCTATCAAAAGGGTAACCGGGAAACAAGAAAGGAGGTCCACTATGCTGCGTCTAAAAGTATACCCCATTCTATTACGAACTGTTTGTCGTTAAGAAGCACTTCCAAGCAGTATAGGCATACCTGGGATGATGTATTGCTTTCGAGTCCCTCAGGCATTCTCCATGGTGTTTCGTCCAAGGTTCTTTGATACAACATATGTACATATTGGTGGGCATTAGAACAGTGATGGCTGGCAGTAACCAAGACTTCTAGAGCATGATTGCATTCGAAATATCTTATATAGAAATGACCTATCCATAACGCCATGCTAAGTAGAAAAAAGCACCATGTTCAAGCCCACATCGACGCTACTCATTCTACTTGCAATCCTTCAAGTTCCTTCAAACCGTCTCTCATACAGACTAGCCCGGCCTCGATCTCTTTCCATCTGGTAGTTGTCCTTTATCCTCTGGAACCAAGAGTCCACGTTTGTGGTGATGCGGATAAATCAAGAAAAGAGCAAATCCACCGTAAAGAACCATTAAGTAAAAACTCCAGTATGCAAGGTATTAAAGTATAAATCGTCATGAAATACTGTGGTAACGTTTGGTATAGTATGTTATGTATGGTATCATCGCATGTCGAAACGAGTGGGTATGTGGCAATAATAAAACAGGTAAAAGATCAAGCACATATATAGTTTAGAAACGTGTTTCCTCTCTCAATCGGCTCTTCGATCCCTGGTGCTGGGGGCCCATCATGCCACCCATGAAAATGGAACTCTCGCGACGTCTGCTAGTTGACATCGTATTTTGATCATATGATGCAGAAGCACTGCCCAGATCTTCGTACGAGGGCTGCAACATACGCCTGTCGTTGGCCGAAGGTGGCCTGTAGCCGCCATCGTAAGCAGCGTTTGATGGATCGTAACCGAGTCTGGATGCGCTCGAAGGGGGTGAAGTCCACATTGGAGCGTTGTTAACGAGAAGAGGAGGGGTGGGAGTCGACCGCTGTACGTCTCGTCGCATCTGGCCATAAGGGGACGATACACTGCCAGCTGTAGACGGACGAGGAGGGACGTCAAATCGTGGTGGCGCTTCGAATCGCTGGTGGAGTTCTGGTTCAGAGACGGGCGACGGGAGCTCATAAACCTCAGGATCAATACCAAAAATACCCTCGTAGTTTTGAAGGAACATTGCAAAAACGGGCGCCGGGATGTTGAGGGTTGGTGAAAAGACAATGCCAACATTGCGCACGGTCATCTTATTTATGTCCGCATTGTTGATAATCTTGATTAAGAAACCAATCAGGTATTTGAGCAGTGTCGCATTAGCCTGGGGAAGTCGATGAACCAGCTCACCCAACGCTGACATCTTTTCCGCATGGTCTGTGATTTCCATCGTCGTCAAGAACTCCATATGCAGATCTCTAGTCAGAATTGTAGTTGGCAGTTCTCGTAAATAGAGTTTCAGTAATGAAGCAACGGCATGGATGTCATAATATTGGCGATCGGTGATCAGATTGATATCCCCTTCGGTGTTGAATCGCTCTTTGAGCTGCTTGATGACAATGTTAGAGCCACTCAAACGGAAGATTCCTTCTTCGAGGATAGCGTTCTTGGAGTCCAGATACTGAATGCATCGGTATACGACAGCTGGGAGGGGCACGTTCACATCCGTTGGAGAACAATATCGAACGGCTTCTCCCAAGGGCGCACCGAAAGCTTGTCGCACGGGGCCTTGGTAAGAGTTCTGGGGTGGTGTCGCATTTGCATCACTGCCGCCAAACAAAGAATCTTGACCTTCAGACGAAGACCGAGCCTTGGGCCCAAATCCAAAGAAACTTCGTTTTCTCTGCTTCTTCTCGTCAGCCGTCGGCAGATTTGGCTTATTCCCCCAAGCGCCCAAGTCAGATATGGGCTGAGGGTCCCTAGGGCCTGAAATAAGCTTGCTCTGTGACGAAGAAAAGTTGTCAAATCCATGGGCGTGCGGGGTCTCGGGCAGACCACCAGAAGTCTTGGGTCGTGCTGGGCCAGTATGCTGAGGGGCATCTCCTAATTGAGTAGAATCGTATCGAACGCCAACCAAAGTATCGGAATCTGATGGGTGATGGTAAGATTTCCTGGGTACCTTTCGGACTTTGCCAGAATTGGGAGGCTCGAGACGGTGGTCGGTACGGTGCTCAGTACGGTGGTCATGACCTGGTGTATGACGATCATGGTTATGGCCGCTTCTCGATGACAATGGTGGTTCAAGGTCCTCAGGGTCGCGATAATCAACCCATTGCAGAAGAGCCTCGACCCAAAGGTCTCGCTCTTTATCACTTTCTGCACAAAGGACGTGTCTGAAATGACTGCTCGTATCCTTCTTCTTGGGCTCCAAAATCAGGAAAGCGTGGCGGAACTGGTTGTCCAGGTCGTCACCATTGCCAGAATACGCCGGCGACTGATTGTCATTGTTTTGGTTCTGCTTGCCAATCTGTGCACCCTGGAGCTTGATAGTTCCCAGATGGGCACCACCAGGCACCTCAAAGTATTTCAACAGAGGTCCGTTTAGGACGAAGTATCTGGCTTTCCAACCACCGAAGTTCTTGCCCTTCTTGGTCAAGTAACCGCTGCGACGAGGCCGACCATCGGGTCCGATTTTGTTGCCAGTGGTTTCCGATCCCGTATCGCCCAATGATGCTGTGTCGTCCAAGTTCGGTGGGAGAACGTGAGACGACAAATATTTGCAAAGCTCGACAGCTGTTTTTGTGTCAAATGGAATATCCAGAATGTCGTCCATGAACTGCTCCAAGACCGTCCTACGAGCATCGAGCTTGGCTGGCGCATGGCCGCTGAATAGAGAACGTTCGGGTGCCCTGACTGTGTAAGAGGCACACTGCTTCAGTCTTGAATCAAGTCTTGTCAGTGAGGCTAGGTCTTTCTCGATCCGCCAAAGCTCGCCGTTATCAGATCGCGAGATAATAGCCAGAGTGAAGACAGGATCTTCTTCGAGCTGCGTAAGAGACATCATGCTCGCTCGGGATGGTTTCATGCGGGAGGACGCAACCATAATTTTGATGGAGGGCAGTGCGTTTGGTGGCAGCAAGAGGTCCGGGTACTCGTCTGTCACCAGACCCTTGTAAACCTCAGTTCGTTCGCCAGGGCTCGACATTCTGATGATTGGTTGATCTGCGTGGCCGACAACTTCCTGCTGCGCAGCTTGTTGTCTTTGGGACGAAGAACTTTCAGGCGGAACGCCGTTTTCGGATGCTCTTGCTGGATTTGCAGCGGGTGTTGCTAGTGGGGTGTTTGGCGGTAATGGAATAGGTTGACGAGGTGGTCTTGGAGAGAGAGGTCCTGCTTGAAATGGCATTGATCTTGGGGATAAAGGCGGCGAACTGATGTTGGAAGGCCGGGGGCTTGCGGGTAGGCCCGGGCTTAACAAAGGCGCAGGGATTTCCCTAGTCTTTGTTCCACTAAGCATCTCTCCCAGTGAGGCTGTCCCGAACTCTTGTGCAGGGACCTGGGCTGCGTCTCGTGGGGATCCAGGTTGGCTAGATTTGCTCTTCTTGGACGCACTACGCGCAGCAGCTTCCTTTATAGCAATAATCTCACGATCTCGATCATCCTCTTCTCGGGTTCTTCGGCGTCCACGGCGATCGAGAACAATCTCATCAACTTCCAAGATGTCGTCATAATCGGATTCAGTTTCTTCTTCTTCAGGGGAGGGGCTTAGATGTGTCCTTAGTTCCTTGTTCAACATCAGAGGCGCAGGTGGTGGCTTCCTTGGTGGAGGCACCGGAAACTTAGAAAGGCCTTCGTCAGGCTGCGGAGTGGCCTCAAGAACAGCAACTGTCGGGAGATGTGTCACTGGAGGCTTTGGTGGTGGCATCTTGGGTGGCTCGCTTGGAAGGCTGCGCGATGGCGGGATAGCGACATTGTAAGGAATGTCCTTGGCTGGTTCCTCCAACTTGTCCGACTTCTCTTTCCGTGCATCGTCCGCAGCGCGCTCCTCGGCCTCATGATCGTACTTATCCAAAGCATGGTCTTGCGGCTTAGGCATGGCATGCGCAGGGTTCAAGAGCTCACCCACAGCCGAATGTGGAGCACTAAGCTGGTCTGCCGGTGGAGTGATGGGATAAGGCGCCATGGAGATATCAATAGGCGAATTCCTTGGGCTTTCGGCTTCGAGAATTGGCGATTCCGGGGGCACTGTCTGATCCTTGGCTCGTTGTAAATCAGCTCGAGGTGCTGGTGGAGCGGACGCTTTCGTGGGTTCTTTTGCGTCATCGTTTGAAGACAAGGGAGCAGATGGAAGTGATATCACCTCTTTTAGCTTCTTTCTATATTTCTCCTTGTCTTTCAGAGCTCTTTCCAGATCCTTGTTAAGGCCTAGAATCATGGCCCGTTGCTTGTCCACCAAGCGCCATAGTTGGCTATTTTGTTGCGACTGGGAATGCTTCTCCTTTAGCAAATACTGAATTAGAGCCTCGGGACTGCCTGCTGTCTTGATAAGGTGGGCGATTTCTGAAGGCCCGTGTTGACCGTCAGTGTTAGTTGACCCAGACTTGGTTGAGATTGCTGAAATGGCCGAGTCGATGGAGGAATTTCGAGTTAGTCCTCTGGAAGACTCGGCCTGGGCCGCAGCTACCGGACCAGCCATGGCCGGAGATACTGGCGAGTTTGAGCCTGTTCCAGGCTTCGAAGTTATAGGCTCGGAGACGGTTCGCAACCCATTCGGACTGCCTGTGTAGCCCTGTCTAAGCGGAAGTCAGTCTACAAGAAAAGTTCGAGTAGTGGTGGCAGGTGCGCTGGGTGCTGCCCGTATGGAAACGAACCTGGGGCTGAGAGGTTGAGGTGATCCTTCGTCCGAGGAGTCGCTAAGGAAGGAGGTCTCTTTAATAAGGCCCGATGAGATCTCAGGCTCCGTATTGGCTCGATAAGTTGGCGTTGGTGTAGATCGGCTTGGAAAGACGTCGCTTCGTGGACTGGGACTTGCTTGTTCGTAAGGAAAGTTGGCAGCGGCCTTAAGTGGACTCGAGATTACTGGTCGAGGAGATCTAGTGGTCGCAATGTGTTAGAGAAGTGGCGCAAAGGGTCCCACGGCAGAGCGCAAGGTGTTCCTGTGTTCGAAATGGGAGGTATGGTGACGGCTTGAGGTGTAGTGGCAACCTCGTACAGCACTTGACCTGGGGTAGGGAGGAAAGATAATTGCTGGTCGAGAAGGGCCAAGGACCAAAGATGTATGGAGGGGAGAGATTGTGAGAGACAGTGATGAAGGGGCCAGGAAGAAGCCGGGGGCCAGCGCTGGCCGGGGGGTGTGGGTGGAGATGACCCAAGCAACGTAGAGCATGCAATTGCTTGCGAGGGTTTGTAGTTGGGATGAAGACTCTGAAAATGTGTAGGGCAATGCTTACCTATAACCTGGCGAGGATAGGGAACCGAGTGAGAGTGAGAGTGAGGGTACAGATGGGCTTGTTCGAATGATGCGACCAACGGTAGGACTGTCATCGACGGGGATTTCGGTGGGTGAACGAGCACGATCGAAAAATCTGGTCTTGACAGGAGTAGCAACAGAAGCTTCGACGCTCTGGCTCTGGCTCTGGAGCGCAAGCTGTGGCATGGTGCGCCGGGCTACCTTGCAGTGTTATGCACCATAGGGCATCAGCCAATGGGTCGGGGTGCAGTACCGTACAGGGCACGGAACGCTGATGTGAGGTGAGGTGAGCCTGGTGAGGTGAGGCGTTTCGAGATGCCGGTTGCTGCGGTGGGAATTAGTCCGGGCCCCAACGTTACATGCAGCTGTAACCGCGTTACGACAGAGTGCAGTGCAGTATTCTACTCTACTCTACTGTACGACTGGGTGAGACAGCAGACTATAGCGCGCGATGCAGGGCCGAGAAACGAACGTCGAAAAAAGTAAGGATTACGGGTATAATAGAGCAGCTTTTGGTGTGTGGAGTGTAATGCAGTGCCGTTGGAAAAGGTTTGAAGCGAGCGACTGGGAAGCGACTGTCGCAAAAAGACTAGCCCAGTATAACTATGCGAAGCCAGGCTGCCCTGGACGACAAGATACCTGATACCTTGCCTTGCCTTGCCTTGCTTTGTTCGGCTTGGGAATGGAGTAGGACAGGGAATGTCGTTTGCGGAGGAACCAGGTATTGCTGAAGCGAATATCGACTGCCACAGCGGTACGTACTTGTACAGGCAGTATAATGCGTATGCGCCGGCGCGGGGACTTCGGAGTGGATAACACAGACAGGTATGTAAGTAAGTGTTTTGGCCGTATATATGTAGTAGATATGGAACAAAAAGAAAAGAGAAAAGAGAATGGATGAGAGAGCACAGAGAGAGAGAGAGAGAGAGACTAAAAAAGGAGTGAGTGGTTCCTAACGGATGGATGGATTCTTGAGGGGGGAGATTTGCTGATTTGATAGGCAAGTTTATCGATGGAACCAGAGTAGCTAAGGTAGGTGCCGTCCGCCCTCGTGGAATCCTATTCTAGAAAGGGGCCCCGGGGGCGGGCGAAAAAAAAAAAAGGCACCTAGGAAACGGCCACTATAATCAGGTTGCTTGAATCATTCACCCATCAAATGGTTTCTAATAATACGAGATCTCTTTCCTTTCTCCCGTCATGACCAATTTTTAGAACAACGAACGATGGAATCCTGTTTCAAGAAAAAGCAAAAGTTGGTTCAAACAAACATTTGTTCATATTGAAACTGACGCAATGGAGCCAGGTCTTTTTCACTCGATGGATACTCCATGAGAAATGGATGGATACATTAACCATAAAGTACTACCTGCTATGGAAGTATCTCCGCCGAAAGATAAGTACTTGCTGGTGGGCTACAGACCTCTCAGCAAGGATCAAGGGACTCTTTTTCCCTTGACACAGCAGATGGGTGGTCTGGCAAACATCAACTACCGTAGTTATTCTTGTTGCATTGCAAGGCGCCTATTATAGTAGTGATGTGATACATGTAAACAGCAGCTATATCGATAATATTACTTCCAACCACATGGCACATCCGGATGACTCCACGTCTGACCGGACAAAATGACACTGACAGGAAAAAGTAAGGGGTAGTCTGACTTGACTTGACTTGATTCTTCATCCGTGAGCCTACTACAACAACAATTCCAGGATCCAGGTCAGCTTCTTGCACTAACGTCTACTAATGGCAAACGAGGCTTCCGCCCTGCTTAGCCTACCCACTTGAAAATCGTCAATCGCACCCGACTAGAAGACGCCACTCAAGCGTCCACTTTACCATGACAGCAGTTTCCCACAGTAATTAATTTTGTGCCTGACCCTGCTTACTTGACTCAGGGCCTCACCTCACATGGCAAGCTGGTAAGGTTTGAATGGTGACAGGCGGCTGCTGCGGGGAATAATTCATTAATCTTAATACATATTATCGATTCCGCATCGTCATAATCTGTCAAGGCTTGATACTGGGAACCAGAAATTTAGTTTCTTGGATGTTGTACAGACTAATAAACGAAACTACAACTCTGGAGATGTCGTCGTTTCAAACAGAAACGGGCCGTAGAGGTCTAGAATCTCAACGACCGATTTCTCCATTCCAGTAGTCGGAAGAGATGCTTCATTTGGGGTTCACTCTGCAACGCGACTGGAACGTAAACTGCCACGGGGACTACGGGACGTTGTGAGAGTTTACTCTTTTCTTTTTTCATTCGGCGTGGACAAAGGCCTTTTCTTTTTGAACGTTTATTTTAGTGCTGGAGCTTAGGTTCACGCGTGAACTTTTTAGTCAGGGGTAAAAGTGGTTGATTTCTGGTCCTTGCTCAAGCCTCCGCGGAAGGGATTGAGATCAGAGGCACTATCTTGAGCGATCATTTTTCTCTATTTTGGCGCAATGGATGTACTAATGTTGCAGCGCTGTTACCGTAACCTACCATTAAATTGAGGGCATTTGATTACTTTAATATCAAGAAAATTCAATGATCTCGACTATGTTTCAGATGTACCTTGCTTCTGCTGCTACGTCGTATGTCTTTTTTACACTACTCATTGTTAACCTCTTTATTGAAAATTCTGACCAGTTGTCTAATAAATCCATTGTCTTCTTTCAAAACCATTGTCAGCTCGCAACAAAACTGGCCAAGCCGCAGGTGGACTCCTTCAGTACAAGGGTAGGGGCCCCCTTGAAAGCGTCGAGGATCACCCTCCCAATCAGAGCCGCAATGGGCTATACCACGCCTGATTCAGAACGGCCAAACAATCCACTGCAGGGTTTTGTGTGCAAGGGTTAGTGAGTCTAACCGCTATAGACTGTCATGTAGCAATCATGAAGGGGTCATCAGATAGATGGCCGGAGTATTTCTGCCATGTGCTGGGTCCCCTTTGACTCCAGAAAAGACACAAATGAAACTTGTTGGATGAACCAGAAAAAGAAAAGAAAAAGATGGATGTCTTTTGGAATGGAATGCCAAAGAACAAAGGCCCACCTTGCATAATTCTTTACAACCAGCAATGATTACCTGTTCATTGTACTTGTTTTGGTGAGTTTCTTACAAGTCATAGTCTTCCACGTTTCACAGTACCTAGACCATCACTCTACATTTCGCTTGCATTTTGAGGTCCCCAAAAAGAGAAGGTCGCGTAACAACAAAAAGTATAGTATGTACGTGCATCCTATATCAATTGCGTATGTAGTATGTATCGGCATCATGCAGGTACAATCTGGCCATCTCGAGTGGCCCGAACTCCGGAGATCCATTTCTGGTCCTGGACCCTGGTCAACCGTACTAAAAGGTCATCGTCAATCAAATCAGCTTCCCAGGTCTAACCGCCCAGAATACAAGCACTGACCCAGTTATTTGAGGGATGACATGACACAGAACGAGCTTCAGATCACAAGACTCCGCATATATCGGCTTTGTTTGGGATCGCAATGAGAAACACAAGGCGCTTCGGGCTGCGATGGCTTGTATCATTATAGAAATCGAGACATTTGGCAAAGACAATCCCGTCGCCCGTACGGTACGACAATGGCAATGTGCTTGTACATACCTACCTACCTCTACCTACATGTCTGTGCACGTACATACACACAAACACAACAGCCACTTGATAGATCAAATGCAAGCCACTCTGGAAAGTGTCACATCCGGGGCAAATGCCAAGCTGCATATGCAAGAGAAAGGGTATTTTTTAACAAACCTGTCCTTGCTCCCCTGCTTACTCCCTTTTTCTTTGCTGCACCGCAATCCATCAAGTACAGGAATAACTCACTAGACATAGACAACAGTGGCAGAGAAACATCTTCAACGCATGCCTTTCTCCTCTTCCTTGCAGCTTTGCACTGAGACACATCCGTAGCGGTCGCCACGGAAGCATGTCTCGCAAGTAATGAAGCACCAGAGAAACTACCAAATTCTGCCGTGTGATCGGATTGTGACTACGCAGCGAGGCTTAGAAACAGGAGCGGGATTTGTGTTCATAGGCCTTTGCCATTGGTACATGTACGATCCTCCTATATATGCCAAGACAATGTTCCAGATGGGCTTTTCGTAACGAAAAAAAGGGCACCCGAGGACGGGAATTGTAATCTTCTTGTTGTTGATGAGATTTGCTGGGATCCATGTGGACTATAGTTTACCGGTACAGACCTAGGTCGTCTTTGTGTAGTATCTGCCATTGTAGTTGATTCGCGAAAGCTGTGACAATATCGTGGTTTTAGATCCTAAAGGATAAGCTACATCCTAAGCTAAGGAACAAGCTCATAAAATTAAGAGACTAGGGATACCTAACTATCATTGGGGTAGATCTTTAGGGTGAGGTTTAACCCTAGATCAACGATTGTCAATCCTCTATACATCTACAGGTAGCCGGCTCTCAACTTCACAATCAGATCAGGCTCGACAAGAGCGGTGTGATACTCATATGTGATAGAGATAACGAGAGGAGCTGATTTCCGTGAGCTGCTACCGTTCCATGAACCCAGTCTTCACATATTTGTTCGTGGAATTAACCATCCATGCTGACGCGTGTAAAACTTCTGTAACTATGCATATTCTTCCGCCATCATGGGACAATCAAACAACTGTGTCATGATAGAAATCTCCACTAGGTATTGTAATTTCACAGTTACACGCGGTTGATTTCGATCATCGCGACTCCGCCCGCAGAAATGCACGAAATACTCCACGTTTCTTCCTCTGCTAGCACGCGAGTAGTAATTAACTATTACTCGCGTCAGTGAAAAATGTTCCATTTTGTTAGTCCCTGAGCTCGGATGTTGTGAGGAACCCTTATTTTGCGGCGGGTCTACCCGTTACAGGGTAAGGTCGACGACAGTAACTATATCGCGACTTGAGCTCCGTGAAAGTTTGGATAGTGTCGGAATGTAGACACGAGATGCTAGTTCTGGAGTGACGATCCAGGTTTGGATCGTCACGCCGATTCAGTACCTTCGATCTTGAAGGATAGTCTCTGCATGAACTATGTCGAGATACATTTCAACGTCTAGTGTTTCACTATTCCAAAAGCCCGAAAGGAAGCCCTCAGGGTGTCAGAAGAAATGGCCTCTCGAGCTGTGGGTGACAAAATTAGTGAGCCAGTTTATGACATTTAGACTACAGGCTTAGTGTATTTATTTTGGTATCCTAAAGCTTAGGGGTCATTTTTTCTGCCACCCACTAGGAAGCCTCGGGACTGTTGATTATGTCTGAACTTATCCTAGTCTCTACTGGGCTTTGGGGTATCTTATAAGAAAAATCGTACGATAAATCTTGGTTCCCCGTTTAGGAAGAGTATCATCCCATATTCTGATACACTGACTAACACCTTGTGTTCCCCATAGACGTCAATGATGATGGGTTTTGAGGTCGACATAGTTGGAAATATTTGCCTTTGTAATGCATACATCAGATATTATACCTCTTGGAGCTATAGACCCGAGCGGTAAACGTCGGATCGTGGATTCTGATGCTATAATTTCGAGAGTTTCTTGTCGTCTGACGTTCTTTGAAACGCTCAATGATGGCGATCGACTCAATGTATGATCGTCGCACAACTCCCAGTCGAACCAAACACATCTTACATAGTTGAGTATGCGATACTATTTACGGCAAGTCGTCTGCCGATGCAGCTTTCGCCGTAACCAGTGTTGACAAGAATAACCTGAATCAGTCCTGCATGAAATACTAGTTCTCTACACATAGAGTAACTCCTACAGGAACCCGCTAGTGGCATCGATACGAGTTTGACGAGTTCGCCGTCAGCATCAAAATCTTTTTCAGGTTAAACTTGGGTTATCGTTAACATGGTATTGTACATATCTACAACCCCGGCGAACGGAGGGTCTTATCACCCCTGAGCATCAGCAAGTGTTCAGGGGTCCATTGTGGTTAAGCCGGTTTCAGGAGAGGCGGTGGAAGTGGTGATCGCCATGACAAGCCGCTAAGTAAAATTGTGACAATTCAAGACTGGGAAGCCGAGAATCTGGACTGGTCCCTGAACCGATGAGTTCCTCGGCTCCGTGACAGCGGGATTGTCGAAGATAAAAGTCGGCAGTGAGTCGGGGGAAGGACCCACTAAACCCGAGTCTCGGAGCTCCGGGTCAGATGACCGGCGTCGGCGGACCCGAGGTTTTTGTGATTTAAAGGTTCTGACCTTGAATATACATAGTACTTTGGCCTACCGCCAGGGTGTCATCGTTTAGGTGTCTTATTGTATTTTCAAGGCATTTTTCATGACCGAATTCCAATCCCACCTCGCTTAAGCAACCAAGGCCTTGGGTAAAAACTTTTCTTTGTTCTTTAGCACAAAACAACGTTGCAAGTCTTGGACCAAGGTTCTACAACGTTTCTGCCAACGGCCAGCCCAACGAGACAAGCTTAGCCCCGTATCGCTTGGGTTGTTATCCTTTTCTTTTCTTTTGTTTTTCAGGGTCTAGGGGTCTAGAACACGGACAGATGGGCCATCTCTTTTCAGCCCCTGCCCACTATCAAGCAGAAAGCTGGTTTCTTATTGTGGGATGACTGAGTGAGCGGGGGCTGACGTGCATTAGAGTTGCGCATGTGCGACGTCATGATCCTGTGACCAACCCAACCTAACTTGGAGTCTTTTATATGGATGCACGTTAGACTTCCAAGGTGGAATAATTGTTAGTGGCTGTGAGCTTGAATGACTGATGGCTGGTGGCTTAGACTTTGGGTATTGGTTGGGTATACAGGTTGGCTAGAACAAACCATGGAAGCTTAATGCCTCTCTTTCTTTCCTTCTTAAGTCAATCACTTGTTGCAACCCAATCACTCGTATTTCACCTTAGGTATACTTAATCTCGCCGTTCCCTCTCACTTGCCCATTAACTGTCAACTTTCATCCACTCACTTTAGCCCATCGTCACTTGCCCTGAGCACCTACGGTTACTGTTACAGTTACCGCAACAGCGCATCAACCCCACAGTGATCATCAACTGATCACCAACTGATCGTTCCCCCATCCATCACCGTTTGACTTCTTTGTTCATCGTATTGCGGGTAACTGCATCTCATCTATCTCAACCGCCAAAATGGGTATGTTTTTCTCCCTGTGCTGCGCTGCGCTGCACTGCACTGCATCTTGCCGTGTATCTCGTATCGCAAAACCAACCGTCACTGACGTCATCTTAACAGTCACCAAACCGTATGAGAAGAAGCGACTTTACATTCAGCATCCAGAGGAGGACTACGCCGTCGTTAGCCATCGCGTAACCCGAATTGTGCCTCCTCCACCTAGAGAGCCTTCTCCTCCTCCGCCGCCGCCTGTCATCTACAGACCTCCGCTGCCACCACCTCCTCCACCGCAGTTTTGCCCGCCGCCGCCTCCACCGGTTATTGAGGTGCCTTGTTCGCCGCCTCCTCCTCCCCCACCGGTCGAAAAGCCCAAGCCTAAGCCCGTAACTAAGCCATCGCCTCCTCCTGTAATCGAGGAGCCAAAGCCTTGTTCTCCGCCTCCCGAGGAGCCTATCGAAGTTATCGCCGTCGATGTCGAGCCGCATCACAAGAAGAAGAAGAAGCCCAAGTCTCGCTCTCGAAGCAGCCACAGCCACCACAGCCACCATTCATCGTATGACCACGATCGAGAGCGTGTCATCGAGCGCGAGAGATTTGTTCCTGTTCCAGTACCTGTTCAGGTCGAGCCGCGCTACGAGACCTTCCGCTATGTTGAGGGAACTCGACGTCAGCAATATTCCCCTCCATCACCACCTAGACGGATGATTGAGGATGATCGCATGCGACTTCGCATCACGGATCGTGAGCGTGAGTACTATCGATGATAGGAAATTTATGGAACTGGGCGGAAACAGATTTATGAATCTGTGTTATGATTAATGACTTTGATTTCACTTCACCGCCGAATCTAGGGTATCAGAAGGAGTACTATTTCAGGAGTTGGGGCATATTGGAATTCTTATGCTATATTTTCTACACATATTAGGATGTTTTATTTTAAAATATAATATACTGCGTGTTTTGCTTTCCACTTCCTTATCATGGATATGCTGTATAAATATTTTCTAAAGAGAAACAGGACGACGGAGTGATATTTTTTGCGGCCCTATCGACACCCAATAGGGACATACCCAGGATTGGGTACTTGGGAGCTTGAGTCTTGACTGGGAGCGATAATTCGGAGCTTGAGTATTTGGAGCCCCGAGAAGCGGGTGAAATGAGTGTTATTAAGCTCGATGAAATGAGGCTCATAAACGTAGAGGTTGAAGCTGTGACATCATTACTGGTAACGCTGTGCAGACAATACCTCATCGATTTATTTGCATCGATCGATTGGAATCCAGTTTTACCAAGTTCAAAAACTTCTGATCTTTTAGACTCAACCCTCTCAAATTTCATTCATCTCATAAACTATTGATTCCTCCAAGGCCATCATCGTCTGTCAACTCACCTGATTTGACAAACCCCGCGCAAACCTCCAACAACTTCGACCTCGACCTCAACCTCACAATCACCTCATTATTTCTGCCATGTCAGCTCAAGATTCCGGTCCCAAAATGTCTGTTGCTACAAAAGATGTCATCTCAAAGGTACAGCGAATGATTCCGCCAATGCTGGAGAAGTTTCACAAGGGTTCGTTTTTAAGAGAAAACACTCACCATACACAGACAATTCACGAGACTAATGCGACGAACAGGCCAGCTCGGTAGAGTCGCCGTCATCGGTGGAAGTGAGAATTATACAGGCGCGCCATATTTTTCAGCCATGGCTAGCGCAAGGCTGGGAGCTGATTTGGTATGGCTCATTTATTGAATGAGAATATCGATCCTAGGCTGACCACTCTAGTCTCATGTCATTTGCACACCCGCCGCCGCAACTGTTATCAAGTCGTACTCACCGAACCTAATGGTGCACCCTCTGATGCGCCAGAGTGAAAACGCCAAAAAGGAACATGAGCCTGCAGCCTGGAATGCGTCCAAGGAACACGAATCCAGCGCTGAACACATCGCTTCTCAAATCAAGGACTTGCTTCCCCGACTTCACGTCCTTGTCATTGGACCTGGTCTGGGCCGTGACCCATTGATGCATGAAACTGTTTCCCTTGTAATCCGCGCTGCTCGCGACCAAGGACTTCCTCTAGTGTTAGACGCCGATGCCCTGGCAATTGTTCACAAGCAACCAGAACTTATCAGCGGTTACAATGGCGCTGTACTGACACCCAATGTTGTCGAGTTTGGCAAGCTGTGCGATGCACTCAAGGTCAAGGTTGATGATGATGCACCTGAGACTGCTCGTGTAGAGGCCTTGGCCAAAACCCTCAAAGGCGTGACAGTCGTCCAGAAGGGTGCAAAGGACTACATCTCCAACGGCGAGATAACGTTGACGGTTGATCTCGAGGGTGGTAAGAAGAGAAGTGGCGGACAGGGAGATACCTTGACTGGGTCCATTGCTACATTTCTCGGATGGAGGAACGCCTACATGGAGCGTCTTTGGGACGTGGGCAAGAACCCTATTGATGAGCACGAGTTGGTTGGATTGGCAGCTTTTGGTGGCTCTGCTATCACAAGAGTGAGTATCTCCTTCTTTTCCCGAGCACTAGTTCTCTATTCGAGATTTTGAGAACGATTTTAACAATGTTTCTTAGGAATGTTCCCGCTTAGCCTTCTCCAAGAAGGGTCGCAGTCTACAAGCAAGTGACTTGACTGACGAGGTGCACATTTCATTCCTGAACATCTTTGGCGAGGATAAGGAGGTAGACGAGTCAAAGCTATAGAGACGGTTCAGAGTTCTTCTACGAGGTTACAGATAATACGACACGAAATACACGATAATCTTAAGGCCTCTATTTTCCCTCAATTTAGGACAAGCACCGTATGTCAGTATTTATGATGATCAGGAAGGTTAACATGCTAGAAGTAAGTATCCTAGGAACTGTTCTCAATGGCCTAACAATTTCGTCACTTGTGCCTTTTTAGGTAAGTATAAGTTCATCTGGACAACGCAACAGTCTGACGCTTTGAACAACAAGTCGAGGCTATTATATCAAAATAAGGGTATCCTAAGAGGAATGCGACAAGACATTGCCAGTGGACTGGTACAACCGGAGGAGGGTTAGTATCATCTAGAACCCATAGGTGCTCTTCATCCTAAAGTCAAACCCATCCCTCAGGGTATCAGAAGAAATGGCCGCTCGAGGTGTGGATAATGAAGCTAGTAGGACAGCTTATGCCATTTAGACTATAGGCTGTAGTTCATTTATTTTTATATCCTAAAGCTTAGAGGTCATTTCATCTGCCACCTACAAGCATGTCATGGACTGAGTGAGATATACGGAGATGCGGACGCCATGCCCCGATTCGTTGCTGACTAATCTCACTTGCGCCCGTCGGAAGTATCGGAGTCGGCGACAAACATCGCCGTCCTCCACCATCGCATTGTCAAAAGACCGGCATATTGAAGCAACAAGCTCCGATGGAGCTCGATCCTCGTCTTGGCGCGACTGGCGATAGAGCCTCATCACTAACAAATTTTGGGCCAGATGGAACGTCAAGACCGTCGCCGAGCCATCATGTCTCATCTGCTGGCGGCTCACTGATGCCCTTCTCTCATACCCACGACGCGCACGATGACCATAACAGCGCCGATAACACTCCTAGCGCATCAGTTGAAAATCGAGAATCACCACAGCATCAACATCCACAGCTTCACGACGAACATGATGGAGATTCAAATGATCCTAAGCGACCGCGGGCGTGTGAAGCGTGTCGCGGTTTGAAAGTGCGCTGCGAACCTGATCCAAACGATGAAGGACCATGCAAAAGATGTCGGAAGGCCGGACGGAACTGTGTCGTGACAATGCCGACGCGCAAGCGCCAAAAGAAGACGGACAGCAGAGTTGCCGAACTAGAAAAGAAGATAGATGCCTTGACAGCGAGTTTGCAGGCTAGAGCAGCACCTGTAGGTGGTCAGACGTATGCGCAAAGTCAAGGTCTGGCCCATGGTATCGCGGACTCATCAAGAAATGTCACACCCAAGCCATCCAATGACTCCAACACACCTACAGCTTCATACAACAATGCCAGTTGGAGACCGCCCGCATGGGGGTCCTTTGCATCGGCTCAGCCTCTTATGCAACAGACAATTACAGCTGAGCACAACTCAGAACGCGCATCCCCAGCTCGGTCGAGTGCGACAATGGCCCCTACACCAGCAACTGGACAAAAGAGGAAATTCTCTGACGGTCGCGAAGCTTCAATCGAGCAGCCCCGTGCTGAGGAGACTCCGGCTGAGGCCCTGGCGGCATATCTAACAAGAGCAAAGGGTGGTGATATCGTCGAGCGTGGCATCATCACCATGGACAAAGCCACTGAGCTATTTGCTCGATATAACGATCATATGATCTCACATCTTCCGGCTGTCATCTTTCCGCCTGGTTTCACAGCATCCGAACTTCGAAAGACAAAACCGATACTTTTTCTGGCCATCATGGCAGTTGCGTCCGCAGAGTCGCCCGTCCTTCAAAAGACTCTCCAAAAGGAGATGATGCTTACCTTTGCTGAAAAGGTGATACTTTCTGGTGAGAAGAGCCTCGAGCTGGTGCAAGCGATCAATGTTGGCGTGATTTGGTATTGGCCGCCAGAACACTTTGAAGAGCTCAAGTTCTACCAGCTTGTTCACATGTCGGCTGTCATGGCCATTGACATTGGACTCGGCCAAAAGCTCAAGCAGCGCCGTGGACTAGTTATGCCCGATACTTGGCGTCCTGCACCAGGCACCTCGGTTGCTGGACCTATGCCTCAGAGCCGCCGTTGGACACCTCCAGACTCAACGAGTCTAGAAAGTCGGCGCACATGGCTGACGTGCTACTTCCTAGCAGCTAACACCTCTATGGCCTTGCATCGACCCAATCTTATCCGTTGGACTCCTTTCATGGACGAGAGTCTTCAGCTCTTGCAATCTTCGCCAGATGCTGCGCCTACTGATGCTTATTTCTGCCATCTTGTTTGGACACATCACCTGTCTGAAGAAGTTGGTGTGCAATTTTCCCTTGATGATCCAACCACAGATATCAGCATGAGCGACCCAAGGACGCAATATATTCTCAGAGGTCTCGAGCATGAACTGAAACGATATAAGGAAAAGGTCCCTCCGGACCTGTTGCAGCGTAAGCAAATAATAAGACCCCAATCTGCCGTTTCTGTTACTGACCATTAGCAGCAACACTCCTGATAAGCTTTGGCGTACTCAATCTATATATGCATGAAGTGGCGCTGCAATCCCGAGCTGAGAGTCTACGTCCGCCGTTCTCAACGGCTAATCTGCAGAACGGGCTTGTCGGGGGGGACAAGCTGTCTGCTGCGTACATCAGTTCGGTGTCAACATGTCTGGCCTCTATAAAGGATATGCTGAATACCTTTTTGGCCATGGACGTTTTCAGCGTGCGATGTCTGCCTGTGTTCAACTTCGTTCGTGTTGCGTACGCTGTTGTCATGCTCATCAAGCTCTACTTTACGGCATCGGCAACGGGTTCGGACCTTGGCCGAGTGATTGACAAGGATGACATGCAAGTCGGCAAGTATCTCGACGGCCTTCTCGATAAGTTCCGTGCAACTGCGGCCGATGACCGTTGCCGACCTGCTGCCAAATTTCTTGTTGTTCTTGTCATGCTTCGCAGTTGGTTCTACAAACAAGCAAAATCCGAAGCCAAGGAATCCCAACCTGCTCCGCCATCATCTTCGGTTAGACAATCTCCTTCGCAGAAGCAGCAGCAGTCGACGCCTGCCAACAACTCATCAACACAGCCTTCTGACCGCACCTCGACGGCGAACACCCCTCTCCAACTTCTTTCTGAAGTTGCTACCGGTGCTGGCTCTCGTAATCGTAGCTCCCCAGCCAATCGGCCATCAATAGCAGGATGGAGCTCGAATGTTCCACAAGCTCCACAACCCTTCTTTCATGATACCCCTGACAACGCGTCAAGTTCTGGCGCTTCTATGCCATACTACAACGAGCCATTCTCAGCAGATCTAGCCGCGGCTATGGCGCCTGTAATGCCATCACTACCTCCTGCAACTGATGGCATGGGCAGCAATAATAATGGGGATATACTTGATTTCCCAAACCTCATTCCAGGTTGGGACTTGGAAGGTATGGGTATGGGAGTAGGATCCCAGGGGATGTGGGAAGATGGAATGCGCATCTTCCTTGAGGAGCCATGGTTTAATACCATGTTTCAAGGCAACCCCGCGGTTGCCAACAATAACATGAGTTTTTAGTCATCTGTCGCTCTTCCACGACTAATCACGGGATTTGGGTATGGCGTTTTCATCTTTCGTAATATACATTCTCCTCAGAGTATCAGAAGAACTAGCCACTGGAAGCATAGGAGACGAAATTAGTCAGTTCATGCCACTTATATCAGACTTCTTCGGCTTTAGTTTTGTACCCTCCTCAGGGTATCAGAAGAAATTGGCCGCTCAAGCTGTGGATGATAAAATCAGTGGGCCGGTTTATGCCATCTAGACTATAGGCTTAGTTTATTTATTTTTATACCCTAAAGCTTAGAGGTAACTTTTCTGTTACCCGTTAGATCCTGAACTTTCTGTCGTATATCACTCTCGTTTCAGTTGTTCATGACTACAGCCGCATGGCGTAACTATCATCATCCAGATCTGTATGTTCTATAACGGCCCCAGCTGTAAGAATAGACATAACATCTGCTATACCTATTCTTTCCGACCTTGCTACAACGCTTCTACGTCCTAGTGCTTCAGAATATACTCTCCAACAAAAGCAGTAATATAATCCCTCTTTCCCAAAGGGACACCCTCCTTTCTCAGAATAGCATAAGCCATTGACAAGTGAAAGTTGATATTGGGAACAGCCGCTCCCATAGCAAACTCCTTACCCGCCAAATCCATCGTCCCAGCAGAAGGCAAAACCGTGGGGGCAACCTCCTCTCCATGGCGGTTGACGACATCCTTGTCAGCCTTTGCGAGCAGCTCCTGAGCTTTGGCGATGCGCGAGTGCATGTCGTCGAATGTAACAACCTCATCTTCAAACTCGACTGACTCTCGGCCAGACAGTCTGGCTACTAGCTTCTCGGAGAAACGGGTCGCTGCGTGCACCTGAAAGCTCAGAGGGTTCATGTCTTCATAGAGACGTGCTTCAGGGAAGCTGGCGGCGTTGGGGTGTTTTTGGGCCTCCTTGAGGATGTGAGATAGCGAGCCAAGGGCCAGCTTGGCCTCGACGATAGTTGCATCGTACAGTGAGAAAGTCATTGTTGAAATAAAAGTCAAGGGTGTAAGAGTGGTTAAAGCCTTAGGGTGGGTTGAGCAAGTGGTTGATAGTAAGTCTTGGTATAGGATAAAGGAGTATAATAAATAGTACTCATACCAACCACATACCACTCAGTGCACCTTAGCTCATGGCCCACTATTAGTCTGGAAGAAGTCATGCAGGTCAGCTTCCATCGTGTTCTCTGTTAAAAGCCTCACATGCACCTTGATACTCGAGCCCCTCTCACTAGGCTCATCCTTCAGAACTCGATAGAGATGTCTTGTCTCTATCAAAACAACACTCAGGGTAAGCGTGATAGTATGACATCATTCTGGTTAATTGGGCCTAGTGAGACGTCAGTTAGAGCTAGACAAACTGAATGTTGTCTATTCAAATGTCGAATGTCACAGAAACACTTCGAGAAGTATGAGTGGGTTACCTAGACATGGGTTGATGACATTCACTTTGCCGAATCAAAGTAATGCCAACACAGGCCAAGTATGGAACTTTTGTATTACAATCATGAATTTTTGGTAAACTAGAGCTATGGAGATCCCTGCGCTCCGGTTTTCTGTAGTCTGCCTCTTGTTCTGTACTATTGCCGAAACGAAACATAGATTCAACCCATTCTGTCGAAGTCGAGTTCAATGGCCTAGTAGAAAAGTCTGAGACCCAAGTCTAGGACTGCCATATCGTATGGCACATTCTGACTCCTCCGATGGCAGCTCATGGCCCAACTACCAAGATTAGGTAGTTAGTAGTCGATTCAGACCTATCGAGCCCGAGCGCGTGCAACCTCCACGAGACGAAAGCGCGGAGGGATTTTAGCAAGAAAAGACCAAAACACTCCATGCAGCACTGTCTCAAATGAATTCCATTCCAAAGGTCCTTTGTTAAAACCATCGTTAAATGAAACGTTGCTGCGGTAGTCGACGGTAAATCGTGTTCCAAGACGAAGATGAGGTTCTTGATTGCACGGAACGGGACAGGGTGGGTTCTTTCCTCAAACAATCTGTCAAACAGTACTTCCAGATCAGATCTAGACCTTGGCATGTTTACTGCAACGTTGACGAAAGACTCAATACCTGGAGTGTATCGGCGGATTTGGTCGTCGGGTATCTCATCGTCAGTCATATCTTGGTCCCAATAAAAGATATCGCGAGAAGTCGAAGCCCGAAGACTTTTGTAAACGCCACCGGAAGATCCTAGAACACACGATGTCTCCCGCTCGTACAGGTCACGAGAACGACGG
This sequence comes from Fusarium sporotrichioides, assembly GCA_019054645.1. Classification (NCBI taxonomy): domain Eukaryota; kingdom Fungi; phylum Ascomycota; class Sordariomycetes; order Hypocreales; family Nectriaceae; genus Fusarium; species Fusarium sporotrichioides. The sequence continues at coordinate 10,249,461 of JAHKNS010000001.1, read as the reverse complement.
CATGCTCGAGCAGAACCCGGGGGAAGATGAGGAACCACGACTGGTGTCCAAGTTTTGCCCTTGTCTTCTGCCAACCGAAAGATTCTCGGCTCCTGAAAGGAAAGTTCCCATACTCTGTCTTGTATTTCGACAGGGAGCTTTCTGAACCCGTGAAAGGTGGTAGCAGGGCGAGGCGGCGGCTGGGCATCCACTTGTGCTTCTGTGCCGTCAACCTCAGCTTTGAGAGTCAAGATCTGGCGGCCTGTTCTGTTTGATTAGCGGATGGCCATATCCAGAGACAGTCAGACTAACCGTCTTGTTGAGTGAAACTTAGATTAAACTTTTCGATTGCAATACGCATTTTGAGATTTTTAGACGAGATGATAAGTTCAGAGGCCACCGGGGAATCTGGTGGTTTTAGTGACAACTCCATGGTAGCTCGATTTGAGGCATAACAGATGAAGCGGCAGTGTAGGAAGGGGAGATGCAAGAAGGAGAGATGCAAGAAGGAGAGATGTAAGAAGGCGGGATATGAAAAGGCGAGAGGAGGAAGAGATTTAGGAAAAGGCTACTGATGGCTGCCTGAAATCTAGATGGGTATCCAGATTTTAGGCAAAGGGGAGAAGCGATTTAGGGGAGGTAATGCGCACAACCTCGAAGATGATGGATGAACTCTTGAGAGAGAATCTGACGAACAGTTACTGCCAGCTGTCAAGATGCCCCAGTATATGCCACTCAAGTATAGAATAGTTACCAAGGTACTTGTAAACAATAGCCCATGCTACCTAATATTGACGAGAAACACAGATGATGATACAGGGGTGATCATAAGCAATATCTGATGCATAAAGTCAACATTGCCTCCTTTGTTCTACTGAATATTGACAACATCCAAAACCAGGCAGCAAATCCAACTACCTATAGCAAAAATCAAAAATCGATACAATCAAAACGACAGTTTCCTCAACACTCCATTATTTACCGTGTATATTATCCTACCCAAACAGTGCGGTAGTGCAGGTATCCGTTCGAGCACGAATCACAGAGGAACGGGTCCTTGAATCGACAGACGGCTGACAGCTGTTGACGGTCCTTCAACATTTGTCCCCATGATTCACTCCCCCAAGCCCTCTCTCTCTATAAAGCTATGTATAGCCCCGGCGTGACGCAGACCTCGCACAGAAATTGTTATTGTGCATCCTTTGTGGTGTTCTCCTCGCACAGTCGTGTGCCTTCGACACGCACCCGCCTGCCTGTCAACCTTTAACTACCAAATTTCTGCATACCTACCTTGATTCGACATCTTTGGTATTTAATTTCTTGACTCTTTCGATACTCGTCGTCATGGACAAGGGCTCCATCGACGGGCGGCGCAAAAACAAGAACGCTGCACTGCCGCAGGTTAAGCTGTTGCGCAAATCAGATACAGAAACACCGACCAGTCTGCGGCCTGCTTCGCCTCCCAAGAGTAACCCATGGAGTTCAACAAAGAAAACCCCGGCGACCTCTCTTGCGAGCATGTTTCCGCCCCTGCCAAAACCTCAGCCGCTGTGGTCACCAGACAAGATGCTCACTGCCGAAGCATCTAGAGAACCCTTGATTTCGTTGAGCGAGTCACGGCTTGGAGATGATATTGCGCAGCCTGCGCTTTCAAACAGATCTTTCTCCCCGGTGTCCAACAGTTCCTCCACAACTCGCCAACTTTTTGAAGCTGCAGCGCCTCGAGCGACTGAGAAGTTAGTCATATCTGTCCCAGTGCTGTTTCTCAACAGGAGCTAATCGCTGAAAGCCTTTGGAAAACCCCTTTTGGTGCTGATGTGCTGGTACGTACTGGCAACATGCTCCTCAAAGTACATCGTAACATTGTGGTACCTCAATCGGGTTGGTTTCGCGACAACCTGCCACCACCAAACTTGGTGAGTGTCTGCCTCCCCAAGTTTACTTACCAGAAGATGAACTGACGACGGTAGGATGGCACACCGGTCACGGTGGACCTGACTTTTGCTCCCGAATCTGTCGCACACTGCTTGCGATTCATCTACACTGGTAGTATGTCTTGCTATCATACCATGGGGGAAGGTAAAACGGCTGACAAGGAGAACAGGAATCGAAATCTGCGAGTTTGATCACACAAGACCCTGGCATTCCTCACATATTCCGCGCTGCGTCTTGGCATATACGGCCGCTATATATTTGCGAATGGCCCGAATGGCGAACCACCTCCTTCAAGTGGTTGAGAACACTTCGATCGAAATTGGATCTGTCATACGAAGACACTACCTACATCGAGACATAGATTGCTCTTCGTGGGTTCAGTTTTCATGGCATTACCAGACAGCTCTGGAAGTTATTGTCAGGGAACAACCCCAAAAGCTAATGGTGCCCATGCGACTCGCCATGGCAAGCATTCTCGATGCCATGCTCTTTTGGCTTGCGCGACAGCCGCTCTTTATCAGCGAGTTGAAGTCATCATGGTGGAAGATCATGCAGATGAGTATGCCGGATATTGCTGAGTATAAGCGTCTTTGTAGAAGCCCTAGCAACTACAACAGTCCTTTGCCAAGCGAGATGGCGTTGAGGGAGATGTTTGAGGAGATGAAGCCGGGACATGAGAGGAAGACGACAAAGTCAGTCGCTACACAAACCGGAGATGCCTCAGAGGATACAGTCTCTGGAGGTAGCCCCCGGTACTTCTTCCCCATCACTCACCGCGAAAGGCGTGTTTCTCTGTGATATCGGCCTGTTGCATCCCCGGAACGAGATGAGACAAAACGAGACAGGACACGAACAGAGGGAGTCAGGATGTGTTAGAGTTCAGGCAGCACGGGTGTTTTTGTGTAGACATATACCATAGAGTCGCTGAAATTTGGGATGAGCATCAAGAGATTCATTTGCTTGTACAATAATAAGATGAGAAGCCTAAGTACCTGGAATTGAGGTTGAATGATAATACTAGGTAGCTAAAGAGATTGCAGCCTGGTTACCTAACTATTGGCTTATAGTCTATCTTAGTAGTAGCGGCCTGGTCCGCTGATCATAAGCGCTAACGTACGTCGTTAGGTCGTGCCCCTGCCTCAATTAACACCGGGCAGTGACCAATAGTGGAAGGAGGTACAAGCTACGTACGGCTGAAATGGTGATCTCTCCCATCCATATGGATTCTACTGACCCAACTCCAATTACCTGGCTTAACTGACTGTCTGAAAATCTCTTGATGAACTTAACAAAAATGCCATAAAATACAGCGACAACTACTTTCTCTCATTGAGCGATTGAAAATGCCTCCTTCACCTGCAGGTGATGGCCGAAGCCGTGTCCGCTGGGGACCCGTGGAAGAGTACTACCCGGTTTGTTTACATCAACTAATTTCTCCGATACTCAACTTACTACTGGCAGCAGCATCCCCTCCAGCCTCGTCGACACGAGGCAAGATATCCTGTGAGGCGAAGTACAGCTGAGACAGATGAGACACCTATTGAGAGAACTCATGTTCGCAATGATACCGGACCGGTACCCAGACCACCTCCTCGACGGTCCATGGATGATGTGCCTGTCGAGGTATACCACAGAAGGCCTCAACGACAGTACAGAGATGCAGTTCCTGTGCAGACTTACACAGAATGGGAGATACCCACTCGGTTGCCAGTGAGTGATCTCACCGGGCCTTACAGGGAGTATACCGAGTCTCCGCGTCCAATTGAGGATGAAGATGTCGATGAAAAGGAAGAAACAACAAGACAATTCTCCCAAGACAGGAAAGAACACAGTCACCGTGGGAGAAGTCGATCAAAATCACCAATCTACTATTATTATGAGGCTCCGAGGCACGACAGATATCGCTCTCGCGAGACTTATTCGCGCACAACTGGAAATGACAACGACTGGTATGAAAGACCGAGGGCAGATAGCTTCTCCAGTGATGACTTGGATCCCTATGACAAATTCGACTTCTCCACACAGGCTCAATCGATAATCACCGAGTCTTCAAAGGATGACGATTCTGATGCCGAATCACCCGAGTCTGAAGAACGTGTCGCTCTTGCTAAGGATGGCAAAGGCGGCAAGACGCGCTCTCAGTTGGCTTTTATTGATTCATCACTCTATACCGGGAATGCTGAAACGGGGAGCTCTCATACTGCAACTTTGAATGTGATTCATGATTTGAAAGGGCAGAAACGGCCCCTATTTAAATGGCTGTGAGTTATATCAGTACTTGGCAATAACTTGTTTACTAATTCCTATCAGCCATGTCCCGCAAGATGTCATGAGCTTTGAAGATCTATGGGTAGGTCGCCCTAGAAGGACTTTGAACTCTGTGCTGATAGATTGCCCAGGTCGAAATTAGCCGCATCTCTGGTCTATCTCAATTGGAAAAAAAGGCCATCTCGAGACTTCGTGCAGACGTCAAAAAACACTGCGTCAAAACAAGAACCAATCCCAAAGGTGCAAAAGTCGGTTATTTGGAACCGAAATGCATTGAAGTAGCCTTGAAATCGCTCAAGCAGGAAGCACCGACAACCGAGACAGCCACTGGCTCAGCTAGGTGGATTTGTATTCCATACTTCTCACTTGAGCAGTACTCTGGCCTACTCGCAGCCACCAGCTCGTCTCTTTTCCCTGCCCAGACATTGCTCCAGTTCCAGTACTCGAGAAATACTTTGGCAAGGGACATGGAGCAGGCTGTCGTTCAGTTGGGAAATGCAGAGCGTGGGGAGTGTTTTCATATTTCTCAGCTTTGGTGTCTTACCATCGACAACAGTAGGTCTAACTCATTCTTTATTTGCGGACAAACCACTAACTGTACAACTTTTGAATAGGCTTGATAGTAACGTGTGGAACAATGACTCGAGAGGATTTGAATGGCCAAGTCATTGAAATCAAAGAACATCCAGCTCGCATTCTGACAACTGAACGCCAAGGAAAGATTCTGGTAGCATATGGAGATTCAGTTATCTGGTCTTTCGAAGTTGAAGAGTGTCAGACGTGGTTTGTAAGTCAACCCTTGTGCCATATCACGATCCTAGATTCGAGAGGACACCACACGACAATCCTTGATTAACTCCCAGGCACTCGCCTGCTAACCAAAAGATTTATCTAGTTATTTCTGTCTAAATTCCAGAGTTTCTGGTCTTGGTCCAATATACCCGAATTCTGGTACAAAGAGCAGGCTATTACTGCTGAAATATGGCCTAAAATCCTAAAATTAGCTTCCAACAATCAATCTGCACCGCTTAAGTTGACTATGAAGCTCGCCCCCCTACCTGAACCCCCTCCGCGTGCCATTCTTCGCCCAGAACCTCATTTGCTACCAACCACGCATGGCGGCAAAGGAAAGGCCAGAATCGTTGACTTTGCACATATTCTAGCTTTGCCAGCAGAAGGTCTCAAGGGCTTTGGTGTCCAGAATGCTGGGTTCAAGTTTCTAGAAGTTCAACTAAACGCCGCCGAGAGTTTCTTGACAGGCGAAACGACCCTGTCGGAGCGTAAGGCATATAAATCTTGCAAGTCAGCGACTAGGGCCGAGTGTTACGAGTACTTGACTGAACTGTCCAGTCGGGTTGAAGACGATGGGAGTGACACTATCCGCCGGGCATATCAGGAAAAGGTTGACATTTTCAACGCTGCCGATATCATTTACAGCTTTTTTATTCCTTTGAAGTTCAATGGCCCGATGGTTGATAAGTTCTGGGGGGCTGTAAGAGCATTGATCGAGGTAGGTCGTGGTCTAGAAGTTTGGCAAGGAATATGCTAACATTAAAAGTTGCCCACGACCGACGGTGATTTTCTCCGCCCGTCATTTGACAACATTACCGGAAATCTTCGAACATCGCTCAGATACTTGACTCGAAATCTCTTTGCCGTCCAAAACATTCTTGCCCATTCGTCTAAAGAAGAGCGAGCTGAAGTCGAGCTGCCGGTCGAATTCTCCAAGGCATGGCTATACATTGTTATGGGCATGGTCTATAGCTCCAAGGACGATCTCAAGTGGGATAGCAGAATAAAAAGAGCAGAGGTTCTTATTGAAAAGGGATCGAAAAAACTTGTTCAAGGGCTTTGTCCGAAGAGTCTGCTGGAAAAAGTTGCAGTGTTGCCACTTGAAGTTCTTTCGCTCATCATTATGGGTTTGTTACAGGATCAGGTTGGCAAGTCTGATGATATTTGCGACACTTACTCACAATACCTTAATTACTTGGTACATTCTACTTACGAAGCCCTATTATTTCATCGGTAGCTAACAACTATAGGACAACGCGATTACGTCGAAACCGTCGGATAGGTCATTTCAACATCAAATCGATATGGTGCAGCAAGAGCTTAAAGCAGTCAATCAGATGCTCTACAGACAAAAGTCACTCATTTCTCGACTGAGAAAGTCCCTGACCGCCATCGATACGCTCGACATCGTCATAAGTCAAGTTGAACATGAGGCAGCCTTGAAAAATGCAGAGAGACAACATAGTAGTAGCAAAAGACATTACTCAGAGACTGTGCCCCCGCCCCCAACTTACTCTCATCGACAAGATGACGACTACACGCGAACCGCACCTATAAATTATGCTCACGAAGCGCCGGCCAACGATTACATGGGTCTCGACGATGACTTCCTGTTTGATATGGCCTCGACTTCCAAGTTATCGCCTACAGATGCAGGCGGTCTCCGCGGTCTCTTCTTCCTTGAGTGCTCACGCCTTATCGAGCAGCGCGAGTTCGAGTTCCGACGCTTTAGCGACTTCTCTGTTGATCTTGAGCGTGCTATTACTTATAAGATGGATTTTGCTCGAGATCGACAGGAGCGGGCTATTTATGCCTTTACTCTTGTCACTATCGTTTTCCTGCCCATTAGCGCTGTTTCTAGCATTTTCGGTATGAACACTACTGACGTGAGAGACATGCCTTATTCTCAGTGGTTGTACTGGGCTGTTGCCATCCCTGTGACGATCGTGGTTATTCTTATCGGGCTGTGGTTCATGGGGGAGCTAGGTAACATTACTCGGTGGTTGTTGAGACGGTCAGCAAACGGGGGGCCAGGTACGTACACTCGCCCAGCAGCCCTGCCACAGGCCATCGAAACCGCATACTGGACTTCTGCTCCTGCACAGCCTACTACTCAAGTGGCAGAGTACTCATCACCATATGATGCGGGCCCTGGAATGCGTAGAAGGGTCCAGGCACAAGTTTACTATCCACCAGCTCAGGGGCGAGTTCATCGATCAAGAACTTTGGACATGGGCTATTCATCGAGGCCCTAGGTATCCTCGAATTATATAAACCTTCAATTACCTGCATAAGAAATAAACAATTTAATTACTTTATGCTATCTTAGATTTGTTCTTAGGCCATTTATTTTCTATATCCTAAGGTTAAATCCTAAGTCTACTATCCCCTAGGCTGCTTGACAAGCTTGCCATGAGGTTCGAGGTTTATTAAAATACATGTGCATGACACACTGAGTAATGATATTGGAACGGCATCAATCGAGAGGAATGCTAAGTTGGCGTATTTGCATTGCATTTCGGGATAACATATGGACATTGCTTCTTGAAGAGAACTTGATGGCGTCCACAGCGAAAATGCTTGCGTGCTATGACAAGCTTGCAGCTGGCTTATTCAACCGATACTTTTGAACTACAGGTGGTATCTTACTACATGAGTTAGAGCAAGGGAGAATCTTCTACTGGATCAGTACAAGTATCTATGTTGCTAGCACCAATAGCAGACCATGAATAAAGACACGCACATCTTCAAGATAATCTAGCCTACCTATCCTAAACATTATGGTCAAATTTTAGTCTCAAGCCTTAGTTATGATAAACTTATGATCAGTTTTGTCCCCACTTTAAGGGGCTCTTGCATAAAGCTTATCAAGCAGCTGCTACGGTGGAATTGCTAGACAGGTGAACAATCGTCTTTAAGTCTGCAGAATACAAATAGACCCATGACATGCAAGCAATTCAAACATGTCCACCCGGTACAAATGTATGTATGACTTGTTTGCAGATCAAAGAAGAATGAAGAAGCCTGATGAGAAATAAGAACAATGTGCCAGTGTTTTAGGAGACGTTTGAAACTGCCTCACAGTCTTGGGTTGACATCTAAATCAAGTTTGACATTGCCATGTGAAGGAAAAATGAATACCTAAAAGATTATTGGTCACGTCACAATCACAAGACAGATTGGGAAATGGCAATATTCATTAGGTAGTTCAAGAACAAAAGGAATCGAGGGCATTCATTGAGTTTTGTGCTCTATTTTACAAGTGGCAATACGACGGGCGAATCTCCCTCAACTCATTCCCGTCGCTCCATCCAGGCGCGACCCCTCGACATGTTCCCTCCGCCTCAAGAGAGAAAAACGACAATAGATATTCGATATAGACAGCGACATCCCCAAAGGCCCCCGCTATTCTCCGCACAAGTTGCTTTTGATTACATTTAACCGAGGAAGCTCTTGACGAAGGACTGGACGACGTCCTTGAGCTTGGCCTCAGTGTCCTTAGAGATGGCGCCCTCCTTGTCAATGGTGGCAAGGAGCTCGGTCTCGTTGGTCTTGAGGTGGGCAAGGAAGTCAGACTCCCACTGGAGAATCTTGTTGACAGGGACGGTGTCGAGGAAACCGTTGACACCAGCGAAGATAAGAGGAACCATCTCAGTGACAGCCATGGGGCTGTACTGCTTCTGCTTGAGGAGCTCGGTAAGCTATAAAATGGTCAGTATCTTAAATTTCCAATATTTCCACGGCTTGTTTCAACTTACACGCTCACCACGGTTGAGGGTCTGCTTGGTAGCAGCATCCAAATCAGAACCGAACTGGGCGAAAGCAGCAACCTCACGGTACTGGGCCAAGAAAAGCTTCAGGGAACCAGCAACCTGCTTCATGGCCTTAAGCTGGGCAGCGGAACCGACACGAGAGACGGAAAGACCGACGTTGATGGCAGGTCGGATACCCTTGTAGAACAGCTCAGCCTCCAGGAAGATCTGACCATCAGTGATGGAAATAACGTTGGTAGGAATGTAAGCAGAGACATCTCCGCCTTGTGTCTCGATGACAGGTAGGGCAGCTACATCAACGTGTTAGCTAAGATGAGGCAGCTGGGTTGTGTATTAGACTTACTCATGGAACCACCGCCGAGCTTGTCGTTCATCTTGGCAGCACGCTCGAGGAGACGAGAGTGGAGGTAGAAAACATCACCGGGGTAAGCCTCACGTCCAGGAGGACGTCGGAGAAGCAGAGACATTTGTCGGTAAGCGACGGCCTGCTTGGAAAGATCGTCGAAAATGACGAGAGAGTGCTTTCCGTTGTCTCTGAACCACTCACCTAATTCCAAATGTCAACAATCGTCAGGGAGATGAGACATGGGGGAACTTACCGATGGAGGCACCAGTGAAAGGAGCAAGGTACTGGAGAGGAGCGGCCTCGGAGGCAGTAGCGGCGACAACGATGGAGTACTTCATGGCGTCGTTCTCCTCAAGGGTCTTGACGAACTGAGCGACGGTAGATCGCTTCTGACCGACGGCGACGTAGATACAGTAGAGCTTCTTCTTCTCGTCGTTGCCATCGTTCCATCGCTTCTGGTTAAGGATGGTGTCGAGACCAACGGCAGTCTTACCAGTCTGACGATCACCAATGATCAACTCACGCTGACCACGGCCGATGGGGACCATGGCGTCGATGGACTTGAGACCAGTCTGGACGGGCTCGTTGACGGACTTTCGGGGCAGAATGCCGGGAGCCTTGAGCTGAGCACGGCGTCGCTCCTTGGTGTTGATGGGACCCTTGCCGTCAATGGGGTTACCGAGAGCGTCGACGACACGGCCGAGCATCTCAGGGCCAACAGGGATATCGACCTTGGGTAGGTGTTAACTTGAGCTGTTGCTTATTGTCGATATTGCATGATAGACTTACAATCTCACCGGTACGCTTGACGGTCTCACCCTCCTTGACGAGACGATCGGAACCGAACAACACAACACCGACCTGGCCGGCCTCGAGGTTCATGCACATTCCCTTGACACCGGAGGCGAACCTGACACTCGTTAGCTATGGGACGCATGACATAGTCGCTCGATATTTTGCTCAGTACGTACTCGACAAGCTCCTCAGCCTGGACGTTGGCCATGCCGTGAACACGGGCGATACCATCACTGTAAATTCATAGTCAGCACTGGTTGGTTTCCAATTGAATTCTCCCAGGGCATCCGGGTGGTTCGATGGTGCGGTGTTGATTGAGGTCATCGTGCACCAGCTTCGCCTTGGTCCGGTTGCTCCCAGTGTAGATCCACATACCCGACGGAAAGGACACGGCCAGTCTCAGCGAGGTTGGACTCCTCCTGGACACCACGGATTCGCTGCTCGAGGATGGAAGAGACCTCGGTGGGAGTAGCCTTGGCGTCGGAGGCGTAGAATCGAGCGGCGTTGATGGAGGCGGGTGCGGCATTTCGGAGCTGGTGGTGAAAAACAGGTTAGCCGAAGTCCGAAAAAGTCCTCGACAGGTCGACAGCGACAGCGGCCCCAAATAGCTCAAAAAAGCTCATAATCCAGTTGAAAAGGCAATCCAACTAATCAATTGAGCTCGTGGGGTAAATTGTCGATGGATGCACGATGTTGGGGGACGCTGGTCGATGGGATTGTCGATTCGGGGCTCGGAAGAGCACGTTTTGACTTACCGCGGCGACCCTGCCAGCAGCAGAGACAGCGCCGACGGCGCGCGTCGACTGTCGAAGGGCGTTCCGGAACATATTAGAGGTATACGGGAGGTTTTGGAGATGAAAGGAGAGCAATTGCAGCCGGGTGCAATTGGGAGGAGGGGAGATTGGGGAGTGCGGTGCTGCCTTTACAGGAGAGCAAATGGAGATTTTTGAGGAGGGTGGTGATGGAGAGCAGAGTCTGTTCTGAGGAATGAAGTGGGGTCCAGCTCCTCCGACTAGCCAATCAAGGCCCGATGCGCGTTTTTGCCTGGATATTCCGATGTAGCCTTAACAATTTCTTAGTCTCTTGCCGCCTATATTTCGGAGGCTTTCAGTGCACCCACCAAGCTGACATCCTGTCAATAATTCGTCAGATCGGGGACAATTTCAAGAGTTTAGAGTATAAGAGTTAATGCAGGAGTCTCTGTTGTCTATCAATTGATCCGATCCTTAAACCCGGAATCCCAAATACCCTCTTTCGTGGTCACTAGCCGACTTCTTACATACATCCCATCGACCTCCCCGTACCGCCGAACGACCGGTATTACCCGGGTACGTGCCTAGTTTGTGCCTGAGAAATGTGGTTGCACCTTCTAATGGAGCTGCGGGCCAATGCCAGAACAGCGTTGGCCCAAAGAGCTTCTCATTTTGTGGTGGGGTTTTACGCTGACCTGGTGACCGGCTCCGGAGCAGCGAGAGAAGAGGCTTACAGCGCAGTTATCCAACGCTGAAAAGACACAGCACAACCAAGGCCAAGCTAACGGAGGCGGGCTTTATTACGCCCATCCATTGATCGATAGCAAGCTTCCGTGACTCAAGATCGAGAGCCTTCTTACTCTTCAGCCTTGCTCCGCGCATTTCCCAGCTCAAACCCATCCCACCGGGTCATCAATATTTTGTCCTGGTAGCCTTGCCATCTTATTGAACTCCTTTCCGATGACGGACTCCCGTGTCCCCCGAGTTATCAGATATCGTTAATCTGGGGTGCATCTCCACTGGTGCAATTGGTCCATAATATATTTGGCTGGCCTCTCTTTTTTCACGACGATGGTGTAGCTTCTATTGATTCGAAGCGTCCAATATGTAACACGACACCATAGCGACCAATTTGTGCAAAACTGGAATTTGAATGGAATTTGCTTGAATCTGCAGAGGTAACAAGTATTATACAAGGCAAAATAGTGCTTTGAGGAGATTCATCGTGTTTGCTCTGGTTTCTATACAATTGAGTGTTTCTTGCAAATCCACATGAGATATGCTATCAACTCATGGATCGCAGAACCAAAAGAGATGATCCCTTTTCTCTTGGGAAAGTGATAAACCTAGAAATACAACAGCAGCGAGATAATGACAGAATCAGGGTAATCCCATACACGCGTGGTGTACACCTAAGCACGAAGTTGAGTCTCGATTCAGGTGTAAGCACTTTACGAGCTTATGATATTCTTATGAAACTACCACAAGTGCATGGGGGTCTTTATGACAATTCAGTCAATGATCACATAACATGCGAAAGGTGACCTGTACCTCTCGACTTGGCCGATTTTCTCAGTCAAGTGATCCAGTGCCAGACACGACTGGTAAGAAAACATTGACAGGCAGACTTGACCAGGCTTGCTCGATTAAATGATATGAATCACAAAATGACAGCAACAGCTGTTCAACATGCCACAACATTCACACTTTCACGCATTGATGGGAAGGGCTGGTGCTACTCAATTGAGCAACACCAAACATGCAAAGAATGATGCATCAAAGTCCCAAAGGACATGTTTATAACGTCTCACGTAGACGCAAACAGACGAGAGGCCAAGTAGACAAAGTACCAATGATCTGACGATTGATGGCATATGTCACATTCAGAGTGAGTGAATATCGGAAAGCCGGCAGAGTGCCGGTCGGTCTCTCAGGCCGTTGCTCGACTAAAAGAGTCGAGCTGATGCAGCAATGGCAACAGAAAATACATGCCCCATGTGAGTTTTCCCCTTAGTGTTCGCCGTGACCAATCCGTAAATTCAAATAACCATTTCCCTTTTCAACCGTTTATCGGACAATACCATCGAAGCGAGACTTGAACCACTTGACGGTCTCCTCGCGCTTGATGCGGTGAGAGGCACCGATCTTGGACTTTGTTCGGCGGCGGCGGGTGACGCGCTCACCAGGTCGGGTCATGCAGCAATAGAAGTCCATGCCGTAGATACCGATGGAGGGGTCGTACTTGATACCGAGATCGATGTGCTCGCTGATACCGAAGCCGAAGTTGCCAGTCTCGGAGAAGTTGCGCTTGCGGAGCTCGTACTCCTTGACCTTGAGACCACGCTCGAGAATCTCCTCAGCCTTGGGATTGTTAGTCTCGGAATTTTGATGATTGAAATAATTTTTGAGTATTTACCTTGGGGCCTCGGACGGTGACGTGGACAGCAATCTTTTCGTTACGTCGGATACCGAAAGTTCGGACGGTGTAACGGGCCTTGCCTTTAGAGAAGAATCCAGTCAGATGAAATCGCATCGCCATATTGGAAAATCGGGCAAAACTCACTGTAGACGGGGGTTTGACCGGACAGTTGCTCGAGGACCTTGGCAGCCCTGGTAAGTCTGTCACCAGACTCTCCGACGGAGATGTTCAGAACGAGCTTCTGAATCTTCAGCTCCCGCATGGGGTTGTTTGCCTTCTCGGAAGCCATGGCTGCTGTTATTAGTCGACCTGGTGATGGGAGTTGTCAAGGATCGCAAAGGTTGCAAGAGTTGATTTCAGATTTTGTGAGTGGTAAAATATTTGAGGGTTTCTCTGCCCTTTAGCGAGGTGGGGGACGAGTGGATCTGGGCTATGTGGAGTTGTATGAGTGTGGATTGGTCTAGGCTACGTGACGCTATCTCTGCACTATCACGTGATCCCTGACAAACCAGAAGCTACATCGAAAAGGGTCTAGTGCAGAGCAGGTACATTGTCGGTGTACCTTTCAGCCTTCCGCATCAGGCTCCGCAAATTTTGGACATCATAACTCACCTTCAGAGCTCCAGGCATTGAAGGTTGTTGCGATCGCGCGCAAACTCACCGCGATACAACACCAATTTTTGAAACACTGAGCAACTGCATCAGCAAGTTCTCACAAACACCGCCAACATGTCGAACAAACAAGGAAAGATGGTAAGATGATCTCTCAATTCTCACGCGTCTTGAAAACTGCTTGTTGTTCATAGCTAATCGTTTCTTTCTTCTAGGCCGGTTACGTACGTATAACCCCAACGCGCATGCGACGTCGACATCGTATCTCTTTGATAGAGTAACAAAGCTGACCTGGATGGAACAGATCAACTGGCGCATGCGAGTCACCCTCAACGATGGACGAGCAATGACCGGTCAGATGCTTGCTTTCGACAAGGTACAACATCTTCCGCCATCATCACCATGGAACACTCAAGCTGACTAGAACCTAGCACATGAACCTCGTCCTTGCCGATACCGAAGAGTTCCGACGCGTCAAGCGCAAGCAGAACAAGCCCGCTGCCCCTGGCGCAAGCGGCTCAGCTTCCCTCGTCGAGTCTGAGGAGAAGCGAACCCTTGGTCTCACAATCGTCCGAGGCGCTCACATCATCTCCCTCTCGGTCGAGTCGCCTCCTCCCGCTGATCCCAGCGCCCGACTTGGAAAGAGTGCGCCCGGCGGTATCTCCTCTGCTCTGGCTGCTGGTCCCGGTGTTGCCCGACCTGCTGGCCGAGGAGCTGCCCCTCCTTCTCTGGCTGTGTGTACCCCCTATTCTCTTCAGAAGCCACCACAAAATGCTAACAATGACTAGGGTCCTGCTGCTGGTGTTGGTGGCGCTCCCCCTCCTGGCTTCCCCGGTTTCCCTGGAGGTGCTCCTGGGTTCCCAGGTCCTGGTGGTCGTGGTGGTAAGTTTACTGTATCCCGATACACTCACAGAGTCTCTAACCATTTCCAAGCTCCTCCCCCCGGCTTCCCTGGAAACTTCCCTCCTCCTGCTGGCTTCCCCGGAGGCGCTCAGTTCCCTCCTCCCGGTTTCAACCCGGGTGGTCCCCCACCTCCTGGATTCCAGCCTCCTCCCCGAAGATAGGTTATGTAGACGCTGGATAACGAGGGTAACTCTACTGGTCCGAAAAGAAGCTACGATGTCGGTTACAAGACTGAGAATGTCTTACCTATTCGCCGAACCGCAGGATCAGGGATGCCAGAAGCAAATGTCGATATTTTGAGTTTTGGTCATACAAAAATGTATGTGAAATTTCTTCATGGGACTCTACCATCCTCCATCAGTGTTAACAAGCTTGCCAAGTTTATTACGGAGCACTTGAGGCGCATGATGGTGCATTGGACTAGAAGTGGTTTGCGTTTTTAGGGTAATCAGCCGCTTCAAAGGCTATGAATTGATGGTGTTGAAATATCATGGTGGATTCGTTGCCACAATAGCGTACAAAAGTTCAAGTTAAAGTTGAAGAGTCTACAAATCATCTCGCAAGGCCTAGTTCTAATTCGGTCTATCACAGCATCAAGAAGACATTAACGGTTGTGATGTTTCACAGATCCAACACACCAAGGAAGTCTGGAGGCACCGTCAAAGCCAGTAACTCTTTTAGCTCGTCGAGTTATGCCCGATGGCAGATACTGGAACAGAAGACTTGAAATGTGCTCTTAGGTACAGAAATAAACAACCTAAACATCTGGCCTAAATAGCTTAAATTACTACTAGCTTTGTCTCTTGCACTTTCGGCGGCCACCTTTTCTGATGCATTACGCAGCAGACGTGGAGGAGTACTGACTCGCCGTTCAACAGGCCCTTCCATTCTTCCCTCCGATTGCTAGCGATGTTGCCATGGCCATTTCGACATACGTAGTTGTTGATACATCTCATGAACGCATTGTTGCACTTGCCCCAAGTGTATTAAGTCTCAAAGGCAAGAGGCCAATCACTGGATGTTTTTTTGAATTCCGACAAGTGTATTCCCGAGAAGCTACCTAGGTATGTCCTTCACTCGTTTCATCCCGCTTAATCCTATATCTCATTCATAACCAAACCAACTCCCAAAACGCCCAACAAACCTAACCTAACCTAACCTATACCTCATCTTTTCAACTTCAAATACCGACAGCGTGACTAAACACCTTGGCAGCCAACTGGCTGAGCAGTCTTGACTTGTCGTCCTGAGGAAGTTCCTGGAACACAGAGTACACGCTCTTCCCCTTGGCGTCACGCACAGCTCCCAGCCTGTTTCCTGCCACAGCGCCCGCAACGAGACCTGGCACGTTGGCAACGATAAAGCCTAGGGCACCGCCGCTAGCACCACCCACCATGCTCCAGAACCTGCCAGTAGGGTGGTTATCCCTGCCCTCGGCCATGCCCTGTTCGCGCATCATCTCCTCAAAGACATCGCTGAACTGCGCATTCTCGGTCTGCTCACGGTCCTGAGGGGCTTGACCTCCTGTGGCTTGTTTTGTGAAGAAGTTCCATGCCCACGAGTATGGGCTCTGGCGTGGTCCTGCACCGCCATCGGTTTCGGTTTCGGGGATGTCATCGAAGGGATCTGTGGGGGTGGTGCCTGTGTTGAAGAGCTTGCGCTGGGCGTCGTACTCACGACGGCGTGTGGGCTCGGAGAGGGTGAAGTAAGCATCGTTGACGAGTTGGAACTTGCGAGTTCGCTCGGCTCGCTCTGGGGAATCACCGGCGACACGGTCAGGATGCGTCTTTAAAGCGGCGCTGAAGACATGTGTCAGTGAGATCGCCAGCTTAGATCATGCGTGAATAGAGTCATACCGCTTGTAAGCATCTCGGATCTGTTGCGTGCTAGCAGTCTCAGATACTTCTAAGATAGCATCTGAGCAAAGATTGGTTAGTTATCGCATTCACATGTAGTGGGGTCATGATAGGAACTTACAGTAGTTGGGGGGAGCTCCAGAAGTCATGATGGCTTAATGTGATGGAGATGGGTTGCAACAGTAAGGAACCAGAGGAGAGGTTTGTAGCGAACGAGAGTTCTACGATTTTCGTCAAGATGGAGATGCCAAGTTGTAGGTTGGCAGGTAAAGTAGGTATGTTTGTACTTGGAGATACGAGTAGAGAGATAGAGGTGGTGCTGGTGAATCAAGGTCCTCAAACTGTCCCAGTCCCAGGGCGGAAGTGTCAACGTCATTGTGGCGGTGCGTGACAGAAAGTGTGGCGATCCAATCAAGTAACTTGTTTCCATGTCTAAACGTTGGGTATCTCAAACTAGAACTCCAACAAATACTATCTTCTCAAAGGAAGATGGCAGATACATATACAGCCCTCGCTATGCTTTCCTCTTGGCAAGTACAAGAAAATAGAGAGAAAAGAAAGAAGAATAACAAAAAAGAAAGAAAGAAAAAAGACCTTGATGAATATTGCAAAAAAAGGTTCAACTCAAGACATGATTTGTTCCCGGTTTATATCCGTGTCATCTATATCCAGCCAACCAACAAGTCGTGTTCCTTTTCCAAATCCGTATATTGCGTTTACATGGAATTCCCCGGTGGCTTTTTTTTGTATGACAGATACTTCATTCCATCCCTTGCTCCAGATATCTCTGGGCTCTCGATAGCGCATCGGCCGTGATGTTATTGGCATCCACTACTCGTCCAGCTTTCTGGTAATGTGCTGCCAGCACCCACATATCACGGATGACGCGCAAGTTGTTATCGCCGCCATGGGCTAACTCTCTCTTAGAGATGGCATGTTTTAGGTTTTGTTCGGCCATGGCCCAATCCTCCTTCGCTTCCTGTACTCGGGCCAGCATCTTGCATGCGTAGGCGTGGAATCGGTCGTTGGACCTGGGTCCTGAATCGGTTCTGGTGAGGTCGAGTAGGTTGACGGCAAGTTCCTCGGCTTTTACTTTGTCGCCGACATCCATCTGTGTGAACTCTAGTCGCAATGCCTCGACTCGTAACCAATCCGCATCGACCGCCTTTGACGTTTGGGTCTGCGCTTCAGACATTCTCTCCAGGGCTTGGTACATGGCTTCTTGTCGCTTACCCAGCTCGCTTCCTTTGCGCAGCCGCGTCCTTCCATCCCATATTAGTTGTTCGTAAAGCCAAAGCCGATGCGAATCGGACGTTTCGATATGTTGCCCCAAAAGATCGACGTTTCGCAGCCAGGCTTGGCGTAGTAAGTGGCACAAGTAACTCCGCCCCTCGTCCGAGTGGTAATCGACATTCCGTAGTTGTTGAAGGATGAGAAGGAGAGGGTGCTGGGCAGGGAGTTGTCGTTTTGCAAGAACTGTTGCATGGTCCACGAACAGGCCCATGAGTTGAAGATGCCCCCTGTCCACCATATCGAAGATCGTATCTAGTACGTGCCAGATTAGGTCGGGGTGGTCCTCGCTTAGAACGAACTCGAGCACGTAGAACCCTCGTCGTGCAGCCATCCCCGCAAGATCTCCCTTGCCATGGTACCAGAGGTCGAAAACGAGCTCGAAAATCCGGTACATTGTGCGGCTGTCCTGAATAGGGGGTGAGTTTGGGTTTGCTAAGTAGGCGGACATGGGATCTGATATGTTGGGGAGGAATTCTAACTTGGACTGACTCCAGTTGAAGACGCTACCGAGGACTTGCTCGAGATTGGCGTAGGGCCCTGTATTTGATGGCCGAACCAGGGTCATGGCCATGGTTGTATCATCCTGATCCTGGTGCTCTTCTGGTGATGTTGAAGATGAGGATGAAGATGAGTCTTGGTCATCAACAGTGCTTGTGCCAGAATGTTCAAAAGTAGTCTCAGTTTCCTCTGTTTTGGCTCTTGTTTCTGTATCCAGCTCCATCTTTGCCTGCGTGTCCACGTCGGCATCTGCCACAGGAGTGGGTGCTGCAGAATTATTAGATGCACCTTTTCGGTATGTACGTTTTCTCAAATTCCATTTCTTTAGGCGCTTCTTAAACATCTGTTCTCTTTGAATCACGAATCAGCTTTTCTTTCCAACCTCTCGGGGTCTTTTGCTGGGGATAAGGGAGGATTGGCTATCCTACTCACGTTGCTGCAAAAGCATATCTTGCCTGAAGAATGGCCATAGTTTCGTTCAGCTTCCTGTTGTCTTTGATGTAAAGCTTTCTGATGATTTCGCGCATGGACTCCCACTCATCCTCTGAGTGCTCTTTTGTGTATGTCCTGTCATCCACCGGTGGCGGACAGCCCGGAAGCCGGGGAGCCAGGACTGGCAGACTGGACGACATGATATTGTACCATGAAGCGAAGTGGGATAGAATTTGGGTGTAGTGACAGACTTGGGATCGAACCCGAATCCAGGGCAGGAGAGTTGCAGGGGTCAGCCCGGGTAGATCAGTGACTGTAATAAGGTAGTGTACCGTAACGGCGGTAGTGATGTGAATAGGATTTACGGATAATCCGTCGGTAGGGGAAATAGCTTCAACTTGGAAGGTTCAGCCAGCCAAAAGTCGACGGCTGTAAGTGTATGTAACTGTAGCTGTAACTGTAGCTCATCCGTGTAAGGATATCGATATCGATATCGGCATCGGCATGCCGGACCGTTTCTTTGATGTGCATGGCGAACGGGAACTTAACTTGTCAAGTACGCCTCGTGTGTTTCTTTTAGTCTTCAACTTCCCGGCAGATAGAAACCGTTTACAAGTCTTGGGGTCAGTTTCATCTGATTGGATAGTGGAGTTCCCTGCATGCTGGGTCTGATCTAGGCTTGTTCCGGGTAGGTTCGGAAGTCAAATTGGCATGCTTCGTGGTCTCGAATCCGCTGGATTCAGTGCTTGTTCCTGGTGTGAGCGGCAGAAAGTTGGTTGTCAAAGTTGACAGCCTCATCGGCAGACTAAGGGCACGGTAGCTGGGTACTATGTCGCCCAGCGCCCGTTCCCAATTCCACTTGAGGAGAATTTAAAAATATGGGAATTCACTAAGTCGGGACGGTTTGACATCCAGGGGATCCACAGGGGCAATCCTAGGCAAAACAATCTTCAGCAGCTGCGAGCAAGATTCCCGGTTTGTGTGAGAAGCGACTTCTGGTGATGACCTCACCAGACGACGCCCCCCGAACAACGTCGGACTGCCTAGGTACGTTGGTATTCTTTTTTTTTATTCTAATCCTAATCGACACTTTTCAACCGGGCTTAAGCCACCATTTATGACATCAGTTTTCCAGGGTCACTTGTCTTCTTTTATTTCTTCTTCTTTACACACTTCTGTGCGTACTATTACAGCAACAAAGCCAGGCTCGTATGATAACTATACGTAACTCAGAGCCGTGGCGTTTTAGGCGAACTCCCATGGTCAGAGATATCCTGATTTCGATTTCTGCATCTGCATGTTTCTGCATCTGCATCTGCATCTACATCTGTGATTTCAAAGACATCGAGTCCAGTTGTGTGACATACCAAGACTACTACTGCAGGTTTTGGTGAGCTTAAATCCACTTTCCACGGCCATTCTCCGACGTCTATATGGCCAATTGGAGTC
The DNA here is from genome assembly GCA_019054645.1 of Fusarium sporotrichioides. Lineage (NCBI taxonomy): Eukaryota > Fungi > Ascomycota > Sordariomycetes > Hypocreales > Nectriaceae > Fusarium > Fusarium sporotrichioides. Next base: position 10,229,359 of record JAHKNS010000001.1, on the reverse strand, counting down.
GAGCGTTCCAACAAGGGTCAAGGTATCTTCAGTTCAGTTCAGTCAAGTTCAGTTCAGCTCAGCGGACCCTTGAATTAGTCCTCCACGGAGGTTTTTTTCTACTTTTCAACGTTCATGGGTGCAGAACTTCCCTAGGGCAATCCGAGTTCAAGATGATCGACTGATCCCCAGCTAATTAGGGTTACTGTGTACCCTTGAGGCCTGCTAAACTTACTCTTGGTGCGGCAACTGCTAGCACTTTACATTAAGTAGGTATCAATCCTGTCTGTCAATCTTTTACGGTAACCCGTATGATACCGTACACTTACATCTGTGAGGCTAGTCTACTCACTACGTGCACGCTCGACCTCTGTGTGACAACGCCAAGTCTTAACTTTTATTGGCAATTCATCGACGATTCCATGGCTCCAGCTAGTGCGTTCGTAGCGTGACCAATAGTCGCCACTCACCGATCCCAAATAGGATGGACAGTTGCATTCGGCCCTAGCCATCATCATCTACCGACGAGACAACCGTCTAAACTGTGTCTGTGCTGCTGCACCCTCTTGAAACTTCCATGATAGGTTCAACACCTTCTCGAAAACGCCATCCACGTTCCGTTCATGCGCATTTGTATGCCGTGCGCCACCTACCAACACTACCGAATACCAAGCTTTTTGCTTTCTTTCATTTCGGAAGCTGCCAGTGACTTAACTGAACCCACAGTACTGTAGCCCCGTCCGTTAGCTTACCTAGGCTCTGCTGGACTTAACCGTAGACAGAATCCTAAATTCCCTAACGTAAGTCATTGTCAAGCCTCACAGGCTCAGACCACCAGAACAACTCAGCGCACGCGCAGCTCGCATCCTTGGCCCAGACGAGGTTAGAGCCGCCTGTATATAGCCCGAATCGGCCGAGAAGACTGCCGGGATTTCTCCCACATCCCGACCATCTTCGATTGATCTAACATATACGGATACACATGAGAAGATGAAAGTTGACAGTTTGGTTCATGTGAAAGTGGCAATCCTGTCTGTTCCTTTTTCCTGGAGGATTCGGCCGTATCTTGGCATTACTGCCATTTGCTTCTTTCTTCACACTTGGCGATGCAGTGTCTAGAGTGCTTGAGTTGTTAGTTGCTCTTCTTGAATGTTGTGGCGCTGGAAACTACCGTCCAGTTCGAATCCCGATCCCAAGGACGCTCGATATCCGATACGCTCGCCCCCATTTATGTGTTGGTGAAAGATATCTTGGCATCGCTCGTCTCGTATTTCTTGTTTGTGTTGAGTAAACATATTTTAAAATCATTATTCCAATTGACCCAATTCATGATTGGTGGTGTCACAGTTGAGCTTCACTTCGTCATCCTTCTGATCTTCTGATACAGACATGTCTCTTCAAGTCCACTCATGTTCAAAGTTCTTAGCCTCTGAGGGGTAGCCACGGAACTCGTTGCGAAAGAATTGACACGTGGTACGTGAGACAGCTCTGTTACTTTGCCTCAAGCAGGAGTAAACGTTGAGTTGCAGCCCTCATACATAGCCGTTCAACTACTCCAAGTCTTAATTCTGTTGTGTTTGATCCCTCGCAAACCGTGGAGGGCACTCTGAAATTGTGGGAATCTCGCAAGCTTATTCAAAAACGGACTCATGTTGTTTCTCGATGCTCTCCCGCTAAGGGTTATATGAAAGATCCCTGTGCTAAACACATATGATAATCCACCTTGGCAAGGATAAGAAGGGGAAAGTCTCCAGCTGGCAGGACAATGTCTCGGTCGGTATCCATGTAATCGTTCGTGCCAGAGAGGATCAAAAGCCTGTAACGTTCGAGCACGATTACATGATTTTCCCCTGACATTCTTGATAGTAGCGGAGGGCCGCCATGGGAATGTTCGAGAACATGAGACCTGTGGATAGTGGCGTCTTGACCGTTCAATGCGGCGTGTTGAGTATCTCATATTCTCATATTCCACTGTTGAGGTGCTGGTAAGGCAGGGTAGGGCGTATGCTTACGCCATGTTCCACCACTCTGCAGACGGCCTGATCAGGGAAGGGCAACTTGTCGACATCCTCCTGTGCCTGATGTACATACCAGGATCGAAGCATCGTCACTTCAATCGGGTAGTGGAGATAACGAAGGTTCTCACGGCATTGTTGAGCAGCCGACACTGGGGTGGCTGCATGCATCTTCGCCCCTTGCCCCGCGAGTTTAACTTGTCTCGCAATGCCTAAAAGAGCTTTCCGTGGGTCTAAGTCGCCCGTGCTAGTAGAACTAGAGATGTGACACATTCAAGACGGTTCGCAACCACTAGTGTTTGCTATTGTCGCGCACGAATCGCGGATGATCGACCCGTACCGACGAATACTTAGTAGTGGACTCGGGGGTGTTGGGGCGCACAAAGGAAACCACTTTATCTATCGAGATGCTACGGGTCCTCCTCGTAGCCAATTCTCTCGTGAGGCACGAGGATATGTTGGCGACAAGAGAGGGGGGATTCAACGACGTGGCCAGAGTCTACAGGGCGTTTGTTTCCTCGGTTCCCGCACTTGCCGCAGCTGGGTTAAGTCTTCGCTGTGGGCAGGTACCTCCTAGGTACCTAGGCAGCTTCCCAGATTGCTCATCGTGGGGGGTAAACTTGTACGCAGGGTGATTATTGACAGGCGTGAGGAAAGAGAAGCCTGTCAGCCGGTGTTCCGTTAGCTGTCAGGGGCTGGGGAGAAAGACTAGCAGCGGGTAGCGGAGACAGGTAGCAGCGATTTTTATTAAATCTCAATGCTTTATGGATACAGTCGCTGGAATTTGGCCAACATCTATGAATCTGCCTTTAAATTAAAGGAATAAGGCGACAGTGACTGATTGCTATGGCTCATCGCCTTTTGTTGGTAACCTTATGTTAGTGTATGCGAGATACTGACCAGCTTGCTTCACATCTATGAACAACGCAGCATTTAATTCGAGTGATTATTTGAACTCTCTGTTACTCGTTGAGACGTAGAACTCCTTAATGTGACACCCCTATTGGATTGAAAGTAAGCACAATGTCCCGCCCATGAGGCAACCACTGACTTTACAGTCAAAACGGGGTGGGAAAAGAGAAAACTTGCCGTCCAGGTCATAAGATCTACATGATAATATTGGTCGTGTGCTCTTTCCCCTCCGGAAGCTCTCTGCAGTACTTACAGGCTGCAACGACGATCATGGACAGAGTTACAAATCAGGCATTAGCGGATGAACGAACCGGTGTGTAACATCCGGACGAGACTCTACGACTGGTTGAGCGGCACCATCTGAGGATGGTCGGCCAATTGACCCTACGTTTATCGAAGGAATTCAGCTCGATCCAGCCAGTGGTAAGGCTGAAATAGTGAATTAAGGGTGTTGGAGATTCGTACAGGCCTGAACTTGGAGAGCTGTAGAGGACAAGCACGCAGCATTTAGCCAGGAGGTGTCACTAGGTATGGAACCCTGTAGACTCTGGTGCCCAAGAAGCCTGACCAATTCCGAGTCCAAAGTCGGAGGAGTCTCGTAGAAACACACGCCTGACGAACTGATTAACATAAGTGACATGAAGATTATCTGTCTGTGAGGTGAAGAGTAGCGCGCTGCAAAGAGGAGTAACACATTTATCTGGGTGGTCTTTTAGTCGCCTACCTTCATTACTACACAGTCTAGACAGTCAAACCTGTTGGTGTATCCCCCTAATCTCCCTAGAGAGAGCCCTGGCTCTCTGACCTCTTTTACATTTCACAGTGGTCGGTCATTCTTTACTATCACATAGTACAAGTACTGAGGAGAGTGCATGCCTTATCCAGACATTATTCCCAAAGATTGCATATCACCAATCGCAATCGGCGTAACTGAGACGATATCTATCACCATTTGGGAGCTATACGCTACGCGCTGTCATTCAGCATGGCCTGCTGCGCAGTTCTCCGCACACTGGTATGTTGAAGACTCGACGACTGAGAGTAAGCGATGAAACCGAAATCACTAGAGACTAACCTACTTATCCATTCTCTCCATTTCAGATTATGACCCAGGAGATTGTTGTTGACTTGTCTAATACCCCCTTGACAGCACGGCCTTCCCCAAAGCATGAGACTTCCTGGAACCTGCAGTCTGTGTCTGATAGGATACCCACTCGTATGTGCCCTGAGAAGAAACTTATCAGGCCTATGGCATTCAGCTAATTCATATGTATAATCAAACGGTCGTTAGTTTAAGACTTAGCCAAGTAACCATCGTCTAAACGCGTAGAGTCTAGACTTGCTAGATAAACACGGGGCCATTCAAGCCTCAATCTGTAATAGTGCTGTCACTAAATCACAAGTAGCCCCGAAGATGGTGGAACTTCCGCTTTTGAGACCCTCACCGGGAGAAGTGAAACGTTTGCGACTGATCGTGGTGACGATTTAGCAGACGTTATTATGGAAATAGGAGGTTCGATTCCGATCTCTACGATGGAGTTCTCGTATTTCCGGCATTGACCAAATAAAACAACCCTGTAAACCTGCTAGGGGATGATGATACACACAAGCAAGCTTAGGACACACAGGATAGATACTTAGAGAGTAACTAGGTTTAAAATGGCATAAAGTGGTTAAATCATCTCATCTCATAGGGATGTTCATAGAGTTAAGAATTCAATGACCCCAACAACTTGCTCAACTGTCTAGTGTCTGCAACGTCAGCCAACACCATCTGCCCACAATATGTTTAGGATAGCACAGAAGAAAAAAAGAAGAAAAAGAAAAAGAAAAGGAAAAAAACCCTCTTGTTTTCTTACAGTCTCATATACTGCGATAATGCAAAGACTTTCAGATATTGATGACAAACTGTTGAGCATTTCGTAGAAACTTACCCTAAACTTCTCATAATCTCGGAACCCGGAAGCTTTTTCAGCCGCTGGAGACCGACAACGCACGGACCATGATCCGCAACGATGGCCATAAAATCTCGAACGCGTTGTTGAAGCTTCGCTTTTTCTTTTCTCTTTTCTTCTTCGTGCGGCTGGCATAACATGAAAATTTTACACCCGTGTTGCTCGAATCCTTGTCTCCGTGGATGCAATCGCAGCGTCAGTTATGCCCCAGATCAATCAAAATTGCAGGCCCGCCCTACCATCGTTTGGCTTCGGTGTTCTATCACACTGGAGTCGTGGTTGGGAGGCAGGACATACCAAAAATCTTCACCTCGTGATATGTATATGCGTGCATGCGACTCTTGTCTGCTTGGTGCTTGTCTAAAACGTCTCTGGACGCTGATGGCGGTATTCATGCGCGTAGAGATGGAAATAGTGCAGTTATGGGTTAATGTGACTGGTCTATTATCTAACCCAAGTTACGATGATGACATGGTTAGCCTTTTGTTCCTAAACTCCTATTGCCCATTTCGATGATCTGCATGCACTCATAACCAATGCGCATTCCACATGCGCAAAGGTTTTAATTGCAAAACACGACGTCCAATTCTATCGGTAATTCTCTTTACTCATCCTCTCCAACCTTCTGAAGCTTGCCCATATCGCGCTTGGCTCCGGCCTCGCCAATGAGTCTCACTCTGTCAAGACGGACGGTCTCTCCATCGCCTTCACCCTGCTGGACGTAGATGACAAGACTCGATGTCTTCTGGAATTTGACATATCGCAGGCTCAGGTTAACTGTTCCATCAGCGTTCCAGTCCTCGGGACCGATCTCGATTGCCTGTGTTGGTTCGGTGTCGTCGGCTTCGCTAAAGTCGAGGTTGTGGGTGCGGTTGATGTACAGGTGAACGTTGCCAGGTCGCATCACATCTTCGTCGTCCTTGGGAGGGAGAGAGGTGAGCTGTAACACGTGTGTTAGTCAGAGCATTAACAACCCGAAAAAAGCGGTAAACTTGCCTGGAGAGTGTGAAGCTTGACAATAGACTGGAATGGCACGTAGAGAAGTAGCTGGTCGTCGGCTCCGCTCTGAACGTAGTCCTTGGATGTTCCCTTGCCGTTAGCAAGACCGCTTGGCTTGGAGCCTTCGAAAAGAACCCGGACGCCACCAGCAGCTTCATCGGCGTTGAGAACCTCGAGATCTCGGAGCTCTATTTGGTCGGTGATATCACTGTAGCCTCGGGGAGTTTCGGCACCCTTCCAGTTGGCGCCGTCGCCGTTGCCTGAGCCAGAGCTCTCGCCGAGGGAGTCGACCTCGGTCACAAGTTTCTGAATGATGGCCTTTAACTTATTAGGGTCAGCACCCTGAACCTTGTCGATTTCCTTTCCATCGCGGAAGACGAGAAATGTGGGCAAAGCTGAGACGTTGTATTCTCGGGAGAGCTCAGCTTGCTCGTCGCTGTTGATCTTGGCAAAGGTGACCAATTTGGGGCGCGATAGTGTGAGGGCGAGGCTCTCGTAGAGGGGAGCGATCTGCTTGCAAGGAGCACACCAGTCGGCGAAGACTAGAGAAGAGGCATGTTAGCTTTCATCACTATTCGTGAACTGTAATGTCAAGGGCTAGAGGTAGGTCGCATGGTAGGACATGCTGAGGAAGTAGAATGGCGGGGTATCGGCCACGTCCGAGAGGAAGGAAACTCACAATCAGCGACAACGATGCGTGAAGACTTGAGAAGCGAGTCGAACTGGCTCTTTGAGCTGATCACAGCGAGATGTTCCGACATGATGGGCAGCTTGCGACAGTTGAGTTTGACGGGGGTATGACGGTGTGGCAGATACAATCAATCAACCAGGCTCTCTAGACTAAACGTTGAGCCCCTCCAATAGAAATCGATCTGGAGGGGTCATTGTTATACCGGGGTTGGCATCATGCGGTCAACCTATGGGAAACTTAAACATGAACCTCAAGTACTTAACCATATTATTATACCTCAACGTCAATCAGTTTTTAGAAATCGCGAAAAACCACCAAGTAACTACATAGTATTCCAACCTCAAAATACGAATAGACTTGGGGATGAAAAATTGACGCCTTTGGTAACTACAACACCTAAGCTTTAGGGCATAAAAATAAATGACATAAGAGTCCAGTCTAATGAGCATAAAATGACTTGTACATTTCGTCTCTTATTCGTCTAGCCTCAGACACAAAGTCCAACGTTCGTCCAACAGAATGAATCCCACAGCCTGATAGAGCTAGTAGAACGTTTAAATAACCCGCACAGGCGGCATGTTTGTTTCGTCTTGGTCTTAAAGACGCCCTTGAATCTGCAATCTGGGGCCTTTCTCAAACTCAGAGTACTTTTCAGCTCTCTCCTCTTTGCCCTTTGCGTAGGTCTCGTGGGGTTGAATAGAGTCTCGTGGTTTGCGAGCTGCTGTGACATACGGAGGAACTGAATCCCCCTTTTAAGTTGGCTTTCTCGTCCGGGATGACTTGGAGGCAAGACATTTATCTCCCCAGATAAGATTCCGTCCTGCCGTTGTTTGTTCCAAAACGAAAAGATCTACCACCCTTGGAAGATCGTCTTTAACCATCTCGTGATACTAGTGGACTGGAGGTAGATCTGAAACCGACTTTGGGCGAGCCAGAATCGTTCCGCTGAGGAGATATTGAAAAAGCTGAAAGAAAGGCCCTTCTGGACCGCTACGGCCGATATGGCCTGTGAGTCGCGGTGGTACGAGAAACACACGACGAAAGTCCTCAATCGACTTGAACGGGCTCCCTGGAGAAGCAGCAGGATCCCGCCAATATCATACCATGTATTGGAGATCGGTGTTGCTGTTGATAGAAAGGCATTATGGTATGGCAGTTCGCGGACCGCTCGGTTGTAGAGAGATTCGGGGCTCTTGGCGTCGTGTGCTTGGTCAACAATCAAAACCGGGAACAATCGATTCATTATCCGATATCGTTGTGAATGCAGGGGCTGAGGTATCGTTTGTGCTTGTAGTTAGGGAAGAGTTTGCGTGCTGTCACAATCCTGTGAGATACAACAGTCTGGCACTATTGTTCTAGCGTCTGGATCTCGCAAAATCGTTGCTTAAGAAAGCTGTTTGAGAATATGACCACGTCGTATTCTAAGATCTTTAGGACGTCGGTGCTAGCTGTGTCGACAATGATAGCTCTAGGCCTGGTTTCCTTATTAAAGTCAGCTTTTCATAACTTACAATATAGCGATACGGACACTTACCTCACTGAAATGCACCTCAATCTCTTCCCATCACTGAACAACACAACTGTGCCGAGTTACAACAGCGACAGGACAGTAGTCAGGAAGCAGCTAATTTCGTCGGTGTAACGCTGCTGCAAGAGCCATAAGAGATTTGCCCAGTCCGGTCTCGTCACCAACAACCAAACCGCCCAGGAGGAAGTTGCATGAGTCTGCTAGCTTTCCTGCTCCTATTTCCTGCCATGGTTTCAGATTACGGCCCTCTTTCAGCTTGGGGATGTTGTGATCAACATTAAGCAGCTCGTGTGGCGTGAGAGTTTTCTGCGAACGTATCACATTAGTCTCGGTGTTGCGGAAGATCTGATACCAGTTACTTGCCTACACAACAACACAATCCACCTTGTATGCCATCTTAGACCCGCTCTTAGGATGTTTATCTTCTATATCCTAAGTTTAGGTCTCAAGTTCTTTGTCATCCTCTAAATTAGGTATTGTCTGGGGGTTCAGCTGTTGTACTTACATACTGTGCGTCCAAGCCTCACTTGCAAAGTTGTCAACAATATGCAAAAGGGGCTATATCCGCCCCATACCTGCATAAGGGTTCTGGGTCTAGTAGGTGGTTGAGACTTTCAGTAGCTCTCGGGATAGAACATTCTGGTAGCGAATCTGCTGAAGATGCCATCTTTTCCTCGGTGGCGATGTTGAACCTAACTAGCCCCCGTGGCATTAAGATCGATGAGTGTCGCAGGATAAATTAACGGTGGCTTTGCGTTTTTCTCTTTAATCTTCCTACCGAGCGGTTCGAGGATGGGAAAGATGTATCTTTGCCTGAGCCGTTGGTAGGACTCATTGATTGGGGCCATCTTGAACGCAGGCACTACTGGGTTCGATATACGGATTGATGGAATTGATGAAAGTAGGGAAGAATGATGGCAATAATGATTTAGAGAAGAGAAATAGTTAAAGAGGAGGAAAGGTGAAGGGGCAATATTCTACAGTCCAGTTTGAGTGGATCATGAATCACTGTCAAGCAGTGGCAGGGAAATGGACTGCGAATCACTGACAGCTGCCAAGCAGTGCCAAAGAAGTAGACTGTGAATCACTACCACCTGCTTCTGTATTGATATAAATGCCCCTCTTACTCTTTTTTTTTCCCCTTTACATTCTTTTACTTCAACACCTCCTCTCACCAGCGCAAGACAACCTGCCGCTGGTTGCCCTCACGATGTCGGATCCTCAAGAACGACATCAAATCTTGGAGATTCCTCTTCAGCTATACGACAAGCTGACAGAATGGTGCCATGCCCCCACTGCCCCAATATCGGGGGACACTGTTCAGGAGTGGGCAGAGCTGTTGTCGACTCAGGAATTTACAGATGTGATTCTTGAGGATACGTCCAATAATTTGATCGGGCTCCTTCGAGCTTTCGGCGCCTTTCCTTTCGAAGACAACCTCAACGCTGCTAGACAAGCTGTCAAGTAAGTTACTTGTGACATTAAAATAATTTCGACTGACGTTCTGCAAAGATCCTTCTCCATTACTTTAAAAGATTCATCCGAGCACGAAGATGACCCGCAGAGAGTGGTTTTTGGCGATCTACCAGACATTCTCGTCAAAGCAATCTGCCGAATGACTCACCTTCAAACGATTTCTCTGGATCTCGGGCCTTTCACTGTGGAAGATGGACTGAAACTTGGCAATGCCACCATGATCAATCAACCTCTAGTCATCTGGCCTGAAATGCATTCAATCAGGATCCGAGGTCCTAATGTGCAAGCCTCCTGTATCATGGGCCGCTGCGATCGCCTCAAGCTCAAGGCTCTCGATCTCGATAAATGGATATTTTCATACGATTTTAAGAAGGCGAAAGCAGTCGAAAAGCTTGGAAGATTGCGATTGTATTTCGACAAGGACCAAATGCCGGATCCTGTGAGTGACAATGTGGATTTCCCGTCAACACATGATCTAGTCTGGCGTCAACTACGTCTGTTGGGTTCTGTATGTCTATTTCTAGATTGGATCATCCTACAGGAAGCGGATTCGAACAGGAGTAACGAGTTTTCATCGGAGGGTGACGTTCACAAAATCGTAAGAATACCTGGAAAGGCTATACTCACAATTTGCTAACTGCATAGAAAAACGCATTTGAACAGGCTCGCAAGGGACTTAGATCCATCAAGGCAACCCGACTGGCTTTCCACTTTGACTACCGGCGCTTCACTCCAAAGATCATCCGCAGTGACTTGGGTATACAGAACACTACATCTGGGCCCCTGGAAGGTCATGAGATCAAGCAGTGGCATGAGATGTGGATCGAATACCTGATGACAGTGCGAACGCTGCAAGAAGTGTGGATCTTCACCAACAGTTCCCTCGCATTTGCTGGAACTCGCAACAGCGATGAGACAGTCACCGTCGAATGCCGCAAGCTCGATGGTGAACCCAACCAAAAGAGCTTCCCTTGGGGACTACTTGACGAGTGATGTGTAGGGTTACTCACGAAAGCGTCTAAGCGATTGAGATTCGCACAAACAGCAATGGTATGCGATGTTCATTAGGGCATGGAATTCGCTGGTACTGGTAGGCAATTGATTTGCTGGAAACTAGGAGAAACTACAGATAGAAGACAGAATAGATATGGCTTTCTATCGGAACTTATTCGCATGCTAGATTTGATGTTATGAACACTGGTCCGTTTGTGAAGACACCTGCGCGTATGCATTGCCTTGACTACCTACCTTCCTTGTTTGTCCACCCCCAAGGCCATTGTCTTACTTTCCTATGTTGTTGCTTAGTGAAGGGGCGTAAGATTACATTAGACTGGTATATTTCCAAGCTCGCAAAGAGGCCATCCATGCGATATTTGTGGGTTATAGAATGAGAAACAAACTTAAGATGTAATTGAAAGAGCATTCAACCGAATACAGCAGCGGTTCTTGTGGCAAATGACAATTTCAGTTATTCTGATTAGTGACGTTATCGTTTAGATCAAAATTGGGAGCTTTGATTGTATCTACTGTCTAAATACAGCAGTATTGTCCATCCATTTCTATTCCCTTAAGTCCTCTTCTAATTCTGCCCCAGTTATGAATGGACAGCTTCTGGTTACATACCATACTGGCTGCATTGCTGCTGCATCCACTCTTCTGCTGAATCCATGCATATACCTCTCATAAGAAATCTGGTTTCTTCAGCAGAGTGCTAGCAAAACTTGCAGTCCCGGAGCGGTTCGGGGACGATTATCAAGATCATTGATTGCAGGGTTACCTGGCCTCAGGTATATCACTACCAGTTGGGACTTTCAATGTTTTTTCAAAAGTTTCTCCGTACCAACAATTTTCTCTCCCTTCTGCTTTCGACGTGATCGGGCCCCGGTTTGTGATTCAGGTTGCTTCTCGTCCGTCTTTGGCTTCTTCGTTGGACCTGGTGGGACTGGAGTTTGTGATCTGGATCGCTTCTCTCCTGGGTTTGACAGAGAGGTTTGTCGTCCTTGACGACTTGGCGTTAACGCTGCTGGATTCGGCGCATCGGGGCTTGATGCCAGATCGTCTTCGACTCTGCTAGGAGAACTATGAGGTGGAAGGTAACCCTGTAGGGCAGGTATTGAATTCCTGGCAAGTGTTGACTTCAGGCGGCTGTCAAGCGTATTTTGCCGATCTCCGAGTTGGTTCAGGGCCCTAAGGGTATCTGCATGTAATTTTGCTAGATTAGCATTTGTGTTTCGAAGGCTTTCGTTGGTGCCGTCGAATTTGCAACTAATGTGTGAGACATGTTCTTGGAGTTTCCCCTTGAGCGTGCTGATTTCTTCACTGTTGGTATGAGACTCTTGTCTGAGTCTTGCGACCTCTTTAGCCAGGAAGTCAATTTAGCTAGATAGCCCCTTTTGCGATTCAGCGTTCTTAAGAAACATTTTTTCAAATTTCTCTTGTAGAGCTGCCTGCTCTTTTTGCATCTTGGCAATCTCTGCCTTTAGCTCTGCGACTGATGGATCGGCTGTGATTCTGCTGGAAGTAGATAGAGGTCTAGGTCCATCTTGCGGAAAAAGCAAAAGATGGTATGCATCGCAACCAACCAAGGCCCCTGCCATAGTGTCGCTCTCAAGGTCACCCTCAGAGTCGTTCTCGGGGTCACCCTCAGAGTCGTTTTCAGAGTTATTCTCGGGGTAATCCTCAGAGTCGAAGATGTAGTAGCATCTGGGGTGATAAGGCGTGCTGTTTTCATCCATCTCGGAGTCGTTTCAACAGAACTGACAACAGGATTTGTGGGTTGGCTATATGAATATATAGCAGCAAGATGGATATGGTGGCCGATCGGGTTATTTAACTATACGATGTGCTGAAAACGGAGAAGTGTGTGTTATACTTGGGGGGATGGGGGAAGAAGCGATGAAGAATAATATAACGTACAGCCGGCTTGTTGGAATCGTGGTCCGGACTGTAGAATCTAGAATCACAGCGTCTTCTCAGCTGGGATCAGGTTTGTGTAAAGAGGAAGAGAAGAAAAGAAGAGGGAGGAGGAGAGATTTCCGGATTATATAGGCACTGTCAAGCAGTGGCAGTGATTCACTGTCTCTAGCACCCCCACCCATCTATGGGCGGCAGCAAACTTCAAACATCAATCATGCTTTAACCAACAATCTTACGACTCTCCTCATTGCATGCCTTCTATCTACCAGCTCTTGTAAACGGGGATGAGCTGACTTCTCTTTGGTTTGCTCATGCAATCAATAGTCAACCAAGCACTTCAAGCCGACGCCGCCAGGCAACCTCATACTATCAAAACGAGAACGAAACGCCACATATGTAATCCGGGAATGATAGAGTGTTCCTGGTGTATTAGAAAAGACAGCCGCTCGAGGCATCCGGAGCGAAACTAGTAGGTCAGCCTTATGCTATTTAGACTAGACTCTTAGGTTATTTATTTTTGTACCCTAAATCTTAGACGCCATCTTTTCTGTCACCCGCTGGAATGTCGTTGTTTTAAGGTATAGACTAACGTGACTTAGTAATCCGACCCATCATCCTTGAGACATTCGACCGACTTGACGCTCTGATCGCCATTGCCGAAACGACTGATCACAACGACTCAAAGGCTAGAGCAGCAGTAACAGCAGTTATGGAAAGCGTCGAGGCCTGGGAAAACGAGACGCATCAAGAGAAATGTCCTAAGGCGACGATGGAACAGACGCCTAAATGCGCGGTAGGGTCCAGTGCAGAGCATCCTGCTTGGCTCAAGAATGTCCACGATCTTGTTTGCAACGAGATGAAACAGCGTGGCGAATTTGGAGACGGCAAATATGGAGATCTTGAGGAGAAGAACAAGAGCCTGGGTAAGTAGTAGTAGGCCAATACTCAATGACATGGCCGAGAACGATAACTCGTGAGTATAAAGAAGGAATCAAATGAATCATAAAGAACAGCGATGTATTTATTAGAAACTACCTAGCGCTGTTCGATTTCGAGTTTGTCTTGAGAATTGCTAGTCTATATATCCATACCAGCCTCATAGTCTCCCATGTCAACAGAAGATCTACGCTCGAATGCATAATCAGAACGAGAGGAATCAATCTCTGCATCTAGGCCAGCCTCGGGACCTTCGTTTTCAGCAGGAGTATCAACTGTTAGATCCTGCAGCATACCCTCCATCATCTGCACCTCTTTCTCAAGTACGTTCCGTGCTCTGCGAATTGGATCCAGAGTCCTTACAATAACAGTGTTCCAGATTCTTTTGAAGCCGGTGCTTATTACTTGAGAATCTGCAGACTCGCCAAGCATTTGTAGAAGCGGCGCAATATCTTCCGGGTTGACTCGCTCTAGATTCGAATTGATCTGGAAATCGCGCAAGAGCTTCCTGTATTGAGCATCAAGAAACTTAGTCTTTTGGCGATGTGTTAACACCACATCGGAGAGAAGTGCAATGCCGAAATCTTCGTGGGCAGGTGTCACCGGGTGTGTCGTTGGGAAGCAGGACCCTACATATGCTCCTGTCATCTTGTATGCCCAAGCTACAGTATTTGTCAACACCTCTTGGTCATCGTCGAGATTGGAGTCCGATAGTTTTTCACAGAATAGCACTATGGAAGTGCGGTAGAAAGTGTCAGGGATGAAAAGAGGAGTAGGAGCCGGATCAGACAATACGCCCTAGAATATTCCAGCATCAAGTCTTAAAGTAGCTTCGGGTGTGATAGTGTTCGGTACTTGAAGTGACTGCGTCGGGAATGCAAAGAGGAGTAGACGTAGGATCAGAGAGTGCGCCCTGGAACATCCCAGCACCAAGTTGCATGATAGCCTCGGGTGTAATGGTGTTTTCGGTGCTCGAAATGAAAGTGTCGGGCCACGTGCGTAGGGATCAGAGAATATAGCCGCCGAAGCATAAGAGACGAAAGTCAGTTTATGCAATTTAGACCGGACTTTTAGGCTATTTATCTTTATATCCAAATGTTGGAGGCCAACGTTCCTGCTAGACATGGTCTTCGGTTCGTTAATCCAGTACGATAGACCTGCTTGAGCGGGCAACTACTAACCTTTGTACGCATCAATAAATTCCAATGCATATTTCTGCGCCATACTCCCATTCCCAAGCGACCGGATGCATCGCATGTTGCTCTCGACTGATGGTTCGCAACTCTCTTGGAACCAATGGATCTCCCTCCTTAGTTCGTCTTTGAGCCGTCTGACAATCTCCATAGAGCCTGTTTTGCCGTAGACTCCAAGTGCCAACTTGACTTTTGCCTCCACTTCTTCTTCTGAATCGATAGTTGCCGGTTGAGAAAGATTGGTTGACGTTTTCTGGGTGTCTTTACTATCGAGAAGGCTCTTGAGATATGCCTTGACTTTACTTCGATTCTGGCTCGCTTGATTCATAGAATTAGGCTCCCGGGGGTCTGTAACGAACTCTTTGTACCACGCCAAGTGTTTTCGAAGAAAGGTTTTCCCAAGTCCGATTTGCTGCACGACTTGCAGCAAATCGGACTTAGGATCTCTGATGCCGGCCTCAACAGGCAATTTCCGACGATGAGTGTAAGATTGTCACTAAAAGCCCCCATTAGTCACTGAAAGACGCATATATAGTGACTCTCACGGGTTGTCTGCGGGTTTGGATTTCTTATCACCGAACCCAACTTTGCTCAGTGTCATGCCGAGTCTGGCCAAAGCTTCGGTAGAGAATTGGGAGGCCTTTGAGTCCCTGATTGGAATGACTTGGTGAGGAACTCTATGTCGTTGGCCTGTATTGTAGGCGATCCCCTGGGCGGTAAATGCATGGTCTGCTTCTCCGTCATCCATTTTCGTTGGCCGCGCAGCCAGAGGGCATGAGCGGATAGATTGTAGAAGGGAAAGAAGAGAGGCGGGAGAGGAGAAGCGCTCAATTTAGTACTCAAGATTTCAGGCAGCAGCCCGTGATTCACTGTAGTAGTTTATTACAGTGATTCACTGCGAAGAGGGAAATGCGGGTCTAGGCATCTACCAACTGACATTTCCCGTTTGCAAAACAATCGTCTCTCTGACTTGGTGTGAGTTTTGTTACTGATAAATAGCTGTGCAAGCAAACAAGAAAGCAACCTAGTGGCAGAAGGTCTACAACGGTAGAAACAGGGTTAAAGACAGAATAGTTATGTACCTCCTGAGTTAGTCAGGACAGAGTCAGAAACATCAACATGTCAGTGAACTATATAGATTATTAATTATAGATCAATACCAGCTCCAATTAAGAAGGAAGTGGTTTCTAAATAAGTTGTCTCTCTGGAGTAACTAGAACCTCCCCCTTCCTCTAATGACAGTGGCACCCATACACGAGGCTCAATCTCGGTATTGAGTCAATCCATCTCCATCTGATCCGTCGCTTTCCTCCACATCAATTGAAAATTCACCATCATTTAGTTATCCGTCGAAGTGTTGATCCAAGTGGGAATTCTGTATTCTTCTTCCCCTCCACTAGGACTCCTATCAGCTCATCCACTGCAGACTTCGCATGTGTGTGATACACATGAACGTGCTTTTCCTGCGGCAATCGGGCAGCGCGTTCGATGACTTGCTTTTCGAGACCTGGAGACCACACCTTCTCTGTGATGATAACATGTGAGCCTCCATGGAGGTTCAGGCCGGTTCCGCCACAGCTAGCACTCAGCAGCATCAGGTCAATACTGCCATCTTCAGAACTGAACCGACGGGTGATCTCCATTCGGCGCTCCACTGATTTGATCCGCCCGTCGAAGCTCTCCGTTGTAAGTTCAGGACGCGTGTATGACAAGTATTTCCCAAGTATGTCGAGGAACCTGACAGACGGAGATGTAACGATAATCTTCTCACCTGGGTGCCCGGACTGAATTTGAGTGATCAAATCAGCGATCCTCTTGACTTTTGGGGACTCAAGTTTGTCAGTCGACATGTCGTAAATTGCCCTCCCAAGTCTGGTGGGGCGTAGTATTCGACTGTTTGCGCTTGTGTTTTGCGTGGTGGCCATCAGTGTTGTGAGCTCTGGTGACTGATTTCTTGGTATCAGCGTCGAAACTGGGGTTGTCAGGGTTGAAATCTAGATTTTCTTCGTCTTGTTCACAGTGGTATCTTGATCGTAGGTGGCGCCTTAATCTTGATATATGGCTTGCTCGGTCGCCTCCAGAGCATGGTCTATAGATAATTCCCAAAGTATCAAGCTTCCTTTAGTTGGGAACTTTCTGAAACTCTGACCGTTGTGGATAGTCCGGGGCCTTTTTATTCATTTCAGTTGAACGAGACTGGTGTATGTACCATTGCCTGAACTTGCTGTACTGCGTGGCGGTTGAATCGTTGAGATACAGAATCCGCTGTCGTCGTGACAAGAGTACATGATGTTATACACGGGCCATTCAGACTTACTTGAATGAGGAGCTGGGATCTGGCGGTATTGGATTTTTTTTATGGTCGGGAACACTCAGGTATCGAACGTGGCAACTTTGGGCGTCTGCTTGAAAGGTCGGCCCAAAGCCTGGATGTAGTAGTTGTGTCTGTGTTTGTGCTTGGGGAATAGAAGTTTGAAGTTGGCAGTACTACGGATACGCACCTACGCATGGTAGGTATTAGGCATGTAGGATTTCAGGTGCTAAGGCAAAATGTTGACGCAACTTTTTACTTTGCTACCTAGAAAACTTGCTCTGTAGCCATTCATCGATTCTTATACATAAAATTTGTGCATCAACTTACTTGTTTGCAGTAATATACTGAGTGGTCTGTCATCATTTACTCATTTGTCAATTACAACAAATTAAGTTTATTTACATGTGCGGACTGATCCTTACAGAGTGTTTCCTCAACTTCTCGTGTGCACGCGACTACCAGGAAACAAAAGGATGAAAGTTTTCAGATTGTTCTTGATACTGACTCTATGACTGTATGTACATATGCGTGGTTGATGTCGCCTTGCTCTTCTTCCCCGCTGATATAAGATTGTCTGTTCTAGACCCCGACCGATTCGCAGATTGGCTAGCTCCGTGTACCGGAGGCGGGGCCCATTTACTCCGATGTCGCCCCGCACTCAACTCCAACTGTATTGAGCTTGTGGCAATTACACTGGTAGGTAAGTAGATACCTAGTAAGTACTCCTCACGGTATCAGAAAAATGAACCGTTGGAAGCATAAGACATGAAACTAGTAAATCAGTTTATGCCGTAAAGACTATAATTGTTAGACTAATTATTTTTGTACCCTAAAGCTTGGAGGCCAAGTTTTCTGTTGTCTGCTTAGTACCTACTGTGCAACGGCCCGGTGCCTCTACAAAAGGCGCGCCACCACACGGTCCTCCAGTGGCGTCGAAACCTGCGCGCGATTGGCTACCTGGCACGAACAGATCCCCCGCATTTTTTACCGGACGACGTCGGAGGGTGGTTGTGAATGTCTTGACTCTCAGTGACTGGTGTGGTGCCGTTTAGTGCCATTATCTTTTTTTTAAATTGAGTCTTGCCCCAGGTTTGTGTCCGGCTTCGCTCCAATCCAGAGCCAAACCTCGCTGGGCTTAGTAGCCTCTCCCACCTCCCTCTCTTCCTCCAACAACTTTTTAACTTTTTCCCGTCATCCTCGACCCCGAAGCAAAGACAAGCAAATACTGGCATCTTTAGATTCTCTTGCTCTTCACTGGGCGCTTTTGCTCAATCATCCAATTGAGATCTTTCCTTTCCCATCCCACCCCGACTTTCCTCTCTCCTCCGAATCCATTTTCTCCACGATGCTCCGAAGTCGCCCTACGAAACAGGCCATCCGCGCCTTTGGCCAGGCGAGGGCCCGAACGACGCTGCCCGCGACGCAAAGAACAAAAGCCACTGCTACCACTTCTGCCGCGCCGTAAGTTTCTAGATTGACGCTTTGCACACTCATGACTTCGTCCGTGGTGTCACGCTTCGCCAATTGATGTTTCATTGTTAATCTCACCTCAAACATGTTGCTGACCTGCTTTACAGTCAGACTCGTCCTGTGCCCAGTCCCGCCTTCAACTTGGAACCCGAATCTCGTCGTCATGTTCAGCCTCTTGTCAACCGATCGAATGCCGAGATGGATGAGTCGTAAGAATCCTCTCTCAAACCACCATGCGCCCTTACTCATGTGCCTTTAGTTTCATTGGAAAGACCGGTGGCGAGATCTTTCACGAGATGATGCTCAGACACGATGTGAAGCATATTTGTTTGTCTCACTTCTCCAGCCGAACTCATCTTCATCGGCAGTGCCAAACGAGAACCAACGTGCTAACCAGTCCCAGTTGGCTACCCCGGAGGTGCTATCCTTCCCGTCTTTGACGCCATCTACAACTCGGAACACTTCGATTTCATCTTGCCTCGACACGAACAAGGCGCTGGCCACATGGCACAAGGTAAGAAAGATTTGCTTCGTTGGGCGAGGTTTATATTAACGCATTATAGGCTATGCACGTGCTACCGGTAAACCTGGTGTTGTACTCGTTACATCGGGCCCAGGAGCGACCAATGTCATCACACCCATGCAAGATGCTCTCTCAGATGGCACCCCCATAGTGGTCTTCACTGGACAGGTCGTAACAAGTGCGATCGGATCGGACGCGTTTCAAGAGTGCGATACTGTGGGCATTAGCAGGAGTGCGTGCAAGTGGAACTGCATGGTTACAAGCATTGCTGAGCTCCCGCGTCGAATTAACGAGGCTTTCGAGATTGCTACTAGTGGTCGTCCTGGCCCCGTTCTCATCGACCTTCCCAAGGATATCACAGCTGGAATTCTTCGAAAGGCTATCCCGACACAAACTCGCCTTCCCTCTATCCCAAGCATGGCTTCTCAGGCCGCCAAGCAAGTGATGGAGAAGCAGCTTAACGCCTCTCTTGGCCGTGCTGCTGAGCTTATCAAAATAGCAAAGCAGCCTATCATTTACGCTGGCCAAGGCATTATGCAGTCTGAGGGTGGAACTGAGCTTCTCCGCGAGCTGGCCGACAAGTGTTCTATCCCTGTTACAACAACTCTCCAGGGTCTTGGTGCATTTGATGAGCGTGACGAGAAGTCATTACACATGTTGGGTATGCACGGCATGGCATATGCCAATATGTCTATGCAGGAGGCCGACCTTATTATTGCTCTTGGTGCTCGCTTTGACGACCGTGTTGTCCTGAACACTTCAAAGTTTGCTCCTAATGCTAAAGCAGCAGCAGCTGAGAAGCGAGGTGGCATTATTCATTTTGATATCTTGCCTAAGAACATTAACAAGGTCATTCAAGCAACTGAGGCTATTGAGGGCGATGTTGCCACTAACCTCAAGATGCTTATGCCTATGCTCACACCCACAAGCATGGAGCAACGAAGCGGATGGTTTAAGAAGATTTCTGAGTGGAAGGCCAAGTGGCCTCTGTCCAACTATGAGCGCTCTGACGCTCCCGGAGGGAACGGTCTCATTAAGCCCCAGTCCCTGATTGAGGAGCTGAGCGATCTCACCTCTAAAATTGACAAGAAAACAATCATCTCTACTGGAGTGGGTCAACATGTGAGTTTCTAAAGAGCAGCCAACAATATTACGAACATCAACTGACCTGAAGTAGCAAATGTGGGTGGCACAGCACTACTCATGGAGGGAGCCTCGATCATTTGTCACAAGCGGTGGACTAGGTACGTGACACTCTTGCACTTTGGCCGTTTCTCGCCGGCCTTCTCAAACCCCAACCCCAAATGTTGTCATGATTTTTGATCATTGAAGTTTGTAACGACCCTACTTCTAACACTGTGATACAGGCACGATGGGCTTCGGACTGCCAAGTGCGATCGGAATTGCAGTTGCGAGACCAGACGCCCTCGTGATCGATATTGACGGCGATGCGTCCTTCAACATGACCCTAACAGAGCTCTCCACCGCTGCTCAATTTAACATCGGCGTCAAGGTTATTATTCTGAACAACGAGGAGCAAGGCATGGTTACCCAATGGCAGAACCTGTTTTACGAGGATCGCTACGCACACACCCACCAGAGGAATCCGGACTTTATCAAGCTGGCCGACGCAATGGGAGTGCAGGCGAGGAAGGTCACCAAGCCAGATGACGTCCGAGCTAGCCTCGAGTGGCTCATCAACACAGACGGTCCAGCTCTTCTCGAGGTTGTGACCGACAAGAAGGTGCCTGTCTTGCCTATGGTGCCAGCAGGTGCTGGCCTCCACGAGTTCTTGGTTTATGACAAGGGTAAGCTATAATTCCTGGGACTGTAATACGATGATATGGCCATTTGCTAACGGCGATTTATTACAGAAAAGGACAAGGCTCGACGACAGCTAATGCGCGAGCGAACCAGCGGTCTTCACGGTTCTTAGTTGGGAGTAGGGTGAAGTAAAGCTTAGGGTGAAAAATGCCAGAGGTTTATAGGGCACATGGGTATCGTGACATTGCGTTGAATCTATGATAGTGATAATCTTACTTAACTATATTGCAATTGAGGCAGTTGCCTTCTTTTACCTAACAGCTGTGCACCCATTCACTTCTTTGCGGCAATCTACTAGTCAACAGAAGAGTTGGCCTCCCAAGCCTTGAGTATAAAAGTTAACAGCCTAAGAAGTCTGATCTCACTAGCATAAACTGACCTACTAATTTTGTCTCTCATGTTTCTAGCGGTCAATTTTTCTGACACCCTGAGGCCGTCCTTGCTAGCCGCGTTGGCCATGAAATCAAGTCTACTGGTTTCACAAAGAAATCTCAAACCCAAAATTACGGGTATTGACAAATTCCAATATTTCGTTGGACAAACTTTCGCTGGCATGGTTCAAATAACAAAGATGAAACTGGTAGTTATCTTGATCATTTATATTATCATGGTAGAACATATTTGTTTCGACATAAGGCTCATTAAGGCTCGCTAACCACGATGCATCAACCATCAACCATTTCGCGTTTTCTTTTTCATCCACACATTGCCCATCAGCGGCAGATAAGTGATAAACTATCACTATCCCTCATACGAGGCGTAATAGCGTACCCATCTTTGAGTTTCATCGTGTTCCTTGAACCTGAGCCGACATACATGCATGACCTGGCAAAAGAAACCGTGACGCCTGTTCATGATCGTAATGTATAATAAAAGACAATTGCTGACCGCCCATTGAGGTATCTCGAGTGCAAAAAAAAAAAAAAAAAAAAAAAAAGATTTAGTATCGTATCGTTGCCAAGCATGGCTTTTCCGCAGAAGTAATAAAAGAAGTAATGTCATGAAAACATGTCTCATTGCAAAAAGATTTGCTGAGTATATCCGCTGTTGTCGGTTTCACAAATGCCAAACCTTCGCGTTGGCATTGGGCCTGTTTCCTCAGATTGTCGAGACGGCGATTGGGGCTCACGAAGCTGACTTGTCACGTTGATATCAACAAGCATCTCAACAAGTGCCTCTGCATCCTTATGTAGGTTGTAAAGATCATCCTTGGTACAAGCCAGGCTCCCATCAGCTCGTGGAGCACGGTATGCCGCAAAGACGATTCCGCGGTTGGGGTTCGAGGGCTGCACCAAGGCTGATGAAGAGGCTGATTTTCTCGAGGTGACCGATCCGTCTCCTGACTCCTGGCCAGTGTGAAATGCATGAGCATAACCCCTTGCAAACTCATCATGTCCAAAGTTTTGGGGTCTGTACTCTATCCACCCTGGAGTCTTGAGAATCTTTCTGTGGCTTGCAGTTGAGATCTGCACTGGCGCATTGACGTTTTCCATTCCATAGGAAGCAAGAAGACGACCGGCCAAGGGTCTGAACTTCTTTCCTGGAGAGCCCAAGTTGGTGGAAGCATCAGATTGAGATTGAGACTGTTCAGTCCACAAGTTGACAACGTAAACGAAGTCGAAGTCATAGCGTGCAGCAATTCTGGCAGCCTCGAAAGCGCCGGCGACGGCAGGTTTGCTGGCGTGAACAAGAGGAGTCAACACCAGCAAAGAAGAACGATTGGAACCAGGAGTAGAGTGCACGGCGGAGGGGATGGGTGCCTCAACATTTTCTGTGTCTTCGGGGGCCGATTCAGCAATGTCATCATCACTTAGTTCAAAAAACTCATTGAAGTCTGGTTCTCGGAGCGTGGAGCTGCTGATGGAGAGCCTGTTCTTGTAAGGCTGCTGGCTGGTCAGACTTGTAGCCTTCTGTGTTCGTCGCTGTTTCAAGGTGTCGGCAACATGGCGACGAATGCCTCTGTAGACAGCCTTGTTGAGAATTTCGATTGACTTTGATGCTGTTAATTGTGCTATATGAAGGGGACGAAGCTCTGGAGAA
Organism: Fusarium sporotrichioides; assembly: GCA_019054645.1. Taxonomy (NCBI): domain Eukaryota; kingdom Fungi; phylum Ascomycota; class Sordariomycetes; order Hypocreales; family Nectriaceae; genus Fusarium; species Fusarium sporotrichioides. The sequence continues at coordinate 10,206,588 of JAHKNS010000001.1, read as the reverse complement.
GCGTCTGGGGTTGGAGGCTTCTGCTGGGGAAGTGCCGGAAGTTCCTTATCGCAGAAGTATTGAGGGCTCGAGATAGCCTCGTCTTCCACGTCAGATGAGGGAGGTGTATCAAGCCGCGAAGCACCCACTGCTGGCTTCCTAGGAGATCGATGCAGGAGGCTGCGCTCACTGGGGGCTTCCATGGATGATTTCGGATCGCGAGTAGACGATGAGGCAGAAGTTCCTCCTTGGCTGGTTGGAGGCCGAGGGAATTGGTAAACGTCGAAGTTGTCCGAGAGTGAATCTGCTTGTATAGGCATGAAAGAATTCTTGAGAGGAGGGTATTGCGACTGAAGAGAATCCGACCTGCATGTGGGGCTTTGGATGTTGGTGAAATCCATTTGATGAGGAGAAACAGAGCCAGGGAAAGAAGGAACTCGGCTCGCGGGCTGCTTCCTCACCTCCTCTCGCGCAGCCATGCGGCTAGTTTTCGGGCGGAGGAAGGAAGGCGAAGGAAACTGAGGTATAGTGGGAGGGGCAGAAGCTGGCTGGGCGGGAGTTGGTTGGACTGGCTGAGCATGATCGTTCAAGGCAGCTGGAGTCTTCTTCTTCGCGAAGAAGCGCTCGAGGCTTCCAAAACCATTGGCCATGTTGAACCTTGGTTTGTGAGTAGGTGAAGTCGACGTTGCGCAGGGTGCCTTGGTCGAGGGTTGTTAGCGAATTGGAATAGGAACTAAGGGCTTCCTCGTGCTTGGAGGTGCACGAGAAGAAAAGTATTGATTGTTACATACCTGGTCCGATGCTATGAAGGGCTCTGAATGGAGGAAAGGAAGAGGCAAGACGTAGGCGAAAATGACTCTCAAGGTGAATCAGAGCCACTCGCGGTGGAAATTGGTATTTTGTGAGATGCAGACAAAACAGTTCGGACTGGAATCAGAGCTGAATGGCGCGGTGGGTTCGTTGCTGATTCAGGCGTGACTGTATCAAACAGTGACAAGGAAAGAGAAATAAGGAACGGAATAGTTCATGGCCACAAGGGCAGATGCGACGTGCAATCCAAGGAAGAGCCAGTTACAAGAGATGTGCTTTGTTACTCGGGGGAGAGAAAAGTCGAAGGGAAGTCGAATAAGTTTTGAGAGTGCCAGAGATGCTTTTCGAGGTTTGTATCGCGATATAGTGCGCTCAACTCCCTTGTTCTGCTTGGTGTTGTGTGTTGTAAATGTTTTAGGCCCTGTAAAGCTTCACCACGATGAAGCTGTGCTTCTGCCGTCGTAGCAGGCGATATCGATGCTGATACTGCAAGCTGCAAGCAACAGGAGGGCACCAAAATGATGCTGTGCGAGATGTAGAGGTACCTAGTGTTGTAGACCGGTAAAATGCGAGAGAAGTTACACGGCAGGTGCAACGGAGCGAGTGTATGTCGAAAAAAGGAACCTGAGTGTTGTTTGGGTTGCACAAGGGAACTACTGAGGACAAACGGTGCCTGGATCTTTCCAACTGCCTGTGTGGAGATTTCGAACGAAAAAAAAAGAAAAACAAACAGAGCGAAATCCTCTGGAATGCTGTAATATTAATACGTTTGAAACAAGAAGACTCTTGTTCTCTTCCAATATTGCTATGAAAGACAGTCTGGGACAAAGGGAGACTTATAAGCTAAAATAGATATCCAGGGAATGCCCACTTCAACGTTGAAGGGTGCAGTACTGCGTAACGTCTGTGGCTGCTGTGGGGAGCAAGGAGCAGGGATAGCAACTTACTGGGTCTAGGCACTTGCTAGCTTACCTACCAATATCCAGCAGCACACCCATCCCATAGCTTCGTAGGTAACGCCCCGCACTCCCTTCACTCCCGCTGGTTCCCTTCCCAGGCTCTCCCTGCTTGGATGGACACGAACTCTCCAGGCTCCAGTTCCAGCTCCCTTCAACTTCCGCAAACCGTGCAAACCATTCAACTCCTCTGCCATATACCTACCAATACCCGATTGATCACTATAATACTACCCGGATGCCACTGCACTTGCTTTTTTATTACCGAAGAGAAGCGAGTACGCCACGGACGTTTACCTGAGATGGAAATGTTTACCCAAGTTCCTGCGGATGACCACACCCCATAGAACTTCAAATGCTTCGGACTTGTTATCATAGACTCGTCGAGCGTGACTCGATGAAGGGTGCATTTCAAGTATGGGCAACACGATACACGGCGACCCTCAAAGAAATCAATCAAGCCCTTCCTCAATATCTCCCATGTTTAACTCGTTCTACCTCGTCCCTACCTACTTTGTGGCTCAACCTTATCTGATGCGACTATCTTATTCGCTTTATTCATACAACAAATCATTTAGCGCTACCATGGAGGCCACCACCCTTTTCAAATACCCTTTGTTCAAAACAAAACAAGAACGCCGAGCCTATTACAATCTTGAGATGTCAAGGATATGTTACGGAGTAGCGACACCACTGCCGGGCAGAGTTGCAGGGAGAACCCAGGCCCTTGATCTCTCCCCGAAAGACCAGACGTTGGGCTTGTTTTCTCCCCGGATATCCCACAATAGCCCTCGTTCAAACTAATGGTGGGTGTTTGCTTTCTCTTCCCTCTTCTTATAGTGAGACATATTTGGCTTAGCGTAGCCGTCACCACTTACAACCATGATCCTGGACTTATCATATTCTTTCAAATCTTCAGGCTAACAAAACAATGCGCCCATTGTTCCACAATCGTAAGTAACATATGCTATAAACCATGATTTATTTAGATGGTTTGAATGAGCATTATGTTCATTTTTTGTTGCGGCCGAACGGCTTACAGACAAGACGATGGTATCCGAAAATTGCAGGCTGCCTGTTGAGCTGGACATGTATCAGTCGAGTATGGTTGGCAAGATCATATCCAATGTGGCTATACTCTGACATGTGATGCTGGATCTCATAAATGGTTTAGTAGGTACTGAAAATTTTGGCAGGTCAGTTCTCCTCTACTTAAAGTAACTATAAGCTGGTTGCCGAGAGCGTCGTGTGTTACATCAGGACCCTTGAACCCTTTGCTCCCTGGGCAACTTCCGGCCTCGGTCCTACATAACTATCATGGGGTTTCCCGACTGGATCACTGCTGAAGAGTCCTTGTAAAATGACAGAAGCGCAAAGCGCAGAGCCAATCGTGGGGTTTCAGAATCGATTCCAAGTTCGAACAGGTGTGTCAATATACTGACAGTCTTGCCTACAGGGCTCAACGTGGGACTCGGGACTTTCCTATCACAATTTTAGCGTCCGATCATGATCACCTCTACTGCTCCGTACTCAACAGCCTAATTACAACTTTCTATGCTTATTCTCTCTATGCTGGCTAGCTGTTACTACAGGGCAGGGCAAATCTCCGACCGGCACTCTTACCAACGCCATGAACATGCACGGGCATGCTTTCGATCTGTGCCTCGAGCGAACTTTATCAAGTACCGGAAGATGAACAAGGGACCAGGCTTCACAAAAGCCCATGCCCAAGTACCATGTCTCCAACGGCTTTTCTTGTAACTCTCAGTGTTTTGTTAGCACTTGAACAAAATCGGACACAGTGCTTCTCCAGGGAAATACAGCAAGCTTTCCAGGATCAAGTGAACTAGCAGGGTCCCTTTTCCATCTGGTGCTCGGAAAGTCTCTCGCTACAGGTTTGAATGGGTTCGAAAGCAGCAGAACCGATGCTCTTTACTGTTCTGGGGAAATCTGTGCGAAGTGCTGTGGAAAATCTTTGAGTGATGTGACCTTTTAACAAGCCCTTGTCCTTATTGTCCAGGACACCAGGATGTGGGTAGCATATTGCTTCTTTTGTCTCTTAAATGACTTTTCATTGGCCACTGCTGGTGGGCAGAGTGCATGGGTCTCCCCGCCTGTTATGGCCGTGCGACAGTTCGTCCTCGGATTAGAGAACCCTGTCGGCCTGCCCTTGACCAAGTGAGAGGGGAGCCACTACATCTAGCTCCCCATTCCCTTGTTTACAGTTACGTTTGGTGTCGAGGCTTGTAGCTATCGACGTAATGACCTCCCAGAAACGAAGTCGACATGAATACGGTCACATGATACCAACTGCCATGTGCCAAGGTATGCATATTCAACTTCGTCCCCAGTGTCGGGCTTTGCAATCAAAGGGACCCCCAATTTATCTGCGGTCAACAGCAAGATCCATTTAGTAGTAGCTTTACTTTTCTTCACAAGAATAGTAATTGCCCGATTGTTTTCGGGCTGCATGGCCTTTTCGCCTTGGACATCATATTGCCTGGCGATGGCTTTTGTGAGAAATTCCTCATCAGTTCTCACAAAGCTCGCCTTGAACAATGTCTCTGCTAAGCTTTTTCAGGACTCAATCCCATCAATCAAAATATGCCAAGGGCCGGGCCCGAGTCGTGTCTGCCCCACTATGACATTGGGGCTCACTAACAAGAACCTCCCTTGCTTCCTCTTAGTCATACAAGCCTGAGTCGCTCAGAGAGGCAGGTTGCAAGCGCATCTGTCTGAAGAAACTGCTTGATGTCTCATCTGGTTTCCCAGTTTTGGATCAATAGAATGATAAGATGGTCAGATCATGAGTGGCAAGAAGGCAGCTCTTTATTTTTACGCACAGCATCTCTTGTCTGAGCACCCCGTCGTAGTTAGTCCCTTTTGCCAGCCCTTGCCTTTGATACTGGGTCCAGCGCATTGGTGCTCTTGACAATGCCTTAGAAATGTGCCTGTGTTCTTGCTAGGCAGGCCACTGTTATGCTGGGTTCAAAACTGGCGTCGAACTGCAACACTGACGTGCTCTTTAGGTCATGGGCCGCTTGTCAGACACATCAAGAGGCTCGCCACTTCCTGTTGTGAGACTTGAGCACGAAAAACTCATACTCTTCAGGAACAAACAATCTTGTTTTCATACGTGTATGAAGCCACCTTAAGCCACGGTTGAAAAGAGAAGTACAAGCAAATTGTCGAACCTGGCTAGCAGGTAGCAAAATACCCTCTAAGCTTTAAGGTATAAAAAATAAATAAACTAAAACTGTAGTCTAAACAGCATAAGCTGACTTACTAATTCTGTCTTCTGCACCTCGAGCGGCCAATCTTTCTGATACCCTAAAGGCAGTGTGCCAACCCGAAAGGATCGAGGCGCTGCCCATCCTAAAGACCACGACTTGACATACCGTATTGTCGGGGTCATTCCAGTCGATCTGTCACAAAATGTGGCCAGAACCAAGAATCTTGGTCTATTGTAATGCACTTTACTGGATTGTGAAATATGATTGTGACCGATATCTCACTTGACGTTGCGCTGCATCAGGTCTGTGGTCATGTTGGGGAAACCATCTCATCAGCAACCTACGGCAGGCCGCAGTAGTGTCACCAACAGTGCGAAGAGGGCTTTGTGTGACCTGGCGTTGCGTCGATTCTCTCAAGTCTTATTGGTGGTGCCAATGATTTGACTGGCCACGGTATGCCTGCAACTGAGAGCAGAAGTCATCCATGTGCTGCATCTTGGAAATGGCTGACGTCTATCCAGGGCCGGTCCCGACGACAAGGACATGCCAAATTGATGGAATCCCAGGATCTGACCAACAGCGTGTCCGTAGAGTTGGACCGATCCCTGTGCCGGCAGCTGCATATTCATCTTGCATACATCGCTCACAGATTTCTGCGCATGCCGAGATACCACAAAAAAACAGTTTATTGCGTCCCAAAATCTATCAGAGCAACTGTCCTCAAAAGGTCAGGGAAAAAAACAGAGTTTGGGCTTCGCTAATCTCGTTTACAGTTCCGTACGGATCACTCGCCAGAATCCTCACCATCGCTTGAATCCCTTTCGCTCCCTTGCTTCATGCTTCGTACCGATTCCAGAATCGTCGGAACCGAGTCAACCAACAACACGACAGAAGAAGCATTGCATCGTCTCCATTCTTCATCCCTCACTTTGACCCCACCAGGACAGGCCCAATATGCAAGCCACGCAGAACCCTGTTCCCAGCCAGTTAACCTAGCTCGGCTTATGGATAGACGGGTCCTAACTTATCTCACCATTAAACTACGCGGATCTGGCCCGGGCCACGCGAGCGGGAACGGCGAACGACACCGAGAGACATAAAAAGCACATAAACATGCGTCTCGCATACGCTACTGTAAGAGCCTCCTTCTACTCTGCCAGCAATCAGACATAAATACGCGTTTTCTTGCATGATGCGCTCCTGGTGTCTCTCATCGTTGTCGCAAGTGCAACAAACTCGAATCTACTACTGCAGCATCCTCGCTGCCGCAGGAACCCGCAGCGCCACTATTGCGGTGGTTCTACCAGGGTGTTTTGCTGTTTTCAAGCTGTCATATCTGATATTTTGAATGTGGTTTTGGCTTGGCTCGGTAGACTTGGCCTTTTCGCGAATTGAGGTCTTTTTTTTTTCTTTCTCTCTTTCCCCTCCACCCTGCCTCGATTCCCTGGTCGTGCTGGAGATCATATGGGTCAAGACCCCAAAGGGGAATAACTAGGATCTGCCAGCCTTTTTTGACAGCAGTCCTCGCAATGTTACAGGGTGGATCATGATCGATACGCATGCTACCTTGGCCGCGTATTACATCTTGTAGGTAGGTAGTATCCGGATGCATAAGCTTGATTTCAGGTGAAGGACGAACGGCAGACGAGGGAAAACATGGTCCGGGGTTCGACAACACATGAAAAGTTAGGATGATTCGTTGCGGAGTCACTTAATGCCTGGATATCCAACACAGTAGACGTTCGGACAATAGGTAGTTCAAGATGAACCTTATACCAGCTTCAACATTAACAAACACAATCTCTCCAATAGCTCGAACATGAGAGACTGTGCAATAAGGGATGTGACAGTAATGGAATTGCTCAACTTGCTTCATCGCTCGCTACAAGGTCTAGGGTAGGGTGGCCTCACGTTCTCAGAAATGTTAGCTGTGGGAAGCATAGGAGATGAAATTAGCAAGTCCAGTTTATTCTTTTCAGACTGGAGTTTTAAGCTTGTCACTTTTCAGAATTGAAGTTTACAGGCTTACTTTTGTGTTTTCCTTCCGGAGTGGAGTCCGAGATGAACAAGGCCCTTGTCAACCATCTATTTGAAGCACCTGCTATATGCCTGTAGACGGTAAAATCTTAAATGAATGGGATGCCGGTGGAGGGGGAGCTACTTTCAACTTGAATTTGTATATCATTTGTAGCTATGACCAAACAGACGATAATCAGAAAACCCAAGACCAGACCTTGCTAGGGGCACTTAAGAAAAATGACCCAAGAGATGGTCTAAGATGACATTAAGTGACTGAATTATTCTATCCCTTAGGCAAGTAGTATCAAGTTTTCTGATCTCCAAGGCCACTGCCACTGTCACCAGACGTATCGTATCACTTAGTGAGCTACACAAATCAATGGTAGACGACAAAAGCAGTAAAATGAACAAAAGCTGGATAATTATCGAATGACTGAAAGAACAACGCTACTCGCCTTACTCGAAAGTTACAATTCTTGCCGTCAGACCCAATTATCGGACATCATCGACTTGCATCATCTTTTGCTAGTTGAGGAAAACGGTCCATCACTTCCAGGAAGCGTTGCCAACTGCTTTCTAGCTATGTTGATCATCTTGACCAGAATGCTCACTCTTGTCTGAAACCATGACCCGTAATAGAGCTAACCCAGACATTATATCAGCATTTATGTCGTCAACTTAGTGCTGCCCAAGGATTTTAGGCAACTTGGAAACCAAAAAGTACAAATACAACTTCATCGTGTAATTGGCTTCGTGGACAGCCCCCTTGGCTGCTCTGCGCGCATTTTCAATGAACTTGAGGGTCCAATACTATTCACAATCCGAGCTGCTAACGTCAAAGTCGTGCTCCATTTGAGCAGCCTGAAGAAAGAGGTAGTCAAGGCCTAGGTAATTCTCCTTTTCGGTTTCACCACTAGTGCTGAGAGCATAGAGGCGTGTTATCATGATCGAGAAATCGAGCGGAATACAGTCGGTCCTCAGCTCACATGCGGTGCCGTTGTACCGGGCCCTGAAAGCGCTATGGAAAGCCATCAAGGCGAGCCACTCTTCATCGGTGCCCATGGAGTGGGCAAGGTTGAGCATAGAGTCCGCCAATTTCTTGAACGCTGATGAAATAGAACTGGCATGGGCCAGCGGAGGGTAGCAGCTCGTGTCAAAGCTAAGAAGATGTCTGTAGAGCCCTTCCCGATGAGACCTGACATTTTCAGAAATTTCCCCGGTCGCGTGTTCTCTTTGAATTCCTGTGAAAAACCCATCGAGGTGCATAGCTCTGATTCCGATCGGGTCTGGATGGGTTCGTGGTACTAAAGGTATTTCAATTAGCAAAAAGTGCATAGATAAACCTCAAAGGGTGGCTTACTTGTAGGGTCAGCACCAGGATGGCCGGCATCATTAGGATTGTCGACACGGTTGGCCCATTTGGACTGCTTTGCATTTTTGCCCATCGTGCGGGTTCTCAGTCAGACTTCCGCTCACTTTGGAAAACGTTCAGTGATGACCAGGGAAGGGCACTCTGAGAATGTCTTGATAAGTCGAGGATATGACTGTGAAATATGTTCTTGGATTCTGGATAGTTGCTGTTCTCAAGAAGAAATACATTTCGAGTTTGCCTCTGAATGATTGAAGGAGGAAGAAAAGGAAGAGGGGAATATGGAAAAGATAAATGAAGAGGTACCTGCTCCTATGAGGCCAGTTCAAGATAGTGACTTCCCTCAACCCCATGGCATGCTTTATATTTGGAACAATATGTCAAGCGCCTACTGCACAGTACCTACCCCGAAGTACCACTGCCGATTACCTAGGTAAGGTACGCAGGCATGAGTCTACAGGCAAAAGTCGGTAGCTCATGACTTGTTAGGAAAGACACGACGTCAGTGGTTGATGCATCGAAGAAGAATGAAGGATACATCAGAGGCTCCTGGCCCAAGGCATCATAAAGGAGAGGTCCTGCTCTAAATGTTGTGAGAATGGCTAAAGGCATTGGTCTTTTATGCTATTAGTATCATGTTTTCTGCTACCCAGAGGCGACTTATACTGGGCCTGGTGGCAGGAGTTTGAAAAAAGTATCTCGTCGTTATTCATTATGAACATAACAATGGCACATGATATCTCATCAAAGCCATGAGCATGAAAGCCTCTAGTGTTTTTGCTTTGTGATAAAGTACATTAATCGAATGGGATTCTTCGTAGACCCTGGCCCATGCCTCTCTTCTTCATCTCCTGAGCAGCCGCGATACTGCTGGGGACCTTGATACCACAACAGTCACCCCAACCGGTACCGTCATGGGCTTTGCCAGTGTGATCATGACCCGCATGTGGATCGTCTTCGACATCTACTTCATCTCCAACCCCGGTGTCCTCGCTCATACTATCGTCTGCTGGCACCAGTGATCCGAAAAGGAAGTGCTGCATGACAGGAAGCTTGCCCAAGACCTCAGCGACGAACATGCGACGCATACCTCCGTCAATCTTTGTCCAGGACCTCGCTGATGAGATGTCGTCGAGCATCGGGCTGTGCCATCGTAGACCCTTGACGGTTTTCGTGCTATTGACAAAGCTCACTTGGCCTAGATACATGTAGTCACGACCGAATTCCTCTAGGGTCAAGTCCTGGTGGATAGCCCTTGGCGTGATGTATGGGTGGTGCAAGAGTTGTGTGGCACCAAAGAGGAAAGGCAGGAATTGGTAGTCATCTAGACCCCAAACACCATGTGATCCAGCAGGTTCGAGATAGTATGTCATCTGAATAACTCGCATAACTTCAAGGTAACGCACAAACACTCGAAGTACGATGGGCTTAAAGTCAGATTGCTTCAACAGGCCCAGCTGGTAGAGACAGAGTAGCCAGATCATAAAGTTGAGCTCGTGCCCAGATCCATAGTCGATTCGGTTTCCGTTGCCAAAAGACTCGCAAAAGTATGTAGAAAGCTCATTGATAGCATCTTCGTTCTGAACGCCGATGTCGCGATGCCAGGCTGCACTGTTCTTTTGTGCAAGGTCGAGAAGACCGCGGAATGCCTTGTTGCCGAATCTCGAGCCGCCCTGCTCGTCTGGAGGGGATTTTGTCACCAGCTGCTCTGTCTCATCGAGGATGTGTAGAATGGTCTTGATGGGAGCGCTCAGGTCTGCCTCTCGGACTGCCGAGTTGGGAGTATCGACAATGGACTCTGCTAATCCAAAAACCCAGGCTGTGATGAGTTTACATGTTGGCGAGGAGAGGAAGATGTCATGGTCCTTCTTGGATAGAATTCTTCGCGAGGGAGTCTTGAACGTCCAGTTGGAGGAGGTATCGGGTGGCGTGGGGAGAGCAGGCGTTTCGGGGATGGGAGTAGGATTGGAGGGACCGGAGCGTCGCTTTCGAGGTTCGAGCTTTGGCAGTCGATCTTTGAGGTTTGGTATTGATGACGCTGCACCTGGCGATGAGGCGGGCTGAGGGGGAGCTTGCGAGGTCATTTTTGTATAGAAGGGAAGTTATTGTGTTGTTGATAGGTTGATGTTGGATTGATAATACCAAGAGAAGCTGCATGTCATGAGTTCCGGGTCTACGTACCTATGATTGGCAGTAACCTCTACGGGCAGCCTTTAGACCGACCCCACTATCTTCATGTTATAGCGAGTAGCAAACCATAGAACTCATAGAAGAACATTTTTCATCTCTCAAGTGAATTCTAGTCAATAATTTCATTTTCTTGACCCAGTACTCATCGCATGCTCGACTGAATTCAATAATTCTCACTCACTCCCAATTGACCGAATCAATCCGATATACCGCCTTTCACAGCGCGGGGCTAAAACTCAAGGGACCTCCATAGGAAAATTTCCCTTCCCAGCCTTACAAGACAAAACCCCAACCTAGTCGTTTCAACACCAAAACAAGACGATACAATGGCTCCCTTTGCTGAACCAACAGCGGAGATTTCTCACCTCGCCAAGTCTGACGGCTCTGCAACATTCTCATACGGAGGATATGCCGTGATAGCCGCAGTCAACGGCCCCGTCGAGGCCCAGAGAAGAGACGAGAATGCCTTTGAGGCTCTGGTGGACGTCATTGTTCGTCCCGCCGCTGGCGTGGGAGGTGCGTAACATTTCCTGTTACAGATGGTATCAGATCCTCATACTCACTCGTGTCGCAAACTACAGGTACCCGTGAGAGGCAGCTTGAAGCCATTATGCAGGCCGCGTTGAGGCAACTCATCCCTGTGAGAGACTATCCTCGATGTGTGATCCAAATCACTCTTCAGGTGGCCGAGACACCTGAGAACGCTTACGTCAATGCAAAAATTGTTCAAGCGCAATTGGTAGGATGTGATGTTTAATGAATGAGCTAGGCTTGGACTGACATCTGTCACAGAACCTCCCCATCATTCCTGCGCTTCTTCACTCAGCTATCCTAGGACTTCTCAGCGCCGCCATTCCTCTAAAGACTATTGGCGCAGCAACTCTGCTTGCTGTCCCTGAGGAGGAGGGCAAGGGCATCATCGTGGATCCAAGCGCCGTAGATATTGACCACGCCAAGTCAGTTCACGCTCTAGCATTCACTTCTCGCGACGAGCTGCTCTTGTCGGAGAGTGAGGGCGCGTTCACACCCGATGAGTGGACCAAGGTTCTTCAACTCGGACAGCGCATATGCTGTGAGCATCAACAATCTGGATTAGATACAGCCATGTCCGGCGACGACATCGAGTCTCCAAGCATGAGACAGTTCATCCGCTCTGCTGTGGAAGCCAAAGTAGCGGAGGACCTTTACTGGAAATGACGCGCCACCGCAAACTGCATGACAATCCGCTCGTTATCTCCAACATGTAGCTACAGCCAAGACGAGCATCAAACCCTCGTCTATGTTCTGTAGGCGCCCAGTCATGGGTAGCTTACCAACGTGGTCAACCTCAGCGTAAGCCTCTCCCCGTGGCGAGGGCTATCTCGACGGGGTTTTGAGGCCAGCCTTTGAAATCCTGAGAAGAGGGTCAACCCCTGCATCGTCAAATTGGCTCTTTTGTTTCCCATTATTCAAACCGCCAAGCATAGTTTGTTCCTTTAACGTCTTTCGGGACCTTGGTGATCCGGGCTATTATCGGATAGGGTGCCAATACATCAGCTCCTCAGTGGACGAGACGACGAGACTCGTGGGCTGGCGACGTTTCACCATAGCATCAGAAACCGTGTTGGCAGTCTCAGGCGGATTTTGGAGGATTGAATGAGCTAGCGAAAAAGACTAGATACCAATAATTTCAAAGAAGATCGAGATAAACCATTTTCCCCTTTCTACACCGAGTCCCCGAGCTGGAAGGTTGGTTGGTTTGTGAGCTTGACAAGGTGACGATCTTGATGCCTTTGCCTCTCCGTGTTTCTTACAAGGTGACAAAACTGGGGTTGCATTAAGATACGAGCATGCACGCTAGTGGGTCCTAAGTATTAGAGTACAAAAACAAACAGCCTAAGAAGTCTGATCTGAGTAGCATAGGCTGACCTACTAATTTCGTCCTTTAACCAATTCTTTTCTGATACCCAAAGGGCACGGTAGCAGTGAAATGCTACACTGGAATCCCCGTCAGCGTATACATACATACCAAAAGGGCATTTCAAGTGAATATTTCCGACTTGGTATCCAATGCTTAGTCTAGATCTCCACATTCCCGCCCGAACCGAAACATGAGTTGAAAAAGCTGTGCAGGGAGGATATTGAGACGGTGACAGCTTGCCACGCGCGTGGATCGCCACCCAGCATTGGTCAGTTTTTACTTTCAGCTAGACTATATGGTAAGGAAACAGTTTTGTGATGACTATTATCCCTGATGCCAATACTGTTGGTATCACAATCGCTAAGAGAATCACCCGCCACGGCTGATGTTGCAATATTGTAAGGCTCGGGACCCGTGGTTTACCTGTTTACGTGCTGCAAGTAGACAAAGAACAAGTCAAGACGATGACAAAAGTTAAAACAGGATGAATCAAGATCCTAAACAGTTGATGATTTGCATGTTGTCTGGTTGAATCATGAACTCTTTCTTTCTCTCTCATGCCTTATGGAAACTTATAGCCGCATGAAAAGAAAAGAAAGCATTGAACTAATAAACTGGGGAAATCTGCAACATCCTAGAGGCCGTTGAAAAGCTAATATCCACTTGACAACTTTATTAGGATCCACTTCATAGGTAGGCGTAGATTCTTTGAGGAATAACGTGGGAGTCGTCTAGTCAATCATCTACATACAGTTTTATTACATTGACTAGGATCCTCTACTATATCCTATAATACTACTAATCATATATGCCACAGCATATTTACTCGTCCTGCCAAGTTGACACTAGTTACGGTAAGCAACTAGCTACAGTATGGGAGTACAATTAATTAAATCGAGTTGGCCATTAGTTAGTTACCTAACCATGTAGTTGGGTCCGTCCCTATGTCCCCAGTCCCCTATCAACTGCAACTGCAACTGCAACGTCGTTTCTGATTGACGTCTCAGCCGGCGCTTGTCACAGGGAGTTAGTTCTAGGCTCTCAAAGGGGGGACCAGGGAGTCAGGGATGCTTCTCACCTGAACTGGGCTACTGCTGGGCTGTGAGAAATCCACGACGGGAGCTTTTCCCAAATGACCAAAACGGGTAGATAGGTAGATCCTGGAACAAAACATGACAAGGAAGACCAAGGGGGATGGAGACTGGAGTTTTGGAACTCGAGAATAACTATGGAGAAAACATGTCGGTTATAGGAAAAACAGGGAAACACACAAGGAAAAGAGTATTCCTATTAAAGTGAGGGCGAGCACGCAACAGTTTTTTTTGGATTCGGTAGCCGGTCTCAACACAACGCACACTCTCTTTCCTCCCAAGGACTACACTTTGTACTCCGTACCCAAATACTATATCATCTTTTGTAATAATCACGCGAAACTTCAATTGTCAACAAGGCTCTGCGAGTCTCGTACCAAAAGAATTCGCCCATTTTCTTCTTCTTCTCTTCTTTTATTATTATCCTCCCCCCCTTCGCTTATACAGTGTTTTGACTTGTTTCTGTTGTCACCAAATCTTCGATTGGCGCCAAGTAATTAAACTGCTGGTCCTTTTTTCTTCCCAATCAAGAGCTATACATCTTTCTTCTTCGCTGGTCGTTGAAGTCAAGTCAAGTCGAATCGAGTCGAATCGAATCAATCCATCTTCTTACATCACATTTTGTGGCTTGCAGGCGACTGCAGTAGATTGGGATTGTGTTGCGTTGCATCTGTAGCCGAAAAGAGATTCTTGAAAGATCCTTGTCTTGTTCTATTCTTTTCTCTCTTGCTTCCTCCCATCTCTCCTTTGCCCGTTTTGCCCGAGACTCCGATCACTCTGTGAGTGGAGATTATATTCCTTCACCAAAGGTCTAAGACAAGAGAAAAACAATCGGCAACCGAATACCGCTTAAATCTTTTGGTGCTCGAGATTCGAATATCACCCACGTGCATCTTGTACAGCTGCGACCACGATCAACTCATCACAGACCAACACCCAATAGCGTCGTGTTCCTCCCGCTCGGCTCGGCTCTTGCGTCCCAGTCTTTGAAGCTATCAGTTCCAGCATCGACAATCAATCCCTGAAAGTGTCTCATTCCCCGCAACGAGCTAGCGATTCGACGAGTCCTTGTCACTTTTTCTCGATTCTCGATTCCTGAACGTCATCTACATCACGCCTATCAGACCCAGCCCCTGGAGGGTTTTGCATTGAGTTACTCAGTCAGATCTTTGTACCCGAGTGACGGATACAAGACCGGCATTTACTCTTCAAAATCCGACGGCTTCCATTGTCTCCGCATCACCTCCGCGGACACTCCCGCACCCTGTTTAGTGTTCGGAATTTCCTGTGGAATTCTGTTTTCTTAACACCGATAAAGTCTGTCAAAGGTCTTGTGAACAAGGTCTAACTATCTCTATCCGCGCGTGTGTGTGTATCTCCGACAAAGCACACTCAAGATAACAAGAGACATCCCATCGCGTGCTCCAAACTTCAACCCCCTGCATTCCATTTTCGGGGTCCCTATCTTCCATCTGTTACAGCGTCCCCCCTCCACTACAATCGGAAATATGACAGGCCTACTCTCACCTACCGCTCTCCACCCAGCTCTTGGCAGCCCCCGAGACCGAGCTGGAGACGACAACGGCTACAGAACCATGACCCTGTCTCCTGCTTCTATTCCTTTGCCATTGCCTTCTCCTTCTCCTCTTAAGAAGACCACCTTCGCCGATGCTTTGACTTTGACCTCAGACTCTTTTCAAACTCAGACTGAACCAGACTTTGAACAATCAGGTTTGTTCTCAACTCTTTTTTGGCCTTCTCATTTAGCTCTTTCTGACCATCCTCAAGCAGCGGACCCTTTAAAACCTCAACCTTCCCTGGAAGACTCCACTTCTTCCTCTGCTTCCACGTCCACTTTGTCATCTGCCCAAGCTCAAGACCAACAAAAAGATACAACTTTGTTGAGTTCGTCCTCTTTGGCTGCTTCCCCTTCATCACTCCCTCCTTCAACTTCAGATCAGACTGCTTCCTGGGCTTCTTCTCAGTATCAAGCTCATCGGTCTAATTCTGGCCCGAGGGTTTCGACTTCGGTCATCCGTCACCACAAACCCGACGCTCTGTCGCTCGCACTCCCACCTTCTTCTTCCAGGATGATTTCCACAGAAACTTCAGAGTCAGACTCTCAGTCTCACTCACACCCAGCTTCCGATGCTGTTCCCGGTCTCTCCAGCGTCCTCAAGAACTCCAGCTCTGCTACTCCCTCCCAGAGCTTAACCGATGCACTTAACGACCTTGCCAAGTCTCGCTTGCCTACCGCTGGCCTAACACCCACTACTGCTCGCACTTACACTTCAGCCACCAGCAACGACACAACTACTTCTGATGCCGCAGCTACCATTCTTGCCTCGACTCTCCAGTCGCCATGCTTCTACCACCAACGCTTTGCTGATGCTGTCGATATCGGCAAGGTTCTCGAGGAGATCAAGAACGATGTTTCCATGTCTCATTCGCGCCTCGTTGCGACTGCAACTGGTGTTCGCGAAGTCTCCAAGCAGCTTCAGCGCCGTCCGATCAAGCGCGCCGTTCGCAACATCATGATTGTCACAAAGGCACGCGATAATCAATTGGTCTACCTCACCCGTGAGCTTGCTGGTTGGCTGCTGCGAACCCCACGCTACGGTTCCGACCTCGGCGTTAATGTATACGTTGATGCTAAGCTCCGTAACTCGCGACGCTTCGATGCATCTGGTCTGCTTGCCGAGAACCCTCGCTTCCAGCACATGCTCAAGTACTGGACACCCGATCTGTGCTGGAGCCAGCCTGAGAAGTTTGACCTCGTCTTGACTCTCGGCGGTGATGGCACTGTCCTTTTCACATCATGGCTCTTCCAGCGAATTGTCCCTCCTGTGCTCTCATTCAGTCTCGGCAGCCTCGGCTTCATGACGACATTTGAATTCGAGAAGTACAAGGAGCACCTCAACAGAGTCATGGGTGATGACGGTATGAAGATCAACCTTCGTATGCGATTCACCTGTACTGTCCACCGCAACAACCGCGGCGCTGGAGCTCTTGACGCGCCCAAGCTCGAGGAGCCTGAGCAGTTTGAGGTTCTCAATGAGCTCGTCATCGATCGTGGCCCTTCTCCCTACGTTTCCAACCTCGAGTTGTATGGCGACGACGAGCTCCTCACTGTTGTGCAAGCTGATGGTTGTATTTTTTCTACCCCAACTGGTTCTACAGCATACTCTTTGTCAGCTGGTGGTGCCCTCGTCCACCCCGATATCCCTGCTATCCTTCTCACCCCCATCTGCCCTCACACTCTCTCCTTCAGACCCATGGTCCTCTCCGATACCATGGCCCTTCGCGTCGTTGTTCCTCGCAACTCACGAGCCACTGCCTACTGTGCTTTCGATGGTAAGGGCCGTCTCGAGCTCCGACAAGGAGACTGTGTCACCATTACCGCCTCTCAGTATCCCTTCCCTACCGTCACCCGCACCGACACCGAATGGTTCGACAGCGTCAGCCGCACTCTCCGTTGGAACGTCCGTGCTTCTGCCCAGAAGCCCTTTGACGCCGACGTTGCTGAAGACGGCAAGGACGATGATGAGATTGGCTGGGATATCGACACCGATAGCGCATGCTACGCTAGCGAGGATGGGAGTGTTAGTGCCAGCCCCGTTCGTCGACAAATGAGCCTCCTGGGTCTATGATGCAGAGCGTCGTCCCTACACAAGAGAAGAACAAATGATTAAGGCAAGGTGTTGGCGGCGTTTGGCTTTTTACATCCAGTCGATTGGAATACAAACATATCATAGATCAGGCCTCTACTGTTGATTAAAGGAGGACCAACCAAGGATAATTCAAGCATGATGGCGAGCAGGTACTTAGACATCTAGATTCAGAAGACATGTTGTCTTCTTATCGATGCAATATACACAATGCATCATTACAATTGCTTCCAAACCATGACAATCATGACGTGATGTGTATGTCAGGCACTACAGATTCTCACACTACTAGGGGAGCAGAAAACTTGGGTCCTAAGTTTAGTATACAGACCATGAATAGCCTAAGAGCGAGTACAAGATTGTACAAACTGACTAACTAAATTGACCTACTGTTTCGTCTCTTATACTTCCAGCGGCCAGCTTTTCCAATAATCTCGGAGTGGGCCCTTTCACATTATATTTCATATGATCGTTTATGCATTCCAATTTCACGTCAACAGTCATTTCGTTGTGATGTTTCCGAGACAGTGTCTCTTGTTCTTTTCCATTCATCCAAGAAGCCGAGCTAACCACCGGCTTCACTAAGCCAGTAACATTGGTTGAATGTCAAAGCATATTTACAAGCACCAGTTCCCAGGCGCCCAAAACCAAACCCGTACCCAGCCACCCTTGAACAGGACATGAACAAACATCGTACACATGTGTACGTACATTGGGGGCGCAGACTCATACAATCCATGCAAGCAAGTGCACGACATATTCTCTTCTCCGTTTCTGGAAAGAAAAGAACACAAGATAAGCCAAGCAGACCGTACAACTGTCATCCGGTTATCCCCCTTGCTTTTACAATCGATAAACTGCTCATGCAGTTCTTTGTTTTATTCATTTGATTTACCTCCAGGCTCCTTGGCTAAGCGAGAGAAGGCCGGCGACACAATCCATATCGGGCTTCTTGCTGGGGCTAACCGAACCTCGCATGAATTTCTCAACCTCATTCTCTCTAGAGGGCATGGCTGACTTCATCGTGTCCTCGAAAATCTCCAATCCTTCTTTTATAATGGACCGGGGGCGAGCGGGGGCAGTGTTCGCGCGGTTGGCGAGTAGGTTTGGGCTTTTCTGCTCCTGGAGAACCCGACCGATGCGTCGAGGGTTCTCGCCAACGGGCTTAGGGGCAGGCGGCAGAGGTCGACGGTGAAAAGGATCAGGGGAGCTATGATCCTCGTCAGGGCTCAAGTTCTCCTTGTCTGAATCACCGCCTGCTGGAGAGACCAACATGGAAACCTTTACCTTGCCATACTCCCTATCAGCCTTTCGAAGTTCTTCAAGTTCCGTCTCCAGTAGTGAGATACTTGACCCAGTGGAATCCAATCTAGCCTTCTTGGCCTGGTGAGGCCGCTGCTGGGGTTTCGTCATGGGAGCGTTGCGCTTAGCAGGGCTTGGTTGCTGAGTTCCTCCCAGGGATCGAAGGATGTTGATAGCTGCAATCGCCGATCCGTTCGACTCGTGTTCGGCCTGGGCTGTCAGCTCATCACGATTCTCTGCGTCCGCGCAGGACTCCCAGGCGTGCACGTTACGAGACCGACCTCGCATGAACCTAGGAGGAGGCAAGCTGTTGGTAAGCGCCGTGATAGGAGGAAGAGTAATCGATGGGACCGCGCTATGGCTACGCTGCAGACTCCGTTGCCGCACCTGGGGGAGGCTTGGCGTGGTTGAAGATGGTCGGGGAGGCATTTCACGGGATGGAGAGCCTTGGTTGGAGACTAGCTCGGCCTTGCCTTCTAGTGACATTGATAGGCGAACCTTGGACTGGCTCTGTGGATAAGAGGAACCTTCAGACGTGCACGAGGAAGGAGGGAAATGATCAAATCTGCAATTGGTCAGCTTATAGTAGCAGATAGTTGTAGCAAGCATGGCATACCTGAAGGAATCATCCCCGCTACGGCTCATAGCGGGTGGAGTGGAGAAAGAACCAGGCGCGGAGTTCCAACGGTTGGCGAGATAGCCAACGTTACTAGAGATGGAGCTGGATAGAGAATGGGAAGCACCGTGAGCACTGTGGGAGAGAGCAGGATCGATACGGTTGGGAGTGACATCGGGGAAGCGATAATCGCGGTCCCGGGGCATGGAAACCGGGGTGCTATTTAAGAGATCTGAGTGAGTTCGTGGCATGGAGGGAGTCTGGTCGAAAGGCCGAGGTGCAGAGATATGATCGGCATACCGAGATCCAGTTGGGTCGGTTACTGGGAATGCCTTTTCTGGCCTGCTAGGCGTAGTGGTGTTGACGATAGGATCGGAAGGTATCACGTTCATGCCTCCGAATTGGAGAGCAGCAACCTCTTGTGGTGATAGGGGACGTGCCTTGCGGCGGTCGTTCTGTCTTCGGTTCTGGAACCAAATCTGAAGGGAATGATGTCAATTTCGTGTTTCCAAAAAATTAATCTGGCAGACGCGTAAAGAGCCAACTCATGATAGAATAGAGTTTCAAACGTCGACCATTGAGATTTCCATACCTGAACTTCTTTTTCGTTCAAGGACACGCGCTGGACGATATCCAGGCGCGCTTGCTTGTCGGGTTTAGGATTGCTGCTGTACGCCTCTTCTAGAATCATTTTGTCCTTGGCCCTGTGCACGACGCAATCGAAGCAAAATTAGCTCAGCTCCTTAGATAATTTTTGTCCACCGTGAAAACCATGTTGGCGAAGACGTGAAACATACACTGTGCGTTTTCTCTTTCCCTTGGGATGCTTCTCGGAATCGGGTGCGGACATGTTTGAATTGCCAGTGGCATCTGCCAGAGGAGGGAGGCTCTGGGGCGTGACGGCGACATCGTGTTGACTCGGGGCCGATGCAGCGTGTCTGTCGGGTGTAGCGGCGACAAAGGAGGTGTTGTTGGGAGCGGCCATGGTTGCGGATAGGAGGGGAGGGTGATGGAGATGGCCTTATTGATGGTGCAGACACATTACTGGATGAAGAATTGAAGAGGAGGCGATTTGTCTGGTGGTCGTTTATCTCGCGGGAGGAGGAAGAGGTGACGATATTAGCAACAGAGTAAACAGATATACTGTAAAGAAGAAAGATACAGCAGAAAAGAAGTTTGGTTAGTATGAGTCGTAGCGGTCTGGATGATAAGAACGAGATGGGAAAGTGAAGAAGGAAAGAAGAACGAGATTGTCGTTGAGTTTGAGTAGTAGAGTTGAGATGGAGAGGAGCGACGTGTAGTTAGGGCGTGCTTCTAAAACGAGGCGACCCAGCCTAGGAAGGTATCGTCCCTTCAGTTCCCTTCCAAGGCCCTTGCGCTGCACTTCCCCTCCTGGGTCCCCCATTTGTCTTGGGCGCTTGTGCCTCCGCGTAAACCTTGTAAACGCGCCCCCCTGTTCGTGGCACCTGCTAGCACTGGCAGGGTAAAAACCCAGTAAACAACAAAAAAAAAGGCTACGAGCCCAAACCAACCTCCTCTACCGACTTTCAGATCTACTAGATTACGTCTTTGGAGATTACCTAGGCAGCTCTAGCTTTCCCGCCTTGTTCTTTTATTTTAATGGATGGCGTATTTTCCGAAAACGCGGTATTGATCCCTAGTTGACCAGCGCGTTGTCTCGCCGTGACTTAACTTTGGTTCCATGATCATTTAAGCTTTCAAATCAAATGTCTTGCTCGAGAGACTTAATCTGCCTATGATATTAACCAGACACTGGAAAGGCTGGCTGGTCCCCTTCACCTACTACCTACTTGCATACAGTCCATCTATGAGAGGATGGATGCATGACAATGTTTTCCCCTTTTCGTTTTGCATCCCCGCAACAGTATTGGATAACAAAAGACGCGCTACAGTTTGTTAGCAACTTTTGGATAGAAACAAATAATCACAAACGCGTTAAATATCAGACTAATCAACTAGACATAACTTTATTGTTATCTGTTTTTGAGTGTGGTCAATTTGTTAAATGTCTGTCGTCACAGCCACAAAGGGGGGAACAGAGAGAGCGTTGAAAGAGTTTTTACAGAAACTTGCTCGACGGTTCTACTATACATGCGGCTAGACAACCAGGTGCATAAACCATGCATGCAGAAGAATTCGGCCACGATCTAGCTCGAGGCAAGCTTTTCATTCCAGTTTATTCCAGCTGATCAGACTATTGACTAACTGTGAAGAGACAAAACAGCGTAGCATACATGTTCTACATGGTTTACTCGAATCTTGCTCCATTCCCTTGTTTCTCAAATATCCTCTCCTACCGCCTTTGCCCCACGCTTAGGACGTATCTAGTCAATTAACAAACGGTGTTAGCGATCCTGGGGACCATCCTGTGGTCAATTGACACCCCTGTTTCATTAAGTGGCTGCATGCGCCAGTACAGATACGCAGGGGTGTCATGTCCGCCATCCATGATCCATCCATCCATCCATCCATCTCACTGTTTTTAATAGCCACTTTACTTTATCTAAACAAATAAATAAACCGCCAAGCCTATCTAATCTCTCTCTCTCTCTCTTTTAAAGTCCATCGCCCATGAGCACGGATCCCAGTACGCAGTCCTTTAAATATCATTCCTACCAAAGTCCGTGTTCCGGCCCAGATTATCGAGATTAAAACATCCTCAAATTCATTTATTCTTATTTTTTTCTTTCCCTTTTCATAACACCTGAGATCCTATTCGCCTGCACGTCCAGTCTCGTATAAGTTATGGACCCATCCATCCATGCCATGTTTGTATCTTGTTTTGATGGGTCCTCAAAAAAGCGCGTCTCACGTATTGTGTATGGGCTGCTGCATCAACAAGAAACAACAGCTAGAAATGTCTTTCTTTTTCCTTATTGACAACGAACGCGCTTTGCATGCACAAAGTGGAGGACGACATCCATATCCATGCAGATTGTCAAACCACTAAGGCATGATCGTTAAAGCCTAGTCAACTGCTCTACCATCTCGACGTTAAACCCGATTATTAAAAAACCATACGAGGGCCATGATGAAACCATATGCTGCTGCGACCAAAATAAACAGCTCTCAAACTCATTGGTCTATTCTATACGGTCATCTCGGTTGTGATAAAAATACCAGAACGTGGGTTCACTACTAACATAGAGGCTAATGAGGTCTCAGTCACTACAAGAAACATATATGATCCATGTCGTGTTCATACCCCTTGCCGTCCTCGCAGCTCAAGGAGACGCTGGAACAGAGATGAACATCGTTCTTGACATCAATTGCTTTATCACATTTGCACAAGCATGCTAAAGTCCCGTGACATTCAGCCGTCTATCTCAGGGCGAACTTCTAAGCATAACTTTCAACAAGTGGCGTATCACACGTTCTACTCTCATTTGCACCCAGACTGCGCGATACATTCATCGGTTGCGATTCAATGGCTACATTTTCACGAGACTGGTGCGTGGGTATCTTCAACGCCAAATTGTTAGAGTCCCGGGCGACTCCTGGGTTCGATAAGATGCAGATCGGATGTATAATCTCGATAAATGTATTATCATAATTATAGAAATACAAGTCAAGCACTAGTGGCATAACTTTACCTGATTGTCTTAGAAGGTCCTTGACATCCAAATCCACGAATTGGTATGATTTTGCGTGTAAAAGTATCTGGTCAGGTTCTCGATCATACGACTGCATAGCTGCTATTCTATCTGTCTCTCCAAGCAAGTACGGATAGACATATGCACCCTTACATGGACAGAGTTTCTTTTTTCTTTTTCGTTTGCGGACCGGGTTGCAGGCTGCAGAATGGCTGCCCTTACCCTTCTGGCCGCCGCAGAAGAGACCGGCAGAATGCATTAGAACACTATGACAGTTGTCGAATCAAAACTAGCAATTGAGCCTATCTTATTGTGTTACCTGCAATATTCCAAATCAGTATAATCGGGAGGCCAAGGTAACACAACGCCTCGTTGAGAGTCGAGGTGGCTGCAATGTGAACACCCCTGGCAACGTTGGCTCAGATGCCACTATGCAGACAGCATTATGTGTTCATCTCCGAACCAATTCCATGTGTATGTATGAATCTCCCTTGACTGTGGTCACGGAAACACTACTATCCTGGTCCTTGTCTTATATCATCAATCTCCATAGCACATAGAGCATGTACATCACATCAATGAAAAACACGAAATATCCATCAAAGGGTCAATGTTCGCTGTCTTAGCCAAGCCACGCAAACCTGGCCTATTTATTGTTTTGGTGGAGGAAGTCTAGCTAAACTAAATAAGACACTGCTCTTTGCAGTGCACCGTCCCTTGTAACCCCCAAAGAGAGGCATGACGGCCAGTCTTTTGTGCCGCCCCATAATCACGCTGCTGTAAACTCCAGGACTTCCGTCCCGTACTCATAAATGGTCGTTCCGGCTGCCTATGTGCCATCCTCAAACACTGCCCAATGCACCGTTCCTTGGACACCCGGCAGCATCCTCCTCAACAAAGTTATTCCGTGAACGCACGAGTCATTTACAGATCGTCGTCGGAAAGCTCGCCAGGCAGAGGCATGGCGGCGGCCTCGTCCATCTCCTTGCGGTACTCCTCCAGGAGCTTCTCGTCGACCTGGGCAGTGGGGGGAGCCAGAGCGGGAGCAGCAACGAACTCCTGTTGAACTGATTAGTATTTCGAATTTCATCAGGGAAGTGAAATTATCTTACAAGCTGAGGGTTGCCGACAAGCTTGCGGGCGAGCCAGAGGAAGGGCTTCTCGAAGTTGTAGTTGGACTTGGCGGAGATATCGTAGTACTGGAGGTTCTTCTTTCGGTGGAAAGTGATGGTCTTGGCCTTGACCTTGCGCTCCTTGACATCGACCTTGTTACCGCAGAGAACAATGGGGATGTTCTCGCAAACTCGGACGAGATCACCTGCATAAAGTTGTTAATCGCGGTTCTGATGATATCATGGCGGGGTGCGACTCACGGTGCCAGTTGGGGACGTTCTTGTAGGTGATACGGGAGGTAACATCGAACATGATGATACCGCACTGGCCGTTGATGTAGTAACCGTCACGGAGACCACCGAACTTCTCCTGACCGGCGGTATCCCAGACATCGAACTGGATCTGACCGAAGTTCTGTAATAGAAATTAGTACCCCGCATAGACCAACGTACGTGGGGTCGCGAGACTTACGGTGGTGAAGCCAAGAGGGTGAACCTCGACACCGAGGGTGGCCATGTACTTCTTCTCGAACTCACCAGTCAAGTGGCGCTTGACGAAGGTGGTCTATCGTAAAAATAAAATGTCAGTCGGTGTTGCAGTTTTTGATGGGCGGTCGCTCCACGTCTCTCGAGACTCGGTTCAACTTGGCGGAGTAAAGCTCGGCGGTCGTCGAAGAAAAATCGCGAAAGAGGATGTTGCGTCATGGGATCCTACACACCTTTCCGGTACCACCGTCACCGACAAGCACAAGCTTGAAGGTAGGGGTCTGCTGCTCAGCCATTTTGATGGTTGTGTCTGTGGTGTTGTAGCGACAGGTACGAAAGATGTAAACAAGCGGGGTGCTGAGAGGCCTGGGTTAGCTTCTGTTGAGCGAGCGGTCGGCAAGAGCGCAAGAGGGCTCAATTCGAATATGGTGTGATAGGATGAGGGGTATCAAGTGGGATGGATGGACGTCGAGGTAAAGCAGCGGCGAGGGGAATCGGATCCTAAATACCTGGAAAAAAGCGTTGCTTGGTGGGTATCTTGATTGACAAACTTTCAAGAGGTCAACCTGAATGATGTTTTGAAAGGCGGCGGGGGACTTTTGGGCAGGGAAGGACGTCAAGCGAAAAATTCAGTCGCCCCTACCTACCTGGTGGGTAGGCTGCACGTGATGCCGGCCATTCAGTAAGTCGCATTCTCATGCTGGTTGCCAGTGATCCACTCATTAATCAAGGCCTGCTGCCATCACCACCCGATACCGTCACCGCTCTGAGCCCGAGATTCCGCTCTTGTCATTGGGCACCGTTGTGTTGATTTGGTCCTCTACGTCTTCCTGTTCGCTAGTCTTTGCTCTGCTGGCTGTGCATCGCGCTGCCTAGCCATGCCTGGCTTTGCTCCTTGGTCCAACATTTTTCTTCACCTAGGTAATCCCAGTACAGGTTTGCTGACTGCAGTCAGGCTTTCTTTGCCTCAGTGCATCAGAAAAGTTATTCGTTGGAAGTACAAGAGACCAAATTAAGAAGTCAGCTTATGCTATTTAGAGTGGACTTTCAGGTCATCTGTTTTTGTTTGTTTTTGTACCCTAAAGCATAGAGGTCAACTTTTCTGTTACCCACTAGCTTTGCTACCATGCTGCCACCCGACATCGTGGATCGATCGGATGAGCTATCCTGCTTGTATCAAAAGGGTTATTCAGCATGTCCAGGCAACCCCTAGGCAGGTAACCATTGTCGTACTATCAATCTCGAGCTTTCATTGGAGAAAATCACCATCACTGGAACTTGATTATGCCCTAGTATTAAGTTTGTTGGGCGTTGACTTAGTCATCGATTCTCTCACATGTACGTCTTTCTCGATACATCACTGTTCTTGGGCTCCCATACATCACAACTACACAGATGTCTCAACAGTTGCCTGAGGCCATCGCATCTGAGTTGGCACCATTCTTTAAACAGTGGTGCCTGTTTAACTGCTGGTTACAGAATATGACATGTTCGATCTGCCTTAGGAAGTAGGTATATTGGATGTGCTTATCTTGAACCCTTCGAAGTTACAAAGGAAGAATATGACAGCCCAACATGCCACGACCACCCCAATCCTTTCTGGGTGTCAGAGT
This sequence comes from Fusarium sporotrichioides, assembly GCA_019054645.1. Classification (NCBI taxonomy): domain Eukaryota; kingdom Fungi; phylum Ascomycota; class Sordariomycetes; order Hypocreales; family Nectriaceae; genus Fusarium; species Fusarium sporotrichioides. Next base: position 10,180,630 of record JAHKNS010000001.1, on the reverse strand, counting down.
CAATCGTAACTCTTGTCGTTCGGCCACGCCATCTGCTCGTGCTACTTTTATGAGAACGTTGCTCTATGTGTTGTTAGCTGACTTGCTCTCGTGGATTGTAGTTAAACCACAACTTACTCCTTCATTACCCTGTACGCATTCTGCAACCTTCCTCAGATTGTCGTGATTGGCCTGATTGACATAACCAAAGTTACGAATCTCATCTCCAGCTTTCAAGCCAGCACTCTCTGCGGGGCTTCCTGCGGCCACAGTGTTGACCTTTGCGAAAGGGGGATCCAAAGGTGTAGAAACCGAGTCTGGCAAGATAGATTGGGAGTTGTCTTGACCGGCAACCGGTACAGCATCATTCTCGTCAAGACTGGCGAAACGTTCGTGAATACACTTCTCCATACGAGTCATCAAAGATTTATAGTCATTTCGTAGACGAATAATACGAGCTCTTGTAGTTCGGACTAAAGTTGTTAGTAGATGAACAGAAGTATCCAGCATGAGTAATACTTTGGGCAACATCGATATCCGCGCGAGGGAATCCATCACTCGTCAACAGAGAAGTGTTCATATCTACTCCATGCTATAATTCCATCAGCTTAGTGAAGACTTTGTATAGTGGTCGTTGTAAATACCGAATCAAGAACGCCTCCCAAAGCCTTGAGTTCAGCCTCGACATCGTCCTTCCTTCGCACCAACTCAGCAAAGCTTAGATGCCCCGCATCACCATTAGTGACAGAGGCAGTGGTTTCCCCGGAGGGTACAGTTGGAGCGTGGAGATTTTCCATCTCGAGAGGTTGGAGAAGAGAAGAAGAATGACTTCAAGTTAGAATCGCTGCGTTGCCGAATATGAGTTGAAGAGTCGAATGCGATCTTTCGTTCACGGCAGGCTGCTACAGGTGACGTGCCTTAGACGGAGCTTGTGCTGGGGGAGCTTTCAGGGCTCTTCAGTGCAACCACTGTAAGTTATGTGCTAGGTACAAACAACTCCCTCTGGGAGTTGTAGAAAACCCGAGACACAAGCTTAGTATATGCAGAGCAAACAACCTAAGTTTAGATAAGAAGCATAAAAACAAATTGTTTTATCCCAAAGTAAATATCATCAAGTTTTCTGCGTTCAAGAGCCTCTCACGCTCCGAGCTGCTGGGCTGGAGAGCTCCGGGGCCTGTGTTTACACATGGTCCGTGCACCCGCATCTGCGGCTCAAACAATCCGTGCTGGCGACGTCACTTTTCTTCCTCAGCAACTTTTTCTCAACGCGTCTCTCAGATCTACGACCAGATTGCCATTGCGAAGCAACCATCATGGCTACCGGTGTAGATGCGCGACTCTTGAAGTCGACCAAGTTCCCTGCCGAATTTAGCCAGAAGGTTGATATGCAGAAGGTCAATCTACAGGTTATGAAGAAGTAACTATCCTCATTCCGAGCTCCGTGGTAACGTTTGCTAACTTGTTCTCTTAGATGGATCGCCAGTAAAATATCCGATATCCTAGGGAACGAAGACGATGTAGTGATTGAGCTCGTTTTCAACCTCATCGAAGGTCCGCGATACGTACGTTCATCCCAACTTCCAACCACTCGCGACGAATGCTGACATTCCGCCGATAGCCTGACATCAAATCACTTCAAATCCAACTCACCGGTTTTCTCGACAAGGATACGGCGCCATTCTGCAAAGACTTATGGAAACTATTGTTGAGTGCTCAAAGTAGCCCTCAGGGTGTCCCCAAAGAACTACTTGAAGCTAAGAAGCTTGAGCTCATGCAAGAAAAGGTACGACACCATGCAAATCCTTTATACTTGTAATTTTCTAACAAAGCCTTTGTCCAGATTGAAGCAGACCGTGCCGCAGAAACTGCTAAGCAAAGACGAGATGACTGGGATCGCCGCGACCGTGAAGTCACCGACATGAAGGACCGTGACCGCCGAGATCGAGCAGCAACTCGTGGGGATACTTGGCAAGGAAGGCGAGGCGACCGCGATTTCGACAACCGGGGTCGAGGAGGGGGACCCAGAAGGGGTGGCCGCAGATCACGATCGCCAGGTCCACGCTTTAGAGACTCCAGAGATTCATATGGGCGTGATAGTTACGTTCCTCGAGGCAGACGGGGCGGTGGCCGGGCTGATCATGGCCGACGGAAGTCTCCTGCGCGGTCTCGCTCAGCATCAGCATCATCTCGATCGAGCTCCCGGAGTCGCAGCGCATCGCGCGACTCTGATCAAGCAAACCGACGACCGAAAGTCACATCTCCAGGAGGGAGGGGAGATAGACGAAAGAGATCACGGTCACCTAGAGGAGACTCGTACCGGGGCCGTGCCAACAGACGTCATGACAGACGTCGCCCAAGTCGACCGTCCCGATCCGTATCGTCAGATCGGGATTCTCCTGTAGTAAAACGTCGACGATACTCCTCGTCAAGAAGTCGCTCGGTATCTCGTCGCAGAAGGTCGTCGAGAAGTGTCTCTTCACGATCTGACTCTCGCAGTAGGAGCCGCAGTAGGAGCCGCAGCCGCAGTCGCTCAAGCAGTGCGTCCCCAGATCGCAAGTCCAAGAGAGGTCCAGAGCATGGAAGGGGCGGACAGCGGTCTTCAAGGAGGAGAGAGTCGCCCGAAGGCCGTCGACGAAATAGTTCTTCGGCTTCTTCACGATCCAGGATTCGAGACAAGTCAGCTGATGTTTCTGAAGATGAATCTCGTGCCCCACCGACCAAGCCCGAGGCAGAGGTGGCTACCGAATGAAGTATCCGAGGTTAGTCTTCAGTATAAGTCCGTTCAGATGACCGGCACTGACTTTTTGGTTCATGAAGACCCAAGCTATACTCGGTTCTTGCGGCTCTTGTATGATGAAGAAGGATGAGAATGATCACGATCATTTTGTTTTTTGGGAGACCGAAGCTAACAATTTCCAAAGCCCTTCATTTTGGTGTTACAACAACAGCTTTGTAATCGCATCAATCACATTATTTGCTATTGGCGGCGTTGGAAACTGGGGTAATATATAAAAATTCTCGTAGGTCAGATCTAGAGTAATAAAATGATACATATTGATCGAGACTTGATCATGGTGAAGCCGCAACGCATTCAGATCTTTTACCCAACTTAGCTCATGCGTGCTTGGTCCCGCTAATACTCAGGAAGTGGTCTCAAATCACAAGATGCTTATGCGCTGGCAGTGTTAGAAGACAGTGTTAATAGCTAATAAATGGCAGAAAGGTGGCCTTAGCCTAAGGTGAAGAAAACAAACATCCCAAGAGCACGCCCAGAGGAGTATCAGGCGACCAAGTTATTTGATATTTTTAGGCAAAGCAAGTTTTATGAAACTTCCTGCAGCTTTACCTAAGAAATGGCTGTTGGAGACATGAAACGCACAGATTTAGCTGGATAAGCTATCAGTAAACCAATTTGAACCCGTAGTTTGTCGGAGTTCTTCTTGTTTATTATTTGAACTAGAGTATAACTTGATTCTCAAGGAAATGCCAAGATACTTCTTTTTATTCCCTTCGTTCAACCCTCCTTTCCTCCTTGAAGAACGCCATCGCTATGCAAAACAAACCGAGATCTAATCACTATCGTTGCTATAACCACCCAAGTCCCATAGCCTCGCCGCATCCGACCCTTCAGATCTGAGAAGAGACGGGCGTTTCCCCCTCAAGACAGGTCCATCGTGTCGTCCTGATCGATGCGGTCGCCTACAGAGCTGAGACCTGACTCGTCGTCGCTAGCGTGGCCGTTCTGTTGGGGAGCTTGTTGCTGTGGAGGTTGGTCTCTATCCTCCTGTTGGTCTTCACCGGGTGCTGGGCTGCTCTGGGGGGACGCGCGGTTGGAAATCCATTCTGCGATTGTGGTCTCTGGGCCGCCTTCGACTTGGATCTCGCCTGTGTCGTGTCCGCGGCCGAGTATGGTTCCGTGGTACTTTGCGTCCTCACCAGTTTTGCTGTGTTTCTTCTTGAGAGCTGGAAAGGCTTGTTGTCAGCATGATTCCTGGATAGATACCGTTGCAAGACCTACCATTGAGATAATCCGTAGCATCTGTTTCCCCGTCGCCGCTTCCAACTTCCATCATCTCCTTCATGCGCTGTCCTGCGAACCATGCCATGAACTCTTCTACTCCCCGCAGATCCTCTTCGCCGCGCCACATCTCCTCTGTGGAAACGCGCTCTGGCATGATGGCACCAGCGTCCTGCAGCGCCATTCGTATATCCGCTATAGTGAAGTCGGCGCTATCGCCTTGGTTGTGAGCGGCATGGTCTGCGGTACTCTGGCAAAGAAGCGACAGGTATCGAGCCGCGAGGTCGGTCAGGGAGTCGAGCACGGCTGGGCGCGTCGAATGGTAGCCCGTAGAGCGAAGGATTTGGAGGATAGAAGGGCGAAGGAGCGCGTGGAAAAGAGATGGCGGTGTCGTCATGTTTGTATAGGATTTATGAGTTCTCTGATTTTGTAGATGAATTGGTTCGTTTTCTGTTTGGGCGCTCAGCTTGCGATGTTGTAAATCTTCCCGTTTGGAGCTACTGGATTCGTTCGTTTCGGTGTCGCGGTAGCTGAGCTGAGCTTGGTTTGGCCGTCATCGAGTAATCCTGGGGGAGGAGGACCTCGCAGCGCATTATCCGAACAATGCGCCTAGCAACTGTTCAAGAATGGTGTAGAAGCTGCTTACGATAAAGCTTCTCTAATTGTTTGGAAGTTGGCCCGTTTGGGTGAAGTGCAGATTAGAGAATAGCTTGCCAAACAACAGCCTGATAATGAAAAGAGTGGAGACCCACTGCCTCAATAGAACTTGCTACAGCACACAATACCAAGAGCTGAGGGATGCATACAAGGTTGATCTTTCCGCGCAAGTCAAAAGTCCAATAAGTGATTGAAATCGCAATTGAATCTCTGCAAGTATCTGTATAACCACTAAATCTTTGTTGATTCGTTATACTATTGTCCTATTACATCGTAGTTGAAAATCATGAGTATGTTGAGAATGCATCAGGATATCAGGAAACTTGGCCTGTAGGAGCACAAGAGACGAAGTTAGTAGGTCAGTTTATGCTACTTAGATTAGACTTCTGAGGCTGTTTATTTTATATGCTACGCTCAGAGGCTGACGTTCCTGGTGCCCATCAGGAAGGCTTCAGTTTTAAGTCAATAGAAAATATCAATTATTCCTTTTCGGCGCCTTTAGGCATAGGCAACTCTCGGTTCGACTTCTGACTGACTACCTATAAGAGGTGTTTAGTAGGTAGCAGAAAACACAACCTCCAAGCTTTAGGGGATAAAAATAAATAGACTAAGTCGGTAGTCTAAATGGCATAAACTGACCAACTACTTTTATGATTCACACCTAAAGCGGCGAATATTTCTGATACCCTGAGGGGTGATTGATGTGCTATCATGTCATTATCATCCTGCTGTTGACGCTACCTCCCAATCCAATGCCAAATTACGCTGTGGTCATAATACACGAACTCCCTAACTGATCAATACATTCAGAGTTCGTGCCCCTATCACGGCCATTTGTATCTATATGGTCATCTCCTCGGTCTCATTCTCCAGGCTTCCCTTGTCAGAAATACCACTGTACTTGTTGATCCATCCCAGAACCTCTCTGTGCCAAACAAGCGAATTCTCAGGCTTCAAAACCCACTACATCAATTATCAGCAAGTTGTCCAGTCAATTTCTAAGCATATCGAACTTACGTGGTTCTCGTCGGGGAACATGACAAATTTGCTGGGCACCTTGCGAGCCTGTAGAACGTTGAACATGGCCAGTCCTTCTGAGATAGGCAGTCGGTAATCGAGTTCGTTATGAATGACCTATAATATGGTTATAATATGTTCAAATAATCGGTTTCCTGCTATACTTACCAGCTGAGGAGTGGCCCAGTTTCCAGTGTGTCGAGATGGATCCCACTTCTCATATCCAGCGCGATTCTCCCAAAGTGTTCCGCCAAAGTCGTGCTCAGGGAAGAAGAGCTCTTCAGTAGACCATTGGCTTTGAGTCGAGAAAACACCATCATGGCAAACCAATGCCTTGAACTTTCGTCCGAGGTCATGTCCCTGGATCCAATCTACCCGCTTGTTAGAATACTATACAGCTTCGCAATGCAGCATCAAAACTCACTAATCATGTATCCGCCATAAGAAGCTCCCAATGCAACCGCGTGGTCGGTGTCCACATAATCGACATGCTTCTCGAGGTACTCAAAACACTTAACCAGATCATCGTACGGAGCGCCTCCCCAGTTTTCAGCAATGGCATCAACATGAGCTTGCCCATATCCGGTGCTGCCAGTTGGGTTGGGGCAAACTGCTACATAGCCCTGCTCAGCAAAGATGGCAGGGTTCCAGCGAGTGCTCCAATCGTCCGTCCAAGCTGATTGGGGTCCACCGTGAATCAAGAAAGCTAACGGGTACTTTTTGGACTTGTCAAAGTTGGAAGGAAGCATAACCAGGGCGTGGTTGTCGTAACCAGTCGATCCAGGGTACCAGATCTCTGTGGCCTGCGACTTGGAGAGGCCGAAGGTCTTGCCATTCTTAGAGCTGGCTGAGATAACCTTGACCGACTTGGACTCAGGGTTCAGGATGCCGTAGCTAGAATTCTCGACGCGCGATCGAGTTGTAATAAAAAGGGAGTCGCTGTCGGCCAGAGTGTGAGCTTCCACAACGCTCCCGTCTTCGTGAATGGGTTCGGGAAGATTGCGAGCTTCAAGTGTGTCAGCCGGTAGTTTCCAAAGCATTGATCGCCCATGCTTCTCAGCAGCGACATATAGCTCCTTATCGTCTTTTCTCCAAACAATCCAGTCAGGTCTCAAATCCCAACCGCCCTCGTCGTCGTCCGTCTGATAAAATTCTTGAACATTGCTCAGATCGGTGACATCAGGAATCATCAAGAGTCTTGTCTTGTCAGATTCGTACTGTTGATTCTTCATTCTAGCAAATGCAAGCTTCTTTCCATCGTTCGAAAAGGTTGGCGCACTACTGTATCCCCGCAGTCGTCCGGTTTTAACAATCTGGGGCTTAGGGGCCTTCTCTGTCCAAGACTTGATAGGCACATAGTAAAGATCAGTCTTGGTATTTCGTGCTGGGTTCAGCTCGGGGTCCTTTGAAACGAAAGCAATGCCATTCTCGCAGATATCAAAGTCTCCAGCACCACCGAAAGGAGGGACTGGAGAGCTTAGCTTCGTACCTGCCAAGAGGTTGGTGAGGCTCGAATTCTCAAGTAGCCATCCATCGTTCTTCTTCTGGAGCACACCGTACCAGAGCGAGTTCTGGTTCTCGGTATTCCACGTATCCCAGTGACGAACAAATAGGCTGGTGTAGATCTTGGCTGAAGTATAGGTCTTGGGCTGAGTCGCTTGCCAAAACATATCGCCTTTGGGGGTGGTTAAGGAGGAGCAAACAAACGCGATCTTACCCTCCGAGAGAACCTTGGTCTTCGGATTGGAAATACCCCCAGCAAAATATTGAATCATGCGCGGCCTTGTTTATGAGCGTTAGCGTCTGAGCAGCCAGTGGTGTTTGTACTTGGATTGTTCTTACTCGAACTTCTCCAAGACGTGTGCATAGTAAAGCGAAGAAATGCCATTGTCGTTTGTCCTGATAAAGGCGACTTCGTTCTCTCCAATCCAGAAAGGAGAGCTGTCATGCGCGTCCTCAGTGATGACACGAGAAGAATCATCCTTGATGTTGAGGACACGGATCTGTGACGACCCAGAGTGTTTCTCGAACGAGTAAGATGAGATCTAGCGGTTTAAGTATGGCCTAGCAATCAATTGAGTCTGTAGATTTGTCGACTTACAGTATAGAGAACAAGCTCGCCAGTGGAGTTGGGAACGCCTGTAGAACGGCGCGGGGCCGAAAGCAGCACCTCGGGGGTGAACCGGGTGGCTTGTCTTGTCATCTTAAAGATAGTATCCAGGATGAGGGATGGCAGTGTTGGCCGAGAAGGATTAAGAGCAATTGAAGTGAATGATATTGGGAAAGGGTTTGAAAAGAGGAAAATCAGGAAGCGTTTTGTACGATTGAAACATTCATCATACAAACAGGCCCAGGCGAGGTATGTGCCTGTACCTTCCGCCCCCTCTCGCTCTTGTTGTTGTTGTCCGCTCGGCCCCTCCCTTCCGCTGAACCCACCGCTCGTGCTACCTTCCTTTAACATGGTACTTTTTAACTTCTACTGGGTATACCGGAAGAGAGGTCAATACCAAGGACAAGACAATGCGTCTAGTATTTTCGAGACTTTATTCTAGGCTGTTCTGATAGTCGCAATCCTTCTCTACTAACCTGTTCAATAACATCCAATCTCACCACCACCATCACAATCATTCATATGATCACGTCCATATTCGTCCAGTGCCTCTCCAAGTGAGACCCCCGCATGGAACCACATCCATGTTCGCTAGTTAGGGGATAAATAAGCCTTGAACAACGTCAGCTCACCATAGTCTGGCTTAGCTCACTAACTACTAAACTGGGGTAGACACATACAGTCCCAGCCTCAAATGAACCTTGTTGGCCGGGTCAAGCTCAGCCTAAGTTACCAGCCATGTTCTGCTTCCACAGCACCGACTATTCATCACCTTCAGCCCACAACGCAAAGTGAAGGCGTCAAATCCCCCTGTTAACTCGTTGCTGACTCCATGTCTCTCGACTTGCGCCTATCCAGGAGAGCATTCCAATCACAAGGTCTCTACAAGTACATGGCCGAGACGCAATACTCATACCTGGGTAGGCATCCTAGAAACGAATTATGCTGTAACAAATAGCAACACACGGTCCAGCTTTCTAGCTGCATCAATGTACATCACCTCGTATCCTTTGCAGGGACAACACACCATGTAATAAACCACAAACCCAAGAAAGAATTGTATCCTACCATGGTACCCTAACGCCATCCAGACCATGCTTCCATTCCAGTTGCATTTCTTATGCTTTAACGCCCAATCCCATTATGCAGTGCATCATTACATGCATCTACTTGCGCTGCGCTCCGAAATTCGTGCGCTTCTTGCTCGTTGATGTGTCGTTTTCGCTATCCTCGTGCTCGACCGTCTTCTTCTTTGACTTGTTCACATTTTTAGCTGCTGTTGTAGATGTTGGCGTCGGATGGTTCGAGGGCCCGTCACGAAAAGCGGCAGATGAAGGTGTCGCGCCAGCTGGCGTCGAACCTCCTGATCCTGGGGTGATGCCCTCCTGTAGAAATCGTCAGTGTCGCATTCCCGAATATTAATCAATACTGCTTCGATCTTACTAGATTGTTCGGTCGGTATGAGATCGATGATCGCGAAAAGACTCGATTCTGTTCCATCGGGCCAACCTTTCGTCGTTGTGCTGCCGCGCCGCTCATGCCTTTCATGTAGTTGTCGAAGCCTGTGATGATGTTGCCGCTTGGTGTACTGTCAAGGTAGATGGTTTCTTTCTGTGCGATTCCATCTTCAATTTGTGTCTGCGAACAAGTCAGCGGGTTTCCATTGCGCAAGTGCTAACAACACCCACCAATCGTCGCTCTATAGCCCTGCGCTTCTCAACCAAGTCCCGAACTCTGGCTTGCGCCTTCTTGTATTCGGACATGGTCACTTGTCCAGTCCCAGCCCCAGTTCCGTTTGGTTGCTTTCTTTCAGCCATGCAATTTTCTCTCTCTTGTGTTGTTCGATCAAGTTGGTTTTCGAAATGCGCGATAGTGGAAACGTTGATATGTAAGGTCGCGTTCCATCAACAAATACCCAAGTTGGGTTGCCTCAGTTGAAATGGCGGGGCGCGTCAACATCAGCCGCCTTTAGGCGCGTTAGACGCGGGCAAATCAGCACTTGCTTATCTTAATACACATTTTCAATGTAACCAACAAAACTTACACAACAGTATCAAAAGTTATCATGAACAAAAAAAGGAATCCTGCGTATCGCAGGTGGCTGGAACTCTCCCGCCGGGAATTGAACCCGGGTCTCAAGCGTGACAAGCTTGCATACTGACCACTATACTACGGAAGACGGATGGTTGTTGATCAACCATTGTAGCGGAGTTCGATGGGAGGACAGACGCTAACGTAGCTATTGTATGGTGTCCAACACGACTAACTTCGACGTGTGTCTTCTTTATTGTTCGTCGTTGGCCATCTACGATTTTTGGTACATTATATGTCACTTGTGGTTACTGATCCATGTTAGACTTCATTTTGGCGAGTGTAGTTTTCACTCGAGACAGTGTGGCGTCTGGCCCGGTTTGCGTCCCCTTACTTACGTATCGTATTTCGTCGTGGTCGTCGTTGTCCCCTTTATTGTCGTAGTCGTAGTCTTCTCCTGGTGGGCGCTCTTTACACCAGAGCTTGCTCCAAAGTTTGTTCCCATGGTTTTATCGTTATTTTTATGCAACATAGCGCCAAGAGAAGCGACATTTGGTGCTTGAGATTGACCTTTGTCGATGCGATCATCGTTGAATTGGCTTGAAGGGCCGGCCGTGCCTAGTTCAAGGTCACTTTTCGTGCAGCTGATGTGACCCTTGAGAAGACTGGTGGCGTTGCTCGATGATATGAACTGCAACAACGTTAGTATTGGTTTAGGCAACATCTCGTCCGACTTTACCGAAAAGGGGTGAATGTTCCCTCGTGAGCATGCCCTTGCGAAGACACTAGAATCGAAGATCGTCTCTTATTCTGCACCCAATTTGCCGAAACAGAGGCCTGTCTTGATGAACAGAGAAGGCTGGGCTGTAGAGGACGTTGATCAGTGGTATCGACGAGTAAGTGTACTGATTGATTGATCACTAGCCCGGCTTGCCGACTTTGACGATGGTCACAAAGGGCATAAAGAGAAAGAAAACTGGCGCCCGACGTCGGATTATTCGTTGAACTTATTGCCGTCGAGGTTCAGCCCGTCGGACCTGAAGTTTGTAGCCTCCTTATGTCTGAATCGCAAGACTGTGTATATATAAGATGTGGGAGATGGAAAGATGAGAAAAAGGATTATGATGGATCAGAGTGATATTCATACCCATAGATCTGGGGATGCGAGGGACAGTGAATCACTCAGTAACGCTTGTTTAGCCAAACAGAAAAAGACTAAGCAGCCAGGTAACAGTCCTAAGAATCCTTCTGATTCCATCTTTAGGGAATTTAAACTCTTTCTTAGTCAAGAATTATGCAATTGCCAACAACATACTCAAAGCCAACTGTAGTGTGATCTTGGCCTTGAAACTGCCTCTACATTCATGGCTACGATGCAAAGAGAAATTGGAATGAAAGAAGAGATCAAACTAAGTTGAGAACGAGATGCCACATTGGCACCTATGTTATTAGGTAAACAACTTGGAAACGATGGGATGTATGTCGTTGCTTTAAGGTATATTGAACTACGTGAACCTAGTAACCCGACCTGCCATTCAAGACATGGGATATCGCCCCTATATGCTACACGGCAAAGTGGGAATAGGATTGAAAATTTGACAAGAGATGATACGTAACTGTGAATTGGGATAGAGTACTACTTGAAATGATGACTTATACTGGCCTGAGGGTCGAGTGTTTCCATTATACGCGACAGCAAGTACTTCAAATGCGGCTTTCCCTATCAGTTACTCCTTGAGATAATATTGTATCTCGTTATGATACAAGATTCTACGCGCAAAGCGTGACCCTTTCTATGCTAATATACATGGTCCAATATCATCAGGAGATGGTTCGTAATTCCCCAAGCGCCGTTATAATGCTATCATATTTTACTGTTTTACACTCTTCTTCAACAAATCGTACACTCCCATCTGCGCCGCCGCCTCTTTGAATAATTTTGACTTGTGAGCTTCGTCGCCTTCAGTAGGCCAGTACTGTCTCTGCAGGTATTCGAACAGAGCTTCAGCACGACGCTCATTTTCGAGACTTGAGACATCACCATTGGCCGAAGCGGCGAGGCTTCGATCAAGATCGCGCTTGGCGTTCATGAGGCGGCGTCGATGTGTGGGAGAATCCCATGCTAGCTTCGTTGTCTCAAGGACCATCTCGAGGACAAGAGTCTCGGGAGGAAGGAAGCGAAATCCCTCTCGAAGGGTCGTCAACGCAACAACAAGACCGACGTTATCCTTGATACGGCGGAATGTGTGTAGAATCTTGCGAGCGAGCTGGCCGTCCATACCGTCAGGCAGAAAGATATGCTGGAACTTAATTGTCTCAGCAAACATAGCTCTAGTTTGCTCGACCTGACCAGCGACCTGACCAGCTGCGATGTGCAGTCGGTTGACAGGAAGGGTCTTCCACAGTGCGCTGAACGTGAAAGGATCAGGCTCGACTCCCTTCTCCACCACGAGCGTCTGATATAATTCCAAGGCTTGTTTGAACTGTCCTGCTTGAATGTAGGATTCGAGGAGTTGGTTGATGACGAATGAGTCGGCCTTCATCTCCGCTTCGCGGAAGGCATCCCAGAGCATGAGGATACGATCGTGCAAATCTCGTAGACGGTAGTTCTCTGCCAATAGCGAGAAGGTCTCCAGCGTCGCTCGTGGTAGAGCTTGAAGATTGTCCTTGCTTAGAGGCTCATCTTGCGAGTCCATGGCTTCTTTCCTAGCCCTGACAAATTCAATTCGAGTGTCAATCATACCCCAAGCCATCTGGTCCGCGTTCTCAAGATCCTCAGCACCTCCCGCACGTTGCCATGCTGCAATAAGACCGTTCAGTTGAACAGGAGCCGGCTCGATGCCCTTCTGGCCCATAAACTTAACGACGCTGTGAGCTCCGTTCAGGTCACCCGCACCAATCAATCTCTTCAGCCACTTTCCAAAGAAGAACTTGTTTCCTACGACTGACGGCAGGCGTTTTTGCTGCTTCAAGTCAATCTTGCCATCGCTCATCATGTCAACGAAAGCGTATAGGCCGTTCTCGGTCTGGTGTGTAGTCAGGAAGTAGGATATGACTTGGTCGTAGTCAGCGAGCTCCATGCGTTCACCAAGAAGCTCACGTAGCTGACAGTATGCTGCCCAAGCTTTCTCCTTGCCGTCTTCTGTACCAAGCTCAGACCACGTCCGGATGATGGGCATCAGAATACGGGGATCAGATTGTTTTTGGATCAGCTTGTTGATGGCTCGCTGTGCCTGGTCTAGATCTCCCGTGCGACAGTACATTCTCACACCAAGTTCCCAAAACTCCTGAAACGTCTCGGCGTTTTCGTCGCCCAGTGTGCCCATGCATCGCTTCCAGTTCTCGATCGCCTTTGACTCCCATCCATCAACAAAGACGGCCTCGATTGTCAAAAGCTGCTGAGCAGGACTCAGAGTAACTCTGGCCTCACTCATGTCGCGGGCAAGGAGTGCGATATGTGAGAGACGATGGATGTTGACAGATTCATCTACTGAAAAGATCTTCCATAGCAAATCCCAAACTTCAAGAGGAACATGACTCCAGCCGTGAGCAAGTGAAAGCCTGGCTGAGTGATAGGCTTTGTACACCCCTTGTACTTTCTTGGCTGTAAGTTTGATATCCCTGCGATAATCCCTGGCGACTCGAGATAGTATAGTATTGAGACGAGCAATCTTCTTCCGTTGGTTGATCGTCCATGGCTTCTCTGGGATTTGAGGAAACGTTACTCGAGAACCCAGCGATCCGAGGCCGGGTAATCCTGGAAGTTCCGAATCCAGTTTCTCCAATAACTCCTTGGGTAAATCTGCGCCGGTTTTGTCGATTTCCTTATCGATCGCAGCGGTATATGCATCCAACTTTGCAATAATTCTTTCCAGATCATCTGCCGACTTCATTCTATGCCATTCGTCGCCCAGTTGATCGACCACATCCTGGAAGGCCGCTTTTTCGTCTTTTCCGCCAATATCGTCCTTGATTTCTAGGAGAGCTTCTTTCAAGCCTGATGTATCCACTTCATTGAGTGAGTCGTCAAAAGCTTCTTCGCCAAAAAGCTCTGTCCTCTTGTTGTCGTTTTGTTCGAAAAATCGCACGCTGAACGACTCTTTATCATCCTTGCTTGGGTTTCGAAGAGATTTTATTCGGTCGATGTATTGTTTGAGTTCGAATTTGGTAGGTTTCCGTGTTGCAGCATCATCGATCGACTGTTTCGTTGTGGGTTTAGTACTATATGCTGCCACTATTCGTTGTGCAGGTCGTTGTCGAATCGCCATACGACAGGATCGACATATGGTGCCATTGCTAGTTCGTAGCTCTCTCAAAAGCGGTCTGCCCGCCATTCTCAATCTTCAATTCATAAGGCGCCAATGCGAAGTCGAAGCTTGGAGGGACTGAATGGCGAACCTTTTTTAGTGGTTATCGATAAGATGGGCCTATAAATCTGCCACTTACAGAAAGAATTTAGAGAGGCATGATTCACCGCCTTCCTTTTCAGTAAAGCAACAACTTTTCCAGCGGCAGAAAATTAATTTTTGTTTGGACTTTGGCGGCGGGCTGGAAATATTGCGACTCCAAAAGATACCCAGCTAAGCAGCAACAAAATGTCGAATTCTACGCCGGAATTCCTCCGATTCACAGGACATCGGTCCTTCACGCAGCGTTTGATTCTGTCGACACTCACCGGTCGACCGATTCACATCGCCAAAATCCGAAGCTCGTCACCTACAAATCCCGGTCTCGCGCCCCATGAGATTTCTTTCTTGCGCCTCCTCGAGGCTGTCACCAATGGCAGCTCGATGCAGATCTCATACACCGGTACAACCATTACATATCACCCTGGTTTGATTACTGGAACTATCGCTGGTTTTGGTGCATCTGATGGCGATGTCATTAACCACAACATATCTGTTAACAACACTCGCGGAATTACCTACTTCCTCATGCCTCTGTGCTTGCTGGCACCCTTCTCTAAAGCGCACATGAATGTTCGATTTACGGGACCTGGTGTCATCACATCATCCACTGAGACCGGCGACATCTCGGTTGATTCGTTCCGAACAGCTATTCTTCCTCTTTTCGCCCTCTATGGAATCCCTCCCGCGCGTATAGAACTCAGGGTTCTTCAACGATCTTGCGCTGGGCCGGGTGGAAAGGGCGGTGGTGGCTGCGTCGAGCTGCGATTCGCGAGCCAAGTGCGACTACCAAAGACTCTGCATCTCAACCGAAGCCCCGGTCGGATAAGGCGCATTCGCGGTGTCGCATACTGTACTGGAGTGTCTGCTTCTAACAACGCCCGCATGATTCACTCAGCCCGTGAAGTCCTGAACCCCCTGGTACCTGATATCCATATCGCTGCGCAGTACGATCAGGCACCTCTGGTCCCCACAGGCGACAAGGCAGGAAGCAAGCGGCGTCTTGGAATTGGATTTGGTCTGAGTCTGGTTGCCGAGTCAAGCGCTGTTGGTGTACTCTACTCGGCAGATGTCGTTGTGCCGGCCCAAGGTGGTGTCGTTCCTGAGGACATTGGCAAGCAATGCGCCTACCAGCTACTCGAAAACATCTCGCAAGGTGGTTGTGCTACACAGGTTTCGGCAAAGACGATGCTTATCCTTATGGCTATGGGATCAGAGGATGTTGGCCGTCTCAGAATTGGCCGGGAGGTGCTTGGAAATGAGGAGATGGTTATTCTAGCGAGAGACCTGAGGACATTTGGCGCAAGCAGCTGGGGATTGAGAGACGTTGGAGACGATACGAATGACATTATTGTTTCTGTCAAGGGTACTGGCGTTGGCAATGTTGGAAGAAAGATAGCGTAAAAGTCAAGAGTAATACATTTCTGTTCAGGTTTCGCAAATCAAAGATCATTGTTTGTTCTAATCAGTCGTAGGGCCTCAGTGGGTTGCAGAAAAGGTGGCCCCCTAGAGTATTAGGATATAAAAATAAACAGCTTAAGAAGTCTGACCTAAGTATCATAAACCGACCTACTGATTTCGTCCCTTAGGCTTCCGGCGGCTATTTTTTTAATACCCCAAGGAAGCCCTCTTGTGTGAAACTCATCATTTGTGGCTCTATGAACCTATCATAAAATATCGCTAGACCCTAACAAAAACCACAATTCAAACCTTTATGCTATTACTGTCTATCATTTTGGGCCACTCGCGCTGGCACATTGAGGGTGGCTCGCCTCCTTGCTTCAATAGAAGCCATGGTTGCCCCGTAGCCAATTGTGCGGAGAGAATATGCAGCTGTTCTTTCAATGTTCAACGCGGCATTATGGAGCGAGTGAAGAACATGATACTCGCCGACGATAGCATTTCCAGAGCTCAACACGTCGGACAGATTCGATCTCGTAGGTTCATCAACAGACTGCTCTCGAGCAGATGGCTCTGACTCTCCCGAAGTCGAGTTGCCCTCTTCGGTTGTGCTGACACGATGCAGGGGTTGCAACTCAATGCCGTCCTCCTCTCCGACCGGTAACACGCCGGCCATATCCCTAGATACCCCACGTTCTTCGGCGTCCAAGTCTTCTATCGTGGGAGCCATTTCCTGGGCCACGTCCGGCACCATGGGTCTGAAGGTCTTGAGAATCACTCTAAGTCTCTCTCGCTCAGTGTGCACTGTCAACATCAAACATTGGACGGCAAGTATCATGACATCTGCCAAAACATAGTAGAATCGAGAAGTTGGAGGCTTTTGACCTATAAAGTCAATAACCAAGCCGCCATGCATATATCCTCGGTGGAAGTCTGGCCCGACTGGTAGCGAGACCAAAACATGTAGAAGTATGCAGATAATATTGGGGATGAGAACCAAACAGACGTGTATGGGACTTGCAGGCATTAGAAAAGGGAAGGATTCGTCCTTTGGCGTGAGATACAAGTACTGGCCAACAGACCTGAGGATGAATCGAAACATTGAGCATCTAGAGAGATACCACTTGTAAGCACAGCCCAAGAAGTATACGGTTGTGATCAATGGGACAATTTGACGTACTCCATGTAGTATAACGCACATAACTCCGCAAAGACCAGGGTATCAAGACTCTTGAGCAAATGTGTGACAAACTCCAACTTCCTCGCTAAACCGGGATTGCGCTTCTTTCTATTCTTCTTCCTTTTGCGACGCTGAGACTGCGACTGAGCCCGAGCCCGAGTCGACCCTGACTGCTCGCGTGGCAGATCCCATGTGACGCGGCTGGCAGACGAGGCGTTGGCAGGCTCGGCCGGAGAAACATCGTTCGGCGCCGTAGAGCTCGGTGAGGCATCATCGCTCATTCTCGGGTATCGTCATCTGCATCTGCAACTGCATCTGTAAAGCTAGTTCTGCATGAGCAGGGTGACAGCTCAGGAGAAGCACGTGCGGATCATGGGCCTTTTCGCAAACGGCGAATAATTGTAGTAAAAGCCCGAACGGTTGATTCTGTATATATGGTTTGTAACAAGATGGATTCGATTGGCGCTATGTGAATTTGAAGCTTGGACTAACAAGACTCGAGTGAATGGAAGTGACTTGTTGAAGCATGCATGAGGCGACGTGAGCTCCCATGATAAGATTGCAGGGATTACATGTGTGGCAGCCAGGTACATAGCAGCAGCCGCGATCCAGGCCGGATAAAGAAAGGTCCGATCATGGCGGGACAAGTTCAGACTCAGAGACGGTACGTACTAGTACCCCGCCATCGGCGTGCGGGCTGGGCTTTGGTGGGCGATTCAGCACTGCAACGGCCCAAATAATTTCTGCCCGCCGTGACTCAGACGAACAACCAAGGACAGGACAACAGAACAGAACCCACGACTTGGTTCGCATCTCTACAAGTCTGCAATCATGGCGACCTCAAGCTCTGCTCCCTCCGGGGATCTCACCTCTCAGATTCTCCAAGCCCTATCGGAAAAGACCCCGCTGCTCTCCTCAGAGGCGTTTCCTACAATTGCCTTCCAAGACATCAAGGCTTCTCTCGACCGTCTGGCATCCCGATCTATGATCACGTATGAGACAATTGACCGAGAGGAGGCTATTCTTGAACCCGAGGCGGAGCAGATTGCTGAGCACGGCAGTCATGAGGCACGTGTTTTTGAAGCGCTGCGAAATGCTGTGGAGGGGTTGTCGATCCAGGATTTGGAGAAGGCCATTGGTGACAAGACTGTGACCAAGGTTGGACAGGGCAAGGCTTTCAAGGAGAAGTGGATTAAGAAGAGCAGTGATGGCAAGCTTATCGCTACTGTACGTAAAGTCTAGGCCTTTATGCTATCTTGTCTGTGGACAATTGTTAAACTAACGGGATATCATAGGCCGAATCGATCGAAGATGTCACCCGAGCCCAGCTCCAAAAGATCAAGGAGACCCGAACCCACGAGCCCAAGATCCTGACCGACCTGCGAAAGCGAAAACTGATCAAGATGCAAAAGGTCATCAGCTTCAAGATGGAAAAGGGACCCAAGTTTGCGCTGGAGATCACCAAGGAGGAAACCG
The DNA here is from genome assembly GCA_019054645.1 of Fusarium sporotrichioides. Taxonomy (NCBI): domain Eukaryota; kingdom Fungi; phylum Ascomycota; class Sordariomycetes; order Hypocreales; family Nectriaceae; genus Fusarium; species Fusarium sporotrichioides. The sequence goes on along the minus strand of JAHKNS010000001.1, from coordinate 10,162,355 downwards.
ACCTGACAGCCGACATGATTGCGTCTGGATCGTGGAAGACGGCCAACTTCAAGCCCTACAACTTCAAGGCCCTCGGTGCCGACCAAAACGCTGGCGCTCTGCACCCTCTCAACAAGGTGCGACATGAGTTCCGATCTATTTTCTTCGAAATGGGTTTCGAGGAGATGCCCACCAACAAGTTCGTAGAGACTGGATTCTGGAACTTTGACGCCCTTTTCGTGCCTCAGCAGCACCCTGCTCGTGATCTCCAGGACACTTTCTACATCTCAGACCCTGCCGTTGGTGATGCGCCGCGATCTGAGGAGGGACAGAACACAGAGGAGTACTGGGAGAATATCAAGCAGGTCCACCAGGACGGCAAGTTTGGGTCGATCGGTTACAGATACCCCTGGTCAGCGGAGGAGACCAAGAGATTGGTCCTCCGAACCCACACTACTGCCATTTCAACAGCCATGCTTTACAAGCTAGCGGCGCAAAAGGGACCTGACGGCCGTCCACCTCCTGCCCGGTACTTCTCTATTGATCGAGTTTTCCGTAACGAGACGGTGGATGCTACCCATCTGGCTGAGTTCCACCAGGTCGAGGGTGTTATCGCTGACTACGACCTTACGCTGGGTGGACTGATGGAATTCATGGAGGCTTTCTTCGCCAAGATGGGCATCACCAACCTCAAGTTCAAACCCGCCTACAACCCTTACACCGAGCCCAGTATGGAAATTTTCAGCTACCACGAGGGTCTGGGCAAGCTGGTCGAGATCGGAAACAGTGGTATGTTCCGCCCTGAGATGCTGGAGCCCATGGGTCTACCCAAGGATATGCGAGTATTTGGTTGGGGTCTTTCACTGGAGCGACCAACCATGATCAAGTACAAGATTTCCAACATCCGAGAGTTGTTGGGCCACAAGGTTGATCTCAACTTCATCGAGAGAAACCCTGCGGTGAGATTAGAGAAGGAGTAAGGGGAATTCTGAGTCATTGATGTATACAAAAGATAACAAAAAAGAGAAAGAGATACGTATGACGCGTTTTGGGCTGATTAGAGGACGGCATCTAAGTTAGAGAGGACCTGATAGGTGCAACCGGCAGTGCAGTATCTATCATGACTAGACGAAATAAGATTTACACAAAACAAAACGGGTCAGCTAGTTTCAAGCATGAATGAGCCTCGATCTGAGTCCAAGACTAGATCTGGTCTGGATCTGGGATTTGAGAATAGGGGTCCCCGGATGAGATGATGACTGATGAGGAGGGACCCTGACTAGAGACGGGAATCGAGGTCTAAGATGGAGTCATGTCGTCAGTGAAGTTTTGTTTCAAAGATGGTGCCCCACAAGAAGTGAAGCCATTTTGCGTTGAATTACGCACACGATTTGACACTTTCTGGACCCTGCATCACGACGGTTTAATTCGGCAGTTGTTTTGTCGGTGGACGGGGAGCTTGATTCTTGTTCCGTGTGACTGTGATTGATTCGATTGTTTGAAGATGGATGATATTTGGGACTCGATAGTTAGTTGAATGGAGCTCTGGACATTCTTGGCTTCCCCGCTTTCGGCACCTTCCTTTTGCTTTGGATGTCTGCAGCTCCACCTCCAGGGTTTGATCGGCCCCACGTCCCTTGAGCCCCGCCTCGCGTGTCGTCAACATCGCATCTCAGCCCATCTCATTGCATCCACTTGGGACCTCGTCATTGAGATCCAAGAACGGTTTTTGACGTGTGTATTCCTCATCGTTATTGCAATTCTGGGTACGTACCTAGAAGCAGATGTACTGTTTACAGATTTATCAAGCAAGAACACGGCAGCAAAGGCAATTGATCCTCTTGGCTTTTGTACAATGCAACGCTGCATGCATGTTAGCTGTTTGTATCTGTCGGATGCAGTTTGAGGAAGCAAAGTAAACGCCCGTGGCGTCCTTCCCCGCGTAAAGTTACTGGTGTTTGTAATTCCCCTGCCAAGTTGTTAGGTGGTGTGACCTCTGTCACTTTTACTTGGGCATTGACTTGACCCCTTCTCCGCAGAGATCAGCGTCTTGGTGCCGATTCAGAAGTCATGATGCTCACTGAACATCCTTGGCTTTCCCTGCTACCGCTAGATTCGCCAGGAAACCGTTCTGGTGTCTGGCGATCGAAACGTCCTGGCAAGCATCGCGCATCAGCCCATCGGGATGACAGTGACAGTAGACACTCGTCTAAGGCGAACGGGGGGTACGCCACCTTTGTCATGGCCTGTTTAGCTAGAGCTCGAAAAAGGATGGCCAGCACGTTTGGTCTCAAAGCTTACTTAGTAATATCTCTATTGGTCAGTTCGCTGTTGTACTTACTGTATGATGATGGCTGGCTGGCTTGACTTCCCTTCCCGTGGCACGCGAGATTAGGCCCAGACATGCGTAGAGAGAGTTGCACCTTTACCCTTTTGCTGCCAGAGTGGAAGGAAGTCTATGGATCGACAAGAGCTGGTCTGCTCGGCTCTCTCCTCCTTCCTGTAGATATAAACTCAGCTCTTCCCCCTCCTCTTAGTCTTTTCATTCTCATCTTCAAACCACATTACCCACACAAATCAACACTGTCTACTACGAGCCTATCCTACATCAAAGGATACCTACGATCATAACGAATACTTAAACACACTTTACTTCTCCAAATAACTATCATAATGGATTCCGGTGCTCCCCAGACTGGTGCTGCTACTGGCAACACTAGCGGTCGTCGCCGAGTACGTCTTCCCACATACTCACTCTCAATTACACCCTTAAGCTAACAACGCTTCCCACACAGAGCTCAGGCTTTATGCCCGCCTTCGCCGGTCTCTCCGAGCAGAAGCGTGGTTCTCAGGACAGCGCTGCCCGCCGAGCGAGTATGTCAGACCAGGCACCCAAGAGCGGCTTCTTTGGCCAGTTCTTCCACAAGTACGTCACAATTGTCACATCGTTTCACCATGGACCTATACTGACAATGGCATTGCAGCAACTTCGGAAGAAATGCTCAAAAGTAAATAAAATGAATTACGAAGAAATGAAAGGCATTGTCCTACTGTATAATTAGTATCATCACGGCGCATTGCGGGGGCACATTGAAGCCCTTTTATTGCCATTTGGTAATTTGGCCATGGAGTTGACGCGGAAGCGAGCTCAGATGTCAAACTGGAGTTACATAGCAGAATAAATCATGCGATGAAGTTTACTTACTACGTTCCGTAATCATGAAGTTTCTGTGACATGCTTGAAAGGGCGTAATCATTATCAAGAATGGTGATGGTCAGCAGAAAGGTTGACCTGCTAAATTCTAGGGTAAAAAGAAATAAATAATCAAAGACCTCTGCCCGTCTAAGTAGCATAAACTAACCTACCGATTTCCACCCTTAGGGTATCAGAAGAACTGGCCGCTAGAAACCCAAGGTACAGCCATAATCATAACAGCTGCCATCGCAATAAGTGACAAAAACAAATCACCCAAGCCTAAGGCCGTAAAGAGACTGCCAAATAGTTATCAATTCGAATTGCTGTAACAGGCGGCAGACTTGAGGTAAAATATGATCGTCAATCTTCTCGGATTGCAGAAGGTGTCCCGCCTTCAATTCTGATCCATCGCTCGCATATCTTCGCTTGGAAATCACGTAGCCCAATCAATTGCTTCAAATATGATCAATTCTTCTAACATTACCATGCAACCCGACGCCTTTTGTATCACTGCCGAATACATCCATATCCGACACGATCTATAAATTGCCATCCATCTAGGTGCTTCTATGCATCTTTTAACATGTAGCAAGAATCACTCGATGATATTCTCTTCATCTAAGCCTTGACCATGAAAATCTATCTACTGTTAGCAAAACATTCAAAAATGGTGGAAATCGGGACAGACAAACCTGGTTCAGTGCCTTAGTATCCAACACGGCCTGCCTCTTTTGCGCAATAAATCGTGACCGCACAAAGTTTCTGCTGCCACGAGGTGTGGATGTGCCAGAAGGCGTCGTTACTCCTGTTCCAGGGACTGAAGCCCCAGGCGTAGAATCCGCCGCGCTCGCAGATTCCTCCTCCTTCTTGCGCTTCTTCTTCTCCTTCTTTTCCTTCTTGGATTTTTTGTCCTTTACCCTCTCCTCGTCTGACCCATCTGGTGATCGGCTCTTGTCCTTGGACTTGCGCTTCTTGGATCGTTCTTCTGAGGGGGTAGCGTCTTCGTCGTCTGATGCTTCTGCGGAGGACTTCTTGCGGGACTTGTCCTTCTTTTCTTTCTTCTCCTTCTTCTTGGCCTTGGTTTCGTCGCCGTCGGTCTCCTTTCGCCTACGCTCTTCCTTGCGCCTCTTCTTACTCTTGGAGTCGGTATCACGGCTAGAGGACTCCTCCTCTTCGTCGTCGTCGGAGCTTACCTTTCTCTTCTTGGACTTTTTCTCCTTCTTGGATTCCTTTGGTGCGGGCACGGATTCCATAACCACGTCTTCTTCGGAGCTCGTCTCGGCCTTCTTCTTCTCGGCTGCCTTGTCCTCTGCTTCCTTCATTTCATCGCCGATCAGAAGACCACCGTATACGAATCGCATGGCACCATATCGTTGTTCGACAAAGTGGTGTGTCTTGACAGCAAGTCGGTTTTGCTGATCCTCTTCGATAGCTTCTTCCGCCTTTCCGTTGAGTCGACTGAGCAGATCTTGGAACACATCGAGACCGGTAACCTCGTCCTCCTTGGACTTGCTGAAACCCAATCCCTTCATATCATCCTTAAGAACGACACGAATGTAGGATGCGTTGGCGGCAGTGTGAAGCTCCGAGTGCGGCGCATCCTGGGCTCCGAGGAACTGGCCTGGCTGCCAGCCCTGAGCGCGCAGGATCTTCTGCCCGAAGGTATTCGTATCTTTAGTCCATTTCGTGTTATTGGGATCCTTATTGATCTTTCGTCGGCTGAGGTGAGTTAGCGCATGGCCATGAAGACACTCAAGCACTGTGTGAGTACGCGGTATCTTACGTCTTATTTTCTGCGAGAAGTCCCATGTTTGCGACTTGAAACTATTAAAAGACACAATCACCAAACACTTCAAGATGAGAGAGTTGAACAAGCCTAGAGGTACAGAAAAAAAAGGTGGGCGGTGGGGATGTGCGGTCGCGAAAATATCTTATCGCCGTACCTTATTGGTCACATCAAACTGTAATCGCCCCCTAGCCCATCCACTAGCTTATCTTGACCGAGCCTCACCGAGGGACAATGTTGAAACTTGTAAGTTCGGGGACTGACTTTGGGGCATCACAAACCTTGGCTGCTTGGGAGCACAACACACAGCAATTCAGCTTATGCCATCTGTTGGCGAGATATTTCATCTTCCTGGAAAAGACAAAAAAAGAGATGCAGCTTATACCATATTAGACAGATTTGAGCTCAGTTCATTCATGCGTTGCACTTGTAGTAGAACAAAACAACATTGCATCTAGATGCTATGTGAACATCCTGTTGATAAACTGCTGCCTTTAGAAGCAATAATTGTAAGCATATGATACATAGAATCTAGGTACAGTGTCCTTCCCTCCCTATAGCCCACACCAAACGATTCTGATTATTTAGAAAAAGCAATAAACTCCAGAGCGTCCAACTTGCATTGCTCTCGATAAGGAAAGACCCTGTTCATTTAATAATTGAGCTCGCCACTACCACCGCCCGAGGCTTGGTCGAGATCTTCGTAGCTCTTGAGGCTTCGGCCCTGAACAGCCTCACGAGGACCTCCAGCGGCTCCTCCAGCACCATCACCCCAGCGCGAGCCACCGTTTCGGCTGCGAGCGCCGTCGAAACGGGGGCCGCCACGGCGGTCATAAGGCCCAGATCGATACTGGCCTCGGCCACCACCCATGCCTCCTCGGCGAACGGGGCCTCCGCCAGAGCGATCATCGCCCATTGGGGGCCATCCGCCAGGTGGCATGTTCGCGAACATAGGGTTGAAGTTGCCGGGAGGCATTGGGAAGCCGGGCATACCCATCATGCCGTTCATTGAAAAGTTCTGAAGATTGAAACCGCGCGGTGTTCCGCTGCTAGATTGGCCATTGGAAGTTGGGAAGTGGCCGTTCGAGTTCGCATCAGTTCTGGATGGAGCGATATGCGACGGATCCATCACATAGGCATTGATGAGTTCGAACTAGACGATTGGTTAGCCAAATACTACAAACAAAATGACAAGAACATCATGTACCTCTTGTTTAAGGGTATCAACCCAGTCGTTATGACGCTTCTCAACGTGCTTGCGCCAGAAGTGCTCCTCCTTGAAAAGCTTAGAGCAATCAGGAGCCTTGCATCGCCACTTGTGCTCGTCCTCTTGCTTCACGTGCTTCATAAGCTCCTCTTCGACAGCCTCATCAGTAGGGCGACCACCAAGCTTTCGGATATCGACAGAATGAGGGTCCAAGATCTGGGTTAGCTTGTCTTCAAAGGTCTTGACCCAGTTGAAAGCCCGAAGGAGCTGTTGTTCAGTCTTGTTAGAGGTGTTTCGAAACTTCTTTTCACTCTCGGTGAGCTCGCCCTCGGCATCATCTTCGCTTCGCTTCTTGCCAGGGAAAGGGTCACCGTTCGCACTGGCCCTCGCAACGGCCTTTGCCGTGGACGAAAGGGTGCTTCGAGGGCGGCGCAAGTGCCCACCAGGGCATTTTCGAGTAAGCTCGTGAATCGAGTCACTCTCAAAAACACAGAAGAAGCAGAAGTTGAAAACACGACGCAGATACTCGATCAAGAGGTCGAGTTGCTTCTTCTTGACTAGAAGGTCTTCGTCGTCAACTTCTTCGTCTTCAACGGCGCCCTCTTCTTCTTCTTCCTCCTCTTCGACATCGATGACACCATCCTCCTCGTCATCCATAGCTTCGTCCATCCCAACCTCTCGGGTCTTCTTGACCTTCTTGACAGGTGCTGGGACAACAGCTGGCTGGAGTTGGCCTGCATTTCTAAGGTCTTCGACCTTTTCCTCGATCTTCAAGGTAGCCTGGAAATCAGAACCAAAGTCTTCCTCAAACTTGTTGACAATTCGCTGCACAAGTAGTAGATCCTTATCAATGCGCTCGGGGGCAGAGAAGAGATCCCACAGAGCCTTTTTCCTGGGGTGAACCGGTGGGTTGTGTACTCCAACATGGCAAACGAAATCACCCCGAACCTCATCCTTGACAGTCTTTCCATTAATGGCCTCCAAAGCTTTGTCGGCGGTAGAAACCGGCTGGGGAGATTTGAGTAACTCGTCGCCATCCTCATCTTTGGGATCGATACGGTCCCCAGGGAGGGCAGTTTCGGACGAAGGGTGAAGCATAACCCATCCGATACGGTGATATCGCTTGCTAGGGTTAGGATCAGACAGAGAGAGCCACTTGAAGCCACCCTCCTCCTCACCAAGATGCTCTTTACAAAAGGCCTCGAGGTTCTGACGGCTAACATGAGGTGCAATAGTCTTGATCAAAAGGGTTGGCTGGAACTGGTTCTCATCACGAATATCAGCGCCGTTGGCCGGGACAAGGTCACCAACGCCCAGGATCTCATTTGTGGCTGTCGCTTCTCCCTCTTCCTTTTCAACAACACCGCCGCTACCATTACTCTCACTCTTAGGAAGACCTTCTAAAGAGAAGTCGTCGAAGGTACCTGACTCAAGATCTTGCTCCCACTGGCTGTAGGCACCGCGTCGGGATTCGTTCAGCTTTCCTCGGAAATCATCTCGGATCTCTGGGACGTATCGCTCTTTGAACCACTGCTCCTTCTTGTGTTCAGACACAAAAGAGCGAGCCATCTTGGCCTGGAGTTCTTCCTTGTACGCATCGTAAGCAGCCTGGATCTTGGCCTTTTCCTTCTCACGATCTTCTGGGCCACGAGTCCTTTCTGGCTCGCGACGTCGACCAGTGCGCGCTCGCTCCTTCTCTTCCTTCATCTTCTCGTTTATTCTCCACCATTCTCCGAAGTAGGAGAAGCCGACCTGGTAAGGAAGCTTAGCCGGGTCGTGAAGAGGATTCACACTCGGGCTGCCAGTGCTGGAATCTTGGCCAGGAACGTATCGATCAATGTTGGCAGGTGGTGATTGTATGCGGCGTCTGTCATCACGGTCCCGATCATCTCCTCGACGGGGCCGGGGCTCATAGCGGTCAACAGTAGCAGGGGAGCGGGATCGGCGGCGGTCTCGACGGTCATGACCTTAAAATATGTCAGCTGTGTTCAGATCGATGGCAGGGCTTGCACCCCTTGATGGCGCGAAGCAAAGCTTCAATCTGATAGAACGAACCTGGAGATCTTCCACGGTAGAAGGAATCGCCACGATCGGGGCGTTCATCGCGGTTGCGTGAGTCGTCACGATTCCAGCTGCGATCAGCCGGAGAACGAGCCGAAGCGTCCCGAAAAGATGTGTACGAGTCCATTGTTGGTATCGTTGCCAGCGACGCGACGCGGCATGAAAGAGGGTTGCCTGAGGGGGATTCGGCGCAAGTCTTTGCTACTCGTGGAGAGCAATTGGCGGTTCGCAAAAGTGGGATCTATTTAGTTGCAACATTTCGACGTTAGACAAGTTATCTTGATCAAGGTATGGATGAACGATCGTGTAGTCAAGAAAAAGAGGAGGATTGCCAAAGAGGCGCCATTAAGAAGATGAGCCGAGAGCAACGCGCCCTGAGCGAAGAAGAGAAAATGAGAAGAAGTATTGAAAGGGGGTAGGATAGAGATGCCGCGTCAAAGAGGGAGGACGAGATAGAACGCGAGGATGCGAAAGCGGCTGGATCGAGGAGTTGCAAGAGTTGCAAGAGTTGCAAGAGGGATCAGGGGAAAAGAGAGTAGAGCAGGAGATGAGAAAGAGTGTAGGGAGACAAACTAATTGAACAAGCGCGATCTTCTAGAAAGGAAGACAATGAGCTTGAGGAAAGTAGAGAGAGATATGAGCGCCCTCACTTCACAGACAGATGGCAAGACAGTACAATAGAATGTAATGCGATGCGATGCGATGTGATAGAGTGAGGTTGAAGAGGCTAAGTTGGTTGGTTGACTGCCCGGGGACCACTCGGAAGTTCAGCTCTGCCCGGCCACCTGTACCTGGGCCTGTCGCGCGAATTAGTGGGTCGCTCCACGGAAACAGCAGGGGTCCACTGATTTGAAGCTCTGCTGCTCTAGGATTAGTAGGCACCGTAGGTAAGCGCGATACTATCTGCCAGGTACAATATGGAGATATTTTAATAACTACCTGGGTAGCTAGGGCCTGGTGTCTATGTCAAGGTAATTCATCATGATATGCGTTGCAAGTTTGTATATTGTAGTTGGCTTATCATTTCTTAGTTGCCATTGACTTTCCGCAGTTGTTGGCAAAGACAAAGGCAGAGGATACTGGTACGGCCCGAATACCCAATCGACATACTGCATCGGGGACATCACACACTTGACTGATGCTATCAGAGTAGTGAGGACGAAATATGAAAACAGTCTATGCACTGCCTATTCTCTAGCATCCATGTATATACTCCCAAAGCTTGAGGTTACATCTCGCCAACCCGCTGTCCGCCATTCTTGCCTACTATACACGTATTGACCAATTAGCGTCCAAAAAAGGGCCTGTCGGCAAACAGCGAACCTGTACAGTGTCGGCTTGAAACAGGAAAGTGGCGATCTCCGCCTGTAACTAACAACAGAATCTGGGGGATATTCCGCCATGCTCAGTGGTTCATTCACTAACAGGCGGCAAACAATAGCCCAGCTGACCACGATAAGACTTCGTTACTGTTGGTTATATTGTCATACATATACAGTATCTCTTATTCATTTAATATTATTCTCTCTATACACGCAAAGCAGGTCCAGATTTAGAGAAGCCATAACCAACTTCCCTCCTCGGCTTGGCTTCCTCATCCACTCTTCACCCCACTATCACTCATGATAGCGGCATAGACCTCCTCACTGCCATATGATAAGAGTTGCGTGCCACATATAACAAACTCTCAACATCCCCAAGAGTCTTCATTTCTGTTTTCGAGGCAGTGGGAAACAAACTCATCAATTTGTTTTCCCTCAGCGGGCGTTCTTGCTTACAGATACCTTCATAAGATGGCAACATCTATTCACAGTGGTAACCCGAGCCGTCACCAATACAATGTGGCGGTGGAAGACTTCAGAGAAACCGAGTTTCCAATGATCAAAGGTCGCATATTCCTACACTGATACTCGACGTTGTACTGACTCGCCACAGACTCTATATACCTTGATCATGCTGGCTCAACATTATGTTCCAAGTCCTTGATGGACTCTTTCGCCCATGAGATGACCACTGTTCTTTATGGCAACCCTCATTCCGCTTCACCATCTTCACAACACTCAACATCACGTGTTGAAGATGCTCGCATGAATTTGTTGACTTTCTTCGGGGCGGACCCAACCGAGTATGATGTGGTGTTTGTCGCCAATGCCACTGCTGGCATAAAGTTGGTCGTGGATGCTATGAGAACTCAACCGCAAGGCTTCCAATATGCCTACCACCAGGCCTGCCACACCAGCGTAGTTGGGGTTCGGGAAGAAGCTGTTGCTAGCATATCCATCGACAACAACGATATCGGATCATGGCTACGAGGACAATCCCCATTCCAAGACACGACGAACTCATCACCGACAACTCTTTTTGCCTACCCTGCCCAATCTCACATGGATGGTAGGAGGTATCCTTTAAGCTGGGCAAAGGACATACAAACAGCGCCACATAATAATGGGCATCAAATGCTTACACTTCTCGACGCATCTTCGTTTGTTGCCACATCTCGCCTTGATTTGAGCAACCCCCAAGTCACACCTGATTTCATTGTTCTAAGTCTCTACAAGATTTTTGGATTTCCCGACCTTGGTGCTTTGCTGGTAAAGCGCTCTTCGGAGTCGGTGTTTGACAGCCGAAAATACTTTGGAGGTGGCACTGTCGATATGGTTGTTTCTGGAAAGGAAAAGTGGCATGCTCCGAAATCATATTATCTCCATGAGCGACTAGAGGATGGGACGCTGCCATTTCACAACATAGTGGCACTTGACGTCGCCATGAAAGTACATCGAAAGCTTTTCGGGTCGATGGGTCAAGTCAGTTCACATACTTCTTACCTTGTTCAACGTATGCTTCGAGGTTTAGGAAACTTGCGCCACGCCAATGGCACATCCGTTTGCATGATGTATACAGCAACTTCTGGCGAAGAAGAAGACCTTGGAAGTGGCCCAATCGTTTCTTTCAATTTAAGAAATAGTCACGGAGCTTGGATTAGTCTGGCTGAGTTTGAAAAGCTTGCGAATCTGAAAAACATTCATATCCGAACCGGTGGGCTATGCAGTCCAGGAGGCATTGCTTCGATACTTGACCTACAGCCTTGGGAAATGAAGAAGAATTTCTCAGCAGGCTTTCGTTGCGGAGCTGACAACGATATCATGTCTGGCAAGCCGACGGGTGTCATCCGAGCCAGCTTGGGAGCTATGAGTACCGAAGCAGATGTTGACAACTTTGTTGCATTCATTGATGAGTTCTATCGGGAAAGCACATTATCAACCGTCTCATCAAAGTCAACCCTCCCCAATCAAGCTGTTGCACCGCAATCGTCCACGTTGAAGGTTAATAGCATGACTATTTATCCTATTAAGAGCTGCGCAGGCTATTCTATCCCTGGTGGGGTGCCTTGGGAAGTTCGTCCCGAGGGTCTGGCTTGGGATCGCGAGTGGTGTTTAGTACATCATGGCTCAGGGCATGCGTTGAACCAGAAACGATGTCCAAAAATGGCTCTCCTGCGACCGGTATTGGATTTTGATAAGGGTGAACTGGTTGTCACATATCACGGCAAGGAGCATAACGATCAGCGACAGCAAATATCTATACCACTATCTGCGGATCCTTCTTTCATTGACTCAGACTTGGACAAACGGTCCTCAAGGGTATGTGGCGAAAAGGTAATTACACAGATATACACGTCCGATAAGATCAACTCCTTCTTCTCTGCCGTGCTAGGGGTTCCTTGTGTCGTGGCACGTTTTCCTCCGGGTGGATTGGGCTCGAGAAGTCGCCTTTCGAAAGCCCAGATACAACGATATCAGCAACCGAGCAGACTCCATACTATACCGGGCTCTTTCCCAGACGTGCCATCACCCCCCGATTCGGACACTGAACAACGGAAGACATCAAAGATACTCCTCTCAAATGAGAGCCCAATCTTGATGATTCACAGCTCGAGTGTGGATGCTTTGAATCAGGAGATTACAAGTCGCGGCGGAAACCCTGCGGAAGATAAATCTTTCAGAGCAAACATTGTCCTTGGACGAGCTCACGGGTTTAAAGCCCTACCGGCCTTTTCCGAAGACAGTTGGGATTCTGTTCATATTGGCCTCCAGAGCTTTAAGCTTATGGGCGCGTGCCGCAGGTGTCAGATGGTTTGTATAGATCAGGATACTGGTGAAAAGAAAGAAGAGCCATTTGTGACGCTTGCCAAGACGAGACGGTTCGATGGCAAGGTTTACTTTGGTGTGCATATGCGCCATGATTCCTTTGCACATGGGGACCTGACAAGCAAGGAATCACAATATCCCACGATTCAAGTTGGAGATCCCGTATCGGTGCAGCACCATAAGTGATTAGGGTAAGCATTCCGATAGACCACAGGAGGGTATGGCTCAGATATATCAAACTTAGCGAAACAATACATTATACCATTTAGATACATTCTTTACTTCCCGCAATCATTTTTTATACTACAGAAAGCATCACCTTGCAACACGATCAAGGTTGAAAGCCGCACTAATCAAGGCAAGATGACTAAAAGCCTGTGGCGTGTTACCAAGCTGCTCACCACTTCGTGCAATCTCCTCGGAGAACATGCACAGGTGGTTAGAGAAACCAAGCATGTTCTCAAACAAGTTAACGGCCCGGACCAAATACTTTGGCTCATACACAGCTGCTCGGGTCATGGCCTCAACTAGCCAGAACGTGCACATACTAAAAGCGCCTTCTTGTCCACCTACTCCTGCACGAAGATTTCATCGTCAGTTGTTGAACTCTGCTATAAGATGGGGTAGAATCTGTTACCGTCGTTGGAAAGCTCGGTGTCGTAGCGGTATACTAAACCAGTGCTCGTCAGGCCTCCTTTCTCAGGGGGTAGAAGGATACGGTCGAGAGTGTTGAGGAAGCGTGGGTCGCAGGGTGAGATGAAGAAGACAAGAGGAGCGATCAAAATAGAGGAATCGAGCATTGTCCTGTTCTCGAAACTCTGCACAAAGCACTTCATCTCCTCATTATAGCCTGCATAACTGTCAGCGTCGAATTGTTGAGGGCTAGTGTGCACTCTACCGTTCTCCATGATGCGCTCATAGACACTATCTCTTGCCTCCATCCATTTATTGCGGTTGGGACAGGGGAAGCATCTCTTGTCTGCAAGACGAAGGCCTCGATCTAATGCAACCCAGAGCATAATCTGGGAGTAGGTGAAGTGCTGCTTGTTATTTCGAACCTCCCAGATAGACATGTCAGGGTCGTCTAGAATGGTCAATACATAGTCAAGAATCTCACGCACAGCCTTCCACACGTCCCAAGGAACCGGCTTTCCGTACTTGTTATACAAGTATATCGCATCCATAAGCTCGCCATAAATGTCAAATTGCTTGTGAAACGCCGCGCCGTTACCAATGCGAACAGGACTGCTTCCGCGATATCCTTCAAGGTGATCCAATGTCAACTCTGGGATGTCGGTTTCGCCACGGATGGTAAACATAATAGGCAATCCACCATCCGGACCGCGTGAGTGCACGAAACGTTCCATGATGAACTCCATGTACGCATCAGCTTCGGCCTTGAAGCCGAGTCTTAATAGGATGTAGATGGTGAAACTCGAGTCTCGGATCCAAGAGTAGCGATAGTCCCAGTTTCGTACGCCGCCGATGGCTTCGGGGATAGAGAAGGTGGGAGCAGCGATAATCGCGCCAGTGGGTTCTATAAATATTTAGTTTGTAATTCGGTTTTAGAAGCCGTTTCATCCTACCGTAGGTCATCATCTTAAGAATCATTAAACTCCGGGACACAACCTCCCTCCAACGTCCCTTGTACTTGGATTGCGCAATAAAGTTGTACCAAAAGCTCTGAGTAGCATGCTGCTGAGCATCTAGAACATCAGTTGTGATGCGCTCAGTGACGTGCTGCTGCAGATCATTCCGCAGAACAAAAGAAATGGTCTGGCCTTCTTCAATGCATATTTGAGCTACTAGTCCCTCACCGTGAATGCCCTCGCGCTTTTCTTTTCTAAACGTTATGGAGGGGCAGCTTGTTTCGTTCTCTCCTTTGTCGACCGCAACGTCGAGTTGAAGTTGAACTCCTTTGCTACAGAAAGTGGCGACTTTGCTTGTGGCATCAGTTGTTGAGTGTTTGGCTTGGTAAAGAGTTGTCTCATGCTCGTCTCTGCCATAGTTGAATGAGGGGAAGAGTTCGATGTCTAATGTGTCAGTCTCCCTCTTTGATATTGCATCAAGGACAGCTCTTACCAAGACTCATTGAACCACGAATACATTCCACACGACGAACAAGCCATTTCTTAAGCTCATCCTGGACTTGTGTAGCCTCTCGGTATGCGTTAAGCTTGACACCTTTGGTGGTAACCTGAGTGCTCTTGGGGCGAGGGAAAAAATCGACCACATCAACGACACCATCTTCGTGAATGGATCTTGTTTGAAGAATACACGATGAAGGTAGATACTGCTGTTTGGTGGTGCAGTTGACGTCTGGAGGAGGCGATATGAAGAAATGGCCTCCCTTGTTCTTATCGAGCAAGCGGCAGAAGACAGAAGGGGAGTCAAAGTCAGGCCTACAAGTGAATGGTCAGTGTATGGTCCAAAACAAATACGTATTTTAAGTATACTTACCAACACATGTAGTCAATACTTCCATCAATTCCCACAAGCGCACAAGTGTGCATATTGCCAATCATTCCATAGTCCTCGATAGGGAGGTAGCCTCCAAGCTGTCCCCGACGAGAACCTCCAGGGAGGGTTGAAGAGCGTCTACCTTCCATTTTGTATTGCGATTGTATATTGTGAGTGTATTGAATGTTGAAGAAATTCAGAAGCTCTAGCTCCGGCAGCTTGGGATTGACAGATACCTCGGCTGGGAAGCTTCGGAATGATGTAATGGACCGTATAAGTGGTTTGGACGGATATGTCTAGACTACCCCGGATACCCCGGCGAAGCATAAAACTGGATACTTATGGATCCTTCTTTGAAGTTCTAGTGACTAACTTATGTCGTCTGGAGGGATCACTTTGCAGTGCAGGTAAAAGTGAGATGCGCGGGGTTACTTATAAGCTTTCACGATGTGTACTACGTACTCTCTCAGCTTAGAGATACGGTGTGGATGACTACGCTATTACCTGATCAGCCATTCCCGAAAGAGAAGAGATATTCTCAGGAGGCTTTAAAAGTCATTGTTCAAGCTGACCAAGTCATTGCCCTCTCGTGGTGTCCGTGAAAGGTAAGCATGCAGCATGGCACTTTTTGGGTATAGGCCAGAAGCCGTGGTATTCAACAGACTCAGCCAAGCCAAGACACTATAAATGTAGTAGATATTATGAACCATGACATTAGATTACGTATATCTTACCAAGGTACCACATCACAAGAAGCAGTTTTAGACTCTGTCGAGTAGTAGCTAGTGTGTACATACCAGAAAAGTTGGCTTCTGAGCTTTAGGATACAAAAATAAACAGCCTAAGAAATCTGATCTAGTTAACATAAACTGACATACTAATTACGTCTCTTATGCATGCTCCTAGCGGCCAATCTTCTGATACCCTGATGAGCTAAGTAGTTTCCAATAACGCGAAACCTAAGTCTCGCATTTCATATATAAAAGAGAATATGCGTAGCAAGGCCAGGAGAGACCACCCTTCCAGGTAAAGGCATTGAATATATTTGAAAGACTTATATGTTTGATAATGAAAAAGTCCATAGAATAGATATCCATCCTCTATCTTCTAATGTCCGCCGTGTACGGAAGTAACAATATGTCCCCTGCGCCGCCTGTTATAACCGTTGTTATGTTACATTAAGACAAAAGATATGGAGTCATTGTGTCGACTCTCACCCAGTATGACAAAGAAACCAGCCTATAGAGTCGTTATATATAGGCCATAATATTCAAAAGGAAAATTGTAACGCTGAAATAAGTATTCAATCCTAGCGACGCTCGCTGGCTGTCGCAGGAGCCGGCTCGTCAATATCGAGGCGATCGATGCTATCACGCAAAAGGCCAGTGTTTTCCGCGTCTGTATCACCATCACGGTCGATGATTCCGCTGGTCTGACTTCCAGGAGAGCCAGGTTCGTCTTCGTCGGCATGCCGACCATGAACATTTTCTTGTGCATCCTGACGCATCTTGGTGATCTTAATGTAGTTATAAGCGGCGATGGCGGCCATGGTGGTGAGAAGTCCGACGAAGTTAATAGGCGTCAGGCGGTCACCAAAGACAAGGGCAGCCGCACTGATAGTGACAACTTCCTTGAAAATACCGGCAATAGAGAGAGTAACGACGGAAGTTCGCTGCAGCAGGGCGAACTCGGAGGCTGTCATGCAAAAGGCAATGCATCCGGGAAAAAGTAGGAAAAGAGGTGCCATGAAATAACCCCATTCGTTGGCCAGAACCTTGTATCCCTCAAGCAGGTTTCCGATTCCCTCTACTGGCACGGCGAGGCAGATAAGAACGAGGAACATTACAGGGGTGAGGAAGAAGATGCTGGAGAATGGGTTCGAGGTTGCAGGGTTGCGAAGAAGTAGGATCTGGGTCAATGCCCATCGAAAACCGGAGAAAAAGGCGGCTGAGATGACGAGAGCGAAGCCACCAGCCTTGAATTCGACTTCACCAAACACCATGAGAACGACACCCATTGTCATGGTAGCGATAATGGCGACGAGACGCAATGTCGGGGTTTCGAGACGGAAGGCAAAAGCGAACATGAGGACAAAGGCGAGTGAAGAGGACTTGCACATAGCTAAAACGGTTAGTAACTCGTATAGGAACACATCTTTAGAGAACAACATACTGTAAAATGTAAGGCTGATAAATTTGAGAGAAGTATTGCCGAGTCCAATGTCGAGACCAGTCGCTGCACCACAGGGTCCAATGCGGGTGAGGTAAAACATCTTGGTCATGCCGTAAGACTTGGGCTCGTCGTCGTGTCTTGACCTCCCCAGATCGGACTGGTGAACACCGGCCTGACTGGCACCATATCCTGGTCTCAGGGAGGGTATGAAGTACAGAACTAGACCTGAGAGCACAAACTGTACTACCATATGCATAGAGGTTGTAAACAAAGGAAAAGCGAAATTCAGACGGTCATGATCGAACATCCATTTGTTGTACTGTAAGCGATGTCAGCACTGAGTACCTCAGAAAGAAAAGGAAGAAAAAAAGGGAGAGACTGTGGGATAACTTACGATCGATATTGATAACGAAAAGAGGTACCATAAGAGAATCAGGACCAGGTTAACAATAAGGGTCCTGAAAACGACCTTGTCTGCTTCTTTACGTTCCTCTTTTGAGATATCCTTCCTGTCCCTGACAATTCTTTGGTCTAGTTGAGTATTTCTGCTGCGCTTCTTCTGCCGCCTCTGTTTGTCCTTGCGGGTCAAGCCCGTTTCTTCGTCGTCCTGTAAATCTTCGTCGGTCAAGCTGTCGTCACCTGATTCGTCTTTGCGGATCGCGAAGCCGTTCGCATCTAGGTTTTCCTCGGATATTTTGGGCTCGATTGTCGAACCGCCAGGTGTAGGGCCGCGGCTTGTATCACGGAGTCGGCTGGGTGATCCGGCTGGCCGAACGGCCATGTTGTGGCTGCTCCGCCGTCGCCGGTGTCCTGCAATGGGTTCCATCTCTATATCCCAGTCGCTTTCGCTCTCGTCCTCGTCGTTGACTGATCCGGCAACCCGGTCGCGAGATGGGCCAGCTGGTGTTTGGCTTCCTCCGCTTGCGCCTGGATTCGACGTTGGAGCTACCCTTGATGTACCTGATGATGATGATGGTCCTGCTGTTATTTCCAGAGGGTTTGAGTCGGGTACTGGTAGAGAGCTGTCGATGAGAAGACGTTCGGAGGAGTCTGAAGCTGGAGCGTGAGTCGAAGATGAAGGGAGTGGTTGTGAGGAAGAGGGAGACGACGAGGAGACAGGATGAGATCGTAGAGGAAGAGCGGTCATGATGGGGACGAAAGAACGGACTAGAGCAGGGGATAGGATGGGGCTTTCATAAGTCAATCAGTTAGTTAGTTAGGTGATGGTAATGAGCAGTCAGGTTGGGTTGGTCGATCTCTGGCTGGCTTAGGTGGTCGCAAGGACTCCATTCGTACAGTAGTGCATTAGAAAAGGCGGAGGAGCTAATCCGATTGTGGTAATAGTTTAAGTCGGAGCCGTCATGGTAGGGGACCGTAGTGCCGTGTCTTGGACCTTTTTTGGGTGGGTTGTGGATTGGGAGACTCTGAGCGAGCACCTAACTAGAGTGTCAGTGTCAGTGGTGACCACTGACCTGAATCTCTTGACGTTAATAGTGCAGGTGCAGTTCTGAATTGGATGGATGGCACCTTCCATGCCGGGAACCTCATGTACTTGGCAAGGCATTAGGCAGTACTTCTCCTGTTTATACATACAGCTTCTAATGCCATGGACTTACTCTATCCAACCCTCAGCTCACTCTACATCAAGCTCGACATTCAGAGATTTTTCTTGGTCCCCTTTTTGTCCCTTTACTTTCAATCTGTTAACCCAGCAGCGGAAAATACGGAGTGGACCTTGGACGGTGTTCGGCCTCTTGGCGGTAACAAGGCACCCCGTGGCGCACTGCATCCAAGCTGCACGCGACACAGCATTTGAGTTTCAAAAAAGAGTCTTGATTGGTTAAAGGACCCTGTTTCAAGGTGCAGTCAGCAGCGCAGTTTTGCATGACCGGCTCCCATCGTGGGTAAGAAGAGCGGTAACGTAAAGAAAGAAATCCTTCTTGATGAAGCGGTATCTCGTACAAGGTCCATTCTTAACAGCAGTGTTCTTGGACCATCGAGACAAGATATGGGTACATCGAGTTTGACGAGATTTGGCCAAGAGTCGACTGCATAGGGTTTATGATTCAAAGTACAATTTTGCTACACTAAACTGACTGACTATCTGTACTAAGGACTCAACTAAGAACTACAAACCCTTTGCGGGGGTTGCATCATAATCCGGCAGCTAGAGATGTCTTAGTTAGTGGTTCGTCAGATGCAATGGACTAAGAAGGAAGCGGCGCATATCTATCTCAATACTAACGATCTTCAATCGATAGCGATCCGCTGCTGATCAAGTTCACGCACGTGTGCATTGTTCGCAGGTGTCCATGTGATACATTTCCTAGCCTTGTGCAACCCTCGAGTCAGTACTTGTTAGCCGGTCTATATCGCAGACTATTATGAATTGTTTCGCGGTAGGATTTCAATATTTATTATCCTGTGTCCTGTGTATTGAAAACACAACCAGACGACTTGCAGTTGAATTGCTGACCCGCTAATCCAGGGGTAACGGGAGGTCTCACAGCTCATATCGGATGGGGCTTGATCTTGCATAAAGTCCAAGCACTAGATATGTATGTACGGACAGGCACTCATTCACCATTACATCGTATCGATGCTCGGTGAGTTCCTGGTTTGAACTAAAATTATTGACAGGAAGCCCCCTTTTCAAACCACATTCTAACTTACGATGTTACCTCCGGGAGACGGCATTTAAGGTCTTGGCGAGAGTAGCCTTCCAGTGTTGATGGTAATACAGAGTACCAAATTAGAAACCAGACGCTTGCAGCAGTATCCGTAGGCTGTCCCTGAATTTTACAGGCCCATGACGGAGGGTCTTCTCTTCCGAGACAGACCAGGGCATTCCCGTCGACGCCGGACCCAAGCTCTCGGTCCACCAATGACAATGACCTGAGACATTCGGACTGCGAATGGAACTTCGCATCGAAGCTCTTGATATTAGGGCAAGTTTTGACAATTCGAAACCTTCTGTGGAGCAAGTAATGGCTGAGCTCTTATAAAGGATATGACCCTCAGGGTGTCTAGAGTCTCGAGTAGAAGAGACGAAATTAGCAAGTTTAATTTAGGCCATTCCGGAAAAGTTCTTGTGGTGCATTTGTTTCTTGTATTTTGTTAGATCGTATTTGTTTTCGTGGCCAAGTAACCTCATTTACTTTCTCGACGGCTCTGTCCCGTCCTGTCTCTTGTCTCTCAACACAGTAGATCAAATGGTACGCAGTACATTGCGCAATGATCTCACTTGACCCGCCAACTATCTGACAGTAGCCTTGGAACACGAGACTCCTGTGTTTATGAAATGATCATATGACTCCTGCTCTAGTATAACTGAATTAACCTGTAATTTCTCAGCAGGGCAGCACAACCAAGAGCTTCGTAGCTTGCGCGATGTGTTGTTACTCAAACTTATGAGACCTTCCAGATTATGGAGAGCCAGTGTAGGGTAGTCTGGCACGACTGGGTATGAAAACAATCTGGAAAACCCCCTCGAGCAGTTCGGGATATTATAAACCCCTTATGCTAGCACTTCATCAGTGAATGTTAGCCTTCTTTAAGATCTAAGCGGTAGGTGCAGCGCATACTTAGTTTACATAGGTGGGCGACGATTAGCAATAAGGAAGTAACAGCATTATACAGAGGCCGACTCAGCATGTCTCATCTCATAAATCACAAGTATTTCAAATCGGTGAACATTTATCAGGCTTCGCTGCTAGATCTTTGACACTTTGTAATAATTTATTTGTAGTTTTGAATAGCTATGCCACTGGGCTAAACTGTTGCGGTAACACTACCACCTGATGAGTTGATTAGCTTATAATATATCAACCAGGCCCTGAATTAATACACTTATGCCGAACATTATACGTAGTTCCTAACACCAAACACCGAATGTGACTTTCCACTCTGGCTAGAAAGACACAGATCAGCCGAGTAGTCGAAGACCATTCTTGGTCTTTTGACCAGGCTTGACCACACCGCTGCCACCTTGGGGTCCCAAGTTTGGTTCATAGCCAGCACCGCCGCCATGACCACCGTGGCCACCCTTCTTGTTCTTATTCTTCTTTCCATTCCTGTCCTTTTCTTTGACGTTGGCCACTTTGATCTCGGTGTTGGCTTTACGAACTGTCACAGGATGACTTTGGATGTATTTGCCGTTCATCTCCTTGGCGGCTTGGAAGAAGTCATCGGCATCGCTGAAACTGACAAAGCCGTAGCCCTTGGATTTAGATGTACGCTTGTCGCGAATGACACGGGCCTTTTGCACAGACTGCCAGCGCGAAAAGGCCTTTAGGAGGGCGTCGTCGGTGGTTTCGCCAGCGAGGTTACCAACAAATAGTCGCAGATGAGCAGGATCCCACTCGAGAAGGCTGTCGTCCGTCCATTTCTTGCCGCCACCTTCCCGAATGACTGTCTTCTTGCGCTCCTGGTTCGCAGCGGTGGCCGCTGCCGCCGCGGAAGACTGGCTATCGGTTCGAGGTGCTGCAGGACCGACAGGCTTGTCCTTGTTGTCTGCCGGAGTACTCGAGTATGCGCTTTGCCATTGAGCTATCTGCGCGGCCATCTCCGGGTTGTATTCTGGCCCGGCTGTGCCTGGCGTAGGGAACGGATTTCTAATCTGCGGTGCTGCGCCATAGCTTTGCGGTTCGTAGCTCTGTGAACCGTGACTCTGAGGTTGTTGAGGGTATGAGTATGTTGCAGCCGAGCTCACCGCGCCGGGAGCAGTAGTCGGGTAGGATGAGTATGATGGGCCATACTGAGCTGCGGGAGGAGCGGTGGTAGCTGGGTAACTCGAAGGGCCGGAGTATGTCGGCGGGGCGTTGGAGTACGCAGGTTTCGAGGCGGCCTGTGCCGCGGAGGAGAAAGCGGGCTTGAAGCCTGACTTGGAGGCGGGAGGTCTCGGTGGGAGAGAGCTGTTGCTGATGCCTGGAGGGGGAGGGTACGCCATGATGAATACAGAAGAAGGCGGTGTAGTGTTTGCGCAAAAACGTACCTTGAGCCAAGTTCTGCTCAAAGTTCCTCTTTCCAGAGATTTCTCAGCAGTTTTCACAGTTTGTTGCTGGAAGATTTGATAGTGCGCGCGTTGCGATGATGTAACGCGATTCTGGTGATGGTGTGGTTGGGTGAGAATTGAAGAAAATGGATCTTGACAAGGCTGCCTTTTTTTTGGGGCTGCCTCAGCCTTGCTATCATGATATAAGTGGGTACATTTACCAGTCACGTGCCTTAGTCGTAAATGCCATCATGACTTCTCCCCATTCATGGACTTGAGTAACTTTAGAACCATCAGAATGCAAAATTAACATTGTCAGATCACCCATGATAATTGGGCATCCCATTTTGTCCTGTATGCTTCTTTACTACTGTGGATGGTGACTTCTGATACCAGAAACACCAAGCTTTAACGGTCTAGGTCAACCCCCACGAACGGGCTATACATCATTCTCAACCCTTCAGAAAAAGTTTCATGAGAGCACTACAGAAGGTTATAGATCCGGAGAAATATGCACCTCATGATAACTATTAAGTCTCGCTGGGTAAGGTCGTAGATTCATATATGAGGGTCGTGGGGGACATGGCGTTGCCAGATTGAATCTAGACATCTCATTATCGTACTTGTCATGCGCCATTTCTGTAACCACAGAATCCACATCAGCACGTATTGATTGTTGAGAACTGAGAATTCAAATATGACTGTTCTTAGTACCTGACTATCAATCAGCAGCCATGGCTTTATTCGTCTGTGTGTGGGGGTCGACGATGATTTTATGCCCAGGTTTGGCAAGTTTCGATCGACTTGGGAAAAAAGACGCACTTGCACCTTCTGGGAGTGAGTTATCTGGATATCGATCCGTAATTTTTATTGAGCATGGGATGAGGTTAAATGGATGGAATTGATCCATTATCGAGCCGACTTGGGCGGCAGAAGCTGGCGGCTAATTTGGATCGAACCGATGCAAGGGAACCTGAGACATGATTATCCAGATGCAGTGATGCGCAACGGTCTGCTGGGGTTTCGCATTTGCAAGAGCCGAGTCAATTAACATTCGAGATTGTCAGGCGAGCATAATGGCATGAAGATATCATCCTGGGCTGTTCGTTATACCCAAGACGGCCTCTGGGGGTTCCGCCGCGGAAGTAGATGGATGAGAGCTGAGGCGTGTTTCGCTTCACTGTCTCGTTCTGGGCTATCCATGAGTGAGTTTCTTGTATGTTTCGCCATGAGCGACTTCGGACTCCAGCGAGGCTGGACTGCCCATGTATTGAATTCGGCGCTTATACCGCGCCGTGGTACCTGTTGCCGGACCAATGTCCGGTGGAGTAGCTAGAAATCGGGCAGGCTGAGTTGAGGTGAGCGTACACCTGGGTTGAGAGTACACCTGTACTGGCTGATGGTTGAGTCCTACATATTTGCGGCCTTTTTTCCTTGGGCTTCCATTTGCTTGTATCCGCCTTTCGGGGGCATCGGTACGGATTTGCGAAGGCTAAGGCGCGTTGGGGTTCGGTTTATTGTCCGACCTATGGAGAAGTCAATTGGCACGGCAGTGATTACACGGGGCCCGGAAGACTGTGGACCCCAACACTCGGACAACTTGGTATGGCATGAACAGAGGAAGAACAAGAAGGCTGGAAGTTATTTCGTCCGTAGTAACGAGTGAATGAGAATGTTCAGGGTTGATGCTTTTGCATGATGGATTGTTGAACGGAAGCCACGGATGGCAAGCAAGACCAAAACTGATATGCGGCTCGGTTTGTACGAGATTTGTATTGCTTGTGTCACGGTTTCAAAAATCTTGGTAAGCTTTGGGGTTCATCTTGGGGGTAAGACCGCAGCAGCACCGCAAAGTCGTCATAACGTTGGAGCAGAGGGGCGCAGAGGGGCCCGGGACCTGGAGGGGTAAATGCTGGGCGGGCTTGTTTTCAGTGCTGTTGATACCGCTAAAATGTTGTGAGGGAAAATCCATCTCTGGAACTTGGTGTCCGTTGGCTGATGGACCCCTACTAGAGGTGATTGACCAATGGGAGGGAGTTTGCAAGCACAGGGAAGTGGAGGGGTATCAGTTCAGTCATCATGATGGACGCTGAGGAATTGAACAAAAGTTTGAGTTAGAAAGTGTACATACAATCAGCTAATACTTATGAGTAAAGTTGGTAATAATGATGAGGAATATTACCTATTTATCGTGTACAACTACGATCCTGCATTGATTCTAAAAAGAAAAGAAGAAAAAAACTGGACTCGATACACAGGTAGTCAAGATACAAAATCAGTACTGACAATCAATTCGATGCCATGGATGAAAACATCCATCATCAGGTTCGTTCTCGGCCGCACCGCGCTGTGACGAGGGAGGAGTGACGATGACGATACGCACTTACCTAGCAAAGGCCCCGCCAATCAAGGCGGATTCTCCACCATTCTTGGCGTTATGCCAATTGTATTGGGTTGGTTTTGAGCTGTTGCTTAGTTGAGCGAAGCGGTCGCAGAAAAAAAAGGTGGTCCAAGAACTAAGAGGTACCTTTATTGATGCTCCCATGCTTGCGGACAAGGTACCGAGTGCCCAACTTTAGCACGGGTGTGACAACATCCATCAGATTCATCGGTCCCAAGGCCCAGTCCCCCCAAGCCAGGTTCTGTATCCGTACAGTAGTACTTGAACTTTACATTTCCTCCCACCTTTTCCTCCTTCTTTTCCTCCTCTTCTTCATTCATCCTCACAAACCTCATTCAACTCTATCACTTATACCCCTCCATCACATAATATAGCCCATCATGTCTGGCCCTGTGTAAGTTTGAAGCTCCCCTCTCGCTCCTGCCTCTTGATATTACCCCACCACCCCTCCAATACCTCTCATGGCGATGCTCTCATTCTCTCACTTCCGCGCGCTCCGGGCGCTGGCTGAGGGGAAAAAAGAAAATGAAGCAATTGCCATGATCGAGGCTGGTATGGAGTGATGCTGTGGATAACAATTTCCCATCTCCATCATGAACGCAGCTCATGCTCTTTTCTTGGGGTAGAGCTCGTCTCGCTCACCTCAACCTGGGCGCCTCTCAACAACAACATACTTCTTCTACCTCACCCTCAAGCTCTGATGCAACCAAAAATGCGACGAATGCTAACAATGTGCTAAGTGCGGATCTGGGTCTTATCGGCCTTGCTGTCATGTAAGTAAACCTCCAAATCCAATTCTGGCTCAGCCAGCAATATCTCGTACTTACTCACATGTCTTACAGGGGACAGAACCTTATTCTGAACATGGCTGACCACGGCTTCACCATCTGCGCCTTCAACCGAACCGTTTCCAAGGTCGACCGATTCCTCGAGAACGAGGCCAAGGGCAAGTCCATTGTTGGCGCCCACAGCGTTGAGGAGTTCGTCAGCAAGCTCAAGTCTCCTCGCCGTGTCATGCTCCTGGTCCAGGCTGGCCAGGCTGTTGATGACTGGATCGAGAAGATCCTGCCCCTCCTTGACGCCGGCGACATCATCATCGACGGTGGTAACTCCCACTTCCCCGACTCCAACCGCCGCACCAAGTACCTTGCCGAGAAGAACATCCGCTTCGTCGGCTCTGGTGTCTCTGGTGGTGAGGAGGGTGCCCGATACGGCCCCTCTATCATGCCCGGTGGCAACGAGGAGGCCTGGCCCCACATCAAGGACATCTTCCAAAGCATCTCTGCTAAGAGCGATGGCGATGCTTGCTGTGAGTGGGTTGGCGACGAGGGTGCTGGTCACTACGTCAAGATGGTCCACAACGGTATTGAGTATGGTGACATGCAGCTCATTTGTGAGGTAAACAGAACCGCCCCTGGATCGTGCAAAGTGATACTGACCCCATAACTTACAGGCTTACGACATCATGAAGCGTGGTCTCGGCCTCTCCAGCAAGGAGATCGGCGACGTCTTCGCTGAGTGGAACAAGGGTGTTCTGGACTCTTTCCTGATCGAGATCACTCGTGACATCATGTACTTTAACGACGACGATGGCACTGCTCTCGTTGAGAAGATCCTCGACAAGGCCGGCCAAAAGGGTACCGGCAAGTGGACCGCTGTCAACGCTCTCGACCTCGGCATGCCCGTCACTCTGATTGCCGAGTCTGTTCTTTCTCGATGCTTGTCCGCCATCAAGGACGAGCGTGCCGCCGCCTCCACCAAGCTTGAATTCGTCAGCCGAACCACCAAGTTCGAGGGTGACAAGAAGCAGTTTATCGACGACCTCGAGCAGGCTCTCTACGCCTCCAAGATCATCTCCTACGCCCAGGGCTTCATGCTCATGCAGGAGGCTGCCCGCGAGTACGGCTGGAAGCTCAACAAGCCTTCCATCGCCCTTATGTGGCGAGGTGGCTGCATCATCCGATCCGTCTTCCTCAAGGACATCACCCACGCCTACCGCAGCCAGCCTGATCTCCAGAACCTCCTGTTCGACGACTTCTTCAACAAGGCCATCCACAAGGCTCAGCCCGGCTGGCGAGACGTTATTGCCAAGGCTGCTCTCCTTGGTATCCCTACCCCCGCCTTCTCTACTGCCCTGTCTTGGTTCGACGGTTACCGCACCAAGGACCTCCCCGCCAACCTTCTCCAGGCTCAGCGTGACTACTTCGGTGCCCACACCTTCCGCATCAAGCCTGAGCACGCTGGCGAGAAGTACCCCGACGGCCAGGACATTCACGTCAACTGGACTGGTCGTGGAGGTAACGTCTCCGCTTCTACTTACCAGGCTTAAGCGGCCCAGGGTAAAGAGAAGGAATCATGATAGGTTAGGAAATGAATATCGTCGGGCCGTACGAAGCTCGATAGCTGCGTCTTATAAAAAAATCTGTGATTAGGAACGCAGGGATAACGCTGGCGCTGCAGGGATAATGATGAATGGGCTGGTATGGATTTAGAAAGCCCAGTGATGACATCCGGGTTCGTGTTTAGAATCCTAACAAAAGAATAAAAAATAAGTCAAATAATGTCAGCGATTGTGCTTTTGAAAGTGATATGATATCTTAGAATACCTATGCTATTCAATTGTTGTAAGAATATTAAACACCTAACTGATTATATAATAGCAACAAATAACCAGAACTTCGTTAAGCAGTCTTTTCTAAAAAATCGATTATATATCAGCTACATTTTAAAAATTCTTATTAAAAATTTATTTAAAAATCCTCGATTATTTTATGTTGGATCGTTACTTTTATCTTAACACCTCAACGTGAATGTTA